>CM070777.1:3000000-3600000 GCA_036346955.1 Dipus sagitta | reverse complement strand
TCACTCCCGTCTGAAAAAAAGAAGCAGATTCTCCAACAGAGAGTCAAGTCAGCACATGTTAAATTGGATAAGCATTATTTAGAGAGAATTCAATGCGTGTAGGCCCTCTTAAAGCCCAAGATTAGTGGGAGCTTGATATTGTATAGCAAAATCATTGTCTGAATATGATTCTGACTTGTTTCCCAGTTCCAGATATGGGTTCCTTTCCATTAAGCAGATCTGTTAGGCAGTCTGAAAGCATTTGTTTACCCACCAAGGCTGTGTGCCACTATTTCACTTGTGTGGAGTCAAGTTGTTTGCTTCTGAGTAGCTTAGACCTCAGGTTACTCAGAAAGATGTTGGTCACTTTCCCCCAGTGGTTCATGTAGTGCCTTCCAGCGCTGATCAGGCTAACTGGGGTCTGGCCCTCTTCCAGGTTCTAGCCCCAAACATAAGCAATTTAAAAAAATCCCAAGGGACTTAGAAGAGCATATAGTTCAGTGTTAGAGCACTGAGATTCTGGATTTGATCCCCGCAGAGCAGAAAAAAAGTCTGGATTTTTTTTTGGGGGGGGGGGTGTTGCTTAGAATAGTACTTAAGTATTCCTTGGTAGTTAAAATAGGAATAGACAGTGCCTTCACTCATGTGTGAAGTTCTTTTGTCTGTGTGGAAGATGTGTCTGTGTTTGTATATGTGAGTTGGGCACTTGTGTGCCATAGTGTATTTGTGGAACTCAGAGGGTAACTTCAGGTATCAATCCTCATCTTCCACCTTCCTTTGAAGCAGCATCTTTTTTCAAAATATTTATTTATTTATTTATTTGAGAGAGAGAGAGAGACAGAGAGAGAATGGCCACTCCAGGGCATCCATCCACTGCAAATGAACTTCAGATGCATGCACCACCTTGTGCGGCTGGCTTACATGGGTCCTGGGGAATCAAACTTGGGTCATTTGGCTTTGCAGGCAAGTGCAGTAACCACTAATCAATCTCTCCAGCCCTGAAACAGGATCTTGCTAGCCACTGCATTCACCTTACTAGCCTGCAAGCTTCAGAGGGATTCTCCTATTTCCACCTCTCATCTTTCCGTAGGCACACTAGGATTACAGATGCTCACACTACCACATCTGACTTTACATGGGTTCTGGGATCTGAGCTCAGGTCATAAATCTTGCATGGCAAGTGCTGTATCCACTGAGCCATTTCCTCAGCTTCCAGTGTTTTCTGCCTGGTCAGAAGACAGTCGTGTTCTTAATACGTTCAATGGGATTAGGAGAAGTAAGAGGACGGGGGAGGGGGGAGTAAGTATTATGGGTCTTGGGAGATGGCTCAGTCAGTAAGGCACTTACTGTGCAAGAAGGAAGACCTAAGTTTGGATCCCCAATGCCCACATGAAATGCCAAGCATGGTGGCATACACCTATCATCTCAGTGATGGAGAGACAGAGAAAGGAGAATCCCCCAGGGCCTGCTGGCTAATTTGTCTAGCAGAATGGGTGAGCTCCAGGTTTTGAGAGAGACCCTGTCTCAAAAATAAGGTGGAGATGCCAGGCATGGTGGCACATGCCTTTAATCCCAGCACTTGGGAGGCAGAAGTAGGAGGATCACTGTGAGGTCGAGGCCACCCT
This sequence comes from Dipus sagitta, assembly GCA_036346955.1. NCBI lineage: Eukaryota > Metazoa > Chordata > Mammalia > Rodentia > Dipodidae > Dipus > Dipus sagitta. The sequence continues at coordinate 3,598,396 of CM070777.1, read as the reverse complement.
GAGACTACATAGTTAATTCCAGGTCAGCCTGGACCAGAGTGAGACCCTACCTCAAAAAACAAAAACAAAATAATAAGGTGGAGATATTGAGGAAGACACCCAATGTCAACTCTGGCATCACATGCACACATATGTACCCTCATACATATGAACATGCATATTCATACCACATAATATGCAAAAATCCTAATTATTTTTTTTCAAGGTAAGCCCAAGCTGACCTGGAATTCACTATGGAGTCTCAGGGTGGTCTCGAACTTATGGCAATCCTCCTACCTCTGCATCCCGAGTGCTGGGATTAAAGGCGTGTGCCACCACACCTGGCAAAAGTCCTAATTATTATAATATGAGTGAATGCAAAGTCCTTTGAGTACATTATAACAAATAATATTCATATCTTTACTTGTGGGTCTTGCATCTATACATTCAATTTAACTGAGGATTGAGAATATTCAGGGAGAAAATTATATGTTTATAGAACATTTATTCCCTAAATGTTCCTCCCTAAACAAAGCAGTATAACATATCCATGTAGCATTTACATTGTAGTAGATGTTATAAATAATCCAGAAAGGATTTAAAGTATACCGGAATATATGTGTAGGTTGTATGAGAATATTACCACTTTAGGTGACCTACCTGGGCTTGATTGATTTTTTTTTTCTCATACCTCTAACCCTTATTTGCTTCTCAAACCTCTTTTTATAAATTAAAAATGATATATAATAACAGGTTGCATACTACTATCTTCTTGCCACAATTCCCATTATCCAGGGTGCCCTCTTCAGTGGGGTTATGGTAATCACTGTGGGATCATGAAGGCCTCAGTCAGTCCCTATGGGATGGTAGTTGGGTAAGGGGGTATGTCTCAGGGTATTCCTACCCATGCTATGGCTCTTACAGTCTTTCCACAGCGTCTTCTGCAATATTCCCTGAGCCATGGCAGGTCTGTCAGACTTCTTTTCTTGCTTTCCTTCATTCCTTGATCTGTTTGTATTGGCCTTCTAGAATATAACAGACAAGTTTCTGCCTGAAGGTCTTTGTACTGCTTATTTTGCCTGGAACATGCATTTCAGCTGCTTAGAATAATGCCTTTTTATTTTTTATCTTTATTGTTAAGTTCCTTATTTATTGATACCATTAAGCCTTTTCTGTTCCTCTTCTCCCTACCTTCAGAAAAGAGATAACAATTTATTGAGGCTGGGGTTGGGGAGATGGCTCAGTGGGTAAGAGCACTTCCTGTGCAAGTGTTAAGGCCCAAGAGGACCTGATTTGATATGAGTTCAATTCCCACATAAAATCTGGGTGTCATCACGACCAGAGGTACTGCCTCTCCCCAATAACAGTGCTGTTCCCGCTACGCATAGCCCACAACCCCATGGGGAAAACATGCAACCCCACTGAGGAGGGCCCCCAGAAGAATGGGGCAGGGACAAGGGAAAGGATGGTACCAACACATGATGTATCCATACTTAGTATGTCCATAATTAATAAAAAACTATAAAAAGTATTAAAGAAATTAGTGCCACTAAAAAGAAGCCAAACACTTTACAGTGAACAATTGGGAATGATTCCTTGAGGACGCCTCAGGAATTACCTAGATGACATCCATCACAGGCAAAATAAAAACATTTTTTATTTAAAAAAAATCTGGGTGTGATGGCACACACCTCTAATCTGAGCACTCAGGAGGCTGAGGTAGGAGGATCCCTATGAGTTTGAGGCCAGCCTGGGACTACATAATGAATTCCAGGTCAGCCTGGCTAGAGTAAGATCCTACCTTCAGAAACCAAGAAATATATCTATATCTAGGTGTGACCATGTGTGCTTATAACCCCAGTCCTGTGGGGGGTGGGCTAGAGAATTGTTGGAGCTTACTGGTCATCCTGATCAAAGAAATGGCAGCTCTAGTTCAGTGAGAAACTCCATCTTAAGAAAACAAAGTGGAATTACCGTAGAGGGAGACCCCAGATGTTTTTCTCACGTGGATGTGCATGATTCTGCTCACATGCATACATACACTAGTTACACACAAACCACAACACAATACTACAGACACACCAAAAGTATAATAATTTCTTTTTGGGCTGAAGAGGTAGCCCAGTGGTTGAGGTAGTTGCCTGCAAAGCCTAACCACCTGGGTTTGACTCCTCAGTACTCATGTAAAGCCAGATGCACAAAGTGGCACATGCAATCTGGAGTTTGTTTGAAGTAGCTGAAGGCCCTGGCATACCTATTCTCTCTGTCTCTTCTGTCTTATCTCTGCTTAAAAATATTTTTTTAAAAATAATTTCTTCCGGGCTGGAAGGATGGCTTAGCAGTCCCAGGTTCGGTTCCCCAAGACCCACATAAACCACATGCATGAGGTGGCGCATGCGTTCGGAGTTCGTTCACACTGGCTAGAGGCCATGACATGCCCATTCTCTCTCTGCCTCTTTCTCTGTCAAGTAAATAAAAACTTTTTTTTTTTTTTTTTTTTTTTTTGGTTTTTCGAGGTAGGGTCTTACTCTGGTCCAGGCTGACCTGGAATTCACTATGTAGTCTCAGGGTGGCCTCGAACTCATGGTGATCCTCCTACCTCTGCCTCCCGAGTGCTGCTATTAAAGGCGTGAGCCACCATGCCTGGCTAATAAAAATTATTTTTAAAAAATAATTTCTTCCTTTTGTACTTACTCCTTGTTCTTAGTCTTTGTCCAGTGGTTCTTAGCAGATTGTACAAAACTACAATTAATTGATAAAACTTGTTAAAGGCAGAATTCATAAACATGTCCATTGTATTGATTGAATTGATGTTTTGAATATGAAAAAGTAACAAGCAGAGTCACACCCTAACTCAGTTTGATGATCCCTGTCATACATAGGAAAGAGTCTGTCATTTTCCACAAGACTTGAGACTGTTGATGCTGGATAGTAGTTGATTTCTCAGTCACTGTGGTGGTTTGATTCAGGTGTCCCCCATAAACTTAGGTATTCTGAATGCTAGGTTCTCAGCTGCTGGGGATTTGGGAATTAAAGCCTCATGGAGGCAGTGTGTTGTTGGGGGTGGGCTTATGGGTGTTATAGCCAATTTCCCCATGCCAGTGTTTGGCACACTCTCCTGTTACTGTCCACCATATGTTGGCCAGGGGGTGATGTCCACCCTTTGCTTATACCATCATTTTTCCCTGCCATCGTGGAGCTTCCCCTTGAGCCTGTAAGCCAAAATAAACCTCTTTTTCCCACAAGCTACTCTTAGTTGGGTGATTTCTACCAGCAATGCGAACCTGATGGCAACAGACACTTAGCATAATCAATCGGGGTTGTGAGTCCAGAATACCTGTCACCAGGGTAATCTCCCACATTATGTGTCCAGAGGGGTACCAAGCCGGACACTCCTCTGTGGGTGGTGAGAGGAAAGGGATCCTGTGCCTTCCTTTTTCTTACTGAACTTGCATGACCTTTTACATTTTCTCCAGTGAAGCCTGTTCTTCATCCTGAGCCATGTCTGAATTTGTTCCCAAGCCTTTAGGTAGTGAGTCCTAAGAAACCTACCTGGTAGATTAAAGCAGTAATCCTAAAGGACCCATCTAGCACTGCTTAGTAAAGGCATAGAGACAGGTGTACCCAGTAGAGTGAAGTTGGTAATTCTCATCAGGAAATCTTGTTTTTCCTCTCTGAATGGAAGGAATTCTTTTTTTGTTGTTCTTGTTTTTGTTTTTTTTGAGGCAGGGTCTTGCTCTAGCTCAGGCTGACCTGGAATTTACTATGTAGTCTCAGGGTGGCCTCGAACTCATGGTGATCCTCCTACCTCTGCCTCCCAAGTGCTGGGATTAAAGGCGTGTGCCACCACGCCTGGCAGGAAGGAATTCTTAATATCATAGAATTTCCCTTGGGACCTCTTGGAACCATGTCTTGCTCATTTTTATAACTCTACACCTACCATATAAATGCTTGTTAGTGAATCTGTGATGAGTAAGGATCTGTGATGAGTAAAAGGATAATAATTGTCCCAGAATATTTGCTTCTTTTTACTTGAAAACTTACTATTTCTTCTCTTTCCTGGTACATACTGAAAGAATTGCTTTTACTTTTATATATGCCTGGTTTTAGGTCATCTAGTAACACAGTATGTAGATCAGTCTTATTTATGTGGGACGAATGTGATAGAAGAAAGGTTAAAAATCTGAAATCAGGCCTGGGATGGTGGTGAACACCTTTAATCTCAGCACTCAGAAGGCAGAGGTAGGGGAATTGCTGTGAGTTTGAGGCCACCCTGAGACTACAAAGTGAATTCCAGGTCAGCCTGGACTAGAGTAATACTCTACCTCAAAAGAAAAAAAAAATCTGAAACCAGCTGGAGAGTACCATACTCCCCTGCCCCATCTAGTTTCATTTTTCAAGGCTTTGGCTATCTATGGCCATACAAATGAAAAATTCCAGAAATAAACAATTTATTGCAAGTTTTATTTAATTTCTAAATGTGTGTGTGTACAGTATATGTGGTGTGGTGTATGCATGTGCGTGTGCAGAGGCTAGAGAACTCTGGATGCCCTCTATTGCTCATCTGTATACTTCCTTAAGGTGGGGTCTGTCCCTCAACCTGGAGCTGCCATTTTCAGTCAGCGAGCCCCAGTGATTCTCTGGTCTCCCCTCTGCATATGGACTGGGATTATTGACAAGTGTGGCCATGTCCAGATTTTTAATGTGGGTTCTGAGGAATCAGTCTCAGGCCCCCAAGGCCTTCATGCCTAAGCAGCAAGTGCTTTTAACCACTAAGGCATCTCTCAGCCCTATTGTAAGTTTTAAATAACTTCCTGTACTGTTGCAATTGTTATATTATTTTTTAAAATCTTTACTGTGCCTTATTTACAGATTAACTTTTATCCTAATATGTATATATGTATAGGAAAAAACATAGTATGAGTAGGATTCAGTACTCTGTGGTTCCAGGTACTTGTGAAATACCATAGAGCTTGCCCTCTTCAGGAAAGAGGGATGAACAGAGCAAGACTTCTGTGAAGTCCTCTAGATATACCTAACAGTTGCCCTCCAGGTTCCTATACCAATGTGACACTGAACTACTTTACTGGAATTACTGGAATCTTTTACTGCCTGTCCCACCAGATATTAGTCCTTGAGGGCCAGGATTCTATCCCATTCATTGTTGTATCTCTCGTCCTACAATATGGTAGCCAGTGAATTTATGGAATGAATTAGTTTGAAGGTCAGATAAGACTAGTGTAGGCATTTGAAAATAAATCTGCTTGGAGTTTGAATTTACCAGTAAAATTACTGGAGGTAAAATATTTAGCAAATGATTGATTAAAGACTTGAACTCTGATATGTGAGATCTCAAAGCTCTATATGAGATGACCTCAATTAAAATTTTATCTCCTTTAATTTTTATCCATGAGTATATGAGTGTATGCATGTTCGTGTGTGGGTACATGTGCATGTGGAGGCCAGAAGACAGCCTCAGGTGTCATCCTTATGAATGTCATTCACCTTTTGTGAAACAGGGTCTCTCACTGGCCTGGAGCTCACCAGTTAGGCTAGATTGGCTGGCCAGGGGACTCTAGGGATCCTCTCCAATGCTGGGATTACAGGTATGTGCCCAAAGCCCAGCGTTTTTATGTGGGTTCTGGGGTTTGAATTCAGGTCCATGTGCTTGTGAGGCAGGCACTTCACTGACTAAGCTATATCCTCAGACCCTCTCATAAATATTTTCATATTGTTACATTTGATGTGTTTCTAATTTATAACAACTTACACTACAGAAAATTCTAAGCATGTAATCCTATTGGTTTAGAGTGCTATAATGATTAATCCTAGGTTTTATTTCATATTTTAGGGAAATCTGAAACAAGTAAAAGAGCAAATAGAAGATCATAAGAAACGAATAGAGAAGTTGGAGGAATATACAAAAGCATGCATGTAGGTAGAGAAAAACTATCCTTGCAGTTTTCTTGTATCTCAGGTCTAGCATATTTCTGTGTATAGCAAATCATTGCTCCTACTGTGTTATATTATTCTCACTCCATTATAAATTATTAAAATATTTATGCAGTGAAACTTAGGCTTCCTGGGGGGAGTTGTGGAAAAGTTGACTACAAAGAGGTCTTATATGGTTTTATTGGTCAAGTATTTCTTACATATTTTGTTATCAGAGTACCATTCCAAACTCTTGGCTTATAGAAAACTTTTGTAATGAAGGATCTTCTCTGGGGAATGGAGCAGCATTTAATAAAGTCTGTGTATTAAGATTTTAAAAATATGCTTAACCACCAAATAAATAAAATATTTTAAAAATTAAATATAAACATGTATTGGTGATAAAACGTAAATTTCCTTATGGTGTTGGTATTTTATTAAGAAATAATGAGCCAGGTGTGGTGGCTCACACCTTTAATCCCAGCACTTGGGAGGCAGAGGTAGGAGGATTGCCATGAGTTCAAGGCCACCCTGAGACTACATAGTGAATTCTAGGTCAGCCTGGGCTAGAGTGAGACCCTACTTCAAAAAACCAAAAAAAAGAAAAAAGAAAAAAGAAAAAGGAAAGAAAGAATAAATTGTGTTATAAAAGCTAATACACCAAGGTATCTACAATGAAGGATTTTTGGGTGAGCTTGTGGTTTCTATACTTATAATGATCTAGTTATATTATCCATAAATCTGTATTTTTTGAAACAACAAAGAATGGTCAAAAGCACACTTTCCCGTGTTTAAGGTTAGGCATTGTATTTTTAAAATTCTTTTTATTTATTTATTTTTGGTTTGTTTTGTTTTCTAGGGTAGGGTTTCGCTCTAGCCCAGACCAACCTGGAATTTACTATGTAGTCTCAGGGTGGCCTCGAACTCATGGCAATTCTCCTACCTCTGCCTCCCAAGTGCTAGGATTAAAGCATGTGATATGCGAATATTTTTTTATTCTTTAAAAATTAGTAGAGGACTATGTTCTACTGTAATACCAGTGAGGTTATGTTCTACTGGTCATTAGATTTGGGGTTGTTATGATTGTTGTTATTGTAGGGATTGTTGAAGAGCTAAAAACAGCAAGAGGAAGCTTTGCTAGATGACTTGGAGCACAAATCAAGGATGTCTGAGTTAATGAATTGAATCTTTTCAATTGAATTAAGGAATGCTGGAATTGAGGTAGGAGCCATCTAAAATGTGAAAAGAGTATGTTTTGATTAGCAATATTTGTCTTAGTACCTGTGTATTGTAGGCACCTTATAGATTCTTGTCTAATGAACAAGGGAATGAAGGAACATCATTTAATTACTGTATTGTTTTTCTTTTTTGTTTTGGATTTTTGAGATAGGATCTTAACTCTAGCCCAGGCTGACCTGGAATTCACTATGTAGTCTCAGGGTGGCCTTGAACTCACAGTGATCCTCCTACTTCTGCCTCCCAAGTGCTGGATTAAAGGTGTGTACCACCACACCTGGCTCCAAAGAGTATGTTTTGATTAGCAATATTTGTCTTAGTACCTGTGTATTGTAGGCACCTTATAGATTCTTGTCTAATGAACAAGGGAATGAAGGAACATCATTTAATTACTGTATTGTTTTTCTTTTTTGTTTTGGATTTTTGAGATAGGATCTTAACTCTAGCCCAGGCTGACCTGGAATTTACTATGTAGTCTCAGGGTGGCCTCGAACTCATGGCAATTCTCCTACCTCTGCCTCCCAAGTGCTAGGATTAAAGGCATGTGCCACTATGCCCGACCTATTTTTTAATTCTTTAAAAATTAGTAGAGGACTACCCTGTTATACTGTAATACCAGGTGAGGTTATGTTCTACCTGGTCATTCCTAGATTTGGGGTTGTTATGATTGTTGTTATTGTAGGGATTGCTTGAAAGAGAAAAAACAGCAAGAGGAAGCTTTGCTAGATGAAATTGGAGCCACAAAATCAAGGATGTCTGAAGTTAATGAAGAATTGAATCTTATTACAACTGAATTAAGGAATGCTGGAATTGAAAACCATGAGGGGAAATGTGAGCAAAAGAGAGCAGAAGTTCTGGAAAACCTTAAAAGACTTCACCCAGATTCTGTGGTAAATAGAATGAATAATTAAAACAAAGAAGGCTGAGCTCTTTTATTTTGTGAAAATAATCTTATTTGGGGTTAGAAAAAAACTTTAGGAAGCAAAGTTATTCCAGAAATTTCATATTTTGATTATATTCATAAAAGTAAATAGAGTAAGAGGTAAATAACTTCCAGGAGTGACCTGAAATTCACTATGTAGTCTCAGGGTGGCCTTGAACTCACAGTGATCCTCCTACTTCTGCCTCCCAAGTGCTGGATTAAAGGTGTGTACCACCACACCTGGCTCCAAAGAGTATGTTTTGATTAGCAATATTTGTCTTAGTACCTGTGTATTGTAGGCACCTTATAGATTCTTGTCTAATGAACAAGGGAATGAAGGAACATCATTTAATTACTGTATTGTTTTTCTTTTTTGTTTTGGATTTTTGAGATAGGATCTTAACTCTAGCCCAGGCTGACCTGGAATTCACTATGTAGTCTCAGGGTGGCCTTGAACTCACAGTGATCCTCCTACTTCTGCCTCCCAGTGCTGGGATTAAAGGTGTGTACCACCACACCTGGCTCCAAAGAGTATGTTTTGATTAGCAATATTTGTCTTAGTACCTGTGTATTGTAGGCACCTTATAGATTCTTGTCTAATGAACAAGGGAATGAAGGAACATCATTTAATTACTGTATTGGGAGCTGGTCAAGGTAAGACCTTGTTTGGAGATGGTTCGGTAACGCATTGCCCTGCAAAGCCAAAGGACCTAGTTTCTATTCCCCAGGACCCACGTTAGCCAGATGCTCAAGGGGACACAAGTGTCTGGAGTCATTTGCAGCGGCTGGAGGCCCTGGTGCACCCATTCTCTCTCTCTCTCTCTCTTTCCCTCCCTCCCCCTTTCTCTGTCAAATAAATAAATAACAATAATTTTTTGTTTTGGTTTTTCGAGGTAGGGTCTCATTCTAGCCCAGGCTGACCTGGAATTCACTATGTAGTCTTAGGGTAGCCTTGAACTCATGGTGATCCTCCTACCTCTACCTCCCAAGTGCTGGGATTAAAGGTGTGTACCACCACGCCCAGCTTAATAAAATATTTTTTAAAAATTAGAAGTAACAAGGAGTACTAATAAATGAAATAGTAATAGCATGAATGGATTACATAGCTAGAAATAAAGCTACTGACCCAAAAGAAGGCTTGAGATAATGAAGGCTTAAGAAGTAGAAAGGATATTTAAACAATTAGAGGAGAAAAGAGATAAGGAACATCTACTTGTAAGGAAATTGCTTAAAGTAAAGCCAACAAATAGAAGAAAGAGCATAAAGATACAAAATTAAATATTCAAATAGTTTGGGAAACATTTATTTAGGATGATTTGATGCTCAGATAATTTCTGGAAAAGATTTTGAACTTCAGTCTCTTTTATTCTTGACTGTTCTTTAGATATAAGCTCAAATAGCATTTCTTCATGGAAAGTCATCCCAGACTTATTAGGCCAACCTGGTGCCTGTGAGGCATCCTCAGAACACTGTGTATTTTGTCACAGTGTCTATCTCTATTTCACACATTCATGTGGTTATATTGTCTATTAGGGTCTCCCTTACTAGACTGAAAATTTATGAGATTAGAAGAATATTTTTTTGGGGGGGTTCAAGGTAGGGCCTCACTCTAGCCCATGCTGACTTGGAATTCACTTTGTAGTGTCAGGGTGGCCTCAAACTCATGGTGATCTTCCTACCTTTGCCTGAGTGCTGGAATTAAAGGTGTGTACCACCACACCTGGCTCCAAAGAGTATGTTTTGATTAGCAATATTTGTCTTAGTACCTGTGTATTGTAGGCACCTTATAGATTCTTGTCTAATGAACAAGGGAATGAAGGAACATCATTTAATTACTGTATTGTTTTTCTTTTTTGTTTTGGATTTTTGAGATAGGATCTTAACTCTAGCCCAGGCTGACCTGAAATTCACTATGTAGTCTCAGGGTGGCCTTGAACTCACAGTGATCCTCCTACTTCTGCCTCCCAAGTGCTGGGATTAAAGGCATGTGCCACTATGCCCAGCTCTAATTACTGTACTTTTATAAAATATTTTAATATTTTGTTAAAGATTCATTTTTAATACTCTTATTTTTTGAGAAAAATTATTCTTTTGATGTCAGAGTATAATACCTAAGGTGATAAGGATCCTTGAATAAAAAGAAGTAGTGAATTCTCATTACATATGTCCTTGGCACAAATGCTTTTAGTGTTGATACAAAAAAGCATTTTAAAGAAAGAAATTCTGATTTTCTCCAAGTGTCAAATATTAAGGTCTTCAAAATCCTGTTTTCAGAGTTCTCATGGCACTTTAAGCTAGTTCCCCATGAACATCCTTGCATGTCATCTTATAGAAAATGGAGTACTTGTTTCCTGAAAGGAATCATGAGGTCTGTGAGCATAGAGGCCATGTCTTAGTCAACTTTACAGCCTTGTCAGCTACAGAAGTTCTTGCTACTTTTGAAACTCAAGTAATTAATACCTTTGGTTTTAATAAGTCAGACCACTGTAGATACTTACTGCAAATGAATATATATGTTCATTTCAAAAACAACTATTACCACTTGAAACAAAAACTAAAAATACTGAACTATAGACTCTGAGGTAGGAGTAGTTACAGATAAGACAGCCTAGTATTAGAATGTACCCCAGCAATATCAACCCACTAAAAGGGTTTTCCAGGTAATGCCTCATTTTAAAGTCTAGGTTCATAAGAAAGTGCCACTTTCAAGTGAATCTTAATTACTTTAGTCACTAATTAATACTCTTATTAATGTGGCATTTTTTTGTTTATTTTTATTTATTTATTTGAGAGTGACAGAGAAAGAGGCAGAGAGAGAGAGAGAGGGAGAGAGAATGGGTGCACCAAGGCTTCCAGCCATTGCAAATGAACTCCAGATGCGTGTGTACCGTTGTGCATCTGGCTAACGTGGGTCCTGGGGAATCGAGCCTCAAACCGGGGTCCTTAGGCTTCACAGGCAAGCACTTAACCACTAAGCCATCTCTCCAGCCCTAATGTGGCATTTTTATGGGAATTTCATAATGAAATTCAGATCCAATTGAATGTGACTTATGTATAGATCATTTTCATAAGTTTGTAACATTAGAAAGTAAGACATTATATGCTCCTCACTAATGTATTTGTTTTCCTTTCCTTTTTTTGGAAACCTGCTAAGTTTGGAAGACTGCTTGACTTATGCCATCCTATTCATAAGAAATACCAGCTGGCTGTGACTAAACTTTTTGGACGGTACATTGTTGCCATCATTGTAGCCTCTGAAAAGGTTGCAAGAGATTGTATTCGATTTCTGAAGGAAGAAAGAGCTGAACCTGAGACATTCCTTGCTCTAGATTACCTTGATGTAAGAAATCTGTCATTTTTGGTATTAAGTAGTGATCTAGTCTTGCTATTTAAATATGTCATTATTGCCTAAAACTGGCAGCTGTGAAAAAAGCATGCAGTTTGGATGTCAGCCAGTTGGTCATTCAAAAAGCTGGTGTGACTATACTGGCAGCTTGACTATTGCATGGCTGCTACCCTTCTTAATACATGTCATTCTTCCTAATCTTGTCTTCAGTTCTACCTTAATATCTTTGATTCCATTGTTCTGGCAGTACACAACTCTGCCTACTACCCAACAACACATTTTGCTCTACAACAAAGTATGGGAAATGGATAAGACATAGACTCTTGATAGAATGCCAACTCAGATGTAAATATTTGGTCTAAGGTGTCAGTGCCTGGTAAAGTAGGCTCTTCTAGTGGTCTTCTCATTGCTGGGATAAAACACCTGACCCAAAATGGATAATGGAAGGAAAGGATTTTGGCTTACAGTCTCAAGGGAAGCTCCATGATCGCAGGGAAAAGCATGGCAGAGCAGAGGGTAGACATCACTTTCTTGCCAACATCAGGTGGACAACAGCAGCAGGAGGGTGAGCCAACTAACACAGGTAATGAACCTCAAGGACCACCCCCAATAACACTCCTCCTTCAGCAAGGCTCCACCTTCCAAATTGCCACCAGCTGGGAACCAGACATTCAAAACATACAAGTCTGGGGGACACCTGATTAAAACCAACATACAAGTTAAATTTTGAGCTCTTAAATATGTATTGTGATAACTTAATGTATCCAAAATCTAAAATTCCCGAAGCAGGAGCTCTGTCATATGATTGATAGCTATAAGTGAACTTTTTCCACTAGCTACTAAAGAAAATATTCTGGGGCTGGGGGGATGGCTTAGCAGTTAAGGTGTTTGCCTGCAAAGCCAAAGGACACTGCTTCGATTCCCCAGGACCCACATAAGCCAGATGCACAAGGTGGCAATTGCGTCTGGAGTTTGTTTGCAGTGGCTGGAGGCCCTGGCATGCCCATTCTGTCTGCCTCTTCCTCCCTCCCTCCCTCTGTCTCTCTCTCCAATAAATAAATAAATAAATAAAATAAAATATTTTTTAATAAAAGAAGAAAATATTCTGTTTGATTCAGCAGACTCAAAACTCAGCTGCAGGCAGAATGAGTAGTGCGAAGAGTGCATGTCCTATTGCCTGACTCCTAGTCCTAGTCCTCAGTATCTCAACTAGCTGTTGCTTTGTTTTTTAAGCTTCAGTTTCTTCATCTAAAATAGAGAAATTAATCCTAACTTACTGGATTCTTTCAAGGGTTCATACCTGGCATGGTGCTTGCCCAGAGGGGCTCAACAAGTGCTAGCTGGTGTTTCTCATGCCCAGACCTGCCTTTTGTGCTTCCACACTTTGCTTATACCATGAAAACTTCCCACCCTTATTCTTTGCCTGTTAAAATCTTATACTTATTACTCACTGCAAGTTTTTTTCAAGGAAACCTTTTTTTTCCCAAATAAAATGTACATAGAAGCACATCAAATAAATATAAAGGGAACGTTTCTTCTACTTCTAGGTATCCAGTTCTTTTAAAAATATTTTATTTTTATTCATTTATTTGAGAGAGAAAGAGAGAATGGGCACGCCAGGACCTCCAGCCACTGCAAACAAACTCCAGATGTGTGCGCCCCCTTGTGCATCTGGCTAACATGGGTCCTGGGAAATTGAACTGAGGTCCTTTGGCTTTGCAGGCAAGTGCCTTAACCACTAAGCCATCTCTGCAGTCCCAGGTGTTCAGTTCTTTAATACAAACTACATTAGATTGCTTTTCCTTATACTCAGTCCTTATAAATATACATTCCCAAGTATGTATGAGTGTACACATGTATGTACACATTTAGTTGTTTATAGGAGTTTTGTGTTGTTTAACAGAAGCAAGATCATGCTTGCTCGTTTTTAGTAATAAATTGCAGATATGTCTAAGAAGGTCTGAAGGCTTTTATAATCATCTAAGCTGATGGTTCTTTAAAGCTCTAGAGTGTGCTGCTCCTTGACATGCATCTACATGGGCGGCACTTACCACTAGATCTTATGATTTAGAGAGCATGAAACACTCTCTATGTATTGCTTTGTCCTAACTAGTTGGTCACAGCTGAATCTGGAAATTCCAGTTTCTGGATTTTGATGATTCCAGTTTTTTTAAATAAATTATTTATTTATTTATTATTATTTTAGAGAGAGAGATAGAATTGGTGCACCAGGGCCTCAGTCACTGCAGTCAAACTCCAGATGCTTGTGCAATCTAGTGGGCATGTGCAACCTTGTGCTTGCCTTACCTTTGTGTGTCTGGCTAATGTGGGATCTGGAGAGTGGAACATGGGTCCTTAGGCTTTGCAGGCAAGCATCCTAACTGCTAAACCATCTTTCCAGCCTACTTTCCAGTTTTAAAAAATATTACATAAGGCATTGCTAATGTTCTTTTTAAACTTTTATGGCACATTGATAATCTTTGGCTGCCTTACTTCCTTATGAACATAATGAGCATTTGTTTTTATTTTGCTGTAATTTGTATATCACATCTTTTTTTTTTTTAACATTTCAGATCAAGCCAATAAATGAAAGACTAAGGGAGATTAAGGGATGTAAAATGGTGATTGATGTGATAAAGACTCAGTTTCCTCAGCTAAAGAAAGTCATTCAGTTTGTTTGTGGAAATGGTCTGGTCTGTGAGACGGTGGAAGAAGCAAGACATATTGCATTCAGTGGACCTGAAAGACGGAAAGTAAGAGAACTGTACTACATATTTGGATAAAATGAAGGAGTAGTTATAAGGCCTCTTTCTTTCTCCTACCCACAGACATTTACATACGCTTTTTTTTTTTTTTTTTTTTTTTTGGTTTTTTGAGGTAGGGTCTCACTCTAGCTCAGGCTGACCTGGAATTCACTATGTAGTCTCAGGGTGGCCTGGAACTCATGGTGATCCTCCTACCTCTGCCTCCCGAGTGCTGGGATTAAAGGCATACGCCACCACGTCCAGCCTACATACGCTTTTATATGTTTTATAAGGAAAGCCAACATAGGACCTAAGATGGTTATGGCACTTCAGTAATTTTAGTAATATTTGGTTGAGTTTTAAAAAATTCTAGCCTTGAACTCATGGCAGTTTCCCTACCTCAGCCTCCCTGGTGCTGGGATTATAAGTATGAACTACCACACCTGGCCTATTTTATTTTATTTTATTTTATTTTGATACACACACACATAGTTTTTTTGTTTTTTTTTTTTTTACAATTTATTTTTATTTATTTATTTGAGAGCGACAGACAGAGAGAGAAAGAGGCAGATAGAGAGAGGGAGAGAAGAATGGGCGCGCCAGGGCCTCCAGCCCCTGCAAATGAATTCCAGAGGCGTGCGCCCCCTTGTGCATCTGGCTAACGTGGGTCCTGGGGAGTCGAGCCTCGAACCAGGGTCCTTAGGCTTCACAGGCAAGCGCTTAACCGCTAAGCCATCTCTCCAGCCCTTTTTTTGTTTTTTCGAGGTAGGGTCTCACTCTAGCCCAGGCTGACCTGGATTCACTGTGGAGTTTTAGGGTGGCCTCGAACTCATGGCAATCCTCCTACCTCTGCTTCCCGAGTGCTGGGATTAAAGGCGTGCGCCACCGCGCCCGGCCCAGGCCTGTTTTTTACAACTTAATGGAGATACTGTCTTTTATACATTCAAGCTGATTACAATTGAATTTATTCTTGAAAGCACAATTGAGGGCCTGGGGAGTGGGCAAACTACTTGCTCTGCAAGTATGAGGACCTGAGTTTGCATCCCTCAACAGCCTTGTAAAATGGTGAATATGGAAGCACTTGCCTGTAATCCCAGTGCTGGAGAGACAGAGAAAGGAGGATCCCCAGGGCTTGTGCACTAACTTGTTTAGCCCAGTTGGTGAGCTCTGGTTTGGTGAGAGACCCTGTCTCAAAAAAGAAACTTGCCTAAAGTACATAAATAAGCATCAGTACTCATGGTTTCTTATTCACAATAACATACTTTATCTTATTAAAATATATCTTTTGGCGGCTGAAGGGATGACTTAGAGGTTAAGGTGCTTGCCTATGAAGCCTAAGGACCCAGGTTCGATTCCCCAATACTCACGTAAGCCAGATGCATGAGGTGGTTGCAAGCATTTTGTGTTAGTTTGCAGTGGCTGGAGGCCCTGGTGCACCCATTGTTTTTTTTCTCTGTCTCTCTCTGCCTCTCTCACATAAATGAATAAAAATATTTTTAAGATATATCTTTTAAAAATATTTGTTTATTTATTTATTTGCAAGTAGAGAGAGAAGACAGACAGAGAAAATGGGTATGCCAGGGCCTCCAGTCACTGCAAATGAACTCCAAATGCATGTAGCACTTTGTGACTTTATGTGGGTTCTGGGGAATTGAACCCAGGTCATTGGGCTTTACAGGCAAGAGCCTTAACCACTGAGCAACCTCTCTAGCCCCAAGTTATATCTTGTTCTCACCAGTATTCCAAAATTTTAATTGAGTTTATTTGTATCTAAACTCTATTCTATGGACTTTTTTATTTTTATTTTTATTTGGTTTTTCAAGCTAAGGTCTCACTCTAGTCCAAGCTGACCTGGAATTCACTGTGTAGTCTCAGGGTGGCCTCAAACTCTTGGTCATCCTCCTACCTCTGCCTCCCAAGAGCTGAGATTAAAGGTGTGTGCCACCGCACCCCGCTGTCTATGGACTTTTAATTTCTTTCTGTTTTATGTTGGGTAAAACAATTGAATAGATGCCACATTTTCACAGAAATCCTTCCATCTACAATTTGTATTTTTGGTTTTATATATATTTGGTAATTTTTAGAATTTTCTTTGCTCAAATATTGCAGGTGACATCAAAAAACAGTATGATACATACACAATACTATATATTAACCAAATGCAGCACTTACAACTACATAATATAAACTACAGCACTTCTGATAGGCATGTTGACATACATCTGTAATCTCAGCACTTAGGAAGTAGAGTCATGAGGGTCTAGTATTCAAGGTTATCGTTGTCTATACAGAGTGAGTTCCAGCCAACCTGGGCTACATGCAACCTTGTCTCAAAACAAACAAACAAACTAAGAAGTGAACAAAATCATCAGTCTGCTTTTGGCTAAGATCAAGTGTAACTACAAAATAAATATTGCCTCTTTCATTTCTACCAGGGCCAAGTTAAGGGGCAAATTCATAAATTCTCCTAGCTATAGTTTGGATATTATTTTTGTGATAACTCAGTTCTCAAACATTTAAAAATTTATATATGCAAGTTTTGTAATTTATAGTCTAGCTATATACATGTACTTATTTCACCCAGAAATAATGGATGAGATGTGACAGGGATTTGCTTCCTTTATCCGTAGATTGGTCATTTGTTTCTCCAAAACATACATGGAAAGATCTAGTTAGGATCTACTTTTTAAATATGCTATAGCAGAAATCAGACCCAGAAAATGTCATTAAGTAGTTCTATAATTTTTGAAAAGAGGATTTGTTTTCAAAAGTTGCAGAGGGCTGAAGGTGTAGTGCAATGGTAGCGTATACACTTAGCATTTGTGTGATCTGGGTTCAAGCACAATGCCATGAATGGATAGAAGTATAGTATATATATTAGTGATGCCATTTTGAACAAAATACAGTTCAAACCTCATCTCTTTAGTCAGAATAAATCTCATTCACATGGTTCAAGAATATGGGAAGTTTAAAAAATGTTTTTATGTATTTATTTGCAAGCAGAGAGAGATAGAAGAGAGACAGACAGAGACCATGGGCATGCCAGGGCCTCCAGCCACTGCAGACGAACTCCAAATGCATGCACCACTTTGTGCATCTGGCTTTACATGGGTACTGGGGAATCAAATTTGTGTTATCAGGCTCTGCAAGCAAGCGCCTTAACCACTGAGTCATCTCTCCAGCCCAAAGTTGTTGTTTTAAAAATATATTATTTATATATTTATTTGAAAGCAGAGAGAGATAAGAGAGATAGAGGAGAGAAACAGAGAGGAGAATGAGCATGTCAGGGCCTCTAGCTACTGCAAATGAGCTCCAGATGCATGAGCTACTTTGTGCATCTGGCTTTATGTGGCTACTGGGGAATCAAATCTGTGTTGTTAGGCTTTTCAGGCAAGCACTTTAACCACTGAGCCATCTCTCCAGCCTCCTAGAGACTTTTTAGTCTCGAGACAAAATGGCTTTTGTACTATGACAAAAGTTATAAAAGGATTAGGTAACATTAAGAATATCTGGGCTGGAGAGATGGCTTCGTGGTTAAGGTGCCTGCCTGTGAAGCCTAAGGACCCAGGTTTGATTCTCCAAGCCCCATGTAAGCCATATGCACATGGTGGCACATACGTCTGGAGTTCATTTATAGTGGCTAGAGGCCCTGGCACGTCCATTATCACTCACTCACTCTCCCTTCCTCTCTCTGTCTCTAATAAATAAAAATAAATTAAAAAATTCTGTATGGAAAAAACTATCAAGCGGGATGAGGATGTAGCTCAGTGGTTGAGTGTTTGCCCAGCATGCATGGTCCTAGGTTCCCAGTCCAGCAAAAACAAAACAAAAATAAAGCAAAAAAAAAAAAAAAAATAAAGAAAAAGAAAAAGTCTAAAGAGAGGGCTGGAGAGATGGTCTAGTGGTTAAGGTGCTTGCCTGCAAAGCCAAAGGACCCAGGTTCAATTCCTCAGGACCCACGTAAGCCAGATGCACAGGGTGGCACATACATCTGGAGTTGGTTTGCAGTGGCTGGATGCCCTGGCATGCTCGGTCGCGCGCTCTCTCTCTCCCTCTCTCTCCCTCTCTCTCTCTCTCTTTCGCGCGCGCGCACACACACACACACACACACACACGCTGGCTGGATGCCCTGCCATGGCCACTCTTTCTCTCTCTCTGCCTCTTTCCCTCTCAAATAAATAAAAAATAAAATATTTTAAAATATCTAAAGAGAAATAGCAAATTGAGGGAAATATATGCAGCTTTTAGCAAATAGCAAGTTTTCCTACAAATCCATAAAGGACAATACTGTAGTGAAATTATACAAAGATTTGAACAAGCCTATTTTCATCAGGCTAAATATTGCTTTTAATCATGAAAAAAAGTATATTATTTATTTTGGTTTTTCTTATTTTTGGTCTCACACTAGCCCAGGCTGACCTGGAACGCATTATGTAGTATCAGGGTGGCCTCGAACTCATGGCGATCCTCCTACCTCTGCCTCCCGTGTGCTGGGATTAAAGGCATGCGCCACCATGCCTGGCCATTATTTTGTTTTTTTCAAGGTGGGGTCTCACTCTAGCCCAGGCTGACTTAGAATTCACTGTGTACTCTCAAACTCATGGTGATCTTCCCAAGTGTTGGGATTAAAGTCTACCACACTTGGCTCTATTTTAATATTCTTTTGTATTTATTTACTTGAGAGAGAGAGAAAGTATAGGTGCACCAGGGTCTCTAGCTGCTGCAAACATACTCCAGGTGCATATATCGCTTTGTGCATCTGGCTTTAAGCAGGCACTGGGGAATCAAACCCCAGGCCATCATGAATTATAAGCAAGTGTCTTTAACCACTGAGCAGTCTCCCTAGCCCTGAAAAAAATTTTTTTTTTTCTGAGATAGGGTCTCACTCTAGTGCAGGCTTACCTGGAACTCACTCTGTAGCTCCAGGCTGGCCTTGAATTCATAGTTGTCTTCATATGTCAGCTTCCTGAGTGCTGGGACTATAGGTGTGCACCACTGTCCCTGGCTAAAATACATATATAGTTCAAGGTAGGGTCTTGCTCTAGCCCAGACTGACCTGGAATTCACTATATAGTCTCAGCATGGCCTGGAATTCATGGTGATCTTCCTACCTCTGCCTCCCAAGTGCTGGGATTAAAAGCATGTGCCACCATGCCCAGCTCCAATACACACACACACACACACACACACACACACACACATATATGTATATATATATATATTTTGAGGTAAGGTCTTACTCTAGCCTAGGCTGACCTGAAATTCACTATGTAGTCTCAGGGTGGCCTCGAACTCATGGTGATCCTCCTCCCTCTGCCTCCCGAGTGCTGGGATTAAAGGCGTGCACCACCATGCCCAGCTTCAAAAATATTTTTTTATGGTAAATGCCTGAGTATTATCTTCACTCATAAAATTGAATCATGTTACTTAAACAGAAAGAAGTCCTCATGTTCATTATTCTAGGAATATAAGTGTAGCAGGTTTATAAAGAACATTTCTACTAGTTAAGCTTTATAGGTTGAGATTTAGCATAGTAGTAAACCTAACAGTTATGTGATACGATGTGTGTGCAAGTTTCATTCATTGTCATTGTGTATAATATGAGAAAATGGAATTAACTCAGGCATCAAGTAAGATCAGTTAATTAAAAACATGAAGCACATACAATGGGATATTATGCAATGTTGGAAAACATAAATCTATACATATGGGGTGCTCTTCAAGATATAGTCATTTAAAATTATTAGATAAGGCTGAAGGTAGAGCTCAGTGGTTGGAGTACTTATCTAGTATTCTTGTTTTGTTTTGTTTTTGTTTTTCGAGGTAGGGTCTCACTCTGGCCCAGGCTGACCTGGAATTAACTATGTAGTTTCAGGGTGGCCTTGAACTCACGGCAGTCCTCCTACCTCTGCCTCCTGAGTGCTGGGATTAAAGGTGTGTGCCACCACGCCCAGCTCTATCTAGTATTCTTGATTAGGGCCTTTGGTTTAGTTCTCCTGGCTTCCCAACAAATGTAGACTAATGTATAGTATTTTGTTATTATTTATATAAAACATGGAAAAAAGTTCTGAAGGCATAAATATTTTGGGGAGAGTATGAATATATATACAAGCACATAAATTACAACATATATACTCTAAGATAGAGAACCTACTCCATACTGCATCCGGTTCTGCCACTGCAGACATCAGGTAGAGCTTTAGCACACTTCCTGAGGCAGTACAGTCCTGATGAGTGGTTCTAATGCCTGGGAGGAAAGGGGTACAGTACATGCTCACGTCCCCCAGAAACAGTGATTCTATCTCACTATGGAATAAGTCAGGCATTTAGGATGGTAAAACACCATTGTACAGTTAGCTAAGGACCCTGGATTATTTTCCCCAGAATTCTATTTTGTAAGATAGATAAAATGAGCTTTCTGTTATATGTATCTTACTTAATTCCAATTAGTACCTCAAATAAGTTAGGGTAGATGATCTCACCCTCTTGGGGAGGCTTCTGTGGACTTCTTGACTAGGCTGCCTTCCCCCCATTTTATGCTTCCAGATTACTCTTGGGTATATTTCTACCCTCTGTTCATCTCTTCTGTTGTAATGGGGGGTTTTAGTATAGTGCTTTTCCCTACTAGCGCGATTCCCTGCATGTGTGTAGGATACTCTGCTAGCTCTGGTACCCCCTAGTGTGGAATGTCTGAGAACAGTAGTTACACAGGGAGTTTCTTGAATGAAAAGGTGAATGAGACTGGTATTTTTGCAGGTATTTTTGTCATCTTGAATGATATTTTTGTAGTCCTTCATAAGTAGTCTCCTACTTCGACTAGTTAGAAATTTGTAATTAATTTGTAAAACAGTGAGAATTTAATGACATTTATTCCATCAGATGTATATGTAACCTTTTTATTATTTATTTGTGAGGAGAGAGAATAAATATGGATATGCCAGAGCCTCTCGCCAGTACAAATGAACTCCAGATGCATGCACCACTTTATGTATCTGGCTTTATATGGGTCTTGGAGAATTGAACCGTGGCCATTAGGTTTTGCAAGCCAGCATTTTAACCGTAGAGCCATGTCCCTAGTCCCAAATGTATACTTAAAGCACTATAAACTTAACTATTTTATACACCTTGACTCCATTTAATTTTTTTCTTCAAAGCAAAGGATTATATAATACAATTTAATATTAACTATGAATATTCTTGGTTTTTGCTTCTTAGTATTATGTTTGGAACTTATGTACATTTTTTAAACCTTTATAATTGCTTCTAATTGTTGCCTAGAATTGTTTGGATTTAGTAAAATGGGTTTCCTATTTGTGGCTTGTTTGTGTTCCTTCATAAACTAAATAAATTAGTAAATTTAAGTAAGTGTTTTAATTTAAGCTATAAATTTTCAGATGGAAAACTTATCTTTGACTTCATTTAACCAAGGTAAAATATTTTAATGTTACAGACAGTAGCTCTTGATGGAACACTATTTTTAAAATCTGGAGTGATCTCTGGAGGGTCAAGTGACTTAAAACATAAGGCTAGATGCTGGGATGAGAAAGAGTTAAAGAATCTAAGAGACAAAAGAAGCCATCTAGTCCAAGAACTAAAGGTAAATACTTGTATAAAAGTTAAAATATTAAGGAAAATCATTGTGCTTTTAAAGCTAAGTGGTTTTCTAATAAAAATGAGTTCCATAAACTGCTTATTTCCTGTAGACATTTTTGTATTAGATTTTGTTGCTTAAGTAAATTAGTTCTTAGTTAAATATGTTCTAAGATTTGCTCTGACTTTTCTTCTTTTTGTGCATATGTATAGCCATCACCATTCATGATCTAAAGCACATCCATCACCCTGTGAGACTCCTGTGCTTCTCTGTTGCCATGCTCTGGCAGCTCAGTCTGCCTCCTGTGTCCATTCACTCTTGTGTGGGCCTTCATGTAGTCAGACAGTATGTGGATTTTTTTGTGTTGACCTTTATTCATATATATTCAACATTTTTTAAATTATTTTTTGAGAGAGAGAGGCAGAGAATGAGCACACCAGGACCTTCAGCCTGCTGCAAACTCCAGATGCTTGAGCCCCCTTGTGGCACATGGGCAACATTGCAGGCTTGAATAACTGGGCTTGATTTCCCAGGACCCACGTTAGCCAGATGCATGAGGGGCGCTCGCATCTGGAATTCGTTTGCAGTGGCTGGAGGCCCTGGCACGCCCATTCTCCCTCTCTCTCTCTCTCTCTCTCTGCCTCTCTCTGTCGCTCTCAAATAAATAAAAATAAAAAAATTTTAAAAAGTTTATTCCCTTTTTATTACCAACTATATTTAACATTTGAATTTTTATTTTTGCCATACATGTCTTTAATCTTTATTCAAATTTATAAATCTTTTGTAACTTCTGGAATTTAGCATATACTCTGCTTGTTAGAAAGACCTAATTCTAGGCTGGGAGTGCAGGCTCAGTGATAGCTTGCTAGCAGGTGTGAGGCCCTGGATTTTGACACCAGAACATGAGAGGGAAAGAGAGAGAGGAAGAAAAGAGGAATGGAGAGAGGAGAGAGGGGTAATTAATTTTTTAAAAATATTTTTTATTTATCTATTTGAGAGAGCATGGGCATAGCTAAGCTTCTTGCTATTACAACAAATTCCAGATACACTTACCCTTTGTGCATCTGGATTTATGTGGGTACTAAGGAATTGAACCCATGCCAGCAGGCTTTGTAAGCAAGTGTCTTTGACCACTGTACCAACTTCCCAAGCCCAAGAATTCCTAATATCACAAAAGAAGTTCAATAATGTGTCCTTCTAGTTCTGACTTGCCATTTTTAAAAGTCATTTGTGAATATTATAATCCACCCCCTTACTTGAAATGCCCTTTGACAGATTCTAAATCAATTGAATACAGGGCTGTGGAGATAGCCTAGTGGTTAAAGGCATTTGCTTGCATAGCCTGCCTGTGCAGGTTTGATTTCCCAGTACCCACATAAAGCCAGACACACAAAGTGGCTCATGTATCTGGAGTGTCTGTGCAACAGCAAGGGGTCCTGGAACACCACACACACACACACTCTCTCCCACTCTCTGGTTTATGTGGGTACTGGGGAATTGAACCTGGGTCCTTAGGCTTTGCAGGCAAGTGCCTTAACTGTTAAGCCATCTCTGCAGCCTTAGTGAGCATTTTTTAATGTTTACTGACCACATGGGTATCTTCTTTGGTAAAAATACTATTCTTTGCCTAGGTGTTTTCTTATCACTAATGCCCTGTGAAGCCTAAGGACTCATGTTTGTCTCTCCAAGTCCCATGTAAGCCAGATGCACATGGTGATGCAAGTGCGCAAGGTCGCACATGCGCACAAGGTGGCAAATGCATCTGGAGTTCAGTTGCAGTGACTGGAGGCTCTGACGTGCCTATTTACTCTCTCTCTCTCTCTCTCACACACACACACACATACATTTAAAAAAGGCCAGGGCTGGAGGGATGGCTTAGCAGTTAAGGCACTTACCTGCAAAGCCAAAGGACCCAGGTTCAATCCCCCAGGACCCGTGTAGTAAGCCAGATGCATAAAGTGGTGCATGCATCTGGAGTTTGTTTACAGTGGCTGGAAGCCCTGGAGTGCCCATTCTTTCTCTTTGTCTGCCTTTCTCTCTCTCTCTCAAATAAAAAAAAATTAAATATATTTTTTAAAAGGCCAGTCTGTTGGGCTTGCCTCCAAAAAAATGCTCACTATAGTATACACATTAAGATTGATTCATTCTTATAAGACTTGAAAAAATATGTATAATTCTAGTAGAAATGTAAGGAAAACAATATTCAACATTTCATTGTTTACTAAAATATGAATAGTTAAGGCTTTCAGAAAAGCAATCTTTAAATTTTTATTTTATTTGAGAGAAAGATAGAAAGAGGCAGAGAAAGAGGTAGAAGAGAGAATGGGCACGCCAGGGCCTTCAGCCACTGTAAGTAAACTCCAGATGCATGTGCTACCTTGTGAATCTGGCTTACGAGGGTCCTGGGGAATTGAACCTAGGTCCTTTGGCTTCACAGCCAAACCCCTTAACTGCTAGGCTATCTCCTCAGCCCCAGAAAAGTAGTATCAGCTACTAAAATAAAATGATAATAGTTTTGGCCCGTCAGATTCACACTAGTATTAGTCTTGAGTGAAATAAAAATATTTGAGATTTAAATACAGATGTGTTGTTCCAGCATTGTTTTGGTAGCAAAATCTTGGAAACAGTGGGTGCCCATCATTAAAAGAATAGTTTAATAATTTTGCTGTAGTTACACTCTGGAATAATATGCAGCCATTAAAAGAACTAGGGGACTGGGAAGATGGCTTTGTGGTTAAAGGCATTTGCTTGGAAAGTTGTTCAGGTTCATGTCTTAAGCTACCCACATAAGATGCAAAAAATGGAGCAAGGCTCTGGAGTTCGGTTTTAGATGCAAGAGGCTCTGGCACACCTACACACACACACACACACACACACACACACACACGTGTGTGTGTGTGTGTGTGTGAGCAGATTAAAAAAATTTTAAAAATAATGGAGTAAATCACTGAGAAAAATGAGATCCAGAAAAGTGTGCTTGATGTGGTTCTGAGTTTGCAAAAGAAGCTCCAAAAATCCAATATATACAGATGAATGTATACATATCTGAATATTGTAGCAACTTATAGTAAAAGTACAGCTTTGTTTTCTTTTGAGTAATAAAGTAAGTAAGCTGGGCGTGGTGGTGCACACCTTTAATCCCAGCACTTGGGAGACAGAGGTAGGATCGCCAAGAGTTTGAGGACACCCTGAGAGTACATAGTGAAGTCCAGGTCAGCCTGGGCCAGAGTGAGACCCTACCTCAAAACAACAGCAACAACAATAAAGTAAGTAAAGGGAGAAAGGAATAAGGGAAATGTGCAGTGAGGTAAGGGTCATGAGCCGCCAGGCAGCATTTATGTGTCAGTCACGATTTCCCTTTCTGTTGATGTGCATTGGGCAGGTTCTTCACTTTTCATTCTAATTCTTTTCTTTTGAGGAGTGTTGTTTAAGGAATTTATATGGTATCTTACTCCAGATGGCTAATGTACTTACATTACATACCCAATCTCTTACTGGAAAGAGAAATGGGGTGTAGGCTTGTTTGTATGTAAAAATCAGTACACCATTATATATGAACATACTTTAAAACGTGAAAATACTTTTCTTTTGTAAAATGTCCTCACATTTCATCATTTTAGGAGTTAATGAAGACACTCCGTAAGGAATCAGATTTGAAACAAATACAGACACTATTACATGGAACTAACACACGACTCAAGTATTCACAGAGTGAATTAGACATGATTAAGAAAAAGCATCTTGCCGCATTTCACAAGGTAACATAAACTTATGTAAAATTTGAAGGAAATTAGCACCAGAACATAGAATTTCAAGAATTATATTTCTGTAGCATCATGTAATTCTTAGATACTTTATTCCCAGATTGAGATTATCTTTTAGCCTTTGATTATTTTCATGTATTTAATCATGCTACATAATTACATAAGAATCCATTGTAGCTCACAGATTCCTCATTTATTGGAAAAGTTACCTACTATGGTTTTGGATTCACTGTATAAAAAGAAATCATATTGAAAAGAACTATTCTCTTCTCAGGAGCAATCTCAGCTACAAAGTGAGTTACTAAATATTGAGTCTCAATGCACCATGCTGAGTGAAGGAATTAAAGAACAACAACAAAGAATTGAAGCATTTCAGGAACAGATAGATAAGGTAATGAATATTACATGTGCTACTAAGTAGCTGCTAGAATAGTTCTAGAAGAACAAATACCAGATTTAGGGCTTTAAAAAAATACTTTGTTTATTTGAGAGAGAGACAGAGGCAGATAGAGGTAAGGAGGATGGGCTGGCCAGAGCCTCTTGCCACTTGCAAACAAACTCCAGATGCATGTGTCACCTTGTGTATCTGGCTTACGTGGGTACTGGGAAATCAAACCTTCACAGGCAAGCATCTTAACTACTAAGCCAACTCTCCAGCCCAGATTTAGAGCTTTTTATGTATTTATTAGAACAAAAGTGAATAGGAAAGTGCTCCTTATGAAAAATAATTTGTAAACTAAGTTTTATTGGTTTGCCAGATTAATTTTCTTGTGTCTTTTGAGAACCATTGTTGGTCTCAAGACAGGACCAATATATACTCTCTTTTCCTTTTTATCCCCTCCTTGCCTGTTATGAAAATTATAGCCTTTCTTTTTCAACTGCTGCTTAACACCAGGAGTCAAAGAACTGTCATTCATATTATCATCAAAGGTTATTCATTCAGTTGTTTTTTTAAATATTATTACATTACATTATGCCAGTCATAGTGCTTGGCTGTTAGGCAACAAAGATTTGATCATCTAGCCTCTGCTTATAAAGTGACAAGAGCTTTTCCTGATTCTGTTCATCATACTATTGGTTATCATTTGCCCTCAGTAAGTTATTTGTTCCATCATCATACTGTAATTCCTGTCTGCTGCTTTCAGTTCTGCTTTTTGACATGATTTGAAATAACACTTAATGTTGCTCCTTAGTTACCATTGTTCCAAGTTAAATATTCCTGATTTCTTTCAGCATGACCATGGATTTAAGACTAGTTCTAGAAACTATCTTTTGGGTGCTCTGTTATTTGTCCATGCCTAGAAGAGAGGATTGTGTCATCGTATGGCCTGACCAGTGCTGAGTATCATGCACTCTACACATGTCACTTTCCATGGTTTGGATTACTTGCTTATGTTGATGTATCAGTCCTATCACATTCATATTTGACATATGTTTAACTGAAATCAAAAAGTTTTTAACATGATCTACTGTTAAAATACTGTGCATATTTGAGGATATTTTGTTGGAGTTAGCTCTTGCTGTGTTTTCCAGTTCTTTTTGAATATTACTTCCATGTTCCAACCTTCTTGGGTTATTTTTGCTGTCTGAGATGCTATTTTATGTAGAATAGTATGTTTTGGCATGATGAAAATAAATGGAATCATTCCAGAGGGATATAAAAGTACATAATGTGAAACAATAAGGCCAGTTCATGAGCCTTTTCACTTAGTTTTTTTGAATAAGAAATTTGAAAATAGATGAATATAGCATGTGGGAACAACTTGTAGAGATAAAGGAAGAGAAAGCACTGGATACAGTCATGGCCTAATTCTGGAAAAGCTTGCTATGAAAACTTGTATTGAAGTACTTTTTATATATTTTGAAATTAGTTATTAAACCAATTTAACATAATTTAAAAGGTAGAAGATGACATATTCCAACACTTATGTGAAGAAATTGGTGTGGCAAATATTCGTGAATTCGAGAACAAACATGTTAAACAGCAGCAAGAAATTGATCAAAAAAGGTATTTTGATTAAAAATATTGGTAAGCAGTTCACATGTACGTAAAAGTAACTATTTCATAATTTAGAGGAATCATGTCTGAGATAGTCTTTATTTCAGTTCAAGAAGAAATATGATTGGGAATGTAGATCAGTAGTAGAACACTTGCTTTGCATGTACATGACCCTGAGTTCAGTACCCAGCACAGTGGGGATGGGGGAGTTAGTAAAAAATTATTTTCTAAAAATGATGACATCAAAGTAGAAAACAAACTAATTGAAAAGAAAAAGGAATTCAGTGGAAGAGAGATTTTGGAGGGGAAAAATAGGGTGATGGGAGGAAATTATGATCATATTATATTGTAAGAGGGTTGTCAATAAAAAGGTTTTAAAAATTAAGCTGGCCATAGTGGCACACACCTTTAATCCCAGCACTTGGGAGGCAGAGGTAGGAGAATCACTGTGAGTTTGAGGCCACCCTGAGACTACATAGTGAATTCCGGGCCAGCCTGAGCTAGAGTGAGACCCTACCTCGAAAAACAAAATAAACGAACAAACCTGACAGAATAACTAATAAATGCATATGTTGTAATGTAAAGGAATAAAAGGGAGGAGGTAACCTATAGTTTATAAAAGATCCAGGAAATATCACCCATATACAATGTGTGCATCCTGGTGCAAACAACCAGTTTTTTTCCAGTTGAAAAATAAGCTTTAATACATTTCAAAGTATTAAAATTATTCAATGTATTGAGAGGAATTAATTATAAACCTCTTGTGGTATGTGTTAGGAAAAACCACCATCTAGGCCATACTCAACCGTGTTCATACCAGTGAACTTGCATAGGGGCAGCCGAGTATTGCTGGAATGAAATACTGCCCAATGGTCTCACTTCAAAGTTACATCCACAGTCCTTTACTGGGATCTCGTATTTATTCACTTATTTATTTCTTAAAAAGTTATACTCTGTTTTTTTGTTTTGTTTTGTTTTTCAAGGTAGGGTCTTGTACCAGCCCAGGCTGACCTTTTTTTTAAGTTAATGGAATTATTGGAAAATTTTGCAGTCACAGCAATTTTATATTAAAGAATTTTTATGATTTTTTTGTTTTGTTTTTTGAGGTAGGGTCTCACTCTGGCCCAGGCTGACCTGGAATTCACTATGTAGTCTCAGGCTGGCCTTAAACTCACGGCAGTCCTCCTACATCTGCCTCCCGAGTGCTGGGATTAAAGGCGTGTGCCACAACACCAGGCAAGAATTTTTATGATTTTAAGCTGTAGCAGTTTATGATTTGAATTAACAGTCACTTTCCCATATATACATAAAAAGACTTACTATATAATTACCTGATGTCTGGTATTTTCTTCAATTAATCCTATTGCAGGAAATGGCATGGGTGAAGCAAGATTAAACATGACTTGATAATTATGAAAATTGGGTATGAGCTACAAGGTTCATTATAGCACTCATTCTTCTTTTGTATTAGAAAAAGTTACAGGATTCAAAGCACTCCACTAACATCTTGTAATGTTGACTTTATTCTACTAGATTAGAATTTGAAAAACAAAAAACTCGGCTTAATATTCAACTTGAATATAGTCAAAAACAGCTTAAGAAGAAACGCAGTGAGATCAACACATTAAAAGAAACTGTTCAGAAAGGTAGTGAAGACATTGAAAACCTAAAGAAGGTAATTTCTAGTGGATGGCCAAATTGCCTTTGTTGAAGTTACGGGTTCTTCATTGTCTGAACTCCTAAAGGGGCCTGATGGGTGTGGGTGACACAGATCTGAGAAATATTTTAAATCAATAGAACTGATGAAGTTACTGGATGTCACATGGGAAGAGAGGGCCAGAGGGGTGCCAGAGCTGACTCTAGAACATAGATAATAGATGTGTGGGTTAGAGCTATAGATTTGATTGTTGCTGTTTGGGCTTTTGTTTTGCTTTGTTTTTGGAGGCAGGATCTCATTATACAGAAAGGCTGGCCTCAGACTCACAATCTTTCTGCCTCAGCCACCTGAGAGCTGGATTACAGTATTTGTACCATATCTGGCTAGAGTTTCTGGTTTGTAAGAGTAAGTTAAAATCATATGACAACAGCTGGAATTCCAGGCAGGTAGCTGTAGAGAGCATTAGTGCAACATAGTTGGGATTCTCGAAAATTCACATCAATTAGGAGGAGAGACAGAAGCACAAGCACCCCAGAAAGGAGGAAGTGATGAAAGCTGTTAGAGTATAGAATATTTATTTGATTGCCAGCTAAAGGTCATAGTGTCAAGAATACTTTGACTAGACACTGGGAATGAAAATCAGATGGCAGCAAGCTGAGGAATGGATTGAAAACAGGAATAAAAGCATATAGTTCTTTTTTTTTTTTTTTTTTTTGAAGTAGGGTCTCGCTCTAGCCCAGGCTGACTTGGAATTTACTATGTAGTCTCAGGGTGGCCTCGAACTCATGGTAATCCTCCTACCTCTGCCTCCAGAGTGCTGGGATTAAAGGCCTGTGCCACCACACCCGGCTGAGATGTAGTTCTTGATTTGCAATGTCTAAAGCATATAAAATGAAAGGAGATCAGAGGTACAAGCAGCACATGGAGAAAGGAGATGTATCTTAGAATGACTGGGTCAGCCATACTGATAATACCAGAACCTATTGACCCGATCAGTATAAAAAGATGATAAAGCCGGGCGTGGTGGCGCACGCCTTTAATCCCAGCACTCAGGAGGCAGAGGTAGGAGGATCGCCATGAGTTCGAGGCCACCCTGAGACTCCATAGTGAATTCCAGGTCAGCCTGGGCTAGAGTGAGACCCTACCTCGAAAAACCAAAAAAAAAAAAAAAAAAAAAAAAAAAAAAAAAAAAGATGATAAATCTACAGTGCAACTCCTCTGTTCAGGCTGAAGAAAATTATCTGCAGGCTGTGGATGAACTCATGGCGAAGCAGCAGCAAGTTAAGGAAATATATGCCACTCGAAACACCAACATTGAGAAAATGCAATCTCAAATTGAAGAGGAGCGGAAAAAATTCTTGGCTGTTGACAGGTAATTAAGAATTCATCACTTTGAAAGACTTAGCTAGTATTTAAACATGTACTTTCACTTTGGATTTATTATCTGAAGTCATGTCTAAATGTGGAGTCTTTGTTGCTCTTGGTCCTTCCTACACAGCCCCACAAGTATTCTGATCTGGAACACCAACAGAGGTGGTTGGTAGTTCAGAGTGAGTAGTTCAATTGTGGGCTGAGAATGTGAGCCAGTATGAAATGTGTTACTCTATGTCCCTTAATTCTGGTGCCTTCCTGTCAACCAAAGAAGCCCTCTAGTTTGTGCAACATAGCACAGAGTTGGTACCTCACAACCTGTACTATGCCTGGATTTTCTCATTAATAGTGTGGGTAATACAATGCCTGACTCAAAATACAGTTGTAAGGATTAAATGAATGAACACTTTTAAGTCAGCTGACCTGTGTCAACATACCTGCTTTCTTATGAATATTACATGACCGTGAGTTTTTTTTTTTTCCCTCAATCTCTTGGTATGTCACATTTTCCTTCACTGTCTGAAGATAGTGTCAGGAATTTTTTCCTTCTGACTTTTTCACTCTTGTATTTAGTTTAAATAGGACAATTTCTCTTCATATTCTTGAAAGCCTTCCTTCTTCTTTCATCTTTCTCTTTCTTCCTTTTTGTCTTCTTTCTGTTTAAAGGCCACCGCTGGCCCAGTGGTGAGCCTCATGCTCCTCTTTTCAGATAGGGCATTATATGAGTGATAGTGGAGCACAGGACTCAGAGGGTCCAGGATGAAGTAACGTATCTGGAGTGTGTTTTGCTAAGAGATTCTTCTGGCTTGAAGTTCTGAGGTGTACAACTTATATTGAAGAGATATGTAGGTTGATAATATGTAGATTTAAAAATAATTAAGGGGCTGGAGAGATGGCTTAGCAGTTGAGCACTTGCCTGTGAAGCCTAAGGACCCTGGTTCGAGGCTCAATTCCCCAGGACCCACGTTACCCAGATACACAAGGGGGCGCACGCGTCTGGAGTTTGTTTGCAGTGGCTAGAGGCCCTGATAAGCCCATTCTCTCTCTCTTTCTCTCCCTGCCTCTTTCTGCATCTATCTCTCTCAAATAAATAAAAATAAAACAAACAAAAAATTAAAAAAATAATTAGGACTGTGTGTGGTGGCATGTACCTATGATTCCAGCACTCGAGTGGTGGAGGCAGGAAGATGGAAAGTTTGAGACCAGCTGGGACTGTACGTAGCAAGGTCATGTCTCAAAAAAATGTAGAAGCACTGTCTTTTGCAGCTCTGACTGAAGTAGGAATATTTATTCTTGAAAAATGCCCTCTTAGGTTGATTGTTACATTGATGGCCTTTCCCAGGAGTGTTAGTGTTTAAATTATAAACTCTGGCACTTAGAGCACTCATATTTTTAAAAATATTTTACTTATTTGAAATATTTGTCAAGTATTCCATCTAAAACAGTCTCATTGGGAGTCATTTCTGATGGATTTATAATTTTTGGTGGGGTTGTATTGTCTTGATTTTTTGTGGATCTTGTATTATAATGTAGAAGTTTTTGCATCTTGAGTTAATTTGATGCTTGGGTTTTCTAATTATCTGCAGTGTTCTTAGCCGTGTAAATCAGACTTTATGTATCTTCAGGGTAGGAGTTTAAGGTGCCAAGTGTAGCTCTTATACCTCAAGAAAACAGTAGAAGTAACCCTAGGTGTTGAGTCTGCCTGATATTCAAGTATTCTAGTAGACTGAGTGGAGCAATTTACTGGTAAATTCTAAAATTCAACTGAGCAGTAGACACATTCAATCTAGACCAGCACAGAGTATTTATGCATGGGTGGTGATTAAAACAAACAGATAAAATATTAAAGTCAAAGTACCTAAGGGTATGTGTTGCCCCACACCCTTAATCCTGACAACTGGGAGGTTGAGATTTCTGGTCTGAAATGGGTTCCAGCTCAGGCTGGGACCAAGTCAGACCCTACTCCCAATAATGACAGAGAAAAAGACAAAGGCCCTATGAATCAGGAAATGTCAAAGGCAACTATAGTTAACACCAAAATACACCTTATTTCAGAATGGTAATAAAGCCAACCAAGAATATGTAATACATAACCTGCCCTGGCATGGAAAGAGATTAGTACTTCCAGTGCAGGCCTATGTACCTTTCTTTGTGTAAGTAGGCCCTGTTACCTTTTTGGACGGCTTCCAGTCTTATCAATGCTGAGTGCCCACTTTGATCCCTCTGTTGTGCTGTGGATCTAGTGTTCTGATTGGCTGTGCTGGATGCTGTGCAGCCTGGGGTGAATGAATTCTCCGGAGGTTTAGGGCACTGGTGGTTGGGGGCTGGGAGACTATGCAGGATGCCTGGAGTTGTACTGGAGCTACTCAGCTGGTCCCATTTGTGTTCTTCAGCAGCTGCTCAGCTGGTCCCTGCTGTCTTCCCCTTCAGGTTTCTTGATTTTAAGAGGAAGCTGATGTGAGTGGAAAATCCTTCTACCTGGTTTCTGCTCCTGCAGCTCTGTGCCTGCTGGGCAGGTGTGGACTGGGGCCACTGGCACCTCTGCAGCATTCTGGTTGTCTTCCTCCTTTCTGAAAGATCTTAGTCTCTCCTGTGGTTGATAATAACTTATACATCTTCACTTTTTGGTAGAAGATTGTATTTTGCTGTTTTTCTGCTTATTTCCCACCCTAGGCTGTTTTGGTGTGTATATAATCCCAGAAGGTTCCTATTTTATTTATGAGAGAGAGAGAGAGAGAGAGAGAGAGAGAGAGAGAGAGAGAGAGAACGAACTCCAGGACTCTAGCCACTGCAAAGGAACTCCATATACATGCACCACCTTGTGCATCTGGTTTTACATGGGTACTGGGGAATCAAACCTGGGTCCTTTGCCTTTTCAGGCAAGCACCTTAACCGCTAAGCCATCTCTGCAGCCCAGAAAATAATTTTTTCACGTAGGTTTATAACGTAACGTTTTTCTTCCTTGGTATAACTACATAATAAATATTTTTTTTCTATCTGTATTTACAGGGAAGTGGGAAAATTACAAAAGGAAGTCATAATTATTCAGGGTTCCCTGGAACAGAAACAATTAGAGAAACACAACATTCTGCTTGACTGCAAAGTTCAAGACATTGAAATAATCCTGTTGTTGGGGTCACTGGATGACATCATTGAAGTGGAGGTATTCTAAAAAATAATATGTGCAGCTGTATGAACTGGATATCATGTCTTTGACTGTATATTCTTTCTCTAGTTCTATAGCCCATTTAGAAATGGGGAAGACATCTCCTAAGAAGGAAAAAGGGAGGAATAATTGTCATCCCAAAGGACTAGACATTTTGTGCAGTTCTCTAATTTCCCCTCTTAATTCATACTCCTTTAATACCACAGCATGGACCAGTGCTTTTTTTCCACTATATAAAAAATCTAGGAGGAATTGAAGAACTGCAGTTATTTTCCCATATCTGTTCTGTCTCCCATCTCAGCAAAACTCAGAAATCATCTATTTTGAATAACTTCTACTCTAGAAGCAAATTCTAGTTCCTTATGGAAATTCCTGCTCTGAAAGAGTAAGTCTGGATTCTTCAGAATGAAGTATTGACAAAACTAAGCTTCTCTCTCACTAATATTGACAATTTCTCATAGCATGCTTTTGGTGTGTCTATAAACAAAAAATTCCTTTTTTTCTGTTATACCTGAAATAGCATTTTGGATAGGAGATAAGGAAAGGAGAAAACCCTTTCCTGGGTACAGTGTCTTAAGTGCAACTCAAATGGTTTTATAAGTCAGTAAAGAGAGGAGGAGAGAAAACTAAGGAAGGGGCCTGGAATGGAGGTGGTCTCACATGTGCTCAATCCAGGGACTTTAGAGGCTGTTAGAACTCATTTTCATTCAGTGTATACTGGCTTTGTGCTCTCAAGTCCACTTTCTCAAAAAGGCTACAAAGTAGCCACTGGCTTTGACCAGAAGAAAGAAAACTTTTCCCTGTCTTTTCTCCAGAAAAACCAGGGGAAGAATTCTGATTGGCTCATTCTGGTCATGTACATGCAAGTCTGGTATAAGAAAAAGTTGATGGAAGCAGAATACAGCCCTTACTATTTGCAGAAAGAATAAAACTCCTGCTTAAGAGGCAAGGGAGTTGTAGAAGCATTTTTATCATGCCAGAAATAGATAATGATAAATCTTTTTTAATTTTTTTATTGACAACATTCATAATTGTAAATAATATCCCATGTAATTCCCTCCCTTCCCCCACTTTCCCCTTTGAAACTCCACTCCATCATATCCCCTCCCCCTCTCAATCAGTCTCTCTTTTATTTTGATGTCATGATCTTTTCCTCTTATTATGATGGTCTTGTGTAGGTAGTGTCAGGCACTGTGAGGTCATGGATATCCAGGCTATTTTGTGTCTGGAGGAGCACATTGTAAGGAGACCTACCCTTCTTTTGGCTCTGATATTCTTTCTGCCAAGTCTTCTGCAATGGACCTTGAGCCTTGGAAGGTGTGATAGAGATATTGCAGTGCTGAGCATTCCTCTGTCACTTCTTCTCAGCACCATGGTTCATTCTGAGTCATCCCAAGGTCACTGCCATCTGAAAAGAGAAGGTTCTCTACCAAAAGTGAGAATAGCTTTAATATATGGGTATGAACATTAAGAGAAGTGCTTACTGGGCAGTTTGGTGAGCATAGTACATACATTTAGCCAGACAGCAGCAGATCTTACACCTCTAGGGCTCATTACTACCCCTGTTGTAGGTTTTCAGTATCAGGGATGTATTCCCTCCCGTAGAGCAGACCTCCAGTCCAGTTAGAGAGTGATTGGTTTCCCCCATAACAGACATGCCTCTATTGCACCCATTGGCTCATTTGGCCTGACTGGCCAAATTTAAGGCTTGGAGTGTCCATTGTTGGGTATCTTCACTGGGGCAATTGGGGTTATATTCAGAGTCTTTGCTGATACCAATGTGTTGAAGGGTTCCCTTACTTTTTCCTCTAGCAGTTTCAGGTCTGATATTAAAGTCTTTCATCCATTTGGACTTAATTCTTGTGCATGGGGAGAGATAAGGATCTGTTTTTATCCTTCTACAAATGCATATCCAATTTTCCCAGCACCATTTCCTGAAGAGGCTGTCTTTTCTCTAATAAGTATTTTTGGCATTTTTGTAGAATATTAGGTGGCTACAGCTACCCCAATTTACATCGGGTCCTCTATTCTGTTCCATTGATTTACATGTCTGTTTTTGTGCCAGTACCATGTTGTTTTTGTTGCTATGGCTCTGTAGTATAGGTTAAAATCAGGTATGGTGATACCACCAGCCTTATTTTTGTAACTCAACACCTTTTTATTTTATTTATTTATTTTTGGTTTTGTTTTTTGAGGTAGGGTCTCACTCTAGTCCAGGCTGACCTGGAATTCACTATGTAGTCTCAGGATGGCTTAGAACTCTGGGCGATCCTCCTACCTCTGCCTCCCAAGAGCTGGGATTAAAGGCGTGCGCCACCACACCTGGCTTCAACATTGCTTTAGATATTCAAGGTTTTCTGTGCTTCCAAATGAATTTTTGGATTTTTTTTCTATTTCTGTGAAGAATGCCATTGGTATTTTGATAGGGATTGCATTAAATGTCTAGATTGCTTTCTGTGAGATTGCCATTTTCACAATATTGATTCTTCCAATCCAAGAACAAGAGATGTCTTTCCATTTCCTAGTGTCTTCTGCAATTTCTCACTTGAGTGTCTTAAAGTTTTCATTGTAGAGATTCTTTACTTCCTTGGTTAGGTTATTCCAAGGTATTTTATTTTTGTTTGTTTTTTGGCTTTTCAAGTTAGGATCTTGCTCTAGCCCAGGCTAACCTGGAATTCACTACGAAGTCTCAGGGTGGCCTCAAACTCATGGCAATCCTTCTACCTCTGCCTCCCGAGTGCTGGGATTAAAGGCATGCACCATCACACCTGGCTCAAGGTTTTCTTTTCTTTTTTTCTTTCTTTTTTTGCATTTTTTTTTTTGATGCAATTGTGAATGGGAGTGTTTCTCTGATTTCATCCTCTGTGTATTTGTTGTTAGCATATAGGAAGGCTACTGATTTCTGTGTGTTTATTTTGTATCCTGCTACTTGGCTATTGGTGTTTATCAGCTCTAACAGTTTGCTGGTAAGAGTCTTTAGGGTCCTTTATATATAGGATCATGTCCTCTGAAAATAATAACTTGATCTCTTCCTTTCCAATTTGTATCCCTTTTATGTGTGTCTCTTGCCTTATTGCTATGGCTAAGACTTCCAGTACTATATTAAATAAAAGTGGGGATGGTGAACACCCTTGTCTTCCTGATTTTAGTGGAAAAGCTTCAAGTTTTTCTCTCCTGAGTATTATGTTGGCTGTAGGTTTGTCATAAATAGCCTTTATTATGTTGAGATATGTTCCTTCTATTCCCAGTCTCTGTAGGACTTTTATCATGAAGGGATGTTGGATTTTGTCAAATGCTTTCTCTGCATCTAATGAGATGATCATGTGATTTTTGTACTTCAGTCCACTTATATGATGTAGTACGTTTATCAATTTGCATATGTTGAACCATCCCTGCATCTCTGGGATAAAGCCTACTTAGTCGGGTTGAATGATCTTTCTGATATATTCTTATATTCTGTTTGCCAATATTCTGTTGAGAATTTTTGCATCTATGCTCATGAGGAGATTGGTCTGTAATTTTGTTTTTTTGTTCTATCTTTGCCTGGTTTTGGTATCAGGTCCCTGCCGTCTCCCTTCATGTTTCTTGAGTTTGTGAGGAGGCCGGTGTGAGTGGAGAATATACTCACCTGACTTTTCCTGCAGCTCAGGCTGAGCCTTGAGGCCATGGTCATGCGGACCTGGAGCCGCTGCTGCTGGAGCTACTTCTGCCTGCTCCTGTGGTCTCTAAACGCTCTTAAGTCTCTCCTACTTCTCTGCTACAGTTGATAATTTCTTATGCACCTCACTTTTTAGTAGAAGAATGTATTTTGTTGTTTTTTTGGGGGGGGGGCTTTTTCTCCCCTGGGCTGCTTTGGCATGGTTCCTATGGTTCCATCTTAATGGAAGTCCTGGAAGCATTTTAACAAATAATGCCTGTGTCTGTTAGTCAGCCTGTTACCGCTTTGTTTTCTGGTCTCTGAGTTAGCACATCCTCAGTAGTAGTCTCCAACATTCTCCATGAATACAAGAGTACTGGTTGTTGGCCGGGCATGGTGGCGCATGCCTTTAATCCCAGCACTGGGGAGGCAGAGATAGGAGGATCGCCATGAGTTCAAGGCCACCCTGAGACTACAGAGTTAATTCCAGGTCAGCCTGGACAGAGTGAGACCCTACCTCGAAAAACCAAAAAAAACAAAAACAAACAAACAAAAAAAAAAAACAAAGAGTACTGGTTGCCTTATTAGCATGAGACTTCACATTCATGACAAGGTAGCACAACGCAGATATTAAAACTTTAAGCTGTATCTTACTAAATCACTTTCTAAAAAGAAAAGTGAGACTTCTAAACTGGGCATGGTGGTTACAGGCCTGTACAATCCTACCACTTGGAAGACTGAGGCAAGAAAATCAAGAGTTGTGGGCTACACAGTGAGGTCCTGTTTAAGAGAGAGAGAGAGAAAAAAAACTTTCTAAATTTCTGGACCAGCTCCATTCTAGCAAGTACAAAACTGAACAAAGTTAAAAAAAAAAATTAAGTTTCTTGGATTTGTCAAAACTTAAAGAAGGGAGGTCAAGGAGAAGTTATGGCCCAAAATTGGTGAGGGAGACAGTTAATGAGAGAATTACAACTTCCAGAGCATAAGCTTCCATGGGGAACCAGAACCATTGTAGGAAATCCAAAATTGTAATTTCATAATTGCTAGAGGCAAGTCTGTAGACAAAAACTCTAGAAGGAGCCAGTCTCAGGGGCTCATACATTTTTATGATTTGTAACTTCCTGAGGCTCTGTCTGTAACTTACCAAGGGCTGCTGCCCTCAGGAGAAAGTACTTCACCAGATTCCAACTTTCTATGGTTAAAAGAGTCTAACTGACTGGGAAACAGGAATCCCTAACTCTAGGTCATTTTCACTATCGTGTCTCTTCTACGGGAGAAAAAAATAACAGAAGCACTGTGAAGTTCATAGTCCAAGAACAGGCTTGGTAAAAGACTGGGACCTAATTGTGGGACTATAGGTATGTTCCTTCTCCCTGCATTTTGTCACTACATTGCTGAAGGCATTTTCACAGATTTTTCTGAGAAGAACTACTAGAAGAGCATTAGAAATCACAAAGGGGTGATAGTGCAGCCAGAACATTGTAAAGGGGAAGACAGTGAAAGGGAGCTGCAGCCTACAGCTTCAGCTGTGACTCCCCAACATGAGCTTGGAGGGGTGGAAGGTGGTGGTGGGAGTAGAGGCCTCATCCAAAATGTAAACCAAGTAACCCTGGTGAAAAGAAACTGGCAGGACTAGCCACAGGACAAGCCCGCAGTTCCCCTAAGCCTAGAATCCTACTGGGGGGTCAGTGAGACAGTGATTCTTCCAGCATGAAGGCTGACGGTGGAGAGAGGTCCATTTTGTCACTTCTCTGTCTCAGAGGGCTGTGGCTGAGTGCCATCTAAAGAAGGAGCCCATTGTTTAGTATGGAACTACTTTGGGAGACTAAAAACAGAACAGTCATAAGTCAAGGAGCCTGGAGTCAACTTGGGGTAGCCCTTGACTGGGAAGTTGCCAAGAGAGGCAGTTGTAGAGAAGTTGAGATGAGGGCTAGATACCAATGCACCAAAAGTGGTGGGGGCTGGAGAGAGGCTTAGCAGTTAAGGTGCTTGCCTGTGAAACCTAAGGTCCCATTTTAAACTCTGTATGAGGTCCCATGTAAGCCAGATGGACAAGGTGATGCAAGCTTGCAAGGTGCACATGCACACAAGGTGCCCTACATATCTGGAGTTCAGTTGTAGTACTGTATTTTTACAGAGAAAAAACATAAACATGAGTGTCTACAACATCCAAGAATTCTGGGATATGATCAGCAGACCAAAGGTAAGAATTCATGGAGTAGAAGATGGGGCTGAGATTAAAAACTACAAGCAGGGGCTGGAGAGATGGCTTAGCAGTTAAGCGCTGCCTGTGAAGCCTAAATTCCCCGGTTCGAGGCTCAATTCCCCAGGACCCACATAAGCCAGACACACAAGGTGGCACATACATCTGGAGTTTGTTTGCAGTGGCTGAAGGCCCTGGCACGCCCATTCTCTTTCTCTCTATGTGCCTCTTTCTCTCTCTGTCTGTCTGCCACTCTGAAATAAATAAATAAAAATAAACTACAAGCACAAATCTGTTCAAGTAACATTTATCAGAAAATATCCAAAGCCGGATGTGGTGGCACACACCTTTAATCCCAGCCCTTGGTATGCAGAGGTAGGAGGATCGTTGTGAGTTCAAGGCCACCCTGAGACTACGTAGTGAATTCCAGTTCAGCCTGAGTTGCCCTACCTTGAAAAACCAAAAAAAAAAAAAAAAAAAAAAAAAAAAATCCAAAGTCCAGGGAAGAAAATGGCACAAGAGGCATTTATAACACCAGGTAGACATGACCAAAGAAGAACTCTCCACAACAGACAAAATGCCAAAGCCACAAAGGAGCTATATAGTAAAAACTACCAAAAAAAAATCAACTCATAAAAGCAAACCCATAATAATAGCAGCATACTTCTCAGCAGAAGCCCTAAAAGCCAGAAGACCTGTAAGTAAATAAGTGCCAGCCAAGATTACTATATCCAGCAAAGTTATCTTTTTAAATGGACATGATAAGATACTTCAGGACAAGTACAAACTAAAGCAATTCATGACCAAGTCTGCAGTCCAGAGGACACCTAAAGGAATGCCACACAGAGTAAGAAGACTCCATCTTGAGAGCTCAGGAAAAAATGTCATGGGACACTACATGAAAAGAGGAGAACTAGGAAGAATTGTATCCAAGTCAGTGACAGCAAACACCAATATGAAAAGAGAAGGTTCTTTACCCAAAGTGAGAGTAGCATTAATCTGCTTACTGGGCAGTTTGGTGAGCATAGTACATACATTTAGCCAGACAGCAGCAGACGTCACACCCCTCGAGCTCACAACTACCCCGTTGTAGGTTTTCAGTGTCAGGATGTATACTTAAAAGACCCTAAAGGCTCCACCACAAACTCTTGGATCTAATAAATACTTTCAGCAAAGTAGCAGAATTCAGATTTAACATACAAAACCAATAGCTTTCTATATACCATCAGTGAACTTACCAAGAAAGAAATGGGATGTAGGAGATTCCCATTCATAGTAACTTCAAAAAATACTAGGAATAAACCTAATAACAGTGGTGGGGGGGAACCTCTACAATAAAAATTATAATACTGAAAAGTGATAGAGATCTAGCTCAGTTGGTAGAGTGCTTGCCTAGCATACATGAAGCTCTTGAGTTCAGTCTCCAGCACTTCATAAACCAGTTGTGCTGTGTACCTGTAATCCCAACACTCATGAGGTGGAGGCAGGAGGATCAGAAATTCAAGGTCTGCCTTGGCTACAGAGTGAGTTCAAGGCCAACTGAACTGCATGAGACCCTGTCACAAAACAAAGCACTAAATAAATAAATTGAAAACACTGAAAGATAGATCTCTCATGCTCATGGGTCAGTCAGCAGAATTAATTTTGTGAAAATTGATATATTACTGAAAACAGTTTATTTACACAATGAAATGTCCATCAAAGAACTAGAAAAAGTAATACAAATAATACTGGGGATATGTCTCAATGGGTAAAGTGCTTTCCTTGCATGCATGAGGACCTGAGTTCAGATCCCCAGCACCCACGTAAAAATGCCAGATGTAGTAATGGTGTGTACCTATAATCCTAGTGCTGGTAAGGTAGTGATAAAGAATTCCTGGGGCTTGCTAGCTGGCTAGTCTAGCCAAATCAATGAGCTGTAAGTTAAGAGAGAGCGAGAGAGAGAGAGACCCTGTCTTGAAGAATAAGGTAGAAAGGGCTAGAGAGATGGCTTAGTGGCTAAGGCACTTTCCTGCAAAGCCTAATGACCTGAGTTTGATTCCGCAGAACCCACGTAAAGCCAGATGCACAAAGTACATACATCTAGAATTCATTTGCACTGGCTGAAGGTCCTGGCACACCCATTCTGTCTTTCTGTCTCTATCTATGTTTGCAAATAATTAAATAAAGATACTAAAAATCGAAAGAAAGTAATAAAAGAAGACAATTGACATCAATCTCTGATCTCCATACACATGAGCACATGCACTCTCACACACACCAAAAAAATAATATTCCTAAAATTCATAAAGAAGCACAAAAGTCCCTGGATAACCAACACAGTCCTAAGCAAAAGGAGTAATGCTATATGTATCACAGTACCTGCTCTTAAATTGTATTACAGAGCCATAGTAACAAAACCAATATGATACTGACACAAAAGCAGATATAGACCAATGATAGAGAATAGAGGACTTCCAAAATAAACTGACACAATTATAACCACTTAATATTCAACAATATATATATGTGTATATATATATGTATATATATATATATATTAATTGGTGAAAAGACAGCTTTTCAACAAATGGTGCTTGGAAACTATCCACGTGGAGAAGACTGGAACTAGAACTATATCTCTAACCCAGTATAGAAATCAAAATTAAGCCTGATGTGGTGGCTCACACTTTAAATCCCAGTACTTGAGAAACTAAGGTAGGAGGATGACTGTGAGTTTGAGGCCAGCTTTGGCTATAGAGTGAGTTACACTTAATTTGAGCTAGATTGAGAGCCTGCCTCAAAAATAAATAAATAAATGGATCAAAAACCTTAATGTGAGTCTTGAAACTGAAATTGCTAACAAAAAATCATAAGTAAAGCATGTCAGGGGAAGGACTTCCTGAAAAGGACAACAGTAGTAGCCCAAGAAAAACATGATGATATAACAATTGTAAATATATATTCATCAAACATTAGTGACCCAACTTTAAAATACCAACACCAGTAGGTATAAAAGGACAGATAGGTCAAGACACAGCAGTAATGGTTCATGTCAGTTCTCTACTTTTATCCATAGATAGATCATTCAGACAAAAACCATAAAATTTCAGAGTTTAATACTACACCATAACCCAAATGGACTTAACAGACACCTATAAAATATTCCATACAAAAGGTCCAGAATTCATTTTCTTCTGAGCAGCCATGAAACTTTCTCTAAAATGGAGCTTCAAAAAAATAAAATAAAATAACTAGGAATAATCCTAGCCAAAAAGGTTGAATACCTGTAAAATTAAAATACTGAAGAAAGAAATTGAAAAAGATGGTAGATAATAGAAAGACCTCTCATGCTCATGGGCCAGTGGAATTAATATTGCAGTAGTGGATACATTATTGAAAATGATGTGCAGATCCAGGAAAACCCAATCAAAATTCCAATGACATTCTTCGCAGAACTCTAAAAAGCAATCCTAAAATTGACACGGAAGTGTAAAAGACCCTGAATAGCCAAAACAATCCTAAGCAGAAAGAGCAATGCTGAAGGTATCACAAGGCCCGACCTCCAATGTATACTACAGAGCCATAGTAACAAAATAGCATGATACTGCCACAGACAGACATATAAACCAGTGAATAGACAAGAGGGCTTAGAAAGAAACAAATACAGATTTAGGTCCCTGGTTTTCAACAAAGGTACCAAAAACATACATTGGAGAAAAATATTCTCATCAACAAATAGTGCTAGGCAAACTAAATAGCCACATCTAGATCCCTATCACTGTGCAGAGATAAATCCAAAGTGGATCAAAGATCTTTTTTATTATTTAAAAATTTTTAAATTTCTTTATTTTGAGAGAGAAAGGCACATAGAGAATGGACACACTAGGGCCTCTAGCCACGGCAAACAAACTCCAGACACATGTGCCCCCTTGTACATCTGGTTTATGTGGGTATAAGAAATCAAACCTGGGTCCTTAGGCTTTGCAGGCAAATGCCTTAACTGCTAAGCCATTTCTCAAGTCTTGGATCAAAGATCTTAATGTGACACTGAAACTGAAACTGCTAGAGGGAAACTCTTCAAACTATAGGCAGAGGCTAGGGTTTTCTGAAGGGTTCCAGTAGCTGAGGAAGTAATAGCAAGAACTAACAAATGGGATTGTATGAAATTAAAATGCTTCTGCGCAGCAAAGGATATAACAAGCAGAGTGGAAATCCAGCCTACAGAATGGGAGAAGATCTCTGCCAACTATCTTACAGGAGATTAATGTCTAAAATATACAAAGAACTCAAAATGGTAAACACCAAGAAAACAACCATCCAGTTGATAAATCGGCAAATTAATTGAGTAAATCATTCTCAAAAAAGATACAAATAGCCAGTAAATATACAAAAATTGCTTCAACATCCTTAGCCACCCAAGCAAATGGACATTGAAACCAAATTAAGATTACATCTCACTTCAATAAGAATGGCTACCACCAAGAAAACAAATGAGCCGGGCATGGTGGCGCATGCCTTTAATCCCAGCACTCAGGAGGCAGAGGTAGGAGGATCGCTGTGAGTTTGAGGCCACCCTGAGACTCCATAGTGAATTCCAGGTCAGCCTGGGATAGAGTGAGACCCTACCTCGAAAACCAAAAATAAAAAATCAAAAAAGAAAACAAA
The DNA here is from genome assembly GCA_036346955.1 of Dipus sagitta. NCBI lineage: Eukaryota > Metazoa > Chordata > Mammalia > Rodentia > Dipodidae > Dipus > Dipus sagitta. The sequence goes on along the minus strand of CM070777.1, from coordinate 3,554,203 downwards.
TGACAACAAATGCTAGTGAGAATGTAGGGTGAAAGAAACTCTTGTACACTGCTGGTGAGATTGTAAACTAGTGCAACCACTATGGAAGTAAGTATGAAGTTTTCTTATTTTTAAAAACTGAAAACTAGGGCTGGAGAGATGGTTTAATGGTTAAGACGCTGGCCTGTGAAGCCTAAGGACCCATGTTTGATCTCTCTGCAGATCCCATGTAAGCCAGATGCATAAAGGTGATTCAAGCGCCAGGTCCCACATGCACACTAGGTGGAGTAAGCATCTACTGTTCGATAGCAGTGGTTGAGGCCCTGGTGTGACAATTCTCTGTCACTCTGACTCTCGCTCTCTTAAAACAAAACAAAAAAGACCCCTGAGGGGCTGGAGAGATGGCTTAGCAGTTAAGTGTTTGCCTGTGAAGCCTAAATACCTTGGTTTGAGGCTGGATTCCCCAGGACCCATGTAAGCCAGATGCACAAGGGGGCCACATGCATCTGGAGTTTGTTTGCAGTGGCTGGAGGCCCTGGCACACCCATTCCCTCTCTACCTATCTGCCTCTTCCTCTCTCTATCGCTCTCAAATAAATAAACAAAAAATATTTTAAAAAACAAACCTCAAACTAGAGGGCTGGGGAGATGGCCCTGTAGTTAAAAGCACTTGCTTGCAAAGCCTCCCTACCTGGGTCAATTTCTCAGCCACCCTTGTAAAGCTGTATGGGCACTCATTTGCAGTGGCAAGAGACCCTGGCGTGCACATGCATGCACACACACACAAACTGAAAATACATGCCACTCGTGTGTGTTTATATGGACCCTAAGGAATCTAATTCCATATACTCAGACATGTACATCCATGTCTGTTGTAGCACTATTTACAATAGCCAAAATATGTAACTAGAATAGATTTTCATTAGCAGATGAATGGATAAAGAAAATATACATACACACAAGGGAATTGTGTTCAACTGTAAGGGATAATATAATTTGAAGGCAAATAGATGAGAATAGAGATCATCATGTTAAACAAAATAAGCCTGATTCACAAATGTCATGTTATCTCTTAGTCTCTCTCTTGCTCTTTCTCTGGAGCTTCATGAGAAGAGGGTAGAGACCTAAAAGGAGAGGAGGAGGGAACAAATGTTAATAATGGGGAATAACTATCACACGTCTTATGTGGAACCTCCCTTCATATGTACATGACATCAAAGGATAATGTGACTGTTTAGGGTGAAAGCAGGGAATCAGTCAATGGAGTGAAGGGAGAAAAGGGAGGCCGATGGGGAGCAAATATGGACATAGTACATTGATATGTGTGTATGAAAATGTCTTGATGAATCCTATCAAAAAATGGGCCAAAGGGGCTGGAGAGATGGCTCAGAGGTTAAAGGTACTTGTTTGCAAAGCCTGATGGCCTGGGTTTGATTCCCTAGTGCCCACATAAGTCTTGATGCACAAAGTGGTGCATACATCTGGAGCTTGTTTGCAGTGACAAGAGGCCCTGGCATGATCATATTCCCTTTCTCTCTTCCTGATTGAAAATAAATAAAAATTATTTTTTAAATGGGCCAAAGACCTAACCAGACACTTCATATAAAGAAGATAAGTAAATGGCAAATAGATATTCCACTTTATACATCATAAGGGTCATGAAGACTAGAACACAGTACCACTAAACACCTGCACTGTAGCTTAAAGTTCAGAGCACTGACACCACCAAATGTGGGGAATGTGGAGATCAGCACTATCACTGCTGGCAGAAATACAGCATGACACAGACACTTTAGAAGACCATCTGGGGTGTTTCCTATAAAATTAAACGTTCTTACCATATGATCCAGTGAAGTACCTAGCTTTTGCCCAAAGAGTTGAAAATATATCCACATAAGAATCTTCACATCCATGTTTATAGCTGCTTTATTCATAATTGTCAAAACTTAGAAATAACCAAAATACTCTTTTGTAGGTGTTGCAGTCAGGTTTGTATTGCTGGTAGAAATCATCCAACCAAGAGCAGCTTATGGGAAAAAGAGGTTTATTTTGGCTTACAGGCTCGAGAGGAAGCTCCAGGATGGCATTTGTTTACTTGTTTATTTCATCCTCATGGCTCCATGGAGTCTCCATGCAGGCATCCAGCAAACCTGCTTCACACTGCCCATGGCCATTTCCAAAACACAAGACCACGTTGCAAATTCAATGACCCTCTCTTTTCTGCATTTCTTATACTCCACAATACCAGGTCGGGTGCCAATTTGTTAATCCAGGGGGGAATAAAGCAGACATTGAAGAACAGGACGCTCCTTGAGCACTCAGGCCCCTTCAAAAGAGTCAACATTCGAGCCGGGCGTGGTGGTGCATGCCTTTAATCCCAGCACTCAGGAGGCAGAGGTAGGAGGATTGCCATGAGTTCGAGGCCACCCTGAGACTCCATAGTGAATTCCAGGTCAGCCTGGGCCAGAGTGAGACCCTACCTCAGAAGACAAAAAAAAAAAAAAAAAAAAAAAAAAAAGTCAACATTCTTCCTGTTGCCCCAGTGCAGGCCATCTGGCCCAATCTCAAAGGTTGTATTTTCTTAATTGCAGCTGAATGGGCAGCAGTTCACCCAAAGATTTTTTTTTTTCTGTGCTGTATCCCTCTGCTCACAGCAGTCCATTTCTACGCAGTGCAACCCTGCACAACTTCTCAGGACATGGCCATAACAGCAAGCCTGTCAAACTGCTTCTAGCCCAGTCCAAGCAAAGCTCCTTCTCACCCTCATAAGCCAAACCTCATAGTCCATAGTTCTTACTGTATTCGGGCCTTTCAACTCCGACCACAATAGTCCATCAAGCTGTACTTAGAGCACTGCAAGTCATCTCTTAGGCCAAGGTTTCAAATCCTTCCACATCCCTCTTGGAAATCAGCTCCAAAAGGCCAAAGCCACACCGGCAGGTGTCTGGCAGCAATCCCACTCCTTGGTACCACTTTACTCCTGCAGTCAGGTTCTCATTGCTGGTAGAAATCACCCAACCAAGAACAGCTTGTGGGAAAAAGAGGTTTATTTTGGCTTACAGGCTCAAGGGGAAGCTCCACAATGCCAGGGGAAAATGATGGCATGAGCAGAGGGTGGACATCATCCCCTGGCCCACATAAGATGAACAATAGCAACAGGAAAGTATGCCAAACACTGGCAAGGGGAAACTGGATAGTATACCCATAAGCCCGCCCCCAACAATACACTGCCTTCTGGAGGCTTTAACTCCCAAATATCTGTCAGCTGGGAACCTAGCATTCAGAACACCTAAGTTTATGGGGGATACCTGAATCAAACTGCCACAGTAGGTGAACAGTGAAAAATTGGCACATATAGACCATACAATATTATCCAGTGCTGGAAAAAATGAAATATCAAGCCATGAAAATACATGGAAGAAATGCACATTAATAAGTAAAAGAAGACAATCTGTATGCACTAAAGATAATATGATCACAATGATATGACATTCCAGGAAAGGTAACACTGTAGAGATGGTGAACGATCAGTTGCCCTGGATTAGAGGAACGACAGGTGAAAAAGACCACAGGATTTTTAGGCAGTGAAACTTTTAATAGTGGTATATACATGTCATTATATATTTGTGTAAACCTATAGATAGAACAACAATGGAAAGCTTTAAACTGGATGTTGTGACTTACACCTGTAATCCCAACACTTGGGAGGCTGAGGCAGGAGAATTGTCATGAGTTTGAAGCCAGCCTGGGCTATGGAGTGAGGCCCTGTGTAAAAACAGCAAGCCCTATTGTAAAGTGTGGGCTTTGGGTGATGATGGAATGTCGGTGAAGCTGCACTAATGGAAACATACTCTCCTGTGGGGTGACAGTGCAGGCTGCTCATGTACAGGGAGATACATGGGAAATCACTAACTTCCTTTCAGTTTTGTTGTCACACTAAAAGTGCATTTTTTAAAAAGTACTTCATTTTGCTTTAAAAAAATTGGGGCTGGAGAGATGGCTCAGCAGTTAAGGCATTTGCTTGCAAAGCCTAACAACCCAAGTTTGATTCACTAGTACCCACGTAAAGCCAGATGCACAAAATGGCACGTGTATGTAGAGTTCATTTGCAGTGGCTGGAGGCCTTGGCGCACACGTTCCTATTCTCTCTCTGTGTCTTTCTTTTTCTTCTATTTTTCTCTACTGAGCAAGCACTCTTCCAACTGAGCTCCATCCCTGCTCCTTAATGTTACCCTTCAAGAGTCATGTTTCCAGGGAAGCAAGCCTGGACCATTTTGTGACATAAGGGCGAGGGCTTAAGAGACAGGATAATTTTCTTCTGATATAGAAAAACATCTGTCATGTGGTAGTACTTATGCCTTATGGTCCTAACAGGATACTAGGTTGGGTATGGGAAGAAGCCACAGAATCACATTTCCCCTGGTGTGGAAAACTAAGATTTTCTTTCTCTTTTCTTCCACCCCTCCCTCTTACTCCTTAAGTAGTGTCTCACTCTGTATCTCAGGCTAGCTCAAGTTAGCAGTCTTCCTGCCTCTGTCTCCCAAGTCCTGAGGGATTAGAGGTATGCACCGCCATACCTTTCCATACATAGACGTATAATGTAGACAGACATGGACTAACAGTTATGAGGTTTAGAGCTTCCATGTTCCATTTTGTATTTAACTTCTTATATTTGAGTCATTTAAACACATGTATTATGTAAAATGCATACTTAATTGAAAAAGTAGTTTGTTGAGTTTCTGTAGCTGAAAAGCATGCAGGGGAGTAAATGAGAATTTGGTTCTTCTTATAAGCCTTGGTTTTGAGAAGCAATACACAAAAACACCAGACAACAACTAAATAAACAATTGTTTATTCTTTCCTCATACCTTCATTTCTTTCTTCCAAAGCATACTGTATATTAAAATTAAGATGCATGTCAGGGCTGGAGAAATGGCTCAGCAGTTAAAGGAGCTTGCTTGCAAAGCCTGCTGGCTCAGGTTTGATTACCTAGTAACCATGTAAAGCCGGATGCATACAATGGTATATATGTCTGGAGTTCATTTATAGTGACCAAAGGCTCTGATGTGTCTGTTCTCTTTCTCCCTTCTCATAAATAAGCAAATATTTTTAAAGTGTCTGTGTCAGTCATTAAACTAGGCACTAAGAATACAGCAATGAAAGAACACAATAAAAAATTCTATCCTTCACATCATAGTGGATTAGAGACAAACATATAAGTGATGAGTAAAATATTTTTTTGTTAGGTATTGATGTATGCTAAAGGAAAAACAAAATTTGTGGAAGCTGACAGCCTTAGATGAGATGTCAGGGGTGGCCTAAGAGAAAGCAGCTAGTGAACAGGGGAGGTGAGAATTGAAAAAATGTAGCTAACCTAGCTAGCAGAGTAGAGAGTAGTGTACATTCTGAGAGTTACACACCTGCTTTGTCATGGAGGCTTTGTAGTTGTAACAAAGTGAGCCCAGGGCACTGCCACACTGTGACGTTAGTGAACAAGCCTAGATCCTTGTACCTACCCATTTAGTTATTGTAATGGTGTTAGCTTTTAATTTGAATGAGTTGATAAGTGACTGGAGGATTGGGAGTGTAATGAATGAGAAGTCACCATTTCAGATAAGTTTCATGTGTTTTTCAGTTGGGAACTGACACAGAAAGTACCCAGGCAACAATTAGTATCTATGAGAAGGAAGCATCCATTGAAGTAGACTACAGCCCTCTGAGGGAAGATTTGAAGGTAACCGAAAGATTCTTATGGCTTTGTTCTCTCTCTCTCTCTCTCTCTCTCTCTCTCTGTGTGTGTGTGTGTGTGTGTGTGCGCGCGCGCGTGCACGCATGCGTGCGCACACACATGCAGAAATCGGGACAATTTTCAGGTTGGTATTCTGTATCCTTTTTTTTCTCTCTTCTTCCTTTTCCTTTTCTTCCTCTTCTCCCCCCTCTTCCTTCCTCCCTTACTTCTCTCTCTGTTGTTGGCTGCTATGCTCCTAGAAAACTTCCAGGAAATTCTTGTCTCTGCCTCTCATTTTACTGTCAGCATGCTGGGATTATAGGACCCTGTCATGGCTTCTGGTATGGGGATCAAGCTCTGGTAATCAGTCCTAAGCAGTGAGCACTTTACCCATTGCACCATCTCCCTAGCTCCGTGAGATTCTTATTGTTCACGACTAATTCAAAGTAATATTGAATATATAAGTACTATAGAATCTTTTAGGGTAGTGTTTAAGGGGTTTTAAAAGTAGATCTCAATTAATTTCAAAAACCATACAAAGGAGCTGGGCATGGTGGCACACACCTTTAATCCCAGCACTCAGGAGACCGAAATAGGAGGATCGCAGTGAGTTCGAGGCTACCCTGAGACTACGTAATAAATTCCAGGTCAGCCTGGGCCAGAGGAAAACCCTACCTTGAAAAAAATATAAATTCACATAGTAGCACACACCTATAATCCCAGTACTGGGGATGTGGGGGGGCAGGAGAGTTAGAAGTTCAAAGTCACACTGGGATAGATTAAACCCTGTTTCAAAAAGCAAAACAATGGGTTAGGAACATGTCTCAGTAGTTAAAGGCCCTTGGCTAACAAAGCCTGCTAGCCTAGGTTCAATTCCCAAGTCACTCATTTAAGCCAAATGCAAAAAGTGGTACAAGTATCTCCCACATGTATTTTAAGGTCTGGAGAGATTGCTTAGTGGTTAAGGCACTTGCCTGCAAAGCCAAAGGACCCAGGTTAGATTCCCCAGGACCCACATAAGCCAGATGTACAAAGTGGCACATGTATATGGAGTTCATTTGCAGCAGCTAGAGGCCCTGGTGAGCCCATTCTTTCTCTTACTCTCTCTTCTCTCTGCCTCCCTCCCTACATGTCAAATGAATAAAAAAAAATTTTAAGTTTTTAAAAAACTAGGGCTGCAGAGATGACTCAACAGTTAAAGGTGCTTGCTTGCAAAACCTGATGGCCCAGGGTTCAATTTTCCAGGACCCACTTAAAGCCAGATGCTCAAATTGGCACATCGTCTGAAGTTGTTTGCAAGGGAAGGAGCCTTGGTGTGTTCATGTTCACGCGTATTCATATTCTCTCTCTGTGTCTCTCTCTCTGTCTCTCTCTCTCTCTCTCTCTCTCCTGCCCTCTCAAATAAATAAAAATATTTTAATAAAAACAAGTTGGGTGCTGGGCGTGGTGGTACACAACTTTAATTCCAGCACTCAGGAGGCAGAGGTAGGAGGATCGCCATGAATTCAAGGCCACCTTGAGACTATGTAGTGAATTCCAGGTCAGCCTGGGCTAGAGTTAGACTCTACCTCAAGAAACAAACAAAACAAAGTTGGTACAAAACAAAGCCCAGTCAGTAAAGCGCTTGCCTTGCATACATAAGGATCTGAGTTGGATTCCCAAACCCATGTAAAAATGCCAGGTGGGCTGGTGCATGCTTGTTATCCCAGCACTAGGGAGGCAGAGGCAGGATGATTCCTGGGTCTCATTGTCCAGCCAGTTTAGCCTAATTGGTGAGTGCTAGGCCACTGAGAGACCCTCTTTCAAAAAAAAAGGTGGCTATGGGCTGGAGAAATGGCTTAGCGGTTAAGGAGTTTGCCTGCAAAGCCAAAGGACCCAGGTTCAATTCTCCAGGACCCACATAAGCCAGATGCACAAGGGGCACATACATCTGGAGTTCATTTGCAGTGGCTAGAGGCCCTGACGTGCCCATTCTCTCTCTGTATGCCTCTCTTCACTTCTCTATCTCTCTCTCCTCTCTCTCTCTCTATGTCTCTCTCTCTCCAAATAAATAAATATTTTTTAAAAAGGTGGTTAGTGTTCCTAAGAAATGATACTAAAGGTTATCTTCTGACCTGCATACACATTTTTTAAAAAATTGTATTAACAGTACTTCCCAAACCAAATATGTGTGTCTTTTTCACACCAAACAGTTCTTTAATTTTCTAAACACCTGCTGGTGATTCTAGAGATTAGTTCAGTTTTGGCACTGTCTGGAGTGGCATCAGTTCCAACAATTTAAGGTCACAAGACTGCTTGCACTTCAGATGCCAGGCAGTCAGTGGTTCTCATAGTCTCATTCTCAGGTATGATAATTTGCCAGAGTAACTCAGAAAGTTCACTTTATATTCACTAATTTATCATTAAGGAAATTGTTTCAAACAAGACACATAGAATAGATGCATAGAACCAGATGTGGAGAAAGGTGCAAGGCTTGCATGCTTCCTCCAGATACTCTGCCCTTCAAGCATGTCTCTGTGTTAACCGATCTGTACACCCTCCTGTAGGCATGGTTAATTAAATTGTTAAACATTTAATTGGTGATTAAACTCAATATCCAGCCCATCTTTCTTCCCAGAGATGCATCACTAATAGTTGGTTCTTCTTGCCATCAGTTCCCACTCAGGTGCAGTGGAAAGGAGCACATTGTGAATAATAAACAGTATTCCCCTCATCCCAACTCTGTAGAAGTAAATGTCAAGGCTTTTAGGAACTCTGAGCCAGGAACCCGCATAAAGGCCAAGTGCATATTTTATCTCAGTATCACAGTAAACAGGTATTTATTTGAGATAGTCTTACTGGAGAGACCAGCTCACCTTGAACTGAGGATCCTCTTGTCTCAGTGTCCTTGAGTGTTGGTGTGGGTCTGGCAACATTCTTTGTTCCTGGGTTCATTCCTTCAGTAAAAAGTAGAAGCCCTTGTCTCTTTTCGGGAGGTCAGCTGCAGCTCAGCTTCCTGAATGCCTAGTAAATACTGGTCTGCAAAAGTGACAGTCTGAGATCCAAAGGGAGGTTACAGGTGTCTGTTCTGCCAGGGCTTTAGCATAGTATCATGGCTATTGTATGTCATGTCAATCAAAAAAAGAAACTTTACCTTCTGGTAGGTTCACAGTAAACACAAAACTTTACAAAGTTTTCTGGCACACAGAGATGATCACTAAGAGGTGTCTTAGTGCAGTGGGCACATGGATTGAGAGTGCCATAGATGAGAGGGTGGCAAACCCTTGATAACTGCAGGGCATGGCACAGACTCCCAAGTCCTTTGAAACTTAGCAACTCTATCTCTGGCATTCCTGAAGCAACAGTTTTCTTTTATGCCTAAGGAAAAATTCATGAGGGCACTGTGAATATAGCTATCAGAGCTTCCCCACACACTGCACAGTGAATGTAGCTGTCTGAGCGTCTCCACACACTGCACAGTGAATATAGCTGTCTGAACAGCCCTACACACTGTACAATGAATGTAGCTGTCTGAACTTCCACACACACTGCACAGTGAATGTAGCTGTCTGAACTTCCCCCACACACTGCACAGTGAATGTAGCTGTCTGAACTTCCCCCACACACTGCACAGTGAATGTAGCTGTCTGAACGGCCCCACAAACTGCCAGCACCTTGAAAGAAAGGGGACCTGCCTTGTGGGATGGTGCCACTGTGATCTGAAGTTCCCAGACAGAAGTGCCACACCTGTGTAACATATTCCAGTTGTGATTGTGGAGAGATGGAATAGGAAGCCCAATTATCTTGGGCTATCATAGCCCCTTAAATAGCCATTTATTGACCACCTCTGTATGTAACCTAAACCCTTTTGGAAGGTACAAACAGACCACAAGCTTCCACCAACTCAAAGGCTAAGAATATCATCAGATCTCATATAAGGCCTATAACAAGATATTTTCCAACTTTGTTATAATCCACCTTCCTAATGGCTCCACCAATTTATTTCAAAAGTACTTTGTTATAACTTTCTTTGTTCTGTTACTACAAAAAATTTCATAATACTGCTACCACGTTAAAGCATAGTATTTGAGGTAGCCTAAATCCTAGGCCATGGTCATATATATTTGGCTCCAGAAAAATCTTTTATTCTCTTTGGTATAAGTATTCTTTTTACATAAACACTGTTCTAAAATTGAAGGGAGGTTTTCATAGAAAGCCTAAAGCACTATCCCCTGGTTACAGGGTCTGTACAGGATCACATGTTCATTCCTGAAGTAGTTTCTGGAGGTGAACTTAGTTAGCCTTCCTCTGAGTCAGGATACCCATTTCTTAGCCCCTGGACTCCTCAGAAAAGAACAGATCAGCTGGCCCAAAGTATGGGCTGTGTTGTCAAGAAAGGGGAGATTGGGGATGGAGAGGTAGCCCAGCAGTTAAAGGTGCTTGCTTGTAAAGCCTGATGGCCTGGGTTCAATTCTCCATACCCATATAAAGCCAGATGCACAAAGTGGTACATGCATCTGGAGTTTGTTTGCAAGTGGCAGGAGGTCCTGAGATACTCATATTCTCTCTCTCTCTCTCCTTACAAATAAGTAAAAGAACTTTAAAAAAAAAAAGTCAGGCATGGTGGCACACGCCTTTAATCCTAGCACTCAGGAGGCAGAAGTAGGAGGGTCATTGTGAGTTTGAGACCACCCTGAGACTACATAGTGAATTCCAAGTTAACCTGACTAGAGTAATACCCTACCTAGAAGGAAAAAAAAAAGAAAAAAAAAGGGAGATTGATTCATTTCCCCTGAAATTTGTTGTATTATTTATCATTTGCTAATTTGTTTACTGTATGTGTATATGTATATGATGTGTGTGCATGATCATAGGTGTGCGCATGCACATGGAGACCAGAGGTCAACATCAGGTGTCTTCTTCAACTGATCTCTTTTCATTGAACCCATAAATCACTAATTCTAGCTAGCAAGCTTGCCACAGAGATCCACCTGTCTCCAACTCCCAAGTGTTGGGGTTATAGGCACATGACACCATGCCTGGCATTTATTTACATGGATGTTGGGCATCCAAACTCAGGCCCTCATGCCTATACAGCAAGCACCTTACCAAGTTAGCCATCTACTTGGCCTCCATTATTTATTTATTTATCCTGGTTTTTCGAGGTAGGGTCTCACTCTGGCCCAGGGTGACCTGGAATTCACTGTGTAGTCTCAGAGTGGCCTCAAACTCATGATGATCCTCCTACCTCTGCTTCCCAAGTGCTGGCATTAAAGGTGTGTGCCACCATGCCCGGCTTTCCATTCTTTTTTTGTTTTAAGTCACTCAAGTTATTAGTTTACTCGGTTTTCAGATAAGCCTCTTATCCATGAATTGAACGTTACCTTTATTGTGTATTAATTAACGCCCGTTTGGAGTCAAGAAAGGTTTTGTGGAAGGATGTGGCCACACTTTTCCCTTGCCTCTTCCCTCATGGCTTTCAGGTTAAGTAGTATTCTCTCTCTGGGGGTTTAGATTCTCTCTGCCTGTAGTGTCCATGTTTGCCCTGTGAAAAGACTTTTTCTTCTTTAACTTTCTATTGACAACTTCCATAGAGATGCTTTTTCACCCTGGTGTAAATGCTGGCTTATATATCTGACCTCCATGTGAGCACTTTAAAGGCAAAGACTGAATAGTTTCTATTAATGAAGCTTCAATGTCTAACCCACAGTAGATTAGTAGATAACTATTTTTTAATGAACAAGGAAACTTGGGTAATTAATGAATTTTCACTTTTTAAAAACATTTATTTGTTTACTTATTTATTTACAAGCTAAGAGAGATAGAAGACAGGCAAACAGAATGGGCACGCCATTGCCTCCAGCCACTGTAAATGAACTTCAGATGTATGTGCCACCTTGTGCATCTGGGTTTATGTGGGCACTGGGTATTCAGACTAAGCATCTTAACTGCTAAGCCAGCTCTCCAGCCTCTGAATTTTCACCTTTTTTGCAGAAAAACATAAGGAAGGAGGACTGGGGAGATGGTTCAGCAGTTAAGAGTGCTTGGCACTTAAGCATGAGGACCTCGGGCCGGAGACAGCCAAGTTTAACTGCCCACAACCCATGTAAAAAGCTGGTCATAGCCATACACATCTGTAACTCTATCTATGGGGTTGGGAGGGGGCAGAGACTGGAGAATTGCTGGGTCTTGCTGATGGACAGTAGCCTGTCTCAAGGAAGTACGCAGATGAGATAAGAGAAGGATACCTAACATTCTTCTCTCTGACCTCCATATGCACACACATGAGGCCGCATCTGTACACACACATGCATATACCATACATCACACACACTATACCACATATATAGTCTACACACATACACAAAAAATAAGTGAGGGCTGGAGAGATTGCTTAGTTAAGGTGCTTGCCTGCAAAGCCTAAGGACCCATGTTTGACTCTCCAGGTCCCATGTAAGCCAGATGCACAAAGGTGAGGCAAGCACAAGGTCGCACATACCCACTAGGTGGCACAGGCATCTGGAGTTCAGTTGCAATGGGTAAGGCCCTGATGTGTCATTTGTCTCTTTCTCCCTCCCTTACTATCTCTAAAATAAAAAGTACATAAATAAATGAGGTAAAGCATGTTCCAAAAGCAGTATGTCAATACTGGAGACATGAAAGGCACAGTCAAATAGGGAAGCTACAGACACTACTTGCATGGCTGTGGTTCCAGGCACCAGGGCAGCTTCTAGAGGGAAGAAATGGAGCTAGTGGTGTTAGATGGTCTTGTTATTTCCAGGTATAGTGGTGCAAACTTGAATTCCAGCACTTGGGAGGCCAAGTCAGAAGGATTGCTTCAAGTTTAAGACCAGCCTGGACTACATAGTGAGCACCAGGCCAGACACTATATGGCAAGACCCTGTGTTAAAACCTCAAAGAACAAAGATTGTAGCAGTCTAGTGTTCACGCCTTACCTTGTATATAAAAAACACATCAATTACTGTTGTTCTTTGCCAACAGGCTCTACAATCTGATAGGGAGATAGAAGCCCATCTTACATACCTTTTACAGCAAGTAGCATCTCAGGAAGATGTCTTATTGAAGACAGGAGCCCCAAACTTACGAGCACTGGAGAACTTAAAGACTGTCAGAGACAAGTTTCAAGAGTCCATTGATGGTAAAATTGAGTTTATAGTTGTTAGCAAGATTATATTCATGGGTATTTTGATCTCTATAATACATGCCAACAATCTCCCTGGATTATACCTTTCTTTTGTTATTATATATTTTCTTCTGTTGTCTTATATTAATGTTTTTTAATACTGAATCACAAATTTCTTCCTTATGAAAAGAGTTCTGTTTTAACTTAAAAATAGGTTTATTGGGGGCTGTGGTTGTAGCTCACCTGGTAGAGTGCTTGCCTAGCATTCACAGTGCCCTAGGTTCAATCCTCAGCACCTCATAAACCAAGCATGGTGATGCATACTTGTAATCCTAGCACTTGGGAGGTTGAAGCAGGTAAGTCAGAAGTTCAGGATCATCCTCAGCTGCATAGAGAGTTTGAGGCCAGCTTGGACTTCACGAGAACCTATCTCTAAAATATAGATTTAGATGGAACTTCCCCTGAATCTTTAAGCTTCAATAAATCCCTTCCTCCATAAAAAATAGATTTATTGGTTATTTTTATAACAGATATTATACAGTTTTCCATACTAGCAAAATAGACACATTAAATACTCTGTCAGAAATTGCTAACTATATACAAATTATCCCTGCCCAAAAAAGGGTTCATCAGTTTTTAAGTGCTTTGAAAGTAGATTTACTTAGGAAAAACTAAACTCAAAGTTCAATTCTAAAAATTTTGTAGAAGTTAAATTTGAAGATGAACCTTCCAATAGTCTCCTAAATAAAGAACATCGATTCTCTCTTAGCTTTTGAGGCCAGCAGAAAAGAAGCCAGAATATGTAGGCAAGAGTTTGAACAAGTGAAAAAAAGAAGGTGCGACCTTTTCAACCAGTGTTTTGAGCACGTCTCAGTTTCCATTGATCAAATCTACAAGAAGCTGTGCAGAAACAACAGTGCCCAGGTATGTATTCTTCAGCCCAACACTAGGAGGAGCTTTGTGTCCTAGGAGGCTTGTGTTTGTGTTCTGGTGGGAAGTCAATAAATTACTGCATGTTCTTTGAGTGATTCATTGAGGTACAAAGTCAATTCATAAAGACTGCTTATCAAGACCTGTACTGCTGATCTTACTCACTACCGTGGCAGCACAGGCAAGTCAAAACCATTCTGGACCTGTTTCTGCACTTGAAAAATGAGTGAATTTGCTCATAAACCATAATATGTCTGTTTTGTTAGTATGGAAAGTCATTTGCTCTTCTAAATTCTCTTTAAGGGCTGAAATTCTGTTTTCTGGTACTAATTTGACTTTATAAAACTGTGGGTCTCTGTGGTAAAGGTGGTGTCAGTGTAGAAGAAATGCTTGGTCCATACCCTTGATCCAGGTATCAGAGAAGGAAAGAACTAAAGGCAGAATCTTATCCAAATAATGTCCCTTTGAATGAGCCTCTTGGCTATCAGCAACCCCATTCCTTTATCAATAGCCACACAAATACTTGTGGGATTGAAAATGGAATAAAGATGTAGGTCAGGACTATATACCTCCCTGCTTTTGGTTCATGTTATGATAGAGATGTTTCTAGATCTGAATTCTTTTTTATAAAGAAACCATTTTTTAAATTTTTTAAAATTTATTTGAGGGCAACAGACAGACAGAGAGAGGAAGAGGCAGATAGATAGAGAGAGAATGGGCACGCCAGGGCCTCCAGTCACTGCAAATGAACTCCAGACGCATATGCCAGCTTGTGCATCTGGCTTACGTGGGTCCTGGGGAATCAAGCCTCGAACCTGGGTCCTTTGGCTTTACAAGCAAGTGCTTAATCGCTAAGCCATCTCTCCAGTCCCTAGATCTGAATTCTTAAAATTTCAACTGGAAATAACTTATTTTCACTAAATATATGGTAAACCCAGTAATTCCTTGAGAAGAATAAGTATGCAGGAAGTCTGATGAATGGATCAATGCATGAATTGATAAAGACCTCTCCTGAGACTGGAGTGCACTGCTGAGGTTTGACTGGTAGTCTGGTGGAAAGACCTGATCCTTGTGTGAGTTAGAACATTTTCTTTTTAAAAAAATATTTATTTATTTATGTATTCGAGAGAGAGAGAGCACAAGCATGCCAGTGCTTCTAGCCATTGCAAATGAACTCCAGACACATGCAACATCTTGTGTACCTGGCTTATGTATGTGGGTACTGGGGCATGGACCCTGGGTCCTTAGGCTTTGGCAGGCAAGTGCCTTATCTGCTAAGCCATCTCTCCAGGCCTATTAGAACATTTTCTGTCTCCTCTTGATCCATAAAACCCTGGTGTCTGTGATTAAATGCAGAATTAAATGTATCATTTACAGATATTCCATCAAAATGGAAGAAATGGGTTTCCATAGTATAATGGTTATCATGTTTGCCTCACAAAGTAGAGGAAAATATAACCAATACAATACTTTGCATTGAAGTACACGCAAGTTGAATTTTACCGATTATTTGTCTGCTATGGTTAAATGCGTTTCAGGCATTTCTTAGCCCAGAGAACCCTGAAGAACCTTACTTAGATGGCATTAGCTATAACTGTGTGGCCCCAGGCAAACGGTTTATGCCAATGGACAATCTGTCAGGAGGAGAAAAGTGTGTGGCAGCTTTGGCTCTCCTGTTTGCCGTACACAGGTAAGGCCACAACAGGATACTCAGTTTTATATCAGCACATAAATCAAGAAAACTTACTTTCTTCAATAATGTTTAGCAAAACTGTACAGACCTACTTTTTTCAGCCAGACAATTCAGATTGTTTTAGACCTATAATAATTTAGACAGCAAATCTAAGAATTTAGTCTTTTAAGTATTTTTATATCAATAGCTACTGATTTGCTAGCTTTATAGAAAAGGATATACTTTCCTAGGCCATATTCAGATACCTGATGACAGTTGCACTGTTTTCCTTCACATTACAAATCAAGAAGCAAAAATTAGTTAAATTAGTTTAAAAAAAATTAGTTAAAAAAAGTTACAACTATTGGCAGCTTTCAGTATTCATAGCAGAAGGTGACGATACAAGATGTAGGTGCTGCTATATTTCTGTTCTCATCACTGGGAGCAAAGAGCACAATCAGTTCACAGCTGCTTTTCATTGGTCTCAGGGGGAAAAAAATGGAATAGTGTCCCACAAGAAAAGGGAAGAGTTCATATAGCAGGGAAGGACTCTGAACATAGCAGAATAGCTGTCACTAGGTGGCGCCTCATCCCTTCACTCAACAGATCAGCAACTACTGTTGCTGGCTCTGGAGAGATTTCTGTGAATGAAACAAACTGCCATCCTCAATGCAGCTTCCATGATGAGCCTGATAATCAGCGCCAGGGTGAAGGAGAGATCCAGAGGCTCATAAGAGCCCATAACTGAAGCAGACTCAAAACACACTCAACACGGCTCGGAATTTTGCCGAAAGAGGGCGGAAAGACTGTTAGAGCCACAAGTTGGGACATCATGCCCAGAGACACTGTCTCTCCCCAGTAACTGACTGCTGCTCCCACAACACATAACCCATAACCCACGGTACTGAGGGCCCCTAGCAGAATGGGGGCAGGGACAAGGGAAAGGATGGTACCAACAAATGATGTATCCATACTAAGTATGTCTGTAATTAATAATAATGATAATAATTCCATTTTCTTGCCAAGAAAATGCTTTTTGTGGGGGATATAGCTCAGCAGTAAAGTGTATATGTCTTGTGTGAGACCCTATGTTCAATTCCAGCAGGGGAGCTTCATTTTAGTTGGAGAAGATAATAACTAAAGTGTATTAGTAAGCTAGTTCTCTAATATAGAAGTTATTTGAAAATGCCAGGTCCCTTAGAGAAAGAAAATAAAGTACTACAGACATGGGTACCCAAAAAGACTTATAATATTAAGTTGTTGAAGAGTGTTAAGGAAGGCCTGTTTGAGAAGTAACATTTAAGCAAAAGGAATAAGTCATGTAGATAGCTAAGGGAAAAATGTCTTAAATATAAGGAACAGCAAGTAAAAATGCCCTAAGACCAGAGTGGGCCTGGCATGTGAGAAGTAGTGGAAGGCACAGGGTTAGGAAGCTATTTTGCACATGTGTGCATATGCAGTATGTGGTGTATGCTTATGTATGCCCCATGCATAAACATGCAGAGGCCAGAGGAAGACACTAGATGTCTGTTCTACCTTATTTTCCTGAGATAGAGTCTCTCACTGAACCTGCAGTTCCCTGTATCTCGGTTAGACTAACTGACCAGAGGGCCCATCAATTCTCCTATCTCTTCTGCCCTTAGCACTGGGGCATATGTAGTCATGCCCGGCTTTTTACATGGGCACTGAGACTCAAACCAGGCCTTTGTGCTTGCATAGTAAGTGCTCATTCCTGCTGAACCATCTCCTCAGCCTCTTGGGCAGCTATTGTAAACAACCAAGATGAAAGATAGTGAGTTGGACCGATATGAGAGCCCAAGGTTGTTAACTGATGGGCTTGGGGTGTGAAGGATAACTCCATGGGCTTGGCCTACACAAGAGCTGCCACTAACTACACTGGAGACGACCAGGGAAGGGAGTGAGTAGAGGAGTGAGGTGCTTGTTAGATAGCTATGTGGAACTGCCCAGTAAGCAGTGAGAACTATTGATGGAAGCATGGGAGCAGTCAGTATTTGTTTAGTTTGTTGCTTTGAGACAGGGCCTTACTGTGTACCCCAGGCTGACCTCAAACTCATGATCCTTTTACCTTAGCCTCCCAAGTGCTGAGATTACAGGTATGTGCCACACACTTTAAAAAGCCCCCTGCTAAGAATGGGATTTAGGGCTTTGTGCATGCTAGGCAAGGAATCTACCACTGAGCTACATTCCCAGTGTCGTCAGGATTTGGACAGCATTAAAACAGATGAAACCACCAAGGCAGCTAGATACAAGAAGGTGCTGACCACCAAGCCCCCAGGGAGTTGGAGATAAAGGGTTGGCAAGAGACTTTGAAAGAGCAGTGGGTGGAAAGCTATCATCCTTCAAGTTTCTGACCAGTGTAGAAAGTTGTAACTTACCAGCTTCTGATTTCTTTCTAGTTTTCGGCCTGCTCCATTCTTTGTTTTAGATGAAGTAGATGCAGCCCTCGACAATACTAATATCGGCAAAGTAAGTTTCTCTATGCTTTTACTTTGCAATAGAATTCCAGATTCATGTTGTGATCAAAGGCAGTTTACCCCCAAACTGGATTGTGGGACCAGCAATAAACACTAAATCAGCACTTTTAAAGTAAAGTGAAATATCTAAAAACAAGATGCTTCAGAGCTGTTTTCATTCAAGTTTAGAGAAACCAACACAGGTCAAATGACAGTCACTGATGACTCAGTCTGCTTCTTCTCAGACTTAAGTGTTGGGAATCAGTGAGTCCCTAATAGCACAGGCCCTGTGGCAGGTGGGTTTATCTGATTTCATGGGCCAAATAAATTGTTTATTAAAGTCCAATAATAACATCTCTAAATAAAATTCCAAAGGAATTAAAGTTCAAAGTTCTATCTTGATTTTACCAAACTCTGTAATTACTACATTTGTGCACAATCCTGTTTTTTCTTATTTGAGATGCATTAGAGAAAGTTTAACTCTTAAAAGTTAACTGTAGTCAGCAAAGATCAGTGGCCAGATCATCTCATAAAGCTATTTTTCTTTATAAAGCCCTTTTCAAGAAACAGCCTCTGAGACCACACCTCTTAACTGTAGTAATTATGGACATGAGAAAAAGGGTCACCTGAACACAGGACACAGCCAACAGGCAATGCTCATCCTGGCTGAGATTCGGGAGAGTTTCAGGCCCAGACTTCACCTACTTGGGAGATGGAGGGATCAGACCCACCCGATTCTGAGCCTAGACCCATCATCTTCCAAGGCTGTTTGTGCTGGCATTTATTTCTCAGTATTTACTTGTAAATAATTTAAAAACGTTTTTATTTATTTTCTTGCAAGCAGAGAGAGTAGACAGAGAGAAAGGGCTGCAAATGAACTCCAGATGCTTGTGCCACCTTGTGCACCTGGCTTTATGTTGGTACTTGGGAGTCAAACTTGGGTTGTTAGGCTTTGCAGGCAAACACCTTAACTGCTAAGCCATCTCTCCAGCCCAGTATTTGCTTTTAAACTGGCATTCTGGTTTAAAATCTAGTCTTGTGAACTTATCCCTAAGAGGTTTACAGCCCTAGGTGCTACCCAGCAGGTTCACCGCCTTGGAATCTCCCTGATTTAATTCTGTGAAGTCTTAACAGAAAATACCCTAGCAAGTCACTGCAGCCTGAGGTAGCTCCTAATAGTAATACAAAGGTATTCATCTAACCTACATCCAGTGGAAAACACTGCTCTTCAAAATGGATACAAAGTATCTCAGCTTTATACCCAGAAAAAAGTCTACCAAAAACTTTATGGTAGCTAGGAGAAGGAAAACTTAGGGAAAAAATAAAATCTTGATTTGTCTCTTGAATGGCAGCATGACTCAGGCAAAAGTAGTTTCCGTTGCTTGCCATTCTCCTTAGCAGGTGACTCAGTCCTTCCCGCCTCAGAAGTGCATGCCTGGGGAGCAATCTGTTGCCAGGAGGTTAATACTGGCACTTTGTAGCCCATACCCTGTTGGAAGAATATCTTTTGTTGACTTCCTTTTTTGTTGTTTTGTTTTGTTTTCTTGAGGTAGGGTCTCACTCTAGCCTAGGCTGACCTGGAATTCACTATGTAGTCTCAGGGTGGCTTCAAACTCATGGCAGTCCTCCTACTTCTGCCTCCCCAGTGCTGGGATTAAAAGCGTGTGCCACCACACTGGGCCTGACTTCCTTTTTTATAATTGACTGCATTTAAGCAAAAATCTAGATATTTACATTGGTGGCATCTCCAGTGTCTAGATCTAACTTAAGAGTCATGCCGGCCATGGTGGCACATGCCTTTAATCCCAGCCCTCAGAAGGCAGAGGGAGGAGGATTGCCGTGAGTTCGATGACACCCTGAGACTACATAGTGAATTCCAGGTCAGCTTTAGGTAGAGTGAGACCCTGCCTTGAAAAAACAAACAAAAACAAAATAAAACAAACCAAAAAAAAAAGAGCCATGTTAGCTTCTGGCTTATTTGTCAGAGCCTTTTAAAATACTTTTTAAACATATTTTTTACTTATTTATTTACTTGAGAGATAGGTAGATAGGTAGAATAGGTGCACCAGGGCCTCCAGCCACTGCAATGAACTCCAGATGCATGCACCCCCTTGTGCATCTGGCTTACGTGGGTCCTGGGGAATAAAACCTGGGTCCTTTAGCTTTGTAGGCAAGTGTCTTAACTCCTAAGCCATCTTTTCAGCCCTATTTATCAGAGCCTTTTAATTCCATGGTCCCTTTGAAATTTCATTCCTGGCATTCCCTGCTCAGTGATGCAGTTATGTATTATAAGCAACCATGAAACAGCCTCTTGCGATCAGGGTACCTAACATTTATGATAGATAACTAAACAGAATGTATATCCTAGCATCTTTGCCTCTGTCCACTTTCCATTATTATAAAATGCCTGAGGTAACTAGCTGAAAAAGGTTTATTTTGGCTGTTTTAGAGATTTCTGCCCATGGCAGTTGGTGCATTGCTTTTGGGTCTGTGGTAAGACAGCACATCAAAGGCGGGCATATGGCAGAAGCAGCCATTCACCTCATCACAGTCAGAAAGTGGAGAGAAAGGAAGGGGCTGGGTTCTCAATATCCTTAGGCTTAACATCCTTCCACTAGCCCCATCTTAAGGAAGCTCAATTCCAAGGAAATCCTTTTCCAATAGAGCCAAAGGCTAGGGACATTTCATATCCAAACTATAACAGCATCGTGTCTCCTTTCCCTCTTACTATCCCAAGACTTTCATTCTTGTATCATTCTCACTAAGGTTCTAATACTAGAGCTCCTTCTGAGTGTAGTCTCTTAGCCAAGAGTATTTGCACTCCTCTCATTCACCTTAGCTGGTGACTTCAGTCCTGAAGCTGCAATGCTTGCTTCAAAAGCATATTTAATATCCTAAAGTACTTAGCACCAAGACATTCTCTATCCCCTGCCCCCAGCGATCTCTGTTCCAGTGAGCAAGTACTATCTTATTGGACTATCAATAGTGTTCCCAAGTTTTGAGTGGATTATTCAAAAGATTTGTTTTTATCTGGAATTTATTTTGTTGTTCTTCGTCTTCCTTGTCCTCCTTTAGACAGTCTCATAATTCAGGCTGGCCTTAAACACCCTACATAGCCTGAGGATGACCTTGAACTCCTGACCATCCTGCCTTCACCTCCCTCCAGAGTGCTGGGATTATAGGCATATACCAGCTTTCTTTGCTTTATTTCCTTGGAATTGAGCTTCCTGAGGAGCCGGAGTTTGCCACTAATCAGAAGACTTGCCAAAACATAGTCTCCACATTTTTCTCATTGAGTTGACATAATAGGAAGTGGAAAGTATAAATACCAGCCCTCCTTCACCCTCACAAAATATGAGGGGCAGTTTGCCCCCCACAAGACTACAAACAAAAGGCACTTAAGTTTTAGATGGGCAAGTTTAATGATGGTTTTATTTTGGTAGCTAAGCTCTTTGTAATTCTGCAGTTGTGGATTCACTGAGTTACCAGAAAGATCAGCAAACATCTTATCTAGACAGTTAGAGGGGTACACAGAATCACAGTCCCCAGAGCCCAAAGGAGGCCTTTCCTTGCCAGTGAAATGTATGCTTTTTATGGCCTCTTAGGTTTCAAGCTACATTAAAGAGCAAACGCAAGAACAGTTTCAGATGATAGTCATCTCGCTGAAAGAAGAGTTCTACTCCAGAGCCGATGCACTGATAGGCATCTACCCAGAGGTGAGAGACTCACAGTGGCCACAGAAACTCCTCCATCCTTGTTGGCCAGAATTTCCTTCAATAATCTACGGCCCATGGAGTCTGTACATAGTTCTCAGTTTCTCTAGTGGATAAATATAAGTCAAGTGAATTTTAAACAAGATGTAAGAGTAACGAGTCAGATATTTTAGGCACATTTGAAGTGAAAGGGAATTATAAACTGCAGGGCAGTATAATAGTTATGTTTTACGAAGCAGTAGTGCACATTAACTTACACAACCCACTGCTGTAGTGCATCTCTTGTTCCTTGATGCCTGAGTACACTTGTAGAATTAAACGCTCTGTGGTGGGAGAAATCAGTTATGCAGAGCTCCAAGTGGTGCTGCAACTTCAGTAATTCCAGCACACCTTTCTTAAGCCATTCAGATGCTCAGCTCAAAAGCTAAGGGAGGAGAGCAGCCAACTCAAAATACCTGGTTTTTAGACAGGTTTCCTTAAGCTGAGATAAAAATTAACTTACCTTTGTTAAGGGGCCACATACATGAGGTGGTGGAAATTCTCATAGCAGAGAATCAAAAACATACATAACTGGTGTAAACAGATAACTAATAACTTTTTAATGCAAATCAAGGTCAAATAGAGGCCTTACTTTAATTGCATGTTTTCTCTAGTCAGGTAAACTGACTCAAACTACTTTTTCTCTATTTTAGCATGACGATTGCATGTTCAGCCAAGTTTTGACCCTCGATCTTTCCATATACCCAGACACTGAAGATCAGGAAAGCAGCAGGAGACACCAGAAGCCCAGAGCACCCCGAGAGTCCCAGTCCCCCCGAGAGTCCCAGTCCCCCCAGTCCCGTTAGCTTGAACACTCCCGGCTGTAGCTGTAACCTGACCCTGTGAAGGTCAGGTTAGTCACTGTTTAGTTCCCAGCAACAAACTTCAAGAGCAAGCAGGCCCATCCCAAGAGCTACTGAAGATTCTAATAGTTTTAGCCAAAAAGGCTATAGCTCACTTCATTTAAGGAGTACCCAGACCCCATTCCAGTAGAGAAGGTTTTCTGTGACAGCACATTGTTTTGTTTTTTGTTTGTTTTGTTTTTAGGGCAAGACAATTTTTTTGTTTGTTTTTTTCAAGGTAGGATCTTGCTCGAGCTCCAGCTAACTTGGAAGTCACTATGTAGTCTCAGACTGGCCTCCAACTCACAGTGATCCTTCTACTTTGGCCTCCCCAGTATTGGAATTAAAGGTGTATACCACCATACCCAGACAATTGTGTGTGTTCTATTACTGAGTTCATCTCTGGCCCTGAAAGGTTTGGTCGCAAAGTATACTAGTCATACAGTGGCTAATAAACTGTTGAACCTGGCTTTTATAGAATATTACTTCAGAGGGACTATATGTCAGGACTGAAAAGATCAGTAAAATACTTTCAAATGTTTTAGAAGCAAAAAAAAAAAATGTATGGTGTTGTCTACTTCAACACAATCTGAATTTTTCTAAGTATTATTTCTCTTGAAGTATTTAAGAATACAGGCTTTCACAAGTTACATCTGACTTAATATAAATACAGTGTTTACATGTAGGAAAGTTGCACACTTTTCAATACTCATTTCCACTTCAAAGGAGGACAAGTAAACTCTGCAGTGGTTTTCTACTCAAGCCTGCTTTGGGTCGAGTGCTAACCCTGGAGCATCCTCCATGCTATTTCTTACACACAGAACGTACTCCATGCCTGCCAAGTAGACTTGAGTCACAAGACTTGGTTCCCTCCCTGAGGCATCCTCTGCCCAGTGGAGAATTGCTAGGCCTGTAGAATTTGGAGAACACTCCCAGCTCCATGGAACTAGGTGCAATTTGTGGTATCTACCTAGAGCTGGGTTCAGCAGGCTTCTTAAAGGGCCATGGTGAATGTCTCAAGTTTTGAGAAGGTGAAGCAGTCAGACTGCCGTGAATCAATACAGCCTGGGCTACAAATGAGACCCTGTCTCAAAACAATAAAACAAAATTTTAAAAATTCATGTTTGGGCTGGAGATGGCTCAGTGGTTAAAGGTACTTGCTTGCAAAGCCTGATGACCTGGGTCCAATTCCCCAGTACCCACATAAAGCCAGATGCCCAAAGTGGCACATATGTCTGGAGTTCATTTGTAGCAGCACTAGGCCTGGCACCCCCATTCTGTCTCTCTCCACCAAGAAGGGCCTTCAGTGGAATAGGGATGAGGGAGAGGGAATATAAGAGTATAACCTGTTGAGAATATGGCCAACACATGATACATTCATACAGTAAAGTTCATAATAAAAAATTTAAAAAAGACAAATACACTAAAAGTTATACCAAACCAAACCTTACCATAATTAAAGAAAAGTTGAGTCTACACAGGGTTGGTTTTAAAATTTTATTTATACCAAAGTGACATAAAGGATTGAGTTTTCACACTTACACAGAGGAAGGAATCTTTAGCATGCCTCTGGCTTTTCTTATTCCTTATATACCTGTTTCCTGTTCTGAACTACCTGGTACCCATGGGAGCTACAGTGCCATCCACTCAGTGTCACCATGCTTGGCAAGAATGTCACATCAAAAAGGATACTCTCCTCCTCATTCCAATTTTGTCCCTGAGGTAGCTAACCATCAGTCCTTGCAGAATATACCTCAAATGTGTCCATGTCACCTCCTGAGCAGCTAAACACACAGTGGGGATCTTTGTCACCCAACCTTGAGGGTCACACAGCCACATGGCTCTCTTGAGATATGTGACAGTTAGGGATAGATCCATATGGCATCCTGTGTACATTCTTCACTGCTTGGGCGTGGCACTGTGCTTATAGAAGCTCATCTTCAAGTTGAAGGTTTCAAAATTTCAAGACCCTCCAGCATCATCTGTTTAAGCAAAAGAAACAAAATTTTTACCGTTCAGCTAAAAGAACAAGATTCCTACTTCATAAACCACTTCCCAATGACTCTTATGTAAAGATCTTGGTAGCTATAAACACCGTGAGAAACCCAGTGAATTATGATGTAGGCTGATAAAAATCTACAGGAATCTCAACTCATGAACACGCTTTCTGGTGGAATGAGGGTGGAGTAATTCAAGACATCCACAGTGAGTTCCTGTTTGAAGAATGGAGAAAAATAAAGGCTTGGTGTGCAAACACACAGGCCTGCCATGCAGGTGAAGACTCGGTTCCTAGGGATCCTCAGGCTACAGGTGTGGACAGCAAGACTAAGATTACGCTTGGCCTTTTCATCCACATTCAGAACAGGTTAAGACTTTCTGTACATCAGAGACCAGAGGCTTTTCCTTAAGTAGACATGACCACCTGGGGAGAGGCTAGGCTGGTACAGGTGCTGGTACCCTGGGGCAAACCTCTTACTGGGCATCAAAGGGGATCTCTGGCCTGCTGATCTATGGTAACATCTACAGGATAATAAGCCCCGCCACCTGAACACACACCATTCACAGAGTGCGTAGGAATGTCAAGCCTACAGACAGAGGTGGCAGTAAAAAAAAAAAAAAATCCATATCGTCTATTGAGGATAGCCACTGGGATCTTCTTCAGGGCCTCTCAGGTGCATTTAGGTTACACAAAATCTGAAGGAGACACACAGGGTCTGCAGAAGTTGTACTTCCATAAGGGCACTAATTCACTCTCACTTCATGCACCCTCAAGCAACAGCATGCAATAGCCTTGGGTCTCCTTTTGAACCCATCCTACCCTGGGCAACAATTCATGCTACAGGTAACTTTTTTTTTTTTTTTTGGTTTTTTGAGGTAGGGTCTCACTCTAACTCAGGCTGACCTGGAATTCACTATGTAGTCTCAGGGTAGCCTCAAACTCTTGGCAATCCTCCTACCTCTGCCTCCTGAGTGCTGGGACTAAAGGCATGTGCCACCACACCTGGCTTACAGGTAACTTTCTTAAATGACCTTGTTTTATTAGACTATGTTATCTGTGTATATCATGATGCTTTATAACAGATGACTTCAACAGTTCACATACCTCTGGTATGGAGGGAACATGTAATTAAAGTTGAGAGATACATGAGTATTCCTTATCCAAAATGTTTGGGATCTAGCTAGAAGCATTTCCAATTTCTTGGTTTTTCAGAGTTTGGAGTATTTGCATTTACAGGGTTAAACATTTATAATCTGAATCCAAAATGCTCCAAAATCCAAAACCTTTGAACACTGATAATGCTAAAAAAAAAAAAAAAAAAAAAAAAAAAAAAAAAAAAAGCTTTGATGCTGGGGAGATGGATCAGCAGTTAAAGACACTGCTTGCAAAACCTGCCAGCCCAGGTTCAGTTCCACAGTACCCATGTGAAAACCAGATGGAAAAAGTGGTGAATGTACCTGGAGTTCATCTGCAGCACCTAGAGGCTCAGCCTGGTGCATTCACTCACATACAATAACAATAAAAAATAAAACTTTAACCCAAGGCCTAAAACATACTTTTCAAAATCTACCAGAAAGTTTTTGAAAGAAATGGACACTGGAAATTAAAACACTAGAGTAGGGCTGGAGGGATGGCTTAGCAGTTAAGGTGTTTGCTTGCACAGCCGAAAGACCCAGGTTCAATTCCCTAGGACCCAGGTTAGCCAGATGCACAAGGGGGCGCACACATCTGGAGTTCGTTTGCAGTGGCTGGAGGGCCTGACGTGCCCATTCTTTCTCTCTCCACCCTCTTTCTCTGTCAAATAAATAAAAATATTTTACAAAAAGCACTAGAGTGCCTTCTAGACACATGTCTGCACCACAGATGAGCACTGTTCTCAGCCTATACAGAGAAGCTTCTCTTGCAGTGGGTGGCAGTTGCTACAGAGACTCATAACTGGTCAAACAACTGACAGTAAGTGACTAGGTGCTCAGCTCTAAATTGGGACATCTGTGTCACCCCCTCCAAGGCTCAGGGAGCATCACAGAAGAGAGGACAGAAAGGACTTAAGAGCAGGAGCAAGCAGTTGGCACAGCAGGTAAAGGCACTTGTTTGCAAGCCTGTGGTCGGAGTTTAATTCCCCAGCACCCACATAAAACTGGATGTAAAGTGACACATGCACATTAATGTGCCTATAGCAATGGGAGTTGAAGCCAGAAGAGTCTGGAAGCTCAGGGGCCAAAGAAACTGCACATGAAGCAGCAAAATCAAAACAGCAATAAGGGAAATCCTGACTCAAGCAAAATAGAAAGTTGTCCTTAGACCTCCACACATGCACCATGGCACACATGCGCACAAGTGCACACACACCACACCACACATACATAGAGATACACATGTATTTTTAAAAAGCAGAAGGATGGGGAGGAGTGCTATAGATGGATAGAATGCTGTCTTGTGGATGATGCCATGGCCATTGTGCTCATGATCTCACAGACCTGTGTGTGGTTTCCTGAATAAGACCTATACAAGACAAAATCAACACTCCACAAGGCCTCACCTCTCTGAGGAGGTACTGCAGTTAGTGGATGCTGGGAGAGGGCGAGTCACTTTCTGCAATGGTGTAGCCATGGTAAGATGCCCATGCTCTGGTAAACAGCCCTCGCCCATGCTTATGCAAGCAAAACGACATGATAGTAGGAGAGAGACTAGTTAGGAGAAGGGATTGGGGGGGGGGAAGCGAAGAGAGGGGTAATAGGGTGAATATGATCAAAATACATGATATACATGTGTGAATTTGTCAAAATTACTTTTAAAGCACTATAGGAAACAAAAAAAGAGACCCAAGAGCATGAATTCTCATGAGAGAACAGGAGACAGAAGAAATAAGATCTCAATATGAGACAATCAAAAATGGGGAGAAAGGTATGTGCAGAAAGAGAAAATCTCATTTAACTGTGATACTGGGTACGCATCCTGCAACTAGCATAGAAGTCATCACCACTGTGTGAAAGGCAGAACTTAGTAACGTAAATGAATGAGCCTGGGCAGTAGAGGTCTTCCTTCCTCTCTGTCTGTAACACCAACAATGATAAGAGGTGGCAAAGGAAGGATGGAGGTGAGAAGGAAGAGCTGATCCACATTCTCACACGTGAGCCCCAGGCCCTGAGCCATGAGAAGCACTGAACACTGAAGAGTGGCGTGAGGGAGGCAGGCCATGTGAGCAGGGTCAGATCACCTTCCCAGCGTCAGCAGAGCCTACTTAGACAGCAGCTTAAAGACATTTTAGTGGTTGAGATAACAAGAAACAAGTATTTGAAAGTGGTTTTCTTCAGACAAAAGTGGTGGGGGAGTGCTCCCAAAATGTTCTGTTTATTGACCTGTGACCAAATGGATGGCTCTGCTTCATGAAAACACTGCTCACCCTGTGCACTTTATTTTTCTTCAAAAAACATGACAAACACGTACATTTGTCATTTTGAGAAATGAATCCTTAGGCAGTAGGGCGAAAGGTCAAGTTCCACTCTAAACATCTGTGCTGGTTCACACACAACATATGTTTCTTCTTCTACCAAGGGGCAGGGGCACTGACCAGATACCTCCCAACCAATCAGAGATCTGGTCTCCACGCAAAGAAACAACAAAATATTACCGGTACCTGATTGTCTGAGTTGTTTTGGAACTTTGATTCCATTGTCTTCCAACTTCCTCTTTGCACAGTCCTGGCATGCATTACCTGAAGAATGAAAACCTTTATTAAAAAGCTGGCCTATTATGGTTTAGATAGAAAGGACTCCCCTGCCAAGAAAAGCCTCATGGGTCAGGGGCTTGGTGCCCAAGCAGTGTTCGAAAAGCTGATGGGAAGTGCTTGGATCACAAGGGCTCTGAGCTAGTCAGCGGATCAATAGTTTGATGGCATTATTTTTGGGAGGGCTATGAGGTAGGATGCAGCCAGAGGAAGTCACTCACTAGGGGCCCTTCTTGACTGCCAGGAGTTAAGCAGCTGTCTTCCACCAGGCCCCTCTGCCACGTGTGTCTTGTCTCAGACCCCAAAACTATGGAGCCAGATAACCATGGACTGAAACCTGAGAATCACAATATTTCTCCCTCTAAGTTGCTTTCCTTAGGAATTTTGTCAGAGAGACAAGAAAGAGGGGAAGCAGACTAACAGAGAAAATTGTGTCAAGAAGTAGGGTTATCCCAGTAACTATGTATGATACAGATGACTACAAGAATTCAGACACCTTTGGAACTACTTTGCGGGTGGCATTTGGATAAGTTTGGAGAATGAGGCCTGAGAAAGCTCAGGAGTGCTGTGAGAGGAGGTGCCAAGGCTAGCTGGTGGGAGCCCAGAAGACCAGGGCACTGACCTAGGGTGACTCATCCTTCACTGTAAGAGCCTAAGTCAAATTGCCATCAGTTGGGGAACAAACATTCAGAACATGAGTTTATGGGGGACATCTAAGTCAAACCACCACCACCTGCTAATGTCACATCTGTGTATGTGGTGGAAGTGGAAGGTCAGAGGTCAGGAATTGTAAGAGCTGTACGCAGCTTCCTGTCTTCATGTTAATTTAGTGTTTTGGTTTTTCAAGGCAGGGTCTCACTCTGGCCCAGGCTGACCTGGAATTCACTATGTAGTCTCAGGGTGGCCCTGGAGCTCTAGGCGATCCTCTTACCTCTGCCTCCCAAGTGCTAGGATTAAAGGCGTGACACCTGGCTGTCATCTTCATGTTACTTTTTGCAGTTTTCTTTTTCTTTTGAATACAGCAGCAATTCAGTTGATAAAATACGTAGTGTATAGCTAGAAGACTTGAGCCAGTGTTTCAATAAAATTTAGAGATTGGTCCTTTGAGAGTAAATTCTAAAATATTGTTGGTCACTGTGCATCACAGTGACAGTATCTAAGAAGACAATTCCAGGGAGGAAGGGTTCACCTAACTCACAGGCTTGGAGGTGTTAGCATTGGCTCCCTTGCTTCTGGACCTCACGTGGTAAGACAGAGTGTCATGGTGGGAGCCTGTGACAGAGCAGAGTCGCTCACCTCATGGCATATGGGCGGCAAGGAATGATCAGAAGGGTCTGGCAACCAGATAACACCCTTCAAGGTATGCTTCCAGTGATCCATGTCCTCCAATCAGACCCCATGTAGTAGTCCATTCAGTATGAGCTCAGCAGTGGGCTAACTATCTTATTGATATAAGTTAGATCTTCATGATCCCATCACTGCCCAGTAGTGCTACCAGCCTTTTTGGAGGACACCTCACATCCAGACCACAGCACTCTACCTTTGGTCTCCAGGAGTCCTCGTAGTCTGAAGAGTTTGAATATTGTTCCAAACCTAAGTTCAGTTAGATAGGGGCGGGGACTGGGGTGGTGCTGAGGCAGGGGGATTGCATGCTTGCTTAAGGCCAGCCTGGACTGCATAGGTGAATTGCAAGCCAGCTTGGACTGTATAATGTGACCCTGTCTTAAAACACACAAAAAAAGTTAAGTCTAAAGTTTCCTCTGACTTGTGAGGCAGCTTCTAGCTGTGAAACCTTTTTTTTTTTTTTTTTTTCCGAGGCAGGGTGTCACTCTAGCACAGGCTGACCTGGAATTCACTATGTAGTCTCAGGGTGGCCTCGAACTCACAGCGATCCTCCTACCTCTGCCTCCCAAGTGCTGGGATTAAAGGCGTGCGCCACCACACCCGGCTCTGTGAAATCTTTAAAAAATTTTTCTTTTAATGGGAGGTTGATGAGATGGCTCAGCAGTTAAAAGGTGCTTCCTCCCCAAGTATGAGGCTCTGGGTTTCATTTTCAGCACACACATAATAATCAGTGTGGCCATACATGCCTGTAACCCAAGGGAGGCAGAAACAGGAGGATTGCTGGGGTTCATGGTTGGTTGTCTAACGGAATAATAACAGTTCCAGATTCAGTGAGAAAGACAAGAGCGACAGAGGAAGACATTTGGTATCTGTCCTCTTCTGGTCTCCGCACATGTACACACACATATCACAAAATCACATATACCACAATATATCAAAACAGTTTATGTGTTTGCAACTTATACTATTGGCAGAGTGAATATCACCAGTCTAAAAGGAAAGAACTGGGGAATAAAAACCATGAGACCAGAGCTAGAGATATGGCTTAGCAGTTAAGGCGCTTGCCTGTGAAGCCTGAGGACCCAGGTTTGATTCCCCAGGACCCACATAAGTTAGATGCAGAAGATGGCACGTGTGTCTAAAGTTTGTATGCAGTGGCTGGAAGCCCTGGTGTGCCCAGTCTATCTCTCTGGCTCTTTCTCTCTATCAAATATAAATATAAATTAAAATATTTCTAAAAGAAGAAGAAAAAAAGCATGGGACCAAGGGCAGACTGAAGTCCAGCTAGGCAGACTGTAGCTTCATGTCTGAGGGCCAGGCACACAGTGGCAGCTGTGAGTTCCTGGAGGCTCAGGCAGCTCCTCCAGCCTTTCCTACTGCAGCTCACATGGCTGTCTTTACTTGCTGCCTGCCGCTTTCCTGGGCTGACATTCCCTAGTCCTGGATCTCTTTCTGGGGTCTCCATTACAGCTTGGACCTCATGCATCATTCTTGTCAGTGGTGAGGGGCAATGACACTTGCACATTGCTTGGCCTGCCCGGCCTCCCTTTGAAATGTGAGTGGAAGCCTTTGTGACCCAACTCTTGCATTCCACATGCCTGTGAAACCAGACCCCAAGGAAGGCTCCAGCTGGAAGCAGTAGCTGGACCCACTGTGACCACAGCTGCAATGGCCTTGCAGTCCCTGTATTACTGAATGGAGGGGCACGAGGCAGCCCCAAGCAGCCAGGGATCCCTGGAGCTTTCTTTCTTTTTTGAGGGGTAATATTTTATTTATTTGTTGAAAGAGAAAGAATGGGCACACCAGGGCCTCCAGTTCCTGGGATTCTTGATTCTAGGACAGGAATTATTCTGTTAGCAGATGGTCCATGATTAACCTGTGCTTCCAAAGGGGAGGGATGGCCTACAGCGCTAGTCTGTGGTGAGGCCGCCTACAGCCCGACATGTGCATCCTTTGTGTGGCGCTGCTGAGCACCGGCTTGTTATGTAATGTGAGAACCACTTCCACGGTGTCACAGACGGTGGAGGGAAACGAGAACATTTAGGCAAAACCCAGATGGGTGAAAATGAAGACCTGCTTTACCTAACAGTGTGGTGCTGTCCACTCGCTCCGCATCTGGAAAAAAGAAGAGCAGTCAGCACAACTGAGACTTGGAAAGCTCTTCATTCTCAGGCTAGTGGGAATGACAGCAAGGCCACCCTGAGACCCCCGTGGCTGGGGAGGCTTCAGTGCTGGCCGTAGCACATGCTGGCCACGGAGCCCTGGACCAGTCACTAACTTCACCAGGCAGGACGGACCGAAGGATGAGTTGCATGACCACATGAAGCTCCAGGAGCAGACCGTGACATGGAGTGTGGCAGAGTACTCACAGTCACTGTGATTGTCCCGGTCAGGAGACAAACACAAATGTCCCCCACGACAGACACAGATTAGAAACCTCAAGAACTTTAAGTCCTCTTGTGTAATTACTGAGTCCACTCAGTGGCCAGGACTGGAAAAGAGGCAGCAGGTTGGACAGGATGCAGTTAGCTATCTACTCTAAAAGCCTACACTCACTGCTCAGAGCCTGGTCTTCCAGAAAGTTGTAAAGAGGGTTGTTAGAAAGGCTCTCTGCAGAGCCATGCACACCATTGGCACCAGGCCACTTCAGTCTACATTAGGCCAGGATCAAATCTGGGCACACACTGGGCAAATTATTCACCTCTCTGACCTGATACAGTCTCTATAATCATCTACTCAGAGCAGTGGACGCTGCCACTGAAACATCAAAACTAACCTGGTACCATCTCCACAATCATCTTATTAGCAGCAATCGATACTGCCATGAAAACATGAAGTGAGGGCAAGAGTGTAAAACCTGCAGCAGTGTGACTTCCCCCTCCCACTTCTAGTTAGAAACTGACAACTGCCCTAATTACACTTGTGTTCATGGAAAGTGAGTGAAGTCAGCTCACTTGGCTAATTAGCAACACTGGGAAGAAAGTGCTGGCGGTAGAAACGTGTGGTTGAGCTGTACAACACCCTCACCAGTCCATGTCTGACCTCATTCCACCACATGGGGAGTGTCCACATCTCCTATTACCATGAAAGGACAGTTAATACAGAACTTTCCACACTCGCTGTCATCCATGTTTTATGACATCAAATTCAAAGCCATTAATTCCCTCATGTAAATATCACGCCAGAATCTCCCAGTTCTCTTCATCAGCCTGGCAGATGTGCGATTCCCCAGAAGGGCTGAGGAACACAAAATTAGAGCTGTGGTGTACTCCAGACAATGGGGAAAGGAGGCACTTTGAGGAAGAAATATGTCATCATAAACTTTTTAAAGTTTTGACTTTTAAAATGTAGTGACAAGATAAAGGTATGAGCTACCTACACATTCCTGACAACTTTTCCTGGTGAAGGTAACCTGAGACACAAGTGTGCTCCACATCCATGGGCACAACTCTACCATTCTACTTACCAAGTTACTATCCTGTTGTCCACTCCAGTTTCCTCATTTTACATTAATGGCATTTAAAACAACAACCAGACTGGTAAATTTTATGGTATGTAAATGATATCTTCCAAGAGGAGGGAACAACTGGAAAAGAACCCTATGAATTTTGGAGTTGCAAAGAAAAGACAAAATTCCACACCTGGACTTCGCTGCTTGCAGATCTGAGCAGCAAGGTCTTGCACATATCCTGGGAAATGGTCAAAGCAGTCTCCGTAGGACACTACTTTAATTCCATGCAGAAGCATGTCTGCTTGGTGCTTGAAGAAATGGTCTTCATTCTCCTTGAGCACCAGCATGTAGTGTTCTAAGTCCACTTTGTCTGGTACTGAGTAAAGGAAGAGAGCCTGGAATATCTGGTCACGAAGGGTCTCTCCACAGCCCACGAACAGAAAGGACTTGGTGCGGTACAGGTTCTGGAAGACTTCCTAGGAAAAGCCAACAAAGAAACACGATGCCTGTGTGAAAGACAGCAGGGGCTCACCACTAGCAGTCACCTACGTGTGCTTTCTCATCCTGCCCACCCTGAGGAGCAGTGTTAGGAAGATTGTGCTCTTGACATGCAGCTCAGGTCAACCCAAGCAGCGATGCTGTGGGACCAAGGATGAGGCTGGGCCAAGATTCATCTCACCTAGGACGGGAGGGGAGCCAGCTGAGCCAGGGTGCTGGCCAAGCTACTGCAGCATGAGTGGACCTCACGGTGAGGACAGCCTACAACTCCCAGGGCAGCCACCCAGCCCCGAGAATATGAATAAAGACATTAAAATTTCTGTACTTCAGAACTGTGTATGTACAACATCCTGAAACTAACATCCAAATGAC
Organism: Dipus sagitta; assembly: GCA_036346955.1. NCBI lineage: Eukaryota > Metazoa > Chordata > Mammalia > Rodentia > Dipodidae > Dipus > Dipus sagitta. The sequence goes on along the minus strand of CM070777.1, from coordinate 3,520,313 downwards.
AAGAGCAAAATGGGATGAGGTACACAAGAGTCTTGGAGGGTGAGGGCAGGGAGCTGAGGAGGGGAGCACAGACAGTGACCCAAGCACAGAATGTAAGACTCACTCAGTGAGCAGCAGAGAACCACCAATTCCAACAGAGACATTTCAGTGGGGTTCAGCACCAGCACAAGACTTATTCAGAACCAGACAGCAGCATTAATTCTAAGTGCCTGTGCTCACTGACACCATGCCTGGTGACACAGGTCACAGTCTGACCCTGAGCTCACCAACAAACCCACAAAGACTCCTCAAGTCAAAGTGCTGACAGCCACGCATGGTGGTGCATGCCTGGAACCCACACTTGAGAACAGGTGATGCAGGATTGAGTTCAAGGCCAGCCTCAGCTACTTAACAAGTTAAAGGCCAGCCAAGACTACATGAGAGTCTCAAAAAAAAAGTGCTAGGACAGAAGCATTGATAACATGCCGGACACAGAATTTTCCACTCTTCATTCTGTTGAGAGCATCAAGAAAACCTTGCAGACAATGAAGTGTTACTGTTTTACTTGCAGCATTAGGGATGGAACCCAAGGCCTTGTATATGTCAGACCCTTAGCTACATTCCCAGCCCCAAGAGTAAGTTTGAAATATAGGAAGCTAAAAAGACTGCGAATTAGAGGAAGGAGAGACCTGCAGACAGGAAGATGCCTGAGTAAACAGAGAGCTGATATCCGAGAACAACAGAGAACAGTGCCAAGGCCACTGGCCTCACACTCAAACCTTCTGCTACATCTCTGGCAGAATGAATGGCTGGTGCTGGCACCGACAGTGAAGAGAACTGTGCTTTCCAAGGAAGTACGCATTTCCTCCTTAGTCAAATGGACACTGAGCATCTATTCAACTGCAGGTGCCAGCCAGGGCCCAGAGACATAGCCAAGAACAGGAAAGCATACCCCTTAGACTGCAGCCAAATAATTCATAGCGGCTGGTGGCCATTATGAATTCCCCAGAGCAGGCAACGAAGGCCAAAAGAAGATAAACCATACCATTACTTCTGGGTCTTGAGTGACATCTTTATATCCCGATGGATCCAATACCATCCCACAAGGGTCTGTGTATAAGCCATGAATATGAAGCACTCCATACTTGATGTGGCCTCTTGCCCACTGAAGGACCTATCAAAATCCAAACATGACAAAGAAAACAGCTGGGTTATTTCACGCAGATATAAGAAAACTACCTACACTCAGATGCATGGTTTCAGCTTATAATTACACCTCTGAAACACAGAAACTCAGCTGCTGGCACTAGGCACTCCATCCCAGAGCCTCAACAAGATTGCTTTTGAAGACTGATATGTGCAGAAAGTGTAACTTCAGCAGTGACAGCAAACAATGGAGTGACTGCTTCAAGGGGGGAGAGGCCCTTCAAAGCTCTATGTAACATTTCAAGTATTCTATTCTGGGGTTATTGTTAATTCTGCTTGCAGTGCTTCAGGTGGAAGCCAGGGTCTTGCCTACCTTAGGCAAGTGTCCTACCCCTGGGCTATAGTTCCAAATACATTATATATATATGATTTTTATACCAAGGAAAAAATAATATATACAAGGGAAAAAGCATTCCTGAAATACACATGTATAGTCATTTCAGTTCAAAATCAAGAGCAGGGCTGGAGAGATGGCTTAGTGGTTAAGGCACTTGCCTGCAAAGCCTAAGGACCCATGGTTTACTCTCCAGATCCCACATTAGCCAGATGCATAAAGGTGAGGCAAGCACAAGGTCACACATGCCCACTAGGTGGTACAGATGTCTGGAGTTCAACTTCAGTGGCTGGAGGCCCTGACATACCAATTCTCCCTCCCTCCCTCTCTCTCTCTCATAAAAACTTATATATATATAAAAAAGAAACAGAAGAGTAACAATTAGAATTTAGTCTTAGGATCCAACTCATAGATTCCTGGGGCTTACTGGTCAAACAGTGATAATAAAAGATACTGTCTCAAAAGCAAGTAGACAGCTGGGCATGATGGTGCACACCTTTAATCCCAGCATTTGGGAGGCAGAGGTAGGAGGATCGCTGTGATTTAGAGGCCAGACTACAGAGTGAATTCCACGTGAGCCTGAGCTACAGTGAGACCCTACTTCAAAAAAACAAAAAAATTGAGGATGGAAAATTTTGCATATATGACAAAATTCACACTGGTGGGGCTGTGGGTGTCATACTATTCTTAAGTGTGTGCAGTTAGTTCCCATGGGGACAAAATGAACAACAGGTGAGAACCTCTGGAGACTACAGGAAGAGAAAGACACCGGCAAATGCAGCACAGAGCATCGTGAGAAGTGAAGGCACAGGCTCCAGTGGTGTGGCTCTGAGGACTGACTCAGTGTCCCTTTTATCATGGGCACCAGCAGTCCTGACTCACTGCCTTAAGTGAAAGCTCTTTTGTGCCATGGCAGCATCTGCTCAAGCTGCCAGGCCTGACCCATACCTTTGTCTTGTTCTTCAAGTCCAGGGACTCCATGGGCTTGTTCTTCTGCTGCCCGAAGATCTCCAGCAGATTGTCATAGTTGGTGGTCAGTACCATGGTGCCTCTGTCCATCAGGCTGAGGATGGACTGCAGCACTATGGGGTTCTGGATGTGCTGCTCCAGGCTGTCAAAAACCTCCATCAGGCAGTCCTGGAAGAAGTTAGGCTTGGTGTCGCCTGTGCGCTATGGGGAGGTGAACAAGAGTTAGGAAACGTCTCTTCAGAGCTCAGCAACTCCTATGACCTAAGCAGGTGTACTCTGAGATACAAGAAAGGAGAGAAGTATGCCTCAGAGGAGAGGGACAGTTCAGGTGGATCCATAAGTATCGTCATGATGAGCACCATGGGAATAGGAAAGCAGAGACAGGGACGGGTAGGGAGCAGGGTGGACAGATCAAGGGCCTACACAAGGTCCCCCTGACAGCAGATGCCTAAGCAGAGACTGAAGAGCGAGAGCTTCCAGAATGGTGCAAGCAGGGAGAGGAGCAAGTACAAAGACACATGTGGACCAGGGGTCAGCAAGGAGCCCATGTGGCAGGACAGGAGGGAGGGGAAGCATTGGAAAGGGAGGCCCAGAACCAGGTCATAAGGGGCTAGGAAGACCCCGGGGGTGAGTCCAGCTTTCCCTGACAGCTGCAGAGGTGGCTGCCTCCCTTAGTGGAATGTGAACTGGCCCGAGTGGCATCTCAGAAACAGAAAGGCCGTTCCGTCAGCTGCTGAGAGGTTCGGAAGGAAGACTTGGAGGAGGTAAAACCAAGGTTTGCGGGAACAACTGCTAACAGCAAGCACAGCTGTGCTTAAGGGGCCCAGAGGAGCAGACAGATCTGGTGCACACGGGTCAGGAGACCCCATGCCCCCCAGGGAGACCAGCACCCAGTGTGAGCACCACTGTAGCCTCAAGTCAAGACCTTGAGCCACCACACACACTGCTCCCACCCAAGTCCTTCCTTCTCCCAGAGGGCAGTGGGGCTTCAAAACACCACAGCTTCTCCCCTGGAGATGCCTGCTCATCCTCACCATTCTCCATGGCACTGGAGCTCCCTGATGAAACCAACTTGGCATCCTCCATGCCTGCTCCCAAACTGCCAAGCATGGCAGGAAGTCGCCCGACTGGCCTCACCTAATTCTGCCTCAAGCAGTTTTCAAACGTGTGTGTGTGCATGTGTGTGTGAGAGAGCGCACGCAGATGAGTTCAAGGTACTCCAGATGTTGAACCTCCTAGATCAAACAAAGGTCCAAACAAGCGGCCTCCCACTAGTGACAATAAGGGCCACTGGCACTACCAACTAAACCACCTGTGCCCCTGCCCTTGTTCTGTTAGACTTACCTCCACTCCTCTTTCTGTATAGGGGATCAGCACGCTTTGTCTACCAAAGGGCAGAGGTAAGTACCTTAGACCTGTAGATATAGCTCTATGGCATCTACTCAGTCCAGTCACAGGGCCATGAAAGCAGCCACAGACAATGTGCTGGCAAGAGGATGTGGACATGTGCCAACAGAACTTCATGAAAATAGCAGAAGGACAGGTTTGGACCAGGGCCATGCTTTGCCAGACCCTGCCTCTGGTGGCAGTTGTGCCTGATTAATAGAGCTAAAAGCGCTCCACAGGGCCTTGTAAGCTGGATGTAGCCCTGGTTGGGGGGTGGAGGAGTGAAGGGGCAAGACAAGCAGGACAGTGCTTTAGGTGACTCCAGAGTATGCCAGAGAAAAAAGGAGGCTTAATTGCCCCATCTCCTTCCTACCCACTGGCAGGAGTCTACAGACTATTCACAAGAAATAGGGCAGGGACTGGAGAGATGGCTTAGTGATTACTGGGCTTGCCTGTGATGCCTAAGGACCCACCAGATCCCACATAAGCCAGACACATAAAGGTGAGGCAAGCATAAGGTTGCACATGCCCACTAGGTGGCACAAGCATCTGGAGTTCAATTTCAGTGGCTGAGGCCCTGACATGCCAATTCTCTCTTTCTAAAATAAAAAAATAGATTTATAAAAATTAAAAAAATAAATAGGGCAGCCAACTTCACACACAAGATAGGGATGGAAGAACCCAGGTCTCTGAAACAATGGAGCATGGCACTCTCCTGGGCTGCCTCCCCAGGTTTCAATATGACACTAAGTAACCAGCACACAGAAGCCCCACCATTTTGTGCCTCTTTTGGTCCTAAAGCTCTCCTGACTTTCCTGTTGACCAATCCCACTTCACCACTTTCCCCTAGGAGCACATCTCCCCAGTCTTTCCTCACCTCTCCTCAGATGACTATTAGAAGAAGCCTGCTCAAGCCTCCCCTACACTAGTTACCAGACACCAGCCACTCACAATCTAGCTCTGGCCTGTCCAAGACCCCTGAGTCATGTAACTCTCAGTGACTGTCCCCTGCACTACCAGCTGTGCTCCCCTCTACCATGTCTACCAGCAGACAGGAGCTATGGCTCCTCCCATCTTAAAATGTCTTCTGGGGCCCAGCGTGGTGGTTCACTCCTTTAATCCCAGCACTTGGGAGCAGAGGTAGGAGGATCACTGTGAGTTTGATGCCAACCTGGGACTACAGAGTGAGTTCCAGGTCAGCTTGGGCTAGAGTGAGACTCTACCTCAAAACAATTACAACAAAGTTTTCTGGGACTGGCTGTTCTCTGAAGAGACATGACTAGCCTACTCACATCTAAATGCCCCCACAAGACATCCAAGCATCAAAGGACATAAAATCACAAAGCTCACATCACAGTTATAATAAGCACAATGTGCAGAAACAGTCTTGCAGAATAGAGGGTGCTACCATGGGCTTCTGCAGGCTCCACAGATGGCCCAATGACCCAGTTTGTTTGTTTGCAAGCAGAAACAAGGAAAGAGAGAGAATGGGCACACCAGGGTCTCCAGCCACTGCAAACGAACTCCAGATGTATGTACCATTTTGTGCATCTGGCTTTATGTGGGTCCTGGGAAATCGAACCCAGGTTGCTAGGCTTTGCAGGCAAGTGCCTTAACCTAACCACTAGGCCATCTCTCCAGGCCCCAATGACCCAGTTCAGAAGGATGGAGTCTTGAAAGCTGGAACCTCTGCTGAGGAATGCCCTCACTCAGCTCATGGAGGGTTAATGTTCAGCTCACTCTCCCCCAACCTGACGCAGAGCCAGAGCTGGCCCTGTGCAACCTGAGTGTTTGAAACTCACAGGTGACATCTTCCGGATCAGATCATGGGCCACAACCAGCAGGTCCCGGTCCTTCATCACCTTCCTCCGAAACTCTGCAACGTCCCCAGGGTGCAGCACCTCTAGCTGCTCTGCAGCCTCGATGACAGCCTCGATGCAGCTCCTCCATGAACAGAGGGCAGGGATTCCCGGGGCCACAGCCGCACTCACACCTGTGCCCATGACCAGGAGGAGGTCTTGGGGCTGCTTCCTGATCAGACTTTTCAAAAACTTTCTATTTCAAACAAGAGAGGGAGAGAAGGACAATCACTTCGGAGTACTACACACCCCAGTTTGGAAGTGTCTATGATGTTCACGTCAAATATGGCCCTGCCTCCCCCACACATCCTATCCCTCCACACACTAGTGAAAACAAAGCCTGTGCTGCTTCTGTGGGCACTTATCTAATGTGTCCACCTTCACTCCACGGAGAATGGGGGCAGCTATGCCTCACCGCCGACAGCTGCCCACAGTGCTAAGCTCGTGAAGAAAACCTCACTAGCCTTCTAACTCCTCTGTGGCAGCAGAGCTTCAAAGTACAAACTAATGACAGACTGCTCTACTTGCTGTGGCAGTCAAGAAAATTTCTGGCAAACGCTCTTTTTCTGCCATCCATCCACCCAGCCTGTTCTCCAGGAAGCAGCAGCTGCTGTCTTCCCAGTGCACAACCTGCTGACTACTTCGCTCTACAAGCACCTCTCCGCCTCCAGCTGACTGTTGCTTGGTCTGGAAACAGAGCTGCCTTGGCAGAAAGCAATGCATTCTCCTGACCCAAAGCTTGGATTTTCCTTTTGTCTTTGTAGACCCCTGACAAATGCTATACGAAGTCAATAAACTTGCCTCAATGAGTGCCTTTACTTACCTTGATTTCTGTTCACTTCTATTCATTGTTTTTTCTACTAAATCCATCTGTGAATCCTAAAAAGAAAAACTGGCACTTCTACTTCCCAGTCAAGGCTCTCTCGCTAGTACTCTGGAAGAGAGTGAAGGATGGGATTAAAATCAGAAGTCCCGAATCTCCATTCAAGTCAGAATACTTGAAAATGCTTCTTATGGAGACACATCCAAAATGGCTGCAGAATCTCTGCCAGACAAATGGCAGCTCTCACACAGGAGCCCAGAGTGGGCAGGGGCTGATGGCTCCAGGCCGTCCGTTTCTCGTGCTGGGGGTGTCGTTAAGACACCCTTGGAAGAATATCCAGTGGAACACAAGCCTGCTTGGGCTCTACCCATCAAGCTATCTCTAGAGCTACAATTTTTCCAAAATCTCTTCCCTCAGTGCCACAGCTAGTATGTACTAGTAACAGGGAATATATAGAAAACCTATTTGGAAGAGCTTATCCCACTATCACTAAGCAGTGTTACCATTTGTGTAGTTCCCTTCAGACTTTCTATTGAAACATTTTACATACTTGAAAATCTAAGCCATCGCCTTTTGCACGCATTAGGATAAAGCACATTCTCATGTTGTTAGAATTGGTAAGGCTTCTCACATGGGATCCCGGCATGTGGATAAGCTGGCTTCACCAACATCCCTGCTGCAGGATGCTGGAAGCCTGTGGCTGGCTCGGTGTACAGAGTTCTTATCCCCTTGTAACTGTCTACTGAGGAGAGGGTCTGAGCCACAGAACTGCTGTTTACAGTGCGGGAGCAGGGCATGCCCAGCATCCCAGCACTCTGGAAGCTGAGGCAGGAGGACCCTACATTCAAGGCTGGCCTGGGCTACATAATGAGATCCTGTCTCAAAACAAACAATAGGGGCTGGGGAGATAGATCAGTCAGTAGACCTGAGTAACATCCCAAAGCCCATGTAAAAATTCCAGGCACGATGGTGCACATCCCTGGTACTAGGGAGGCAGGGACAGAAGGGTCCCTGGGACTCATGGGGCTGGAGAGATGGCTCAGTGGTTAAAGTCATTTACTTGTAAAGCCTGACAACCTGGGTTCAATTCCCCAGTACCCATGTAAAGCCAGATGCACAAAGTGGCACATATGTCTGGAGTTTGTTTGCAGTGGCACAAGGCCCTGGTGTACCCATTCTCTCGTTCTCATATTCATTCTCTCTCTCTTATAAATAAATAAAGGATTCCTGGGACTCACCGACCTGCCAGTTCAGCCTAACTGATGAGCTGCAGATCACCAAGAGACCCTATCTGCCTAAGGATGACACCTGAAGTTGTCCTCTGGCTGCCACATGTACATGCACACAATGTGCACCTGAAACCCCATGAATACATGTGTGTGTGTACGTTAAAGAAAAGAAGAGCACTAAGAGCTGTCCCAGCACGCCTGTGACAGTTCACTGCACACTGGCGGCCAATGGAGCATGAAAACCCCGCTTCACCTCATCCTGACCAGCACTGACACCCACTTGTCCTCCTCACCTGTACTAAATTTTCCCTCAACTAGAATGAGATCACCAGAGGTAATTTTCCAGGACAAGAACACAAGACTCAGTGGTCTACACAGTGCATCTTTAGGTTGGAGAGCTAAGTGGGATCCTACTGTTACCCTTGGGAACACGCAGTCTGCACGTACATGTCTCCATCTTCCCCAGGGTAAAGGGCTCACAGCTTCAACCACAGTCCTGAGTTGTCCGTGACATGCCCCAACGCTAACAGATCAGTCCACAGGCCAAGAAAGCACGGCTGGCAGAGCCTATCACCTGCCCAAGGAAAAGCTGGCAGTGAAGCTGGCTTGCTTTCACTCACTGCAGTCATTACACAAGGTCACATACATTTTGTTTTAATAACCTACTAGAAATGTTCTAAGGAAAGTAAGAAATATTAAGGATCTCCCCTACATAATATATAATCTCTCCACTCTATAACAGAAGCAGCTCTGAGTCTCAGCCCAGGGTTTTCAATTATCAAGTAACAGTTCACTGACCTTCAATTTTATCAGCTATAAAAGAATGCTGACTGGCCAAGTGTCTATGGCTCAAGGCTCTCCAAAATGAAAGTGCTCTGCAAACCAAACTGTGGAGCCACACTGCTGGGCTCAGACCTGTGTGTGGCTCTCTCAACCCTATTTGAAGGTTAACATGAGATCCTAGCCAGAAGACTAATGCCACCAACAAAACCCACATCTCAAGGGCTGGGGAAATGGCTCAAAAGCATGAAGACCTGAGTTCAGATCCCCAGCACCTATATAAAAGGCCAGGTGTGGTCAAGTAACTACAGCTACCTAATCTTGACAAAGGTGCCAATAATGTAGGCTGTACAAAAGACAGCATCTTCAACAAATAGTGCTGGAAAACTGAATAATCACATGTAGGAAAACGAAACTAGACCCACTCCTCTCACCATGCACAAAAATCAACTCCAAATGGATTAAAGACCTCAATATAAGACTTGAAACTCTTCAAGTATTAGAAGAAAAAAATAGGAGGAACTCTCCATGATTTAGGAGTTGGGAAAGACTTCCTGAACAGTAGGCCAGGAAATTAATCACTCAACCAGTGGGATCTCATGAAGCTAAAAATCTTTTGCATAGACAAACATACCATAATCAGAGCCAATAGATTACTCACAGAATGGGAGAAAATTTTTGCCAACTATACCACTGACAGAGGCCTAATATCTAGAATCTGCAAAGAACTGAAAAACCTAAACAATAAAAAGTCAAACAACCCACTCAAAAAATGTGGTAGAGAACTCAACAGGGAGTTCTCAGAGGAAGAAATACAAATGGCTATCACGTACTTTAAAAATGTTCAGCATCCCTAACCATCAGAGAAATGCAAATTAAAACAACTATGAGATTCCACCTTACTCTGGTAAGGATGGCAATCATTAAAAAAAAAAAAAAATCAAGCAACAACAAATGTTGGCAAGGATGTGGGGAAAGAGGAACCCTCATTCACTGCTGGTGGGAATGTAAACTTGTACAACCACTATGGAAATCAATTTGGAGATTCCTGAAAACTATGAACATAGAGCCACCAACAGACCCAGTTATTCCCTTACTGGGCATTTATCCTAAATGCTCCATGCGTCACTACAGAGATATTTGCTCAACCATGTTTATAGCTGCTCAATTCACAATAGCTTAGAACTGGAATCAACCCAGGTGCCCATCACTGGATGAATGGATAATGAAGATGTGGTACATACACACAATGGAATTCTACTCAGCAGTAAGAAAAAAAATTCAAAAAAATCTGTAGGAAAACGGACGGACTTGGAACAGATCATCAGCGAACACACACAATCACTGAACGACAAACGCCGCATGTTCTCACTTATCTGTGATTCCTAACCTGGATCAGCCTGAGTTACTAGCACATCTGATAGGCAACTTGAGGCCCGGACAATAGGAATGGAAGGGTTTGGGGGAAGAAGGAGAAGGTGGGGGAAAAGAAATGCAAAACTCAACCAAAACGAACTGGTACCACAGAAACCTTTCTCCTTGAAGGCAGACTAAAAGATTTAACCCGCAACAGGAGTATGGGGGAAGTGTCTAAGAAGAAGGGCCATAGAGAGCGTGGCATGAGGCTTAACCTTAAAAAAAATTGGCTGTGGCCTGTAACTTCCAGTACCAGAAATCGGTGCTACCCACACTGAGCTGTTATCAGAGAGACCTAAGAGGTCCCCAAAACAAGACAGCACTTGATCACCCGCCTAACGTTACGCCTAACGTTAAAGGTAAGACCCTATTGCCAAAGACACCATATACTGATGACACAGAACATGGAGAGACCCGGCTGGAGCCAGTCCCCAGACAGTTAGCCTGTCTAATGCTGGAAAGCACTACATGAGCTACTGGAGGAAAGTGGCCAGCAATGGTGAGAGCAAGCAGGGGTCTAAGCCACTCAGAAGCAACCAGCCTGACAAGATGCACACACCAGTGCAGTGGTGGCACACAGCCTTGGTGGGGAATCAATAGCTCTGGTTGGCTAAGAGATCTACTCAGGGGAAAGGATCCCATGTCTGGAACTGGGAACCAGGTCAGAATCCTATGGAGACAAAGATTAGCTCTCCAATGTTAAGCTCCCACTAGTCCTTGGCTAAAAGAGGGGTTTCATACATCAAACTCTCCCTAAATTAGTAATGTTTATCCCATTTAACCTGTGCTGACTTTACTCTTCATTGGAGAATCTGTTTTTCTTTTTCAAAAGATAGTGAGACCCGAGGAGATAAACCACCCCTTGCACTTCAGCCAAGGCCCAGGGCAGACGAGCAGGAGCACTGCTTCCATGGCGAGCCTGATGATTGGCGCTAGGGTGAAGGAGACAGACCCTGAGGATACTCAACACAGACCAAAGCAGAAACCCAGAGGCTCCTAAGAGCTCATCACTGAAATAGACTAACTCACCCACCACGACTCAGGGAATTTTGTGGAAGAGGGCGGAAAAAAGACTGTAAGAGCCACAGGTTGGGACATCATGCCCAGACACAAGCACAAGGGCCTTATCCTATGTAAGCGAGCTGGGCATGGCCACATGTACCTGTAACCCCAGTCCCACAGTGGAACAGAGACCTAAGATTCATCAGAGCCCAGCCAACCTCCTGAACTGGTCAAAGGAGAGTATGGCTCAAAACAAGGGCAAGGGGGGCCGGAGGGATTTAGAGGTTAAGGCACTTGCCTGCAAAGCCAAAGAATCCAGGTTCACTTCCCCAGGACCCATGCTAGCCAGATGTACAAGGGGTGCAAGCGTCTGGAGTTCATTTGCAGTGACTGAAGGCCCTGGCACACCCATTCATTCTCTCTCTCTCCCCCTTTCTCTGTCAAATAAATAAATAAATATATATATATATTTTTTTAAAAAGCAAGGCCAAGGGGAAGAGTGTTGGAGTGGACGCTTAAGGTTCCGCTCTGGCCACCACAGGTGAGCAACCCCTACTTGCAGGCAAGTGTATGGGGGCACCACGAGGACACACAGACATGCATGCACTACACACACAAACCACATTACACACATATACATGCACACATGCAAGCAAAAAAATAAAGGCTAGAGAGATGGCTTAGTGGTTAAGACACTTGCCTGCAAAGCCTAAGGACCGAGGTTCAATTCTCCAGTACCCACATAAGCCAGATACACTAGGTGGCACATGCATATGGAGTTCATTTGCAGTAGCTAAAGTCCCTGGAGTGCCCATTCACATTTGTTCTATCTACCTCTTTCTCTCTCAATAAATAAAATATTTTTTAAATCTTAAAAAAAAATAGGGCTGGAGAGATGGTTTAATAATTAAGGCTCTTGCCTGCGAGCCTAAGGACCCAGGTTCAATTCCCCAGTACCCACATAAGCGCATGCATGCATCTGGAGTTTGTTTGCAGTGGCTAGAGACCCCAGCGCACCCATTCTCTCTCCCTCCCTCCCTCTCTCTCTCTCTCTCAAATAAATAATTTAAATTTATTTGAGAGACACAGAGAAAGAATGGCATGCCAGGGCCTCCAGCTACTGCAAATAAACTCCAGATGCATGTGCCACCTTGTACATTCAAATAGATAATTTTAAAAAATTAAGCTAGGCATGGTGGTGCACTCCTTTAATCCCAGCAATTGGGAGGCAGAGAGGTAGGAGGATTGCTGTGAGTCTGAGACCAGCCTGAGACTACATAGAGAATTCCAGGTCAGCATGGACTAAAGTGAAACTCTGCCTCGAAAAACAAAACAAAAATTAAAAAAAAAAAAAGGTAGAGAACAATGACCGCTGGCCTACACACACTCACACGCGCCTGCATGCATAAACATGTACACACATACACAAAAATAATTTTTGTAATAATAATCCACATCTCCTCAGAGTAGTTGCTCTTCCTTTCTCTGTGTAACACTTTACAACAGATTTTCAATAGTCAAACAGTGTGCCTTACAAGCCATAGGTCTTCAATTGTTAACATGGTAAAAACTTGAAAGTTCTAATTCCTTCAATTATTGTTCAACCATTTTTCACTCTTATTATGTATGACTCATTAAAATGCAAAACCTAAATGTCATATTTACACCTCTGCAAAAAACATGAACAAATTACACTTTTGCAGGCTGCACACTGACTTCTGTTTCCCAAGAGAACAGGTCACTGCCATCTGCAGCTTTGGGCTGCAGCTGCTCGATTCTCACCTGTCTCAACCTGAGCGGGAGGGTCTAGAGCAGGCTCCACAGGGCCCTTGCAATACACCCACGCAGGTTCTCACCTCAACAGGCGCAGAGGCCTCTAGGGATCAAAGCAGCTGCCAGGGGAAGCCCTATGGCAAGCAATGAGGAGCTGCACAGCTGCCCGTATTTAGACATTCCCTGTTCTTTATAAACACTATGTGTTTATTAAAGTCATTACCTCATGTTCTGCCTCTTAGATCTAGGCATAAAGATCAGGTCCAAACCTCACAACACCCTAGACATTACCCAAAAGCATCTTCTGTTTTAAACCGAAATCCAAGTGGGAGATTTCCACAGCCTGATCCTAGAAGTTTCCAAAGGACAGTTGGCCTCTGGTGTTCTGCTCCCATCTTAAGTGCCACGCCTCTAAACCAATCAGACTAGACAACCGTAATGAAACCCTTCAGAGACCTTTCAGAGGCTGCATCTTTCAGTTTCCTTGGTGACCATGTCGTCAGCAGTTTGCAGGCCCAAAGCCAAGACATCATAGCAACCTGTTTTGTGTGTGTGTTTTCATAAAAACCTATCAGCATTTTCTAAAAGCAAAATCAGGCAGATTCATAGGCAGTTCCTGTCCTGCAAAGCTGTTAACCAAAGTCTTGCCAGGATGTTCTGTGCTTAAAATATGAGATTACAACTATTTTACACACCAGTCACACAGTAGCTAGAGTGCCTTGCTTTTTTATTCTTAGCATCTCCCAGTAAATAAATATTCATCAGAGTGCAAAGCATGACAACTACAGAGCGTTCTGGTCGTCTTCATACAACCAGCAAGTCAAATCCCCAAGTCTCCAGCCCACTGGGGTAGATTACTCACAACCCATCAGGCCTCGGGACACCCACACCTGCTTGTTACCCTTCTCCTTGCTGAGGCAAAGTACCTAAAAAAAAAAAAAAAAAAAAAACTCAGTTGAAGGGAAGGATTTATGTCAGCTTACAGTTCAAGGTTACAGTCTATTATGGAGGGAAGGCATGGTGGCAGGAGCTTAAGGCAACTAGTCACATTAAGTCCATAGTGAGGAAACAGAAAATGATGAGTGCCATTGCTCAGCCCTCTTTCTTCCATACAGCCCAGAACCCTGGCCCATGAAATGGTGCCACTCAGTTAAGATGGAGCTTCCCCCCTCAATTAATATCATCAAGTTAATCCCCCCAGGAGGCCCAGAGGCTAACCTAATCTAGGAAGCCCCTCACAGGAGGTTCTAGGTCCTGTCAGGTTGACAGTCAGTAGAGACCCTCACACTGAGTTTGGCCTTTGATGTTTTTGGCCACCGCCACATCAACAAATAGGATACAGCAAAAGTCTGACAAGTGCCTGGACAGAGGAGCTTGTCCTCTGCAACACAGCCTTGTAAAGCCAAATCCAGCCTCTGGGAGGGTAAGAGCCACAGCACAGCCTGACTAAGAGTGGACACCATTCCCCAACCACCCAACGGGAGCAAAGCTGCTTTGGACCACTCAGGTGAGGTCCAAGGACACCGCCTGAGCCACCAAGTGTGGCCAGTGGGGATCTTGCTGATCCACGCCCAGCACAGAGCTATATAAGAGGCCCCTGCCAGAAAGGGTCCCCACCACCGCTGTTCTACACGTACCCAGAGAGCAGAGGGGTAGAGAAAGAGGCCCAGAGCAAGTCAGGTGGATCAGGAGAATGCCCATAAAGCTTGGGCATGGAGGAGCAACAGCACTGACTGTTCAAAGTGGCACAATGGGCTAAGACTATGGCTCAGTGGGTATAGTGCTTGCCTCGTGAGCATGAAGACCTAAGTGCAAGCTGCAGATCCCACATAAAAATGCTGCATGTGGGGCTGGAGAGATGGCTTAGTGGTTAAGGCACATGCCTAAGGACCCAGGAACAATTTTCCAGGTCCCACCTAAGCCAGATGCACTATGGTGGCACATGCATCTGGAGCTTGTCTACAGCAGCTAGAGGCCCTGGTGTGCCCCTTCTCTCTCCCTCTCCCTCTATCTCTCCCTCTCCCTCTCTCTCCCTCTGTCTCTAATAAATAAATAAAAATAAGCAAAATCTTTTTAAAAATGCTGCATGTGCTGGACGTGGTGATGCACACCTTTAATCCCAGCACTTGTGAAGTGAGGTAGGAGGATCACCATGAGTTTAAGGCTAGCCTGGGCTACAGAGTTCCAGGTAAGCCTGGGCTATAGTAAGACCCTGCTTCATGCTTATAATCTCAAGAGTTGAAGGGACAGGTGGTGACGACAGGTGGTGACCCCCAGGCTCACTGACCACCAGTCTAGCCTAACACCTGGTGAGTTCCAGGCCAGTGAGAGACCCTGTCTCAAAAAAAAAAAAAGGTGGACCACTTTCTTTGGAAAGACACCTAAGCATTGTCCTCTTGGACATCACACACACACATTTTTAAAAATAACAAAAACCTAAATTAGTCACCTTCTATTACAAACTATGCATTCACTGAACAAGCACAGCAAATTAAAGTGCCCAAGTCTATGGGAGCCTCAAAACTTCTTTAGAAACAACTTTATTTCTTCCTATATATTTCTTTCTACAATAACCCCATGGGCTTTTGAGGGGCAAGGGCACAGCTCACCAGGAGAAGGCTGGTCCAGCATACTTCAAGCCCTGGGTTCCAGTATACACACAACCCACAGAGAGTTCAGTCGCAGCTACATACCACCATCACACTGAAGGAAGGCAGAACGATGCTCACATCTACTTCTTCTTCCCAGAAGCACTGGTGGGCACCACATTTATAAGCAAGTGGGCAAGTGTGTGGCACCACCACCCAATGTGGACTTTAAGAGGGCTCAGGATGCAGCTCGGTGGAGCCCACTTACTTACCTAGCACACAGGAGGTGCTGGATTTGATCCTCAGAACCACAAAAAACCAAGTGTGGACCTTGAAATTCCCCAAAGTCAGCACCAGCCAGGTAACACCCTGTTTCAACCACAATCACTAATCCATCACCACTCTCTCTGAATGGTTACTTTTTAGTTTGTGTGTGTGTGTGTGCGTGCACGCGTGTGCACACGCACACACTTGCACATGGCACAGTGCACATGTGGGGGTCAAAGGACACCTTTCGGGTCGGTCCTCACCTTCCACCTCATTTGACTCAGGGTATCTTGTTCACCACTCCTTTTGTGAGCTTCCTTGACATTCTATACATGCCTCCCTTCTTGCTGTGGGTCAACTGGGACTACAGAACTCCACAACTGTTATCTGAGGATCAGGTACTCAGGACACCTGAGTGCTGCAAGTGCTTAATTCATTGAGCCATCTCCCCAGCCCCAGAATGGCCCATAACTGTGTCACTCCAGGAGACAGAAGTGGGAAGTATCGACTGAATCTAGTCTGAACAATCAGGATGGACCCTAAGGTCTGAAATGTAATCCCAGCTTTTGGGAAGCCAGAAGATTACTGCAAGTTTGAGGCCAGCATAATCTTCATAGTGAGTTCTAGGCCAGCCTAGACTACATAGCAAAACCCGTTCTCAAAAACAAAAAAGAAAGGAAAGGAGCAGTCGTATTCCAACTACAGCAGGCAGATGTGGAAGGCCAGGATCCCTGCAGCATGCACCTTCCAGCCCTCGTCCCAGCCCTCAGCACGGCACCTTCCCATAGCTTCAACTTGGAATCTACAGAACACCACAATCTTGAGAAAACTGAATTGCATCCACTACCAGTAATAAAGAACCTTCAGGATGAATTATAGAAAACAAAGCCAGGCGTGCTGATTCACACCGGTTACACAGTAATTAGGAGGCTGGGGCAGGAGCATCAGCAGCAGTTCTAGGACCCAGCATTCTCACTCAGCTAGAATGGGTGACAGTAGAAACCTGCTTCTTTTATGACAATCTGCACGTGTAGACTGGCTGCTGAAAGGCAGCACTCCACACCATGCCACTGGCACCTGTGCATCCAAACTAAGAAACAGGGCTGGAGAGCTGGCTTAGCGGTTGAGGTGCTCGCCAGCAAAGCCAAAGGACCCAGGCTCAGTTCCCCAGTACCCAAGTAAGCCATATGCTCAAGGTGGTACATGTGTCTGCAGTTCGTTTACAGTCGCTGGAGGTCCTGGCGTGCCCATTCCCTCCCTCTCTCTCTCTCTCTCTCTTAAATAAATAAAAATAAAATATTGGGCTGGAAAGATGGCTTAGCAGTTAAGGCATTTTACCTGCAAAGCCTAGGGACCCTGGTTCAACTCCCCAGGACCCACATAAGCCAGATACACAACGTGGCACATGCATCTGGATTTCATTTGCAGTGGTTGGAGGCCCTGGCTTGCCTACTCTCTTTCACTCTCAAATAAATAAATAAAAATAAAAATATTTCATTTATTGATTGATTTAAGAGAGAGAGAGGCAGATAGAGAAAGAGAGAATGGGTGTGCCGGGGCCTCTAGCCACCACAAATGAACTCCAGACACATGTACCACCTTGTGCATCTGGCTTAAATGGGTACTGGGGAATTGAACTTGGTTCCTTAGGCTTCACAGGCAAGTGCTTTAACCCTAAGCCATCTCTACAGCCCAAGAACTGATATTTTACTGAGGACCTGACATCCACAAAGCACTCACTGTATTAGTCTGCCCACCAGATGTGAGACACCCCATGGCTCAGGTAGTTGTGGTACTTACTGATGAGCCAGTGACAGTAAGACATCCCCCCAAAACTGGAGCCAAAGGATCCTCCAGCATTTACCCAGCCCCAGCCGATTCACAGATAGAATGCATAGAGTGAACCTCTGATGAAAATTAAATTACAAAGCCAAAGGATAGAAGAAATTTTTTTAATATGTCACACATTGGCTACAAACTCACTTTGTAGTCAAGGATGACCTGAATTCCTGATCCTCCTGCCTCTACCTCCTAAGTGCTTAAATTACAGGCACATCCAGCTTTTGGGGATCAGACACAGGGCTTCATGCAGGCACTCTACCACCTGAGTCACAGCGCCCACCCAGACCTGGAGGAATCTTAAAGCTTATGTGATACCAATCCCCTCATTCTTTCTTCCTTTTTTTTTTTTGTTTTTTGTTTTTTGTTTTTTGTCTTTTGTTTTGTTTTTTGAGGCAGGGTCTCAGCATAGCTCAGGCTGACCTGGAATTCACTATGTAGTCTCAGGGTGGCCTCGATCTCATGGCAATCGTTGTACCTCTGCCTCCTGAGTGCTGGGATTAAAGGCGTGTGCCACCATGCCCGGCTCTAATCCCCTCATTTTTCTGAGGGAAAACAGACTGTGAAAAGCAGTGCCTTGGTAACCACTCCCCACCTCCACACACACATACAGGAGTTAGGAAGAAGCTATAAACTCACTGCTGCCTTCAGGTCCTAGACGCTACCCTGGGCGCTGTGACCCCAAATCTCTGTCTCAGGCTCTCATTTCCACCTCTGGGACCCAGGTAGGCCTGCTCACCCTCCAACCTTCCCCAGAAATACTGCAGTTAGGGAAGCCACAGCAAACCAGCCAGCGCCCACAGCTGTTTGGTCTTGGCTGGCGTGTCATACAACTGCCCTTGTTAACTGTAACAGAACAGCTAAGGGAGGCCAAAGGGAGAAAGCGACAGCAGAGGACTGAGCTTCGGGACCCACGGTCAGAAACCCCCGGCCAACAAGTACCAGGGCACTGCTGACTGCCTGCCCACACAACTCCCTCCCCAGCCTGTTCCCTGACACATAAAGAGACCAAGAGCATGCACCTCCCAGGGGACCTGGAAGCAGTAAGTGGGATCACACTGAAAAGAACAGATGTAAGGGAACTGAAGTTATTAAAATTTAGTCCAACAAGGATCAGACCTGTCACTCTATTCATCTCTAAGTGCTTGCCAGCCACATGTAGCTGGCATCCTGGATGGCACTGCCACAACGCACTGGCACAGAAAATCCTTCCGAACTGGGCTATGTATCCCTGGCTCCCCCTCCCTCACCCAGGTCCAGGCTCAGCAAAGTCCTGTACATTGTTCTCCCTAAGGGCTCTAATCCATAGTCTGTGAAGGCTTCCTTAAAGCCTCACCCGTCTGGACACACCTGCCTCACAGACTCTGCTGACAAATCCGGACGTGTCTCCCCTTAAATCGTTTTCCATTTCCTGCAAGCCTCCCCCACCCCAGCTGACCTCAAATCATTGGCCCCTTCACTGCCTCACCGTACAGCCGCCTACACTGATGTGGCTGGCAGGCAGACACACTGTCCCCCTGAAGAAGCTGCCAGGCACGCCCACAGGCTCTGTGAGTACAGGGACAAAACTTCACCTACAGAGCTCCCATCAGTTCCCCTGACAGTCTACTGGTCCTGGGCTTTCAGCTTAGTCAAGCACTAGGAGGTCACCATACCCCCACCCCACCTCTCATGCGGTCTTGCTTCCTTCAGTCTCCCCACCACAGCCAGGTTACTTGACTCCTCTCTGGAAGCTCTTTGATGGCCTTCCACTCCTCTTTTCTGCATGGGGGCTCAACCAGGGGTCCTGGCTAGGCTCTTGGGCCCTTTTCCTCACCACTTCCCTCTCAAACCTGTGCTCAGCCGAATTCCCAATCTCTCCCATCCTGGTCTTACTAGAAACATTTCTTCAACTTCCTCCCACCAACCCAGCCATCCTATCTTCCATCCTCATGTCTTATCGTCTATGATTAGTCATTGAGCAAAGGCTTGAAGAATGTGGGGGGCTGAATCTCCCCACTGTGACTTCCTCCCGGAGTCCTGGTAATCCACCCCCAATGAAACTCAGAGCCAGCCACGCTTCAAGTCTTCATGATCTGCTATGTTGGGCTGGCTTCTCTGCCTTACCACATACTTCACTGCCCCTTTGCCTGAAATGGAGTGAAAAACTTCTCAAGAATCCGTTCAACTGTTACCTATCCCCTCTTCCTCCTCAGTCCTTACGCCTTCTCAACAGTCCCATCCAACCTCAGTGGCATTCAAGGCCACTGCTGTTACCACCATATAACTTGGCTAAGGAAGTGTGTTCTCTGCCTTCGGCACCCCTGCCCTCGTACTGAAGCCAAGCCCTGGGCCCCTGTTTACTCTCACCTGCCTCTCACCTACAATGATCAGGAGAACTATGTTTTATTTCATAACTGCACTTTGGAGACATCATCTATCCCTTCCAGACTGTCCATTGTGTAATATGTCAAGAACTGCTTGTCAGTGACAAGAATAGCCTGAGGAAATGATAGATCTTTATTCTAAAGCTTTCCAGAACTGAAAAGCATCTCCTGACATCAAAACCAGATGTGCACCACTTGGCTCCATTCCTCCACCTGCAAGATCATGCTCACTGCTATATCAACCACCCCCCAAATCAGCTCCCAGAAAGACGGCCCTTTAGGATGCTACCTGCCAATCGGCTAGGCTTTGGTAACCAAGTTCTTTCTCTACCACTGCCTTGCCCTCAAGAGAAGGGCTCTGGTCTGCTAGAGCCAGTGTGTGGTAAGAGAACTTATTAGGCATTCAAAACAATTCAGATGAGACAGCCTAAGAAGCCATCATTTACCCAACTCCCTTCTCTCCTCAGTTCTGTTCCTTTGAACCATGTGAGCCTCACCAGAGTGCTGGAAGCTGGCCTCCAATGAACCACGAACATTTCACGCTGAGCCCAAAATCGCACACCCCCCCCCCGTTTGATCATAGGTGGTCCTCTGGTGATCTTACACGGTTCTATTTATTTTGTGATTGTTAATTCACAAACCTCTCAAATACTTTCATTAAAGCCGCAAGGCCAGTCTATGGACCTCACGTTTGAGTAAAGGGGAGCAGCAGGTGGAGGGGACAAACGTCTTAGGGCAAGTGGCATAGACAGACAGAAGGGGAACCCCAGGGATAGAAGATGCTAGGAGAGATGACACTGAAGGCTTCCACCCAGGTGGAGTCCACTGGCCAGGCCAGGGGCATCCAGGGAGACCTTGGAGGATAGGTCCTCAAAGAACCTTGAGAATCTCAGGAACTGAAGTCGCTGAGGTTCTGGGGGAGGGGGGTCGTCACAGGAGTTTAGGGGAAATCTCGGTAGGGTTTGGGGGTTCCAGGGTCTGGAAGGCTGTCTGGACCACAGGTGGCCGCGGAAGTGGAAGGTGTCAGAATCAGGGTGTATGCCGGGGATCTCGGGGACAGGGGTCCCGAGGGAATGGTGAGAGAGGCTCCGGGGTCCAGGGGCTACCCAGGGGCTCCAGGAGCGGAGCCCCACCCGCCTCCTCACCTGCGGCGCCGCGGAGATGCCGGAGTGGGCTCGCGCTCTCACCGCCTCCTCTCCCCGTCCGGCCGCCCCCCCACCCGGGAGTCTCGGCGGCCGCGCGCCCTCGGGCCGGGTGGGGCCGCGGGACGGTGCGCGGAGGAGGACAGCGCGCGCACCGCGGAGCACGGCCCGCCGCCCAGCCTCCCAGTCAGCCGGCAGCGCCCCCGCAATGCCTTCCCCCGCGCGCGCGCCCTCGCCGCGCGAAGGTTCCGCCCCGAAACCAACGGCCTTGCGGCCTCCGGGCCCCGCCCCTAGTGGGCGGAGTCAGTCGCGCCCCGCCCCTCAGCGGACGCCGCGAGCGCGCAGGCGCGTGCACGGCCAGCGCGGACGTCCTCCCAGGTAGGTGCTCGGCTTCCGCGGGTCCTGGGTTTCCTTGCCAGCCCGACGGGCCGCGTCCTGCACCACACCCGGGCACGGCGTCCCTCCGTCCGCAAAGCCCAGGTTGGCCTCGGCCCTGCTTGCTGCGGCTACAGAGTGCTCATCCCCGCGGAATCACACCCTCGGGACGCTCTCCCCGCCTCGCACCGCGGTTGGTACCTGGGCGTGCTGGGGTCCCTGACGTCCGCTGGGCCCGAGGCCTGCGCCCCTGGGCACGCGCCCCTCCGGAACTCTCCGGTCTTCCAAGGCCCGGGCCGCCGCGGCTCTGGTCGCCGCTCTCCGTGCGCCTGTGTGCAGGTTCCGCGTCGGGCGAACCCAGGGCCGAGGGATCCTGCGTGGTTGGGCTCTGCGCGCCGCTGCGGAGGAAGCCTTCGGCCTCCCGGGACCTCCCGGGACCCACTTCTCGCTTTTCTCTAAATAAAACCGGGTTGGATCAGAAGCCACTTCCTCTTCCCAGCCTTCCAAGACCCACCTGCCCCGCCCCGCCCCGCCCTGCCCAAGCCACAGTGCATGTCTACTTCCTGTCTCCTTCGCACCTTTTTCTTAGGATGCGTTTAAAGTTGGTGGTTAATATCCCTCCCGCCTTCAGCCATCCCACAAGGAAATTGCATTTTGTGCATTTCAGCTTTCCCTTGCCATGCTAGGCACCTACCTGCCTGAGCATTTTAGTCATCAAGACGACCCAGACGTAAAGACGCCATCACCTTACCTCAGTTTTTTTAAAAATACTTTAGCTATTTATTTGACAGAAAGAGGGAGGGAGAGATAGAATATGGGCGTGCCAAGCCCTCTAGCCACTGCAAAAGAGCTCCAGACACATGTGCCACCTTGTGCATCTGGCTTATGTGGGTACTGGGGAATTGAACCTGGGTACTTAGGCTTCGCAGGCGAGCGCATTAACCACTAAGCCATCTCTGCAACCCTCTTACCTCGATTTTTAAGAGCAGAGGAGACTGTCACCCCAGGAGGTTGTAGTGGCGATGGGATCCCATTCATTGAACCCCCACTGAATGTGGCTCCCAACCCTGAGACTGTACAACTTAAATATGCACTTCAGTTCCCAAGACCCTGCACTGGGTGTTAATCCTGAACCTGTTTATTACATTGGCCCTGCCCTGGGGGAGCTTCTATCCCCCAGCAAGGATTTTGCCAAATTGAACATTGTGGTCCAAGTTCTATAGAGTTCTGGTCCAAGGTACAGACATTACCACCACCATCACCATGGTGTGCCCTCCAAGGTCCAGGGTTGAGTTGTGGAGCCCACTTAATCAAGTACAGATCACTATGACTTTTATAAAGAGGAGGCTGTGGAAAAATCACTAAACAGTGCTGGGCCCTGGCCACTGTGTCCATTCTCAGCAGATAAGATGGCCACAGCAAGCAGCCAGTGTGGTGCAGGTGTGCTCATTCAGGTGTGTTGAACAAATATGTAAATAGGAGTGTACTCAAAAATGAGTCTCAGGCTGGGTAGATGGCTCAGCAGTTAAAGGCACTTGCTTGCAAGGCCTGGCAGCCTTTGTTCAATTCCTCAGGACCCACATAAAGCCAGATGCACAAAGTGGTGCATGCATCTGGAGTTTGTTTGTACTGGCTGGAGGCACTGGGGCTGAGGAGATTGCTCAGCAGTTAAAGACACTTGCTCACAAAGCCTGCCAGCTCATATTCAGTTCCCCAGGAACCACAAAAAACTAGATGCACAACGTAGTGCATGACTCTACAGTCGTTTCCCCCCCCCCCATACTAATAAACAGAGTGAGAGGACTTAAGATAAGTTATCCAAGCTGGAAAGTGAGCATCTGCTTGGAATCATTGCTAGAATCTGGCTAGAATACGGCTTTGTGCAGCCATAAAGAAGAGAACTGACAAGCTGGGTGTGGTAGTTTGACTAGATGGCCCCCAGTATATTCAGTGTTCTATTACCTTGTAGTCTGCATCTGCAACCCCCTGGCTGGAGGCAGTGTCACTGGGTGGATCTTAAGGTGTGATGATGGGTTTGAGATTGCAATCTAAAGATAGGCAAAGTGTGCCTAGCTGGAGTTCCCGAAGTGTCCTGTGCTGTGTGGCTTTTGGCTTTTTCTCTCTTTGCCTGCTTCTTTAAGAGGGGGCCAGCTTCTTCTGCCATTATGGAATTTCCCCCTGGATCTGTAAACTTCAATAAATCCCTTCCTCCATAACCATGCCTGGTCTGGAAGTTTATCTCAGCAAACCTGAGGCTATCTGCTACACTGGTTAAAGCATTGTGTCTTTATTGCATCCATGAAAAGCCCCACATCACAAGTTCATAGTTCCCTGCATCCATGTACAAGTCGGATGGACACTGGTCTTGGGTCCTTAGACCACCCCTTATGAACATACACAGACCAAACCCTATATATGCTCACACTGTGTGACATTCCGTGTACAAGCTGTAACCACTAATGACAAAGGAACCCACTGTTGTGAGTCCTCCACCCCACTCACACACCACATCACTTTCTTACAGGAACTCTGACTCTGGACAGCTAACAGGAAGGACTGTGAAGCCAGCTCTGGACAGTGGTGGGGAGTGTGTGGCTGGTAGGATAGCCAGTGAAGGACTCAGGAACCAGATGGATGCCATGACAGGCTTCAGAGTCCTCAGTAGGCCTAAGTTTCTGTTTCCCGGCAAGATCTAAGTTTTTTATCTTCTGGTAAGGGTGGGTTTAACAGTTACTGGAAAACATTATGCCATACATTCCTGAAGTCATAAGATAAGTTCAATTTCCCTAGCTCCAGCCCGCCTTGCCCTAAGGGTAGGTTTATAACAGTTAAACTGATATATTCCTGAAGTCATGAGACATTCCTGTAGTCATAGATAAGCTCAATTCCCCTAGCCCCAGCCCGCCAACTTTGCCCGCCAAAATCCTAAGCCAACCAGAAGAGTACACTGTTTAAATCAACCAATTATGTACCCATCCCCTTCTTCTATGTTCAAATCCCTATAAAAACCTTACCCTCCCACTACTCGGGGCTCTTGTACAGATCCACTGTGTTGGTGAAGTCAAGAGACCCAGCTTAAGCCCAAAATAAAGCTCCTTGCCCTTGCATGTTTGGTTCTCCTTGGTGGTCACTGGGGATGCCGAGAACTGGGCATAACAGCCGGAACTGATCTTCAGGAGGAGTGGAGAAGAATTTGGAACTTTGGGCTAGAAAATTACTACAGTGCTATAAGCAGAGCTTAATGGACCGTCTGGGTGGAAGTTTGGAAGACCCTAATGCTAAGAGAAAGGTGGACAGTGGAGGCCTAGCTCACGAGGTTTCAGAGCGGAACAAGGGTGATCAGGAACTGGGCTAGAAAGTCATCCATGTGACTTTGTAACAAAGCATTTGGCTTCATTCTGCCTGTGTCCTGAGAACATGCGTGAGTCTGAACTCAAGAGTAATAGACTACTTTCTTTGGGGGAGGGAACTCTGAAGACAGGATAGCATCCAGGTGGTGCCATAGGTACTGCTCAGATGCAGGTCTACAGTGAAAGAGCAACAAGTGGAGCAGAAAGACATGAAAAGTGTGCACTTTGGGTAAAAATCAGTGTGTGTGAATTTAAGGACGCAGACAAGGGAAGATGTGGAAGAAGCTGTAGTCATGAAAGGCATTAGCCCCATTTAGGCATTCTCCACACGGGACAATAGGAAAGGCCTTGAGGGCAAAACCCCACCCACTGAAGGTGCCACCTTCCAAAAATGTAAATTAGGGCTGGAGAGATGTCTCAGTGGTTAAGGTGCTTGCCTGAAAAGCCTAATGACCCACTTTGATTCCCCAGTACCCACATAAAGTCAGATACCATATTTTTAATGTTTCTAGTTTATATTAGTTTAGATGGAAGATAATCCATGTATCTACAAGAAATGTAAATGTACCTAGGACTTTCAGTGAAGTGATAGATGTTGCACTTCCTTCCTCTGACACTGCAGTGGGGGAGATTCCAGTGTACAGTGGCGCATGTATCTGGAGTTTGTTTGCAGTGCTATAGGCCCTGGTGTACCCGTTCTGACTCTGCTGGGCATGGTGACACCCCTTTAATCTCAGCACTCAGGAAGCAGAGGTAGGAGGATCACTGAGTTGAGGCCAGCCCAAGACTACATAGTGAATTCTGGTCACCCTGGGCTAGAATGAGGCCTGACCTTGAAAAACTTATACATAATTAGTTTGAAAGGAGAGCACTTAAACTGAGTATGCCACTGAAGGAGCTCCTGACTCAAAACAATTGTCTAGGAGCCAGTTTTGTGGTACATGCCTTTAATCCTAGCACTGGGGGCCAAGGTAAGAGGGGCACCATGAGTTTGGGGGCCAGCCTGGGCTAGAGTGATGAGGGGACAGTACATTATGGTGGATGAATATGACAGAGAAAAATGATTAATCTCATGTCAGGAAATCAAAAAGAGAGACAAAGAGGAAGAGACCAGGGCCTCACACTGTCACTGAGGGTGTGTCCTCATTGACCTAAAACCTCCTATCAAGTTCCCCTACTTCCTAAGACTCAGGGTGGCCTCGAACTCACCGTGATCCTCCTACCTCTGCCTCCCAAGTACTGGGATTAAAGGTGTGTACCACCATGCCCGGCAGAACAGGCCTTTAACATACCTTTAGATCCCAACTTCAGCACCAGATGTTGCCAGTGGGAATATGAAATGGTCAGCTGCTCTGGAAACCAGTTTGGCAGTTTCCCTTAATGGTAAGCATGCAGTCTTGGGTATTTATCTCACAGAGATGGAGACTGGTGGTTTGAGTCAAGTGTCCCCCATAAACTCGTGTTCTGAATGCTAGGTCCCAAGCTGATGGCAGTTTGGGAATTGGAGCCTCCTGGAGGTGATGTATTGTTGGGGGTGGGCTTATGGGTGTTACAGCCAGCTTCCCCCGCCAGTATTTACACACTCTTCTCTGCTGTTGGCCAGGAGGTGATGTCCATCCTCTGCTCATGCTATCATGTTTTCTGCCATCATGGAGCTTCGCCTGAAGCCAATAAGTCGAAAAAACTTTCCTCCCATCATCTGCTTTTGGTTGGGTGCTTTGTGACAGCAACATGAAGTGAACTGCAACAGACACCGTGCTCATGTGAAGAGAGAGACGTGCTTACAAATGTGCCTAAATAGGGGCATTGAGAAAAACCCAAGCAAGAAACAACCCCACTGCCCTTCCCTGGGTGAATGGATAAACAAATGATGGCTCACTGATACTACAGAACATTTCTCAGTAATAAAAAGGCTTCATACAGGTGATAAGGGAAATTCCACTACATGAACAAAAGCAATATCAAAGGTTACATGCTTGATGATTCTGTTTATATAAACCTTTTTTTTTTCTTTTTTGGTTTTTGGAGGTAGGATCTCCCTCTAGCTCAGGCTGACCTGGAATTCACCATGGAGTCTCAGGGTAGCCTTGAACTCACGGTGATCCTCATACCTCTGCCTCCCGAGTGCTGGGATTAAAGGCGTGCGCCACCACACCCGGCATATATAAACCTTTTGAAATAACACTGTAGCCGGGCGTGGTGGCGCACGCCTTTAATCCCAGCACTCGGGAGGCAGAGGTATGAGGATCACCGTGAGTTCAAGGCTACCCTGAGACTCCATGGTGAATTCCAGGTCAGCCTGGGCTAGAGTGAGACCCTACCTCGAAAAACCAAAAAAATAAAATAAAAAAAATGAAATAACACTGTAGAGATGGAGAACAGAACTGAGATTGCCAGGGGCTAGAGCTTTGGGGGACATATGAAAAAGGCTGAAAATATTTAATACTTAACATTTGTGTAAATATGCACAAACACTCTTAACAAAGTAGGACTGGAAAATGGAATGTGAAAGGAATAGGATGATCCCTCTGCAATGCAGGTGTTTACTGTTAACTAAGGAATGATATGAGCCCTCTGTGCAATGCAGATGTTTACTGTTACCTAAGGAATGGGATGATCCCTCTGTGCAATTTACCATGACCTCCCTGTATCTCTTTGTTTCTAAATATCTTTGTGATTACATAGTATAGAATGTTTCTTGCCTGGGGCTGGAGAGATGGCTTAGCAGTTAAGCGCTTGCCTGTGAAGCCTAAGGACCCCGGTTCAAGGCTCAATTCCCCAGGACCCACGTTAGCCAGATGCACAAGGGGGTGCACGCATCTGGAGTTCGTTTGCAGTGGCTGGGAGCCCTGGCGCACCCATTCTCTCTCTCTCTCTCTCTGCCTCTTTCTCTCTCTGTCTGTTGCTCTCAAATAAATAAAATAAACAAACAAAAAATTAAAAAAAAATGTTTCTTGCCTCAGTTCCACCTATGTGACCTATGTAACCTTGACACTTTTTAAATCTTTTTTTCTCAATCTTTATTAACATTTTCTTTTTTTTTTCTTTTCTCAATTTTTATTAACATTTTCCATGATTATAAAAAATATCCCATGGTACTACCCTCCCTCCCCCCCTTTCCCCTTTGAAATTCCATTCTCCTTCATATCCCCTCCCCATCTCAGTCTCTCTTTTATTTTGATGTCAGGATCTTTTCCTCCTCTTATGATGGTCTTGTGTAGGTAGTGTCAGGCACTATGAGGTCATGGATATTCAGGCCATTTTATGTCTGGAGGGAGTACATTGGAAGGAGTCCTACCCTTCCTTTGGCTCATATTCTTTCTGCCACCTCTTCCACATTAGACCCTGAGCCTTGGAAGGTGTGATCAAGATGTTACTTAGTACTCCAGTCACTTCTTTCCAGCACCATGATACCTTCTGAGTTGTCCCAAGGTCACTGCCATCTGAAAAGAGAAGATTCTCTATCCAAAGTGAGAGTAGCGTTAATATAAGGGTATAAATATTAAGAGAAGTACTTACTGGGCAGTTTGATAAGCATAGTATATACATTTTTCCAGACATCAGCAGATGTTACACCCCTAGGGCTCATGACTACCCCTGTTTTAAGTTTTCAGTATCAGGGATGTATTCCCCCCCCCCCATGGAGCAGGCCTCCAGTCCAATTGGAGGGCAGAAGACTTCCTGTAATAGCCCCTCCCTTGTTGATCAGTATGTAATTTTGTGGTTTAACTCCCAATCCTGTTTTTACTATAAACATCATGTGGTTATTTCCAATAAAAGCTAACACTCCAAACAGTTCAAGGCTGCATCTTGAGATCCTGAACTCTGGGATGCAGACCTGATGCACCAGATTTCTTCTTTTTCTTTCTTTTTACCCAATAAAACTTTGCCTCACATTCTGTGAGTCAATGGCCTTGCTTGTGACCCATAACAGGACAAAAGCACTCATGGCAATTATAATCCTTGTGTGTATAACTGGTCACATAGCCTTACCAGGTATTTATAATTACCTTCTACCCATTCTATATTCCTCCACCTCCAGCAAGCCCTTTGGCCGTTGTTGGTTCTTTACCTGGAGGGGTGACCCACACCTTCATTCCTGAAGGCCCTGGGTCATTTGTCACCCTTCCCTGCTTGGGTTGTAGTTTCCCACTGACCTTGATCACAGGACATGGTAACACTAAGAGGCTCCCTAAAGGATCTCTTGCACTCCAGGCATGCTCTTCCTTACCTCCATTGGGGAGGAGCAGTCCAGTGTCTCCCTGGTAATCTGGATCAATCACCCCTGCTAACACTAACTCTTTTCTCAACCTGTTCACTCCAGAGCATCAGGAGCACACAGTAGCCAGGGGCGGGGGGGAAGCCTTAGCTTCCAGTTCATTGGAATGTTCTTGCACCTTTTAGCAGAAGCAGTCCCCACTCTGGAACCAAGATCTCTAGGCCAGGAGAGCATAAGGTTTCAGGAGCAGGAAGCCAAACTTGGCGAATGGGTCTCTTGTGTTTATGGTGAGCGGTACCATTCCCATTTCCATCCACTGATTCCTGGACCTGTGGGTCGTGGGTATAGGAGGAACAGGACCATCTATCTGATACCAATTCAGAGCATGTACAGCTTTCAGCAAAACTTTGCCCCAGCTATTGCCACCTAGTTGGCACTGTGTAACTGTCTTTAAAAGGGCATCCCACTGTTCTATCAAGCCAACTGCTTCAGGATGGTGGAGAACATGGTAAGCCCAGTGAATTCCATGAGCGTGATCCCACTGCCACACTTTTTTGGCTGTGAAGTTAGTTCCTTGGCCAGAAGCAATGTTGTGTGAAATACCATGGCGGTGGATGTGGCATTCTGTATATGCATAGATAGTAATTTTGACAAAAGCATAACATACAAAAAAAAAAAAAAAAAAAAGCAAATCCAGGGTCTGGAGAGATGACTAAGTGGTTAAGGCACTTGCCTGCAAAGCCCAAGGACCTCAGTTTGATTCCTCAGGACCCACGTAAGCCAGATGCACAAGGTGGCACATGCGTCTGGAGTTTGTTTGCAGTGGCTGGAGGTCCTGGTGTGCTGTCCATATTCTCTCTCTCAAGTAAAAAAATAAAGTATTTTAAAAAGGCAAATCCATACCCACAATAAATGTCTATTCTAGTAAGGGCAAAGCACTGCTCTTTCTACCAAAGAAGTGGTTCGGTGTTTTCAGCTTGCCAGGGTGTGGCCACCCCAGGGAATGTTGCCACATCGGGGATTCAGTGCTGGTCTCTGCTGCTGGCAGGTTTGGCACTCAGCTGCAGCTATAGCCGGGTCAGCCTTGGTGAGTGGAAGTTCATGTTGAGATAATAGGTAACCTCCATTCCTGCCACCATGGCTGCCTTGCCCATGGGCCAATGTGGCAATTACAGGAATAGCTGGGGGGTGGGAGAGAGATTGACTGCTATCTATCCAAGTCATCTTATCTACTTGATTACTAAATCCATCCTCTGAAGAGGTCATGAAACACAAATATCTTTACATCTTTGCCCATTCAGAGAGACCTATCTACATACTTCTTCCTCAAATGTCTTTCTCACCGCTTTTCCAGTTGTGCTCGTTCCAAGTTCTAGGCCATCCAGCCAAACCATTAGCCACAGCCTGCGAATCAGCATATAGCCACACATCTGGCCATCCAAGCAAAATGCACAACCATGTGCACTGCCCATTGTGAAGATGTCCCTTCAGAGTTGTCCCAGAAAGGGGCTGTAAGGCTGCAGCTGTCCACTTCTGGGAGGAACCTAACACGCAGAGCCATCTGTAAGTCAGGCTCTAGACTGCTCTTCAGTCACTCAATCATAGGGCACAACCCACTCTTGGTACTACAATCTGTACCAGTCAGGGTTCTCTAGAGAAACAGAAGTGATAGAATGAATATGTATTATAAGGGGGATTCATTGGCTTAGCTTACAGGATACAGGCCCAACAACGGCAGTCTGCAGGCTGGAGAGTCTGAAAAGCCGGTAACTGCTCAGTCCATGAGGCTGGGTGCCACGTAGTACCAATCTGCCACTGGTGACCTGGAGGATGCCTGGAGAGGCCTGGGTCTTCAGTCCACATTGGAAGGCTGAAGAAGCTGGGCTCAAAGACAAGCAAGATAGATGCTTGCATGAACAAGTAGCAAGGGCAGCCATGTGCAAAAACACACACCAGGGGACTGAAGATGGCTCAGCAGTTAAGGCCCTTGCCTCAAAGCCTAACAACCGCAGTTGGAGCCCCCAATACCCACGTAAAGCCAGATGCATAAAGTGGCAGATGCATTTGAAATTAGCATGCAATGTCTGGAGGCCCTGGTGCACCCATTCTGTCTCTCTCTTCTCTGTATCTCTCTCTGCTTGCAAATAACTAAATAAAACTTTTTAGAAAGCACGTAGCAGCGAGCAGCTGGTAGTCAGGCAAATCTCCCTGTGTTCTCTAAGAGCTGCTTTGTATGTAAGTCCTCCTCCACCCGCAGGGCCGTCCACTGCAAGAAGGACTCCTGCCTCGGTTCTTCCGGAAATAACCTCACAGACCCACTCAGGCCTTGATTCCAAGTCTGACCAAGTTGATAACAGAACTTAGCCATCACAGATGCTTTTGTTTATCTTTCCTCTATTTCTCTGCTATGCAATTACTATTTGTCGTGATAAGATCAGCAGTTAAGTGTTGCTAAATCTATGTTTAAATTACTGGGTATTAGAGAGCAAGCATTCCTCAAGGGGCTTTGCCCTGTGCTGGTGGGGGAAGGCATGGTATGTTCGGCTTGTGCGTGGGATGGCTATTATCTTCACTTGGAAATTAAGCATGATATAAGGAGATGTGGTTTGGTGTTGACAAGGAGTGGGCTTGTGATGGCTTAGTTCTACAGCCCTTGGGGAATATGTCTTGCCCTGACCCCGGGCCCCTCACGTCCTCACGCAGCTTCCTCGCCTCCCCCTCCCCATGCTCCCGCCTCCTCAGTGTCCTGCCTCACTATGGGCCTGAGTCAGAGACAAGAGCCGTGGACTGAAATCTCCAAAACTGTGAAGCTGTTTTACTTTATTTTATTTATTTATTTATTTATTTATTTATTTTTGGTTTTTCTTTTTTTTTATTTTTTTATTATTATTTTTTATTAGTCAGTTCTGTATTCAGCAAATACAGTCAGTTTGGTACCATTATTAGGCTCATCCGTGACCTACCCCCTCCCCTTGGCCCCTCCTTGTTGAGGTATACGGGTCATGCATTGTGGAGTTAGCCCACAGTTATGGGTAAGCTAAATGTCTCTGCATATCATGACCCAACATGTGACTCTGACATTCTTTCCGCCCCCTCTTCCGCAAAATTTCCCTGAGCCATGTTGGGTTCATTTTTGGTCTGCTTCAGTGATGAGGTGTTGAGGGCCTCTGAGGCTCTGGCTCTCTGATTTGGTAGGAGTTGATTTTTCTCTATGCTGATCTCCTTCCCCCTTGTGCTGGTGTCCGGTTCATCAGGAAAACAGCCCCCTTGCTTGTTTCTCCAAGTTTTCTTAGTTTCAGCCGGGGCCCTTTTGAGGTATGATGGGGTGGCTCTCTCCTTAGGGTCTACATCTATCTGAAAAAGAGAAGCACATGTGTACCACCTTGTGCATCTGGCTTACATGGGTACTGGAGAATCAAACCTGGGTCCTTGGACTTTGCAGGCAAGTGCTTTAACAGTTAAGCCATATCTTCAGCCCTATTTTTGGTTTTTCGAGGTAGGGTCTTGCTCTGGCCCAGGCTGACCTGGAATTCACTATGTAGTCTCAGTGAGGCCTTGAACTCACAGCGATCCTCCTACCTCTGCCTCCCAAGTACTGGATTTAAAGGCGTGCGCCACCACGCCTGGCTCTCTTTTACTTTTAAACTGTGTCACATATTTTGGCCCAGCAACAAGAGAAGTACTGAGTACAGTCACTCTGTGGAGATGGACAGCCCTATACCTGAACGGTGGCGGCAGTAACACAACGCTTGCTGTGGGTTAACTTGCAGAGGAGCTAGAGGTGGCTCTGTGGGCAGAAGCACTTGCTGTGCACTGCGACAGCCCCAGCTCCGGTCCCCAGAACCCACACAAAGCCAGATGTGGTAGCAAGCATCTGCAATCTCTGTGTGTGTGCCTGTGGTGAGATGGGAGGCCGAGAAAGGAGAGTCCGCGGCCGCCTAGCCGGGCATACACGGTGGAGAACAAACAAGGCGAAAGGCAAGGACCAACAGCCAACGCTGTCCTCCGACCTCCACACATGCTCTGATTTAAATAAGGGGGGCGGGCTGGAGAGGTGGCTTAGTGGTTAAGTGCTTGCCTATGAAGCTTAAGGATCCTGGTTCGAGGCTTGATTCCCCAATACCCATGTAAGCCAGATGCACAAGGTGGCGCATGCGTCTGGAGCTCATTTGCAGTGGCTGGAGGCCCTGATGCACCCATTCTCTCTCTGTCTTCTCTGCCTCTCTCTCTGTCTCTCTCTCTGTCTCTCGCTCTCAAATAAATCAAAAATAAAATAAAATAAAAGACCATTACAGGGCTGGCTCAGTGGTTAAAGGCACTTGCTTCCAAAGCCTGACAATCTGAGTTCATTTCTCCATGTAAGCCATTACCCATGTAAGCCAAATGCACAAAGTAGTGCATGTATCTGGAGTTAAGCTGCAGTGGCAAGAGGTCAGGGCATGCCCATACTCTCTTGGTCTCTGCTTGTAGATATAAATATAAAATATAAAATAAAAATAAAAAGCATTGCAAAAAGCTATCCATCCCCCCATACATGAATGCTTGTGAAACATGGGCTCTGAATTAGCCTGTGGAGCCGGGCGTGGTGGCGCACGCCTTTAATCCCAGCACTCGGGAGGCAGAAGTAGGAGGATTGCCGTGAGTTCGAGGCCATCCTGAGACTCCATAGTGAATTCCAGGTCAGCCTGGGCTAGAGTGAGACCCTACCTCAAAAAACCAAAAAAAAAAAAAAAAATGAATTAGCCTGTGGATAGCACTAAGATGAATTTCCTGGATTTGATAATATGCCATGGTTTCGCAAGACATTGGGGTAAGGTGCAGGTGAGCAGGACATCAAAGTATTTCTTCCAACTTCCTATGAATCTATAATTATTTAAATTTTTTCTTGTATAAAAAGTACAATCACTCTGAAAAACAATTTGGCAGTTTCTTTAGGAATTACTCATACAACCACCACACAGCCCAGACATCCCATCCAGTCTAGGCATCCTCCCAACAGAATTGAAAGCAGATGTCCACACAGAGACCTGTACGGGAATGTTCATGCGGCCTGATTTATAATAACCAAGCTGGAAACAGCCCAGATGCTCGCGGGGTCAGCTACAGATCAGACTTGTAGAACGTTCCCACACTGCGATACTTCTCAACAATCACAAGAAGCAAAATATTGATACAATAAACAGCACAATGAATCATAAATTGATTATGCTGACAGAAGCCAAGGGGAAGCATCATGAGTCTCCTTTATACAAAAACGTAGAGAATGCAAATGAATCTTAAGCGAGAGGAAGCAAACCAACGAGGTATGAGCAGGGAGGGACTCCCAAGACTGACAGGGAAGCTTTTGGAGTGGGCAGATATGATGTTATCCCCACTATGGGGACTGTGTATGTGTGTTGCAACTCACCAAGTGGGTGCTTAAAGAGATGCATTACACTGTACACCAGCAGCCCTCAATAAAGTGGAAAAATCAAGCTGGGCGCCTGCGGTACCTCCAACCTGGCCTGAGCATGGAGGTCCAGATCACTCTCCAAAAACTCCCTGTGACTCCTGCTCTTCCCGCCAGATGGGTGGCTCCAAAGTTCCCTAAACCTGGGGCTCAGGGATCCTCAGGGTTGAATTGATGCCACTGCTTATGATTGACTGATGTGATCTTAGAAGAAATCTCCCACCTGGGAAGAGCCTTCTCCAGCCTCCTGACCCCCTTTGCATAACATGTCTACAGCCATCAGCTAACTGACTGAGCAGACACTGAGGAAGGCGGGAAGGAGGAGGCATCACAAGGAGGAGGAAAGGTCTGCTGAAGGACTGCTAAGGAGGAGGATTCTTCAGCACTCGGTTCTGAGGGCTGGGCTTGGACAGAGAAGTCTGCAGAGCTTCATCTAATCTCCAAATCCAGCCGCTTTACTTCCTGTGCTGAGCACACCATGGCTAGCTTCTCCAAGGTTGAGGCAAAAAGGAGACGTTTTGTCTCAGAAGTGGCAGGTGAGGTGAGGGTCAGGGACATCGTGAGCATGACTGCCTCGTTGGCTGGGAGCTTTCTGGTACTGAGGGCAGAAGAGACGCCAGAAGCCAGTGCCAGGGCTGCAGCGGGACATCGGGGCTGAAGCCCATGGCGGAGGGGTTCTGCCCGCTTCCTCTGTGGTCTCTCATAATCCCACCTTGGCTTGGTTAGTGTGTCGGAAAGCATGTCGTAGATTTTGCAGCGTATGATTGCCAGGACAAGGTAAAGATTCAGTGTGCAGCAAAGAGAACGATCAGCAAAAGAGAGTATGCAGGAGTGAGCACACCCCTGCATTGCGGGTCCCACAAGTGAGAGGGCATGCTGTGCCAAGAGGGCCACCTGCTGCGGAGCAGGCAAGCGCCATGCAGCGACTTAGCTCTGCCAGGCCCTGCGGAGGAGGCTGGGCAGGGGGCCTCAGAACCAGCAGGGGGGGGGGCGCCTTCAGGACAGCCTCCCAGGGAGCTAGATAGGAGGCACAGTGTTTTGTAGTGTGGCAGTAACTCATGAAACACCATCCTCCTCCTTCTGGGACAGTACAGCACTCTGCAAAGAGCTGGTGTGGGGAAGCCCCGCCTCCTCGGCCTGCGTGGACTCTCCGTGCAGTGACAAGTGGCTTAGAAGACTAGGCCTATTTCCTGTTAAGAGGGCCGGGTAGCAGCTGATGGGCAGGCGGGAGGGGTGGTGGAAGGGCAAGGGCTGCAGACAGCAGGAGAGTGCTTTCCTAGCACAAAAAGAAAAAGCAGCAGTGGGAGGCCTTCCGCCCATCACTCACCCTCTATCAGAAGACTGGATTTCCCACCTAGGGGCTCCTCTGAACAGGAAAAACAGGAGCTAGGCAGAGCGAGACATGCCTGCAGCCTCAGCTACTTGCAAGGTTGAGACAAGAGAATCAGAGTCCAGGAGTTCAAGACTCACCTGGGCAACACAATGAGACCCTATCTGAAAGCAAATAAAAAACCAACATACCATTGTATGAGGTGTTGTAAGTCATCTACAGGCTCAAGGTCAGCCTGGGCTATAGTGAGACCCTGCCTCAAAAAGGGGTATGTAGGACTGGAGAGATGGCTTAGTAGTTAAGGCATTTGCCTGCAAAGCCAAAGGACCCATGTTCGATTCCCCAGGACCCATGGAAGCCAGATACACAAGGGAGGGCTCATGTGCCTGGAGTTCGTTGCAGTGGCTGAAGGCCCTGGCACTCCCATTCTCTCTCTCTCCCCTGCCTATTTCTCTGTCTCTCAAATAAATAAAAAGGAGATATAGGACTGGAAAGATGGCTTAGCAGTTAAGGTGTTTGCCTGTGAAGCCTAAGCACCCATGTTTGACTCTCCAGATCCCACATAAACCAGATGCACAAAGGTGAGGCAAGCACAAGGTTGCACATGCTCATTAGGTGGCACAAGCATCTGGAGTTCAATTTCAGTGGCTGAGGCCCTGGCATGCCAATTCTTTCTCTAAATTTTTTTTTTAATTTTAAAAAGGAGATACATATATTATCTATATCTATATCTATCTATCTATCTATCTATCTATCTATCTATCTATCTATCTAATGGTATATGGAGCTGGGTGTGGGGGCACACGCCTTTAATCCCAGCACTTGGGAGGCAGAGGTAATCACCCTGAGTTCAAGTCCACCCTGAGAATACAGAGTGAATTCCAGGTCAGCCTGGGCTAGAGTGAAACCCTATCTCAAAAAAACCAAAAATAAATAAATAAATAAATAAATAAATGATGCTATGTGGGAGAGTATGTACAGGTATATACAAATAGTATACTGGTTATGTAAGGGGTTTGAATTTGGGCGTTTTTGTAACTACCAGGTCCTGGAACCAATCCTCATGGATACTGACAGGCTGCTGTAATCCTTCCTGAGTGCGGGGCAGAACTATTTGGGAGCAAGGACACCCTCATCCCACTCTAATATACCAACACGAAGTGTGCAGCCCCTTCTTGCCCCACGCCCTGCCCTCCAGGAGCCTGCTGTGGACCCAGCAGTGAACCATCACAAGCCAGAGCAAGGTGGGCTATAATCTCATGATGAATACACAAACCGCTGTCTCCCAGCCGGAAGCTGAGGCTACTGCAAGTGAAGCAGCTCTCCTGAGCCTCCTCAGACTCTGATTCGAGAGGCCATGCCTCTCGTAGCAGGGTCTTAGTGGGTACAGAAGAGAGGAGTGGCTGAGACACTGCCGGGAAATAAACCCTGCAGGGGAAGTGGGTGGGGTGGTTCCGGGCCTCGCAGCATGCGTGCACACCTGCCTGCAAGCACTTTGCGTCCCTCAGCTTGCGCATTTCGAAAGTCTGTTCTGAAGCTGCTGTTAGGGCCTCACGTTCCCTGAACCTGGACCACCCAGACCATCAGAAATAGGAATGCTGCCTGCCAATTCCTCCAAGGTGGGGAAGTCACTGCTAAAGGAGGGGCTCGGGTTATGGGGAAATCTTGCTTTTTTCAAACTGAGCA
Organism: Dipus sagitta; assembly: GCA_036346955.1. NCBI lineage: Eukaryota > Metazoa > Chordata > Mammalia > Rodentia > Dipodidae > Dipus > Dipus sagitta. Next base: position 3,482,946 of record CM070777.1, on the reverse strand, counting down.
AATGCATGCAAACCAGGGGAACCCAAATCCACGGTGGCACATGACCTTAACCCCAACGCTCACTAGGAAGGAAGAGGTAAGAGGATCCCTGAGAGCTTGAGGCCAGCCTGGGATTACAGAGTATGTTCCAGATCAGACCCTACCTTGAAAGAAACAAACAAACAAATCTATGGGATGAGTTTGGAGCCTTCTCCACCACAACCACTGGAGTCCAGCCTAAGTGAGTGTAAACATTTTTTTTTTGGTTATTTATTTATCTGATAGACACACACAGAGAGATAGAGAGATAGAAAGAGGCAGGCAAAGAGAGAGAGACTAAGTAACTTCAGATGCATGTGCAACTTTGCATATCTGGCTTTATTAGTGAGTACCGGGGAATCAAACCTGGACTGGCAGGCTTTGCAAACAATCCTGAACCATCTCTCCAGCCCCTAAACATCTTTTTTTTTTTTTTGAGGTAGGCTCTCACTCTAGTCCAGGCTGACCTAGAACTCACTCTGTAGTCCTGGGCTGGCCTCAAATTCACAGTGTCCCTCTTTACCTCTGCCCCCAAGTGCTGGAATTAAAGGTATGTGCCACCATGCCCAGCCTCTAAACATCATTTTTTAAAAAAATATTTATTTATTTGCCCATTAGAGAGAAGAGAGACAGAGGGAGAGAAAGAGAAAATGGGTATGCCAAGGCCTCCGGCCATTGCAAGTGAACTTTAAATGCTTGTGCAACCTTGTGCATCTGGCTTTACGTGGGTACTGGGGAGTTGAACCCAGGTCATTAGGCTTTATAGATGAGTGCCTTAACCACTGAGCCATCTCTGCAACCCCTAGACATCATTTTAATAGTAAATCAGGCTGTGTGGGAATGGTGTCACTGCTATAGAAAGAGGCTTAGTAGTTCCTCACAAATTAGGCAGATATTAGGCCAGGTCTGGTGGCTCACACCTGTGAGCCCGGCACTGGGGGCTGAAGAAGAAAGATCATGAGTTCCAGGCCAGCCTGGGCCACAGAGTAAGACCCTGTCCTGTAACAGCAAGAAAAGTTAAGCATAGCATTACCCTATGGTTCACTCCTTCTCCCTGCCCATAGAGTTTCCTGTTGCCCTTGCTGGCCTGAAACTCCCTATGTGGCTGAGGATGGCCTTGGACTCCTGAGCCTCCTGCCTCTGCCTTCCAAGTACTGGAATTCCAGCTGCATGCCATCATGCCCAGCTCCGGGGTGTCTCTAAGGACAACGAGCCCAGTCATGGGGACTTGACCCTCAGAGGCATCTGACCACCCTCCAAAACCCTTCCTTCCTAATATGACCCTGTGACCCCATGGAAGGTCAGAATTCTTTGGGTGTGTGTACATGCGTTGTATGCATGTGTGCGCAGACATCCTGCCCTGTGCATGTACGTGTGGAGTTTGGAAAAAAGCATCCAGTGTCCTCCTCTATTACTCTTCCATCCTACCTTTCTGAAATAATCTCCCACTGAACCTGGGCCTCCCCATTTTTCAGTTAAACTGACTGACCAGGGAGCCCTAATGATCCTCCTGTCTCCATGTCCCTCAGGAGTAGGGTTATAAGTATACATGACCACATCTAGATTTTGTTGTTGTTTTATTATTATTATTGAGAGAGAGATAGGGACAGAGAGAGAGAGAGAATGGGTGTGCCAGGGCCTTCAGTCATTGCTAACAGACTCCGGACACGTGCGCCCCCTTGTGCACATGTGTGGCACTGTGCGCTTGCATCACTGCATCTGGTTATGTGGACCTGGAGATTCGAACATGAGTTCCTAGGCTTCACAGGCAAGCGCCTTAGCTGCTAAGTCATCTCTACAGCCCTGTTGTTGTTTTTTACGGGAGGGTCTCACTGTAGCCCAGGCTGACCTGGAATTCACTCTGTAGTCTCAGGGTGGCCTCAAACTCACAGTGATCCTCCTACCTCGGCCTCCCAAGTGCTGGAATCAAAGGCATGCACCACCACACCTAGCCTAGATTGTTTTTTTATTTTGGAGAGAGAGAAAATTGGCATGCCAGGGCCTCAACCAATGAAATCGAACTGGAGACACTTACACCACCTAGTGGGCATGTGCGACCTTGCACTTGCCTCACCTTTGTGCATCTGGCTTACATGGGATCTGGAGTGTCAAACATGGGTCCTTGGGCTTCACAGGCAAGTGCCTTAACCACTAATCCATCTCTCAGGGTCTGGAGAGATGACTAAGTGGTTAAGGCACTTGCCTGCAAAGCCCAAGGACCTCAGTTTGATTCCTCAGGACCCACGTAAGCCAGATGCACAAGGTGGCACATGCGTCTGGAGTTTGTTTGCAGTGGCTGGAGGTCCTGGTGTGCTGTCCATATTCTCTCTCTCAAGTAAAAAAATAAAGTATTTTAAAAAGGCAAATCCATACCCACAATAAATGTCTATTCTAGTAAGGGCAAAGCACTGCTCTTTCTACCAAAGAAGTGGTTCGGTGTTTTCAGCTTGCCAGGGTGTGGCCACCCCAGGGAATGTTGCCACATCGGGGATTCAGTGCTGGTCTCTGCTGCTGGCAGGTTTGGCACTCAGCAGCAGCTATAGCCGGGTCAGCCTTGGTGAGTGGAAGTTCATGTTGAGATAATAGGTAACCTCCATTCCTGCCACCATGGCTGCCTTACCCATGGGCCAATGTGGCAATTACAGGAATAGCTGGGGGGTGGGAGAGAGATTGACTGCTATCTATCCAAGTCATCTTATCTACTTGATTACTAAATCCATCCTCTGAAGAGGTCATGAAACACAAATATCTTTACATCTTTGCCCATTCAGAGAGACCTATCTACATACTTCTTCCTCAAATGTCTTTCTCACCGCTTTTCCAGTTGTGCTCGTTCCAAGTTCTAGGCCATCCAGCCAAACCATTAGCCACAGCCTGCGAATCAGCATATAGCCACACATCTGGCCATCCAAGCAAAATGCACAACCATGTGCACTGCCCATTGTGAAGATGTCCCTTCAGAGTTGTCCCAGAAAGGGGCTGTAAGGCTGCAGCTGTCCACTTCTGGGAGGAACCTAACACACAGAGCCATCTGTAAGTCAGGCTCTAGACTGCTCTTCAGTCACTCAATCATAGGGCACAACCCACTCTTGGTACTACAATCTGTACCAGTCAGGGTTCTCTAGAGAAACAGAAGTGATAGAATGAATATGTATTATAAGGGGGATTTATTGGCTTAGCTTACAGGATACAGGCCCAACAACGGCAGTCTGCAGGCTGGAGAGTCTGAAAAGCCGGTAACTGCTCAGTCCATGAGGCTGGGTGCCACGTAGTACCAATCTGCCACTGGTGACCTGGAGGATGCCTGGAGAGGCCTGGGTCTTCAGTCCACATTGGAAGGCTGAAGAAGCTGGGCTCAAAGACAAGCAAGATAGATGCTTGCATGAACAAGTAGCAAGGGCAGCCATGTGCAAAAACACACACCAGGGGACTGAAGATGGCTCAGCAGTTAAGGCCCTTGCCTCAAAGCTTAACAACCGCAGTTGGAGTCCCCAGTACCCACGTAAAGCCAGATGCATAAAGTGGCAGATGCATTTGAAATTAGCATGCAATGTCTGGAGGCCCTGGTGCACCCATTCTGTCTCTCTCTTCTCTGTATCTCTGCTTGCAAATAAATAAATAAAACTTTTTAGAAAGCACGTAGCAGTGAGCAGCTGGTAGTCAGGCAAACCTCCCTGTGTTCTCTAAGAGCTGCTTTGTATATAAGTCCTCCACCCGCAGGGCCGTCCACTGCAGGAAGGACTCCTGCCTCGGTTCTTCCGGAAATACCCTCACAGACCCACTCAGGCCTTGATTCCAAGTCTGACCAAGTTGATAACAGAACTTAGCCATCACAGATGCTTTTGTTTTTCTTTCCTCTATTTCTCTGCTATGCAATTACTATTTGTCGTGATAAGATCAGCAGTTAAGTGTTGCTAAATCTATGTTTAAATTACTGGGTATTAGAGAGCAAGCATTCCTCAAGGGGCTTTGCCCTGTGCTGGTGGGGGAAGGCATGGTATGTTCGGCTTGTGCGTGGGATGGCTATTATCTTCACTTGGAAATTAAGCATGATATAAGGAGATGTGGTTTGGTGTTGACAAGGAGTGGGCTTGTGATGGCTTAGTTCTACAGCCCTTGGGGAATATGTCTTGCCCTGACCCCGGGCCCCTCACGTCCTCACGTAGCTTCCTCGCCTCCCCCTCCCCATGCTTCCGCCTCCTCAGTGTCCTGCCTCACTATGGGCCTGAGTCAGAGACAAGAGCCGTGGACTGAAATCTCCAAAACTGTGAAGCTGTTTTACTTTATTTTATTTATTTATTTATTTTTGGTTTTTCGAGGTAGGGTCTTGCTCTGGCCCAGGCTGACCTGGAATTCACTATGGAGTCTCAGTGAGGCCTTGAACTCACAGCGATCCTCCTACCTCTGCCTCCCGAGTGCTGGATTTAAAGGCGTGCGCCACCACGCCCGGCTGTCTTTTACTTTTAAACTGTCTGTGTCACATATTTTGGCCCAGCAACAAGAGAAGTACTGAGTACAGTCACTCTGTGGAGATGGACAGCCCTGTACCTGAACGGTGGTGGCAGTAACACAACGCTTGCTGTGGGGTAACTTGCAGAGGAGCTAGAGGTGGCTCTGTGGGCAGAAGCACTTGCTGTGCACTGCAACAGCCCCAGCTCCGGTCCCCAGAATCCACACAAAGCCAGATGTGGTAGCAAGCATCTGCAATCTCTGTGTGTGTGTGCCTGTGGTGAGATGGGAGGTGGAGAAAGGAGAGTCCGCGGCCGCCTAGCCGGGCATACACGGTGGAGAACAAACAAGGCGAAAGGCAAGGACCAACGGCCAACACTGTCCTCCGACCTCCACACATGCTCTGATTTAAAAAAGGGGGCCGGGCTGGAGAGGTGGCTTAGTGGTTAAGTGCTTGCCTATGAAGCTTAAGGATCCTGGTTCGAGGCTTGATTCCCCAATACCCATGTAAGCCAGATGCACAAGGTGGCGCATGCGTCTGGAGCTCATTTGCAGTGGCTGGAGGCCCTGATGCACCCATTCTCTCTCTGTCTTCTCTGCCCCCCCCCTCTCTCTCGGTCTCTCGCTCTCAAATAAATCAAAAATAAAATAAAATAAAAGACCATTACAGGGCTGGCTCAGTGGTTAAAGGCACTTGCTTCCAAAGCCTGACAGCCTAAGTTCATTTCTCCATGTAAGCCATTACCCATGTAAGCCAAATGCACAAAGTAGTGCATGTATCTGGAGTTAGGCTGCAGTGGCAAGAGGCCGGGGCATGCCCATACTCTCTTGGTCTCTGCTTGTAGATATAAATATAAAATATAAAATAAAAATAAAAAGCATTGCAAAAAGCTATCCATCCCCCCATACATGAATGCTTGTGAAACATGGGTTCTGAATTAGCCTGTGGATAGCACTAAGATGAATTTCCTGGATTTGATAATATTATGCCATGGTTTCGCAAGACATTGGGGTAAGGTGCAGGTGAGCAGGACATCAAAGTATTTCTTCCAACTTTCTGTGAATCTATAACTATTTAAATTTTTTCTTGTATAAAAAGTACAATCACTCTGAAAAACAATTTGGCAGTTTCTTTAGGAATTACTCATACAACCACCACACAACCCAGACATCCCATCCAGTCTAGGCATCCTCCCAACAGAATTGAAAGCAGATGTCCACACAGAGACCTATACGGGAATGCTCATGCGGCCTGATTTATAATAACCAAGCTGGAAACAGCCCAGATGCTCGTGGGGTCAGCCACAGATCAGACTTGTAGAATGTTCCCACACTGCGATACTTCTCAACAATCACAAGAAGCAAAATATTGATACAATAAATAGCACAATGAATCATAAATTGATTATGCTGACAGAAGCCAAGGGGAAGCATCATGAGTCACCTTTATACAAAAACGTAGAGAATGCAAATGAATCTTAAGCGAGAGGAAGCAAACCAACGAGGTATGAGCAGGGAGGGACTCCCAAGACTGACAGGGAAGCTTTTGGAGTGGGCAGATATGATGTTATCCCCACTATGGGGACTGTGTATGTGTGTTGCAACTCACCAAGTGGGTGCTTAAAGAGATGCATTACACTGTACACCAGCAGCCCTCAATAAAGTGGAAAAATCAAGCTGGGCGCCTGCGGTACCTCCAACCTGGCCTGAGCATGGAGGTCCAGATCACTCTCCAAAAACTCCCTGTGACTCCTGCTCTTCCCGCCAGATGGGTGGCTCCAAAGTTCCCTAAACCTGGGGCTCAGGGATCCTCAGGGTTGAATTGATGCCACTGCTTATGATTGACTGATGTGATCTTAGAAGAAATCTCCCACCTGGGAAGAGCCTTCTCCAGCCTCCTGACCCCCTTTGCATAACATGTCTACAGCCATCAGCTAACTGACTGAGCAGACACTGAGGAAGGCGGGAAGGAGGAGGCATCACAAGGAGGAGGAAAGGTCTGCTGAAGGACTGCTAAGGAGGAGGATTCTTCAGCACTCGGTTCTGAGGGCCGGGCTTGGAGAGAGAAGTCTGCAGAGCTTCATCTAATCTCCAAATCCAGCCGCTTTACTTCCTGTGCTGAGCACACCACGGCTAGCTTCTCCAAGGTTGAGGCAAAAAGGAGACGTTTTGTCTCAGAAGTGGCAAGTGAGGTGAGGGTCAGGGACATCGTGAGCATGACTGCCTCGTTGGCTGGGAGCTTTCTGGTACTGAGGGCAGAAGAGACGCCAGAAGCCAGTGCCAGGGCTGCAGCAGGACATCGGGGCTGAAGCCCATGGCCGAGGGGTTCTGCCCGCTTCCTCTGTGGTCTCTCATAATCCCACCTTGGCTTGGTCAATGTGTCGGAAAGCATGTCGTAGATTTTGCAGTGTATGATTGCCAGGACAAGGTAAAGATTCAGTGTGCAGCAAAGAGAACGATCAGCAAAAGAGAGTGTGCAGGAGTGAGCACACCCCTGCTTCGCGGGTCCCACAAGTGAGAGGTCATGCTGTGCCAAGAGGGCCGCCTGCTGCGGAGCAGGCAAGCACCATGCAGCAACTCAGCTCTGCCAGGCCCTGCAGAGGAGGCCAGGCAGGGGGCCTCAGAACCAGCAAGGGGGGGGGGGAGCCTTCAGGACAGCCTCCCAGGGAGCTAGATAGGAGGCACAGTGTTTTGTAGTGTGGCAGTAACTCATGAAACACCATCCTCCTCCTTCTGGGACAGTACAGCACTCTGCAAAGAGCTGGTGTGGGGAAGCCCCGCCTCCTCGGCCTGCGTGGACTCTCCCTGCACTGACAAGTGGCTTAGAAGACTAGGCATATTTCCTGTTAAGAGGGCCGGGTAGCAGCCGATGGGCAGACGGGAGGGGTGGTGGAAGGGCAAGGGCTACAGACAGCAGGAGAGTGCTTTCCTAGCACAAAAAGAAAAAGCAGCAGTGGAAGGCCTTCCGCCCATCACTCACCCTCTATCAGAAGACTGGATTTCCCACCTAGGGGCTCCTGTGCCCTCTGAACAGGAAAAACAGGAGCTAGGCAGAGCGATACATGCCTACAGCCTCAGCTACTTGCAAGGTTGAGACAAGAGAATCAGAGTCCAGGAGTTCAAGACTCACCTGGGCAACACAATGAGACCCTATCTGAAAGCAAATAAAAAACCAACATACCATTGTATGAGGTGTTGTAAGTCATCTACAGGCTCAAGGTCAGCCTGGGCTATAGTGAGACCCTGCCTCAAAAAGGGGTATGTAGGACTGGAGAGATGGCTTAGTAGTTAAGGCATTTGCCTGCAAAGCCAAAGGACCCATGTTCGATTCCCCAGGACCCATGGAAGCCAGATACACAAGGGAGGGCTCATGTGCCTGGAGTTCGTTGCAGTGGCTGAAGGCCCTGGCACTCCCATTCTCTCTCTCTCCCCTGCCTATTTCTCTGTCTCTCAAATAAATAAAAAGGAGATATAGGACTGGAAAGATGGCTTAGCAGTTAAGGTGTTTGCCTGTGAAGCCTAAGCACCCATGTTTGACTCTCCAGATCCCACATAAACCAGATGCACAAAGGTGAGGCAAGCACAAGGTTGCACATGCTCATTAGGTGGCACAAGCATCTGGAGTTCGATTTCAGTGGCTGAGGCCCTGGCATGCCAATTCTTTCTCTAATTTTTTTTTTAATTTTAAAAAGGAGATACATATATTATCTATATCTATCTATCTATCTATCTATCTATCTATCTATCTATCTATCTATCTATATAATGGCATATGGAGCTGGGTGTGGGGGCACACGCCTTTAATCCCAGCACTTGGGAGGCAGAGGTAATCACCCTGAGTTCAAGTCCACCCTGAGAATACAGAATGAATTCCAGGTCAGCCTGGGCTAGAGTGAAACCCTATCTCAAAAAAACCAAAAATAAATAAATAAATAAATAAATGATGCTATGTGGGAGAGTATGTACAGGTATATACAAATAGTATACTGGTTATGTAAGGGGTTTGAATTTGGGCGTTTTGGTAACTACCAGGTCCTGGAACCAATCCTCATGGATACTGACAGGCTGCTGTAATCCTTCCTGAGTGCGGGGCAGAACTATTTGGGAGCAAGGATACCCTCATCCCACTCTAACATACCAACACGAAGTGTGCAGCCCCTTCTTGCCCCACGCCCTGCCCTCCAGGAGCCTGCTGTGGACCCAGCAGTGAACCATCACAAGCCAGAGCAAGGTGGGCTATAATCTCATGATGAATACACAAACCGCTGTCTCCCAGCCGGAAGCTGAGGCTACTGCAAGTGAAGCAGCTCTCCTGAGCCTCCTCAGACTCTGATTCCAGAGGCCATGCCTCTCGTAGCAGGGTCTTAGTGGGTACAGAAGAGAGGAGTGGCTGAGACACTGCCGGGAAATAAACCCTGCAGGGCAAGTGGTGGGGTGATTCCGGGCCTCGCAGCATGCGTGCACACCTGCCTGCAAGCACTTTGCTTCCCTCAGCTTGCGCATTTCGAAAGACTGTTCTGAAGCTGCTGTTAGGGCCTCACGTTCCCTGAGCCTGGACCACCCAGACCATCAGAAATAGGAATGCTGCCTGCCAATTCCTCAAAGGTGGGGAAGTCACTGCTAAAGGAGGGGCTCGGGTTATGGGGAAATCTTGCTTTTTTCAAACTGAGCAAATGCATGCAAGCCAGGGGAACCCAAATCCACGGTGGCACATGACCTTAACCCCAACACTCACTAGGGAGGAAGAGGTAAGAGGATCCCTGAGAGCTTGAGGCCAGCCTGGGATTACAGAGTATGTTCCAGATCAGACCCTAGCTTGAAAGAAAACAAACAAACAAATCTATGGGATGAGTTTGGAGCCTTCTCCACCGCAACCACTGGAGTCCAGCCTAAGTGAGTGTAAACTTTTTTTTTTTGGTTATTTATTTATTTGATAGACACACACAGAGAGATAGAGAGATAGAAAGAGGCAGGCAAAGAGAGAGAGACTAAGTAACTTCAGATGCATGTGCAACTTTGCATATCTGGCTTTATTAGTGAGTACCGGGGAATCAAACCTGGACTGGCAGGCTTTGCAAACAATCCTGAACCATCTCTCCAGCCCCTAAACATTTTTTTTTTTTTTGAGGTAGGTCCAGGCTGACCTAGAACTCACTCTGTAGTCCTGGGCCTCAAATTCACAGTGTCCCTCTTTACCTCTGCCCCCAAGTGCTGGAATTAAAGGTATGTGCCACCATGCCCAGCCTCTAAACATCATTTTTTAAAAAAATATTTATTTGCCCATTAGAGAGAAGAGAGACAGAGGGAGAGAAAGAGAAAATGGGTATGCCAAGGCCTCCGGCCATTGCAAGTGAACTTTAAATGCTTGTGCCACCTTGTGCATCTGGCTTTACGTGGGTACTGGGGAGTTGAACCCAGGTCATTAGGCTTTATAGATGAGTGCCTTAACCACTGAGCCATCTCTGCAACCCCTAGACATCATTTTAATAGTAAATCAGGCTGTGTGGGAATGGTGTCACTGCTATAGAAAGAGGCTTAGTAGTTCCTCACAAATTAGGCAGATATTAGGCCAGGTCTGGTGGCTCACACCTGTGAGCCCGGCACTGGGGGCTGAAGAAGAAAGATCATGAGTTCCAGGCCAGCCTGGGCCACAGAGTAAGACCCTGTCCTGTAACAGCAAGAAAAGTTAAGCATAGTATTACCCTATGGTTCACTCCTTCCCCCTGCCCATAGAGTTTCCTGTTGCCCTTGCTGGCCTGAAACTCCCTATGTGGCTGAGGATGGCCTTGGACTCCTGAGCCTCCTGCCTCTGCCTTCCAAGTACTGGAATTCCAGCTGCATGCCATCATGCCCAGCTCCGGGGTGTCTCTAAGGACAACGAGCCCAGTCATGGGGACTTGACCCGCAGAGGCATCTGACCACCCTCCAAAACCCTTCCTTCCTAATATGACCCTGTGACCCCACGGAAGGTCAGAATTCTTTGGGTGTGTGTACATGCGTTGTATGCATGTGTACGCAGACATCCTGCCCTGTGCATGTACGTGTGGAGTTTGGAAAAAAGCATCCAGTGTCCTCCTCTATTACTCTTCCATCCTACCTTTCTGAAATAATCTCCCACTGAACCTGGGCCTCCCCATTTTTCAGTTAAACTGACTGACCAGGGAGCCCTAATGATCCTCCTGTCTCCATGTCTCTCAGGAGTAGGGTTATAAGTATACATGACCACATCTAGATTTTGTTGTTGTTTTATTATTATTATTGAGAGAGAGATAGGGACAGAGAAAGAGAGAGAATAGGTGTGTCATGGCCTTCAGTCATTGCTAACAGACTCCGGACACGTGCGCCCCCTTGTGCACATGTGCGGCACTGTGCGCTTGCATCACTGCATCTGGCTATGTGGACCTGGAGATTTGAACATGAGTTCCTAGGCTTCACAGGCAAGCGCCTTAGCTGCTAAGTCATCTCTACAGCCCTGTTGTTGTTTTTTACGGGAGGGTCTCACTGTAGCCCAGGCTGACCTGGAATTCACTCTGTAGTCTCAGGGTGGCCTCAAACTCACAGTGATCCTCCTACCTCGGCCTCCCAAGTGCTGGAATCAAAGGCATGCACCACCACACCTAGCCTAGATTGTTTTTTTATTTTGGAGAGAGAGAAAATTGGCATGCCAGGGCCTCAACCAATGAAATCGAACTGGAGACACTTACACCACCTAGTGGGCATGTGCGACCTTGCACTTGCCTCACCTTTGTGCATCTGGCTTACATGGGATCTGGAGTGTCAAACATGGGTCCTTGGGCTTCACAGGCAAGTGCCTTAACCACTAATCCATCTCTCCAGCCCTAGATTTTTTTTTTTATATAGGTGCAAGGGCTTGAACTCTTGTCCTCATGTTTGTGCAGCAAACACTGTTTTCTGCTAAGCCATCTCTCTTAGCTCCAAGAGTTAAAATTTCAACACCACAGTTAGGGATGAGGGTCAAAGACATTGTTGCATTGTGACCTCCTTCCTGGCACAAAGCACCTGACCAGAAGTGGCTGATGGGAGGAAGGTTGTTTACTTTGGCTTACAGTCTTGAGGGGACGCTCCATGATGGCAGGAGAAAGATGGCGGAGACATCACTTCTTGCCACAGCAGGTGACAAACAGCAGCAGGAGAGTGAGCCCAAACCAACACTAGCAAGGTAGCACTAGTAAACTACCAAGGCCCACCCCCAGTAGCACACCTCCTCCAGCAAGGCTCTGCCACCTGAACTGCCACCAGTTGGGGATCAAGCATTCGGAACACATGAGTTGATGGGGGACACATGATTCAAACCACCACAGATATATTGCCTATCAGTGCCCCCAGAGGAAGGGTCTGCTCATAGGGCCACCACTGGCCTGAGAGACAGGGCTGCCTTCCTGGTAGCTCTAACTTCCTTGCTTCAACCAGGTCTCCTCTTTCAGTGGTGCAGGGCAGGCTGGGATGTTTTGCATGTCCCCAAGGAGGAAACAGTCTCTTGCTACAGAGCTTAGAAAAGAGGAATGAGGGCTGGAGAGATGGCTCAGCGGTTAAGGCACTTGCCTTTAAAGCCTAACAACCCAGGTTCAATTCCCCAGTACCCACATAAGCCCAAATTGGCACATGCATCTGGAGTTCATCTGCAGTGGCTAGAGGCCCTGGCACATCATTCCCCACCCCCTTCTGTATCTCTCTGCTTGCAAATAAATATTTTTTAAAAGAGGAGCAAGTCTTTAAAACCCTGTACTGAGACAGTAACTTCAACCACACAGAGGCAAACTTGATGTCTCACTCCCTAGGTGTCCCATATCTGTGTGTGTGTGTGTGTGTGTGTGTGTGTGTGTGTTGATGTGTGAGCAAAGGTGCACACTTGTCACAGAACGCATGTGGAGGTCAGATGACTTCTGGTGTCGGTCCTCGCCTTCTGCCTTTTTGAGGCAAGGTCTCTCATTTGCTGTTCACCACCATGAACCCCAGGCTAGCTGGCCCGTGAGCTTCTGGGAAATCCTCCTGTCTCTGCCTCCCTTCCCCCTGTAGGTGTGCTGGGGATGTAGACACCTGTCAGCATCTGGCTTTTAGTCGGTCTGGATGTAGGCAGGCAGGCTTGTGTGGCACGTGTTTTATCCACAGTCTCTCCCCCACCCCCCACCGTGGCCTTTTATGCTTGCTGTGTGACAGTCTGACTCACTCGATCCCTGATCTTTCTGCTGGACTGGAATCCAAGGTCAAAATGTCTTCAGAGAAAGCAGTGGAGGAAGCTGGGTCAGTGTGGCCTTGGAAATTGCCATTTCTGCCAGCTCAGTTCACAGACTAGAGACCAAGACTGAGGGCGGGGCCAGTAACTCACTTGTTCTCACCTAGCCCACAATGCCAGTTTCGACTACAGCGTCTCCACCTGCTAGAGGCCTAGTTTGACCCTCAATGTGACATGAATCGTCCATTCATTCCTCCACTCACCATTCACGCAGGATAGTATCCCTGAAAGGGAAACCTCGGGAAGACTTTATTAAGAGTTTTCCTGAAGTTCAGCTAATCCATCTTGCTTCTCCTTTGATCCGTGAACATCCACTACTGCAGACCCCAGGAGCGGGCAGGCAGGGAGGAGGCTGCTGCCTGGCAGAGGTGGGGGGCTTGTCTCAGTCCTGCAGCTTGCCGGGGTATACTTCAGCTCTGTCCAGGGGTGGCCCCCGGTTCACAGATGTGTAGGAAGGCTCTGAGGTCCCCAGGGATTTGGGGACAGCCTCCTGCGTGATCTGTGAGTCGTGCGTTGTTTCCCCATCAGAACTGCCCATGTCCCTGGCCAAGGGGATGGAGAGAGCCAGGATTAGGGATGTGAACTGGACTGCCCACTGGTCAGGGACCTTTAACACTTAGACATCACCTTCACGGACGTGGGCTCAGGAGGTCGTCGGACCAATCCTGACGCGCTCACCCATGCCAGGCCCCCGAGGAGCATGAGCCATGGAGCTGTGAGAATCAGTACTTGGAAGTTCCGACGCACAATGAAGGGGACTCAGTCTACGTCCTGCCCACCCACCCAGGCTGCTGGAGTCAGAGCACCTGCCAGACCTCAGTTCCCCCACCCAAACTGCAAGGGGTGGGGTTATAACATCTCCCAGGCTTTGCCCAGAGGCCTCGGTAGAGCTAATTCCACAGGACCTTCACAACTCTGTACATGAGTGGGGAAACTGGGAATCAGAAGGCCACACTGTGTCAGAGGTCAAACCTGCCGCCTTTACAGGGTGCTGGGATCCCATCTGGGGCCCTGCATGCTAGGCACGTGCTGCACACTGGGCTGCACCTGCAGCCCAAGAGCTGAGGTCCAAATGGATCAGCTGCCCACCAAGTGGGACCCGACTCCCTCTCTCTCCTGAGTCTCTCCTTCCTTTCCCCTGAGTTACTCCCGCCCCTGAACCCTCCCCTAAACACCTCTCTCCCCTGATGAATGACCTGACTCTGAAGTCCCAGGACTCTACCCACTCGCCACACCCCACCACAGGGTGGCAGGCAGCCTCACATGGCCCAACCCTGCCAGCCACAGAGGCCCCAGCTGCTAAATCTCTGAGAGGGGCTGTCGCTGCCTCCCCAGCCACGCCCTCCCGGCCAGCAGCTACTCACACAAAGCTGAGCACGATGGCACCAGCGAAGGCCATGAGCAGGAAGAAGGGCAGCGAGCCCAGGATGGCCGTGATGACAATCATGCACCCGCTGCGCCGGCCCGGCCAGGTGTCGATAGCCGAGTAGGGGGCGGCTGCAAAGGACCATGGCCCCTTACTCCCCAGACAATGCTTCTCCGTGGTCTTCTCCCAGAGACAGCCAAGGGTCCCCTCCCTGGCTACCCGGGGTACCCAGGGCAGCCACCGTCCCTCCCCATGATGCAGCTCAGGGACCTTGTTTGTGTCACGTCCCACTTTCTGCCTCCTGTGCGTTGCTGGCCTCTCCCTCCTCTTGCATTAAATAACAAACTGACTCAAGTCTGGCGACATGGGTGGGATGTGTATTGTAAACAGCATGCGCGTAAGCAAAGGCCAAGTCTAGCAGGGCCGGGAGAGCTGTCGCTCGCATACTTCTCTAGCTGGTGGCACCCTTGGGAAAATGACACGTGCCTTGTGCCATTGTCCACCCTCGCCCTGCAGCTCACTTCCAGCACTCAGAGCCCAGGCCCCATCCAGGAACACTCCAGGCTCCCGCCGGCTGAGGATGGGCCCAAGCGCACACTGTCCCTGAAGATGTGCTCTGAGGTCTTGCCCCGGGACTGGTGATTCTTCTGGGACCCCAGCTCCCTGCACTAGGCAGACCAGGCAGGGATTCTTCCCACATCTCAGACAAAGAGACAGAGGTCCCAGGAGTCCAAGGAGGAGCAGAGGTCAAACTTCCAGCTAGGAGCCTCAAGGCGGTTTCAATGAGAGCAGTGGGTGGGATGGCAGGGAAGGACCATGGGAGGGGTTGTCCAGTGACACACACTCATGATACACACATATGCCATGTACAACACATCCAGACACACATATTCATACATATGCACACCACACACAAAAATACATACATGCATGGCACACACAATATATCCATCACTTGTAAACTGAGGCATACATAGAAAGTTACAGTCACAGGCGTGCGCGCGCGCACACACACACACACACACACTACGTACCCCACACACCACACACAAACTTCTGGCACATACTACATGCTCATACAGGTACAGCCATATATGCTCACACAGTCACACCCATCAATCCACATCCACTCCTCTGTATCTCTCACTAGCATGTGCCCTCAGGCATCCCTTTAGAGCCTCTGCTTTGCCCCATGTGGCCAGGGAAGATGGCAGGAGGCTCTGCCCCTCATATCAAACAGTCCCACGTTAGACCTAAGATGAGAGGGAGGAAGTTTCTATGTTGGGGTGGCACATGGTCACAATTGTCATGGGAGTGGACCCTGAGCCGGCACAGGAAGGAGCTCAGTTGCTCTGTGAGCATCCAAGCCCCTGTCACTGCGCTCTGAGTGAGGGGAAGGGCACGCCAGCTAGGTTCTGGTTCCCTCAGGCCCGTCTGCTTAGTGTTCAGCCTTTGGACCATTCCTGCCTGGCAATGGACGTTTGTTCTTATGAGCACCGGCTGAGGAGTGGGGAAAGCTGCATCCAGACAAGCTACTGCTGCTCGAGGCGGGTGTACTCAGCCACAGGAACTCGTGACCCCGACTTCGGTACACCAGCCCAGCCAGCTCTCCACCTTGCTCTGACCATCAAGGACGGGAGAGGTAAGGGGACATTTCAGATTAAACTGTTTTAAGAGATGTTTGATTCATCAGTCCAACAGCTTAACTGCTTAGGACTTTTCTGACAGCCTGAGTCTCCTTCTCATAGTCTGTGTCTGGCCCTGCATGCCCAGGATGCCTTAACCAGCAACCCCACCTACGTCCCCACACTTACGCCGGTTGGTGCGGATGGGATCTGACCACAGTGTCTGATCCTGCACCAAGCCTGTGGATACGTTGACCAGGACATACTTGAACCTAGAATGAGATGAAGTGGGGGTAACTTCCACATATCCTGTGCACCCACCCACAAGGAGCAGGAAGGAGCAGAGGGGACATACAGGGGCACAAACAGACACTTCCAAGAAATGGCGACTGGGTGGGTTCAAGGCAAAAGAAAGATGCTGGACTTGATCACAGATCCCTCCTGGAATCTTTCCCAGTGTGGCAATCCTGCTCTGGGGAACCTTCAGGGTTGTGGCCCTTCTGGGGATCCCTTTTATTTTATGAAGCACCCATGACACCCTTGCCTGGCATTAACATACATGTTCTCCAGACAACTCTGGTCCATGGGATCACGAAGGGACTTTAAAAAAAAAAACCAATGAAAGGGCTGGAGAGATGGCTTAGCAGTTAAGGCACTTACTTGCAAAGCCTAAGGACCCATGTTCAACTCCCCAGATCCCACGTTAGCCAGATGCACAAGGTGACATGCGCAAGTTGCACAGGCATACAAGGTGGCACAAGCATCTGGAGTTCAATTACAGTGACCAGAGGCCCTGGCACGAATTCTCTCTCTCTCATTAAAAAAAAAAAAAAAAAAAAAAGGCCAGTCTTTTGGGTTTGCCTCAAAAAAAAAAAAAAAAAAAAATTCAATGAAAAAAAAGCTCAATGAGATAATACTCCTCACCAACCCCACTGCCCTTGAATCACGGCTGTTTAGGGTACGAGAACCCCGAAACAAGTTTTGCTAGTCAGACAAGAAGACAAACAGCCACAGCCTACCTAAGATGAAGACGATGGATGGCCCAAGGACCAAGCTGTCTACCACCTGTGGTTTGTTAACACTTGAAATTAAAAGGCCATCAGGAGTGGTTGGGCGCCTGGGTGGTGAAGGCAGAAGGGTCAGAAGTTCAAGGTTATCATCTGCTATGTCGTGAGTTTAAGGCTAGCCTGAGCTACATGAGACTCTGCCTCAAAAAAATTGTAAAATCCTCTCTGGGGGCTGGGACTGTAGCTCCATGGAAGGACAAATGCTTAACATGTGTGAGATACTAGGTCCCAACACACACACACACACACACACACACACACACACACTGACCCTTAAGCATGGTTAAGCATGCTTATAATTCCAGTATGGGGCTGAGGCAGGAAGATTCAGGATGCGAGGCCAGCATGGGCCACATAGTGAGACCCTCTCAATCAACAAACAGAAACAACAAACCCAGGATTTGAAGTCTCCACACATCTATGTTTTGGTTAATTCCCTTTGTCTCTGTCTCACAGCAAGAACTCCAGAGGTGGGGCTCTGGGTCCCCCTCGCACTCCTGAGGTAGGGGGACCTTGCACACAAAGTCAAAAGGGGCTACTCTGCAGCCCAGAGGGATGGAGAAGTTTCCCAGATCAAGGATAAGGTGTGTATGAGAGAGAGAGAGAGAGAACACGCATGAGTGAGCACACCACAGGGATTCTGGTCCTATCCAGTGGCCTCTTCAGGGATGGTAGGTGCTCAGTGGTTTGGGTCCCCAATTTAGGCATATCCATCTTTACTAGGGGGATAAGGGTTGTGATCCCAACTTTAGCAGTAGACCAGACCTCTTATATCCATGGGTAGATATAACTCAGCTTGTAGCAAAAAGATGCTTGAGTATGAGTGTGTGCATGCACACACACTCACGTGTATGAGTAAGTGAACAGTGTTCTGCAGTGGTGGGGTGGGCAGGAAAAAAATAGAAGATGTGGGAGTGGGGAGAAACAGCCTTCCACAGGGCTCAGGGGCTTGTGGTACCAAAGCTTGTTGGCTAGGTGACCTTCCATCTCTGGACCACTGTTCCCTTCTCAGTAAAACTAAGAGATTTGGAGAGCTGGGTGTGGGAGCTCGTGCACGTGTACACGTATGCACACACACACACACACACACACACACACATGTAACACTAATCCCAACACTTGAGGCAAAAGGATGCAAAGTTTGAGCCAGATTGAGCAACATAACAAGTTCAAGGCCAGCTTCAACTACATAGTGAGACCCTCTGTGGGGAAAAAAAAAAAAAAAAAAAAAGTGGATGGGATTTTGGTGTGTTAATTTCCCCACATAGCCAGGAGCAAGTGCATAGTTTGTGGGGTCTGCTACAAGTAAAAACGTGATTCCTCCAACCCTGCTTGTTTAAAAATCAGTGTGGTGGCATATACCTACACTCCCCAAACCTAGCGCTTGAGAAGCGGAGTCAGGAGTTCAAGGCTAGCCTGAGCTACATGAGACCCTGTGTGAAAACAAACACACACACAAAGGGAATTCCAGGACAGCATTTGCAGAGCAGTGAGTGCCAACCAGGCCACAGAGGGGCTCTGGGCTGGCACGACAGGAAGTCAACCTTGCCTGAGAGCTGGGATTGTCCCACACCTAAATGCTGAGAAAATCACATTCTCCCACTCCTCCTTGGGTCTTCCCTCCTCCTGGCTGCCCATACCCACCTGTATTCAGTGGCTGCTGACAAGGGAGGGTTGCAGAGGCCCTGGAAGTTGGGGTCCCACAGACAGGTCCCATTGTTGCCCACCCTGACCAGGTACGCATTCAGGATCTCCGAGGCCTGGGACACATCTCCGACGGCGTCCAGGCTGGGCAGGTCGCTGCAAGGGGTCAGGTCGAAGGCTGCGGCTTTGTAGGGGCCTGTCCTCCCACCCTGGGTGTGCCGGAACGTGGAGCTCAGCGGGGTCCCAGTGCTGTCCTGCACAGAGGCATTCCTGGAGCTGGCTGCAGAGGTGGTGCTGGGAGTCAGGACCCTCGCCACCGCAGCCCAGCCACACCCGGTCACTCAGCAAACAGCCCAAGCCTCCACTCTGTGTCAGGCTGCTGCTGGGCACTGGGGTGACAGGTACAGGCAAGCTCAGTCCCTGCCCTCCCAGGGTAGTGACAGGGCTCGGAAAGGATGTCTCCCTGGGGTAGGGCTCTAAGTCTGGCTCTCACCCACCCTGTCTTGCAATGTTTCTGTAACTCCCACCCCAACAGACCTATGGTCAATGGTAGCTGGGCATCCCTGGGTTCCCTGTAAAATGGAAAGGGAGAGGATTTTGTGGAGGTGGATATGGTTGGGGGAGCATATGTTGGTTTCCACATCTCTTCCTTACTACCTGAGGACTCTTGGGCCACTCACTGTACCTCTCTGGACCTCAGACATCTGTGAAATGGCACAAAAACATTGCCCATAGATGGAGCACAGGTAGATTGTCAGTCAAGATTGGCAGAAAGTGCTGGAAAGGTTAGAAGTTTGTCACTGGCCTCTTGCTCCAGAAACTGGGATTCTGCCAGTAAGGGCCAGGGTAGGAGAAGGAGGAACAGGGCAGAGCAGATCTTGAGGCTTGTCCACCTCACCCCCAGATCCTAGCCAGTCTTGAAGCGCCTGAGGAAGTCTCCAGAAGCACTTAAGTGGCTCAAGGGCCAGTGAGATCTGGATTTGCTTTGCGGCTATCTGTGGACGTTCTAGAGAGGGACCCCTCACCCCCACCTGGGCCTCAGTTTCCTGCTCTGCCAGTTACTGTGCACGCTTCTTGCAGACAGCAGCTCCAAGGTGGGCAAGGCACCTGGCTCTAGATAGGTAGGTATTCAGAGACTGGTGCTTATTCACCCCACCCATCCGAATGCCAAGGCAAAGGTTGGTCTAGGACCACAGCCACCCAGTGGTATCAGTGTGTGGGGGTGAAAAGCAGAGGAGTGTAGCTGAACCCCACAGGTGTGCAGTGTCCTTCCACCCACCTCCCTCCTCCCTGTGGACAGGTGTCAAGGCCCATTTCGGAAGGGAGCAGACCCCTTACCTGAGTCGACCATGACATAGAGGTAGACCTCATAGGTGCCAGAGAGGGGCTCTGAGCTGTCAAACATGCACAGGGGCTTCTCCAAGGCTACCGTGGTGAGGGTGGGGTTGTTGGTGGCGAAGGTCACACTGGCCAGCTGGGGCTGAAGGTACACAGCTGGGGAAGGCAATGAGGGTAAGAGCTGGCCAGTGGGCACACTCCCGGGCAAGGAGTGACTGTGCACCTTCGGTGTGCCAGGCATAAGGCTTGGCCCTCCCAATGGGCCATCTCAGGAGCTTGTCTCGGACACAACCAGCGCGCCTGCCCCCACTCTGCTGGTCATCTCGGTCAGAAGCAGCCCATCCTTAAGCAGCCGAGACCTGTCTCCAGCCCACAGGCCCTTTCCCCTCCACTCCACTCTCTTCCCAGAATACCAGGCTCCTGTACTCTAGCACACAAACGCCATGCTGTCATTCTCATACTAGGACCCGCCGAGACTCCCCACTGCCCTCCCGCAGTCCAGACTCTCTAGAAAAGCTCCGAGTCTAGAAGTTCGGGGCTCGGCTTCTTTGGGTCTCCAGCCTCACTGAATGAAGCTCGCCTCATCCCACGCTCTAGCCACACGGTTGAACCAGCAGCCTCCAGGATGAGCTCTGGGCTCCAGCCCCTGGGGCTCCCTCCGCAGCTCCCCGCCGTCCAGCTGGGGTCTGCTCTCTGCAGCCCCCCGCGTGGCGAGTGGTCTCCGGCCACACCCATCCCCCCAGGCGGTGGTCATCCGTCTGAGGATGCTCAGATCTCCCCGCCCCCCCGCAGGGGACTCTCATGAAATTTGACTACAGTCCTCAGTGACTGCTAAATATCTGGGTTTCCAGCGCCAGGAATCGCGCCTGTTCCTCGGCGCACACCCGAGGTCCCAATCCCCGGATCCTCTCCTACCCCCCGGGAAGGTCCGGGTGGGAGCCGCACCGCCCGCCCCGAGCACGGCCCGGAGCTCTCAGCCCCGGCTTACTCGAGCCACGCCGCAGGCAGCCGAGGGCCAGCAAGGCCCAGAGCAGAGGCATCGCCTGCGACGAGCGGCCGCGGTCCGGCCTGGCCACTGCTCACGAGAGCCGGGCTCAGCCAGCTCACCTGCCCGCTCGGGCCCGGCGCCCCGCCCCGCCCCGCCAGCCAATCCGCGGCCTCTTCGCGGTCTATTTGCATAGGCCCCGCCCGGGGCTCCTCCCACCTGGGTACCACTGCAGGTTCTTTTCCGCGCCCTCGGTGAAGCGCCCACTGGGTGCAGAGGCGGAGGTGGCGCATTCACTGGGCCCTTTGGACCAACTCGCTCCTGTCTGGGACCTCAGTTTCTGGGCTGAAAAGTGGGACGCTAATTCCTACAAGCATGGAGCCCCTACTATAATGCCAGAGGTCCATAAAGCTGCGATAATAAGGCCGGGTGAGGTGGCCCACGCCCCAGAGGTAGGAGGATCGCCGTGAGTTCGAGTCCATCCTAAGACTACATAGTGAATTCCAGGTCAGCCTGAGCTATAGAGTGAGACTCACCCTCGAAAAACCAAAAAAAAAAAAAAAAAAAGTCAGTAATAAGAAAATGAAACCTTGGGTCTGTAACTCACCCAGAGACTATTTGTACAGCATTTTTCGTTCATAGATGCAAGACCCCAAGGTCCAGAATAGGCCGAGACTGGTGGTACCCAGAGATTCTGTCACCCAAGCTAGGGCTACTTCAAAAGGGATGGAATGTTTTGTTTTGCTTTTTAAAGATTATTTATTTATTTATTTGCAAACAGAAAGAGAGAGAGAGGTAGAGAGGAGACCGAATGGGCACACCAGGGTCTCCAGCGACTGAAAACGAACGTGTGGGTGACCAGGGGATAGAACCCAGGTCAGCATGCTTTGCAGACAGGCAAAGTGCCTGTAAGGCACTGCGTTCCATCTCCAGCACTGAAGAAATTTTTTTTAAAAAATTAGAAAGGAAAAGAGAAGATGTAACTCAGTTGGTAGAACACAGTTAAAACATTCACATTCTCTTTTTAAAAAAATATTATGTTTATTTGTGAGGGAGAGGGAGCATGGGGTGCACCACTTGGTGCTGCAAATTCCAGACTTATACACCATTTTGTGCATTTGGCTTTATGTGGGTGCTGAGGAATTAAACCCAAGCCAATAGGTTTTGCAAGCAAGTGCCTTTAACTGCTGAGCCATCTCCCCAGCCCAAAGCACTTAGATGCTAAGGATCACTTCCAGTAAAAGACAGCAAGGTCCTTGCAGAGGGGCTGGCTCCAGGCTGGAGCAGGACAGGTCATGAGGAACCTGATTCTTTCCTCTGCGAGAAGATGAAGAGGTGCTCAGAAAATGGTAGGCACAAGTCAGAGGAGCCAGGATGAACCTGAAGACTCACAATGCCCAGATCTGGGAACCCTTAAACACTAAGTAGTTAATAGAAGTTATACATTTACATTTAACCCACTAGACAAAATACAATTCCATGAGTCAACACTGGTACTTTAAAAAAATGTTTTAAAAGAGATGAGAGAGGGCTGGAGAGATGGCTTAGCAGTTAAGGTACTTCCCTGCAAAGCCTAAGAACCCAGGTTCGAATCCCCAGAACCCACATAAGCCAGATGTACATGGTGACACGTGTCTAGAGTTTATTTGCAATGGCTAGAGGCCCTGGTGCTTGCTTGTGCTCTCCCCCACCCACCTCTGTCTCATAAATAAAACCAAGAAAAATAAAACATTTAAAAAAAAAAAAAAGAGCAGAGAGCCAGATGTAGTGGAACAGGCCTGTAATCCCAGCCGTCAGGATCTTGAGGCAAGAGGATTGCCTTGAGTTGATGGCCAGCATGGCTACTTAGCAAGGCCCTGTTTCAAGGGAGAGGGCTGGGCTGTAGCTCCATGGTAGAGCACTTGCCTAGCTTGTACATGAGCTGGGAGAGCAACTAATAAATACAGAAGGAATGACCAAATGAAAGTCAGCATTTGACAACTACCATGATGACGAGCAATGAGTATCTGAATCATCTCTGTGGGTGCCACAGGGTGAGGAATCTTGCACAGATCTAGAGTCAGCAACTCAAGCACTGACCAATGACGGCCAACTGATGTTTCCCGGGGTCGTGGCAGTGAGGAGTCAAAGGCACCTATACGATACAAAACCCAAGCTGTTCTTGTTTTTGTTTTTAATTAATTTGTTGTTTTTTTCAGTATTGTATTAATTTATTGGAGAGAGAGAAGAAGGCAGATAGAGAGAGAATGGGCTGCCAGGGCCTCTAGCCACTGCAAACAAACTTCAGACACATGCACCACCATGTGCATTTGGTTTACGTGGGTTCTGGGGAATTGAACCTGGGTCCTTAGGCTTGCAGGCAAGTGCCTTAACTGTTAATCCATCTCTCCAGCCCTAATTTTCTTTTTCTTTTTAGGTAGACTCTCACTCTAGCCCAGGTTGACCTGGAATTCACTATATAGTCTCAGGCTGGCCTTGAACTCATGGAAGTTCTCCTATTTCTGCCTCCTGAGTGCTGGAAGTAAAGGTGTGTGCCACCATACTTGGCTATTTATATTTTAATATTATTTATTTATTTATTTATTTATTTATTGGAGAAAGAGAGAATGGGCACTCCACGGTCTCCAGCCACTGCAAACAAACTCCAGATGCATGTGCCACCCTGTACGTCTGGCTTACATGGGTTCTGGGGAATTGAACCTGGGTCCTTTGGCTTTGCAAGCAAGTGCCTGCCTTAACCACTAATCCATCTCTTCAGCCCTACTTATATTTTTGACAAGTTCACACATGTATATAATGTATTTTGAGCCTATTCATCCCCCATTACCTTCTCCTAACCCCCCCTTTCAGTCCTGCTGCATGCTTTCTTCTTCCTAACTAATCCCACGTCCACATTCAGGTGTTTTTTTTTTTTTAAGATACTTTTATTTATTTGAGAGAATGAGAGACACAGAGAAAGAGGCAGGCAGACAGAGAGCGTGAATGAGTATGGGTGCACCAGGACCTCCTGCCACTGCAAATGAACTCCAAATGCATGAGCCACTTTGTGCATCTGGCCTTACATGGGTACTGGGAAATTGAACCTGGGCCCTCGGGCTTTGCAAACAAGTTCCTTTAACCGCTGAGCCCCACATTCGTGTTTTTTGTATGTGTGCATTTGCATGCTTTCAGAATGTCCATGTCAAGCTAAGATTGCAGCTCAGTTGGTAGCGTGCTTGCCTGGAGAAGTTTCTACAGTGGTGGCGGTGCTGTGGTTGGTTGTGTGGTTGTGGGAGGAGGAATGGGTGTGAAGTGTCACCATCCGGATGGGATGAGAGAGAAAGAAAAGTAAATGTGATGTAATGTTAACAGTTGCTAAATAGATGTGAGTTTGCATCGTCCTGTCTGTGAAGTGTTTCAATAGATTTGGCCTTTTTCACAGTAATAATATCGCGGGGGAAAGGGCTGAGATGTAGAGTGCTTGCCTAACATGCTTGAAACTCCAGGTTCCATCCCAGCACCTTACACACATGCACGCACACATGCACACACATACACAATGTTTGGAAAGCGTTCTGTGCTCGGCCCTCTCCGGGCCTCCCTTCCCCGCTGTAAAATGGGGGTGGGGCCTTGGTAGCCTTTTACTCTGACCTGCAGGGTGGCCAGTCAGATGCTTATCGTGGGTACACAGAAACTGCTCCAAAGATAGGCACTCTTGAGCCAGGGTGGGGTTTTCCTCCAAGAATTTTTATGGACTGACATTTCTGGTTCTCTAAATGTTTGTATGTCTGGCTTCATTGGAGGTCTTGGGGTTGATCCCACGGGCTCAGCCTGGAGTCACTCCTGAGGGACAGCAGGCCTGGAGGCCATCGTCTTCCCCAAGCCCAGCAACTTCTTATGAGAAAAACCAACAAAACACGATCTCATCTCTCACTTTGCCCAAATATGGAGGAAGCTTTGTGGGGAAATGTTAAAATAATAATCTGCAAGAGCCTAAAAATGTTCAGCAAAATAAATAAATTTGAAGACCTTGGGTTTGTACTTCAAGTCTCCACTTCAAAGCTTGCTGACGTTGGTGCTTGGCTAATTCTCATGAGTGCAAGATCCAGAAGAAACGGCTCGGGCAAGTTCGCTTGGGGGTGACCAGTGCTGGAGGCAGTGGAGGGGAACTGGGGTGAAGAGAGGACCCCTGGCCAGATGGAGTGACAGAGCACCATTTATCTGTAGCATAATGCTGCTTCAAGAGATGGAAAGAGTGAGAGGAACGAGAGAGAAAGAGAGAGAACAAGAATCAAGCCCTGAAGCCACCAATACTTCACAAACATTCCAAAAACTTTTGTAATTTTTTTTCTTTTTAAAAATGTTCCCAAAGCCTGGGGGGTGTTTTAGTGGTTAAGAGCACTTGCTGCTTCAGATGAGGGCCTACAACAGCCTGAAACCACCCAAGTTCTACTTCTCAAAACCCACATAAAAAGCTGGGTTCGGCCACACATGTCTGTAACCCCACGAGGGGAGGGGGCCGACAGAGACTGGAGAATCACTTGGGGTTTACTGACCAAAAAGGGGAAAAAGAAAATCCCCTTTCTCTTAGGGGACTTGCAGGGCACTGAACTTCCGCTGACTTTAGACCTGTTTGTGTATCTGGATCTGCACAGTGGCTTTCTGAACCCTGGCCCACAGGGCCTGCTGTGCAGGAAGTAAACTCAGAGCTCTGTCAGGGTCACAGCAGAGCCCAGCCCTTCCCAGACCTTCTTGAATTTGAAACATGGACTGTTTACCAGTTGGAAATTCTTGACCCTGAAATGTTTCTGCAAGAGCCGGAGAGGAGCCGGGCGTGGTGGCGCACACCTTTAATCCCAGCACTCGGGAGGCAGAGATAGGAGGATCGCCGTGAGTTCAAGGCCACCCTGAGACTCTATAGTGAATTCCAGGTCAGCCTGGGCTAGAGTGAGACCCTACCTCGAAAAACCAAAAAAAAAAAAAAAAAAAAAAAAAAAAAAGAGCCGGAGAGGCCTGACGGGCCACTTTCCATGATGCCGTCCTTTAGAAGCCTGTGAGAAGGCAGAAAACGCTTGCTTTGGGGGTGGTCTGTCCCAGTGTCCTGCGGTCTCTGAGAGCATGTCACTTTAAGGCGATGTGAAACAAACAAGACCCAAGTGAAAAAACTCAAGGCCTAGGCCTCAGGTCTCAGGCACTCACTCACCATCTTGCCCTCACCCTGAGGCCTTCATGTCGCTGCGGCTAACAACAGCCTGTGAAGAGTCACTTTCCATCCTGGCACTGGTTCTGCCCCAGGTAGCACCACCCTCTCCTTAGTGTTTCTTTCTCAGTATAAAACGGGAGTGCTCAAGGTGTCCCTAGCTGGGTGCGTGTGTGTGTGTGTGTGGAGGACCGCGTTTGGCAGGCCCCGGGGCTCCCGGCCTGTCCAGTCACCCCTGCCTGGGTCCAGCCACACTGGTCCTATCTTGTTTCTTCCCTAGAATGCAGCCTTCCTGGCTGGGTACCGACTACATGGCTGGCAGCTGGCCTCCCCTCCCCCTCCCGTCCTGTGCCCTGGAATCCGTCCCCTCCTTTCCCGCTGCACCAGCTGGCAGGCTGTGCCAGTGTGCTGGCGATGCCATGTGGCCACTAAACAACAGCTGCCGGAGGTGGCGGCAGAGCAGGCTTGACTCCTCTGTGCGGGGAGCAGGGCTGTTTCTCTCTCTCTGCCTGAGTCCTCTTCCTCTTCTGCCCCCTCCTCTTTTTTTTTTTTTCAAGGCAGGGTCACACTCTAGCCCAGGCTGATCTGGAACTCACTTTATAGCCCAGCATGACCTGGAGTTCATGGTAATCCTCTGACTTTAATCTCTTTTTTTTTGTTGTTGTTGTTGTTGTTGTTTTATCTGTTTTATTTATTTATTTGAGACAGAGTGAGGGAGGGAGAGAGGGAGAGATAGAGTGAGTGAGAATGGGCATACCAGGGCCTTCAGCCACTGCAAACGAACTCCAGACGCATGTGCCACCATATGCATCTGACTTACATGGGACCTGGAGAATCGAACCTGGGTCCTTAGGCTTTGTAGGCATGTGCCTTAACTGCTAAGCCCTCTCTCCAGCCCGACTTTAATCTCTTGAGTGCTGCGATTATAGACATGCCACCGCCACGACTGGCTCTATTCTCTTCTAATGAGGACATCTGTCCACCTGGCTTAAGCCCATGTCCACGACTTCATTTTACCTTAAACTCCTCTGTCAGGTGAAGCAGGTCTGGGACTTTAGCCTGTGAATTTGGAGAGACACAGTTTTAGCTTCAGCTCTAGCACAGGTCTCTATGGTTCCCAGCCTGGATTGGTGTCTGTGCTCAGCATGCAACATGTGTCAGCAAACTTGTGAAGAAGAAACAGGCCTAAGGTAGCTTTTGTTAGTCAGATATAGAAATCCAAAGAGGGAACAAGGAGATTCCATTCTGTCCATCCTGGCAAAACTGGAAATGGTAGCTGGTCCTCTCTCATCCAAGATGGCTACCAGCATGACCTTCCTGTTTCTTCCTCAGCTCAGCCTGAGTCCATGAACCAATCAGGTCTCTCCTTACACACCTGTGTCTGATAACAAGGCTCACCATAATTGGATGTCTGGGCCACATAAGGAGGTTGACCACATGGGGCTCCCCTCTTTTCTTCCCTGTGTTCTCACTTGTCTGAACATGAACGTAAGACTGTCTCTCCCCTTTTCAGCCAGGCTAGGAAGGGGAGAGCACTTCTCTAGGCCCAAATATTTTCCCATTTGCCCTATGCATGTGCCTCACTTTGGAGTGGCTTCTTACTTGGATTATATGCATGATTTTTCTTTGCTCTGAGTCCTTCACTAGTTCTTTCATTTTGTTTGATTGTTTGTTTTTGTTTTTCGAGGTAGGGTCTCACTCTGTCCCAGGCTCCAGGCAGACCTGGAATTCACTATGTAGTCTCAGGGTGGCCTTGAACTCATGGTGATCCTCCTACCTCTGCTTCCCGAGTGCTGGAATTAAAGGTGTGTGCCACCATGCCTGGCCACTAATTCTTTTTTTTAAATTTATTTTTATTTATTTGAGAGAGAGATAAAAAAAGAAGCATATAGATAGTAGAAAGAGAGAATGGGTGTGCCAGGACCTCCAGCTACTGCAAACAAATTCCATACACATGCGCCCCCTTGTGCATCTGACTTACGTGGGTCTTGGGTTTGCTCTCACCCTAGGTTAGAGAATCGGGAGCTTTTAGGACCGAGAGAATGCCACGAAGATGCAGGGAATCTCTGTGTGCTAGGGAAAGGAGGCCCCGGACACACACGTGACTTAAGTGGTCACATCCGCATGGGACATGCAGAGCTTACAGGTGAAGTGAGACACTACCAATGAGTCCTGAGTCCCTTTCTAGCAGGAGGACTGACATCTGTTTGAGGCAGTAGACACACAGGTGTCTCCCAAATTCGAAAGGGGAAAGAAAATATGAGTAACGTAGAACCCATATGCAAGTATAGACATTCTTTATGCCTTATGGGCCCAGGGCAAAATCGCTGAAGCCAGGGCAGAAAGACTTACGAGTGTCGGGGTCCAAACGTGTACTCTGAGGGTTTGTGTACCCATTCACAGGCTCTCGAGAACCATCCTGACCCGACAATGGATGCAGGTAGAATGAAGGACCAGAAGGGTAAGTATTGGAAAATCATGGACATGCCCCTTGTTCATTGAGTAATGTTCACAGATATCAAGGAAAATACAGTACATATGTAACACACGGTCCACTGTGAACACAGTTAGAATTTGTTGTGGCCTTACATGCTGCTCAAAATCATGAGAAATTCCCATGTGACATGGAAGAAAAAGAGCAGGTGCAACTATGCTTTGTGGTGACATTGTAGATGACACTGCACCCAGCGTCTCCAGTTTTCCACACAGGTTCTTGTATATTGCATTGGAATGATATCTTTACTTGCCAGAAAATGATAGCAATTTCTTTAGGTCAAATGGAAGTCATATACATATTTCTTTCTAGGGTATCCCTGTTGAACGACAAATATTTAGGCCTGTTTGTAACCTTTGACCCATCTTGAATAGTTTTCATTTTATCTCCAATTTTCAATGATCAGAACAGTTGGGTATCATGAACACAGGGAGCTTGAAGTCATGGCAGGCACCTTTTCTGCCAGCAGAGATAAGAGGATGAGCATGACATTGCAGCCACCCTGTGGCTACATCCTGATTTCCAGGTCACCAGGTACTAGAATTCAAGCCTAGCTGGAAAAAGAAAGGGAAAAGAAAAAAAGCTGCGGAAGGCACGGGAACTGGGAAATGGCTTAGCGGTTAGACCTTTGACTCTGAAGCCAAAGGACCCCGGTTCAAATCCCCGGGACGCACGTGAGTGGGATGCACACAAGCCCGATGCACAAGGGGGTGCTCGTGTGGTCTAGGGCACCTGGTGTGCCCATTCCCTGTATCTGTCCCTTTCTCTTCTCTCTCTCTCTCATATTTAAATAAGTAAAATACTTTTATTTTCCTTGTGGAGGGGGGGAATGAAAATGTGCTCACACAGTTTTCTGAAGAGAGAGGGCCTCCTTGTCCAGCACCTGTCATGTGTACTTAGGAATTTTTTTTTTTCCAATTTCAATTTTTATTAACATTTTCCATGATTATAAAAAATATCCCATGGTAATACCCTCCCTCCCCCCACTTTCCCCTTTGGAATTCCATTCTCCATCATATCACCTCTCCATCTCAATCAGTCTCTCTTTTATTTTGATGTCATGATATTTTCCTCCTCTTATGATGGTCTTGTGTAGGTGGTGTCAGGCACTACGAGGTCATGGATATCCAGGCCATTTTATGTCTGGAGGGAGGACGTTGTAAGGAGTCCTACCCTTCCTTTGGCTCTTACATTCTTTCCACCACCTCCTCTGCATTAGACCCTGACCCTTGGAAGGTGCGATCGAGATGTTACTCAGTACTCCAGTCACTTCTTTCCAGCACTATGATACTTTGTCATCCCAAGGTCACTGCCATCTGAAAAGAGAAGATTCTTGGCCTCTACTACTGAGTTTTTTCCTTCTCACACAGAAGTCCAATCATCTGTAGCTAGGATCCACATATGAGGGAGGGGAGAACATGTGGCGCTTGGCTTTCTGAGCCTGGGTTACCTCACTTAGTATAATCCTTTCCAGATAAATCTGACCCTTTTTCTGAAGAGAGCCGATTCTCTCACCTAGGGTGATAGCTTCACTCTTACCCTAGGTGACCCATGTAAGCCAGATGCACAAGGCAGCTCATGCTTCTGGAGTTTGTTTGCAGTGGCTGGCGGGCCTGGCGTGCCCATCCTCTCTCTCTCTCTCCCTTCCTCTTTTTCTCTGTCAATTAAATAAATAAAAATAAAATATATATTTTTTAAACTAAGCTGATGTGTGGTTGAAGAAGATGCCTGATGATGACCTCTGGCCTCCATGTGTACCTGCACACATACATGCACCCCACACATTTACACACACACACACACACACACACACACACACACACAGGGAGAGAGAGAGAGAGAGATCCAATTCCCTCCATTTGATTTGTGAAGGGGAAAGTGGTTGAAGGAGGGAATTATCATGGTATGTTTATAATTATGGAAGTTGTCAATCTAAAAAGTTTAAAAGGAAAGATGAAGGCTTCTGTGATACCATAAACTTTACTAACAAGGCCCCCTCTTTTTAAAGCCCTTTTAAGTACCTGCGGTGGCCATACCTGGGGACGCCCATGAACTACCATGGATGCCCCATCCTCTCTCTCTAAGGCCCAGCCAGATCTCTCCTCCTCCTCCAGGAAGTCTTCCTTCCACAGCTCTCTAGCACAATCTGTGTAACTATGAGGACATCATACCATGCCAGCAATGGGACTTTCACAACCCTGAACAAGAGTCTCTCCAGACAGTAATGGGTCTTTGTGACAATGACTACCATGTCCTGCAGAACACACATGCTCATCAATGTTAGGTGAATGAGTAAGCAAATTTGAAAATTAGTACAAGTGGAATAGAGGAGGCTCTTTGGAGGTGCCAAGTTCACCTTGGGTCACACCCGCCGGAGCCCTGGGAGGAGGCCAGGCACCGCTGGTGTAAGCTGGCCCTGGAGCAGAAAGGAACAATGTTTGAAGACTGAGTTACTAGGTCTCTGCTGATGGGTTGGACGTGGTGTTTGAGTAAGGGCTGAATCAAGGAGACCCCAGGTCTGACTAGAGGAGTTGGAAGATGGAACTGGGCCCTTGCCAACTGAGCTAGTACTGGGAAGGATGGAGGAGGAGGAAGGGGAAATCAAGACTTCCGGGCCTCCTTTGTACAGTGGGAGCCTCCAGCCCAGGGTGGGAGGGCGGGCCCAGCGGCCACAGTTCACTGCCCTTTTGCTCTTGACTGTATCCACTTTGGGATCATGAACTGATCCTTGGACCAGGGGCTGGTTTCTGGAGGCAGCTTCTCCCACACAGGAACATGAGGGATGGCCACAGTTATAAACTGATTGGCAACCAGCATGCCCCAGTTCTACCTGCTGCCCGGTTCCATACTGGGCACCGGAACTACAGAACGGTCAGTTCTACCAGGATCCTGGCGCAGCCCCCAGCCAGGCCAAAGAGTGTGTGGAGGCAGGTCACAAGGGCTCCGTCGCTGCTGGGGAGGCAGCTCAGCTTCTCTGGGTAAGCAGTAGAACTGGTTTGCCTGTGTGCATAATGAAGCCCAGATCAGTCAGGGCTCCATCCTTATCTGTAAGGCTGAAAGCCTGGGGTCCTTTCCTGCCCCAGCTGCCACCCTCTGACTATCTGACCATCATGGGTCACAGGAAGCCCAGTCACTACGCAGGGGTCCCTCATCCCCAGTCAACCCTGGTGGGTCAAAGCCAGGTCCTCTGGAGAGAGAGAGAGAGAGCGCATGCCACTGCCCCCAACAGCACGCCTCCAAGCCCTGCAGCTGCTCCAGGAGGTGATCTGATCACTCTTATTGACAGTCAGACTCCTACCCCGACCCAACCGGGGAAAGTGGGTTTACAAGGCCACAGTGACCTTCCCTAAGACTACAGTGGACCCCGGTTTTGGGTACCAGGTTGTTGGTTGGTTCGGTCAGCTCTGATGCCTGGTGCCGTTTTAGGGGTTCTCAGGCACATTGTGGGAGATGGTGGAACACCCCAGGCCCGCACTCCAGGCCTTGGTGTGTTTTGACTGTTGCCCCCACCCCGTCCATCCTGGGTGCCTGACTAGTTGCAAAGGCCTCTATAGATACCAGATCCAGCACCCCCTGGTGGTTTAGTGGGGACGCGAAGCCCAGAGGGAAGAGCCAATCTAGCAACCAGCAGGAGTGGTTTGGAGTCTGTTCTTCCCCATTGCTGCCATCTACATGCAAGCGTCCAGCCCTCCCACTGCCCCAGCCCATATGCAGATCAGGTCTGACTCAATCGTGACACTGCCCTGGGGGTGGGGGGGCTAAGAGCCACCTGCCTTCAGTCCTCATTCAGTCCCCTACTGAGCCACTGCCCTTAAAGTCCCCACAAGTTGGCACATGTGAGTGTCTGGAACGTTTACTGGGGAGTAAGTGTAGAGGGAGAATAAAGACTAAGGCACCAAGATCATAAGCAAACAGCTTTATTAGCTGGCTAAGACTCAGATGGAGTAGCCTCCCAAAGAACCTGAGCCCGATTCAAGGTTTTTCACTTTTTATAGTAAAGAACAGGGGCTGGAGAGATGGTTTAGTGGTTAAGGCACTTGCCTGAAAAGCCAAAAGACCCAGATTCGATTCCCCAGTATCCACATAAAGCCAGATGCACAAAGTGGTACATGCATCTGGTGTTAATTTGCAAGGACAGAAAGACCTAGAGTGCCCAGTCTCTGACCCTTTCTCCTTCTCTCTCTCTCACTCTTAAATATATAAATAAATAAAATTTTAAAAAAGATCATGGGCCGGGATGATGACTCAGCAGGTAAGAGTGCTTGCTACATAAACACAGGACTTGAGTTCAATCCCAAGTGCCTGCATAAAAAGCTTGGCATGGGCACCCATGCCTGTATCTCTAGTGCTTAGGGCCATGGAGACAGGAGAATGGCTGGGGCTCCCTGCTCAGCCAATCTAACTGAAACGTGGCAGCTCCAGGTTCAGTGAGAGACTCTGTCTCAAGGAGATAAAGTGGGGCTGAAGGGATGGCTTAGCTAAGATACTTGCCTGCAAAGTCAAAGGACCTTGGTTCGATTCCCCAGGACCCACGTAACACAGATATACAAGGTGGTCCATGTGTCTGGAGTTCATTTGCAGTGGCTGGAGGCCATTCTCTCTCTCTCTCTCTCAATCTCTCTCCCTCTGTCTTTCTCTCTCTCTTAAATAAATAAATAAATATATATATTTTTTGGTTTTTCGAGGTAAGGTCTCACTCTGGCCCAGGCTGACCTGGAATTCACTATGTAGTCTCAGGGTGGCCTTGAACTCACAGCGATCCTCCTACCTCTGCCTCCCGAGTGCTGGGATTAAAGGCGTGCGCCACCACGCCCAGCTCAAAAATAAAATATTTTTTAAAAAGTCACAAACTCAAGGAGATAAAGTGGATGGGTGATTGAGGACACCTGATGCTACCCTCTGGTCTCTGCATGGGTACACATCTGTGCACATGCAAGTACATGCAACATATACACCACATACACCCTGAAAAGAATGGCCACTTCTCCTTCATGGTCTGTTAGATTAAATAAGATAATGAGCTGGCATGGCAGTGCAGGCCTGCAATCAGCACTGGGAAAGTGGAGGCCTGGAGGCTCAGGAATTCAAGGTTGAATTTAGCTACATAGTGGGTTTGAGACCAGCCTAGATTATATGAGACTAGCCATGGGTAGGGCAGCCCCCAGAGGGCAGGCCTGCACTCCCAGGATGCAAGGGGTAAGGAGGGGGGTCTGCTAAAAGGTAGGAGACCCAGCTCCTGCTGATTGTTCTAAAAAGAGATTAGAGGTTGGGGTAGCAGATAGCCAGGGCTGGTCCAGCCCAGTGGAAGCCCAAGGGACAGGAACCAGGGTGCAGCCTTGGGGGTTGGCAGGACCCAAGCAGGAAGGAACAATGTGAAGGGTTGCACAGAGACAGCCCAGCTGGAGCCTTTGTCTAGTTGGGGCTGGCTGGGCAGGAGGGACCAGTGGCAGTGACAGCCCAGGGCTCTCTTCCCCAGCTCTGAGTTCAGCTTGGAAGCCTCGACCTCTGACGCGGGTGTGTAAGAAATGTGGGCATTTTTCCTGTGCTAATCATGCCTCCAGCTCACTCTCCTTACTTATGTGGGTGACTTACTTACTTACTTACTTACTTACTTATGTGCACCTGTGTGTGTGTGTGCGTGTGCGTGTGCACATAGATGCACGCCCCCCCCCACACGCACACACGCCAAAGACGACCTCAGGTGTCATCCTCAGGAACCACATGCCCTGCTTTGAGACAGCGTTTCTCACTGGTCTAGAGCTCTCCAAGGAAGCCACACCAGCTGGCCAGAGAGCCCCCAAGGCCCTTCTGGCTCTACCTCCCCAGTGCTGGGATTACAGGTTCATACCTCCAAACCCAGCATTTTAAAATAGGTTCTGGGCATTGAATTCAGGTCCTCATGCTTGTATAGCAAGCACTCTTGTTCCCTGAGCCATCGCCAGCACTTTTTTTTGTTTGCTTGTTTTTCTGTTTTTCGAGGTTGGGACTCTCTCTACCCCAGGCTAACCTGGAATTCACTATGTAGTCTCAGGGTGGCCTCAAACTCTTGGCGATCCCCCTACCTCTGCCTCCTGAGTGCTGGGATTAAAGGCGTGCGCCACCATGCCCAGCTTTAAAAAGTTATTTGTTCAAAACAAACATGAAAAGATACAGGAACGGAGAGAGTTGAAAGTGTCTGTCACTCAGCTCCATCCGTGGCCAGCATTCTGCCAGTCTTGCCTTGTCCCTCCTTCTGACTTATTATTTTTTATCATGGAGTCAGGAGTGAAAAAAGAAGCCCAGACAATTCTGTGCCCTGGAGGATATGCGGCAATATTTAGGACATTTGTGGTTGTCACAGCTGGGGTGGGCCACGGGGAAAGTGGAAGTGAGCCTATGGTGGTCAGGACAGTCCCACACGGGGGAGAAGCAGCGTCTGACTGTCCGTGCTGGTGAGTTCAAGAAACCTCTCTCAAGTCACTGTACCCACGTGGCTTTGAAAACCACTGCTTCACAACTCTCTTCTTTTTTTGGTGTAAGTGGACAATGTAATGGTCCAAGCTCCAATTCTGTGTCACTCAGCTATAGGCCTTTTCCTGGGGTGTGTGGACATAAGCTGGGAGTATCTGGTGTTCTGGGCATCCAGAGGTCACGTGTCCTGGGCTGCGGAGCATTTGAAATGGCCTATCACTCCTTCCCGGGGTCCCAGCACGACAGACACTCATCCCCACATCAAGTGCTCAGCGCATCCAGTGACAGGGTTAGTGATGTGGAAGCTTATGCTAGCAGTCCAGAGACCGAGGGTCCGGGCTAGAAGGTGCGCAGCATGAGTGGACAGACCAGAACCTCTTTAGAGAGCTTCTGGGAAAAGTGGACACACGAGGACTCAGGCAGGAAGGAGCCCAGAGGCCCGGGATGGGAGGAGCAGAGAGGGTGCTCCCAGGGAGACTGGGCAAGGGCCGAGGCAGGGATGGCAGGGGGCTGGGATGAGCAACGGGGAAGGGTGGAATGGGTGGGGGGGGGGCGAGGGTCTTGTGTGTGGAGGCCCCCAAACAAGAAGAGCTCCAAGCGTGTGGGTTCAAGATCTCTGTGGGTTTGGAAATAACAAAGAAACTTCTGCCTAAGGCAGAGAGCAAGATACAAAAGTCAGAAATAAAGTAGGACTGTGGTCATGACCGTGAGACAAACAAGCCACAGCCAAATACATCGCTAGAGGGGAAGAAACAGTTTCACAGGGGCCCCATGTCCTCACCCCAGGACACAGGGCCCCATGTCTTCACCCCCAAACCTGGGAACAGCAAAAGGACCTTGCAGGTGGGAAAAGGTGCACAGTCTAGAGATGGGCGTGGCCTCCACTCGCTGGAGCGACAAGGACATAGGCATCCCCAGAACCCCCCAAAGGAACCGGCCCTGCAGACACCCAGCCTCATCTAGTGAGACCAGTTCGGGGCTTCTGACCTGCAAGACCTGGAGGATTAAGCTGTGTTGTGCTCAGGGTGGGGTGCAGGGAGACCTAGGGGATGTCGCAGGGCGTGGACAAGAACGCGCCTGGCGACGGTGTCCCTCGCCTCCTTCGCCCAAAGTTGTTGCTGGGCGCCCCCTGGCGGCCCTGCCGGCCCGTGGCAACGACCTGGAGGTGCACGACCTGGGGCCTTGGGCAATTTCTATCAGAATCAAGAGCTTTCAGGGAGAAAGAGCTGCTTTGACATATGTTCGCTAGTGTTTTGGTATAAGGCCTCACGTGTCTCAGGCTCGCCTCAAACTGATGACCCTTTGCCTCCACTTCCCAAGAGCTGGGATTACAGGCATCTTAACATATATATATTTTTTTAAAAATATTTATTTTACTTATGAGAGAGAGAGAGGAAAGGGAGCCTTCAGTCGCTGCAAATGAACTCTAGGCACATAAGCCACTTTGTGCATCTGGCTTATGTGGGTGCTGCGGAATGGAACCTGGGTCCTCTGACTTTGCAGGCAAGCGCCTTAACTGCTAAGCCATCTCTCCAGCACTTAACAGATACTTTTGATAATTTAATTTAATTTGTCTTTCTACTAAGACAGCCTTAAAATAATTTTAATCATATATATATATATGGAAGGTTCCCCAGAGTGGAAGAACTCAGGCCTGAGATGTCACCCCCAGGGGATTTTTTTGTGACACAGGAGCTCAAAGCTCCTGGAAAGCCCTAGTGGCAAAGAAGAAACAATCAGAGCTAGTCACTAGCAACTGGGGAGGGGGAGGCAAAGAAGAGACTGAATAACGGGAAATATCAGCGCCCTGGAAAGAAGCAAGCATACTTCTCCTTGACAACTCGGGAAACTGAGGTAGGAACAAAGGAAGAATGCCACACGGGTCAGATTGGCAAATCATTGCCAGTAGCAGCTTGACTGAAGCACTGGGCTGCATATATGTGTCCCTCACCCCAGGAAGGAGGGTGAGGGGAAGAGCCAGGCTCACGTGGACCCCTGCCAGCCTGGCAGGGCATCACAGCATGAATGACCCAGCTGAGAAATCATGTCAAAGGGTTCCTGGACCCATCCATTCCTGCTGCTCCTCTCAACTCTATTCCCTGCCACGTGGTCCCCTCACTACCACCTTTGGAAAAGTGGGGCCAATTGGGCTGTGTGTCTTCATGAGCATCTTAGGGCACTGTTCCTGGATACCCAGGACTTATATGCTAACCTAAAATATTTTTTAAAAATTAAAATGTAAAAGAAGGGATGGCAGGTGTGGTGGCACATGCTTTAATCCCAGCACTCAGGATGCAGAGGTAAGAGAGTCACTGTGAGTTCAAGGCCACCCTGAGACTACATAGTGAATTCCAGGTCAGCCCGGGCTAGGGTGAGACCCTACCTCAAAAAATACAAAAAAGGGGGGGGGAATTGGAGAGATGGCTTAGCAGTTAAGGTGGAAGCCTAAGCACCCATGTTTGACTCTCCAGATCCCACATAAGCCAGACTCACAAAGGTGAGGCAAGTGCAAGGTCACACATGTCCAATAGATGGTGCAAGCATCTGGAGTTCAATTGCAGTGGCTGAGGCTCTGGCACATCAATTGTTTTAAAAAGGATGAGAGCCAGGCATGGTGGCACACGCCTTTAATCCCAACACTCTGGTGGCAGAGGTAGGAGGATCATCATGAGTTCAAGGCCACCCTGAGACTACATAGTGAATTCCAGGTCAGCCTGGGCCAGAGTGAGACCCTACCTCGAAAAACCAAAAAAAAAAAAAAAAGTGGGGGGATGAGGAGGAGAAAAACAAGAAGAAGGGGCTAGAGAGATGTGCAAGCATGAGAGCTGAGGAGGCTTGAGCTTAATCCCCCCAGGACCCACATAAATATCTGGGCGTGGCCTTGCAATCTATAACCCCATTCCTATAGAAGGCCCGGATGACAGACTCACTGAGGCTCACGAAAAAAAACAAAAAGGCAAAGTTCTGGGATCAGTGAGCAACTCCTGATCAAGTAAGGGTGCAGGTGCTGGGAGATGTTGCAAATTTACCAGGAGGGATGGAGGAGGACACCTGTCATTCCCCTCTGGCCATCACAGGCAAGTGCACCCTGCCACACATGAGCACAGAGGGCATCTCGTGGGCACATACCCATGCATACACCACACATACCGCAAACACACACAAAGAGGAGGAGGAGGAGAAAGAGGAGGAGGCCGCAGCAGAAGAACACAGCCAGGAATGGTGGTTCATGTCTGTAATCCTAGTACTCAGCGGGGGAGAGGCAGAAGCGGGCGGATCTCTCTGCATTTGAATCTAGCCTATTTGTATACATAAAATTCCAAGCCAGCCAGGGCTACTTATGAAACCTTGTCTCAAAACTAAAAAATAAAATAAGATGCAAGAAGGAGCCATCCAGGAACAGGGATGTAGCTCTCAACAGACACCAAGTCTCCCAGCCTCTAGAAGAAGAAATATGTCTGTCTTCATAAGCCACCCAGGCTGTGGTGTTTTGTTATAGCAGCACAAATGAACTAAGACAACCTCATTTAATATATATATATATATATTTTATTTATTTGAGAGAAAGAAAAAGAGGCAGAGAGAGAGAGAGAGAGAGAATGGGTGTGCCAAGTCCTCTAGCCACTGCAAACAAACTCCAGATACACGAGCCACCTTGTGCATCTGGCTTACGTGAGTCCCGGGTCCTTTGGCTTTTCAGGCAAGCGTCTTAACTGTCAAGCCATCTCTCCAGCCCAGACAACCTCATTTTTAAGGTTGGTAAGAAATGTACAGTTTTACATTGTACGCATTTTTGAGACATAACTGACATAATGTAAACCATGCCATTTGGTGAATTTTGACTTAGATCTATAACCTATGAATCGATCACAATAAGATATGACATTTTCATCACTCCCTAAAGCTTCTTCCTGCTCCCTTGTAATTTATCCCCGTGCGTGTGTGTGAGTGTGTACGTGTGTGTGCGTGGTTTTGTTTTTCAAGATGGGGTCTCATTTTATAGCCCAGGCTCTCATGGAGCTCACTGTGTAGCCCAGGCTGGCCTCAAACTCAGGACAATCAAGTTCTTAGCCTCTCAAGTGCTGGTATTCCAAGCATAAGCCCCCATGCCGGGCTCCCCACCTCTCTTCATCCCCTTTCTCCTCTGGCCCGCCCTTCCTCTCTCCCACACCACAGGCGGGTCTGCTTCCGTCATCATAGATTGGGTCGTGTCTATCAGAATTTCGCACGAACAGAACCATGACAGTTTGCTCTTGTTTGTTTGGCTTTCACTCTGCGTACTTGCTTTGAGATCCACCCGCCTTGTTACATGATATGAATAGCTCATTCCTCCTCATGGCTCAGTGGGATGGTACTGTAAAGACATGCTGCTCGCTGGGTGTGGTGGCACACACCTTTAATCCCAGCACTTGGGAGGCAGAGGTAGGAGGATCGCCGTGAGTTCGAGGCCACCCTGAGACTACATAGTGAAATCTAGGTCAGCCTGGGCTAGAGTGAGACCCTACCTCAAAAAAACAAACAAACAAAAAAGACATGCTGTTTGTCAAACCAGCCACCTGAGATGGGGCGTTTTTCCTTTAGCTGTTGCCAGGAAAGTTACTACAACCATGCCTTGCCCAGTGCACGTGCATACGCACTCTCCTTCCTCCCGGTGAACACTGACAAGCAGAATGTCTGAGTCACAGGGTAGGTAGGCACGCATTTAACTTAAAAAATATATATTTCATTTACTTATTTATTTGAAAGTAAAGAGATAGAGAGAAGAAAGTTAGACAGAGGGAATGGGTGCGCCAGGGCCTCCAGCCACTGCAAACAGACTCCAGATGCACGCGCCACTCTGTGCATCTGGCTTTACGTGGGTCCTGGGGAATCGAACCTGGGTCGTTAGGCTTTGCAGTCAAGCGCCTCAACCTCTGAGCCATCTCCCCAGCCCACATTTAACTTCTTGAGAAACTGCAGAGCTGTTTCAGAGTTGGCAGGAATGCAAGTGTGGGTGAGAATTCCAGCCTCCTCAGCCTCCCCGACTGTCACCGTTGGATCTGGAAAGGCTAGCCCCTAGTGCCAGTGGCTTAGGAGAAGCTACTGGACCGTGCGGGCCCTGACCCCGTCAGTGGAATAATCCCTTGATGGGTTCTAATTTTGATAAGCTGCTGGGAGATGTTGCAAATTTACCAGGCGGGAACCTGTTGAAGAGATTAGTCCTTGGGGGCACGCCCTTGGGGATCATATCTTGTCCCTGGCCCCTTCCTTCTGCTGCCTTTGCATCCTGGTCACTGAGGTGAGCGGCCTTTGTGGCACATTCTCATCACTGTGGTGGTTTTCGTGTCATCAGATCCACAGTAAGGGATCAGTCAACCAAGGACTGTAACCTTGGAAGCCAGGAGCCAAAACAAAACGCAGCGGAGAGCGTACCAACACAGCACTGTTGGCACGCTTGCTCTGGTTTCCGGACATTCTGGCGTGGGTGTAGCCGTATCTCTTTGTGACAGCTCATTTCCTAGCGACTACAAATGTCAAAGTCCTCACGGGCTTGTCGTTCCTTTACCTTCATGGGGCCAAGTTCATTCAAAGCTTTGCCCATTGAAGCAACTTTTCTGTGGTTCTGGGGACAGAACCAGGGTGTCACTCACGCGTGGCATGTGCTCGACCCCTG
This sequence comes from Dipus sagitta, assembly GCA_036346955.1. Lineage (NCBI taxonomy): Eukaryota > Metazoa > Chordata > Mammalia > Rodentia > Dipodidae > Dipus > Dipus sagitta. The sequence continues at coordinate 3,442,424 of CM070777.1, read as the reverse complement.
TGCTATCCTCCCCCTTTTCCCCGTTTTGTCTTCCTACTGCTGCTCATAAGAGTTGTTTCATGTTCTACATCACATGACTTCACTGCAGGCAATACTGCCCAAAGGATGAAATTGATTCTTGGAGAGTAAAAAAGCCATAGTCTTTAAATGCTGAAAAGACGATATTGATGATATACAAACTGTATTAGTCAGCTTCAGGTTCGCTGAGATGAACTTTCAGACCAGGCACAGTTATGGAGGAAGGGATTTATTGAAGCTTACATTCCAGGGGAAGTTTCATAAAAGCAGAAGAAACTGGCCTGCTTTCACAGGCCCAAACAGAGAGAGAGACAAGCACAAGCCTAAAGCCAAAAGCCACAGCACACTTCAGGAACTCCTGCTAGGCACACTTTGCATATCTTTAGATTGAAATCTGAAACCCACCACCACACCTTAAGATCCACACAATGGCACTGACTGACTCCAGCCAGGTGGCTGCAGATGCAAACTACAAACAACAACTGAATATATTGGGGGCCATCTATTCTATTCAAACCACCACATTCCGCCCCTGGCCCCCAACAGATTTATAACCGTCACACATTGTAAATTGTACTCAGTTCAATTTCAAAAGGTCCCCACAGTCTTGACCAATTCAAGATATTAAGACCTGTAAAATCAAACAAGTTAAACATTTCTAACATATAAAGGCACAGAGTAAACATTTTCAACTGGTATAAGACATAGCAAGGAGAGACTGAAACAATGCAAACTCAACCACCATCAAACAAACATCAAACTTCTGCAGTTCAAGTTCAATATATCCAGAGACTAACAGTCTCCAGACTTTCCAATTCCGCCCCTCCAGCTGGGCAGAGTAGCCGGGGAACACTTCCATCCCAGGCCAACAATGCACTCTATGGTAGCCCTTGCACAGTCCTGGTATATTCAAAACATCTTCAGGTCTTCATGCAAACCACAGTCCATCTTCCAAAGGCTCTTTTAGCCTATCAGGGCATCATGCCCTGCCTAATGCCACATCTCAGCAGCAGCTCCTGGAACCATGTGCAATTCATGACCACTCTTCACATTTTCCAAAGGCTCTTTCAGCCTATCAGGGCATCAGGCCCTACTTCCTGCTGCATCTCAGCAGCAGCTCCTGGAAGCACGTGCAATTCACAGCCACTCCATGCATTTTTCATGCTTCTGAAACCAATACCAGGTGTGCAGGACACAGCCATATTCTTAATTCAGGGACAAAACAAATCATAGCCTTGAAAAGCAGGTTCCTTCTCCAGTCAACTCTTTCCAAAAGTGTTTGCATTTCTCTGATAGTCTTTCCTCGGGCATCCTTTCCATTGTTTTAATGTAAAGCAGTTGGAACATCTTCCTTAAGATTGCTAATGTGTTTGACAATAGCAGGTTCAATAACCTAAAACCAGTCTCAGTGCCTGTAATTTTAACTTGCTTGAGGTTTTCCATCTTAAAATCTTAAATCTCTCAGTCCAATATCTCTGGCCAAGCACATCAGTCCATTACAAATTTAACCTTGATCAAACACTCTGGGCCTGGGCAGCAGGACGCAGCCAGCCCTTGTGCCAGTAGCCCAGTTCCAACAAAGTCCTCTGCAGTCTTTCCTTCCCCTTAGAAAGCTCATAAGCCAAGCCTTGAAGTTTAATGCTATCTGCACTTAGCATTCTCAGACTCTCATCAGAATAGTCCATAAAACTTGGCTTACCACTCCAGATGACATCTTCAGTTGCAAGCACCAAGTCCATGCCTATTCCTCCAAAACAAAGGTTCCACAAGATCAACATCCACATAGTAAGGTTCATCTCACCCCACTTCTGGTACCAAATTCTGTATTAGTCAGCTTCAGGTTCGCTGAGATGAACTTTCAGACCAGGCACAGTTATGGAGGAAGGGATTTATTGAAGCTTACATTCCAGGGGAAGTTTCATAAAAGCAGAAGAAACTGGCCTGCTTTCACAGGCCCAAACAGAGAGAGAGACAAGCACAAGCCTAAAGCCAAAAGCCACAGCACACTTCAGGAACTCCTGCTAGGCACACTTTGCATATCTTTAGATTGAAATCTGAAACCCACCACCACACCTTAAGATCCACACAATGGCACTGACTGACTCCAGCCAGGTGGCTGCAGATGCAAACTACAAACAACAACTGAATATATTGGGGGCCATCTATTCTATTCAAACCACCACACAAACCAATACCTGCTGAGGAAATCTTCACGGGAGAAATTAGGAGAGAATTCTAGAGAGGCCCCTTGGGGAAGGGGGTGATAAAAAAAAAAAGGCAGAGAAACGCTTCCAGAGACAGGTTCTGTGTTGGATATACATTTTTGCAAAGAACAAAATCTTTCAATTTGGATAACATCCAATTTGCTCACTGTTCCCTCAGTTTGTACTTTCAGCGTGCTATTTTAGAATCCTCATCTAACTCATGAATACTAAGTTTCTGGGCTTTTTTTTCCCTAGTACTTTCATAGTTTTAGGTCTATGATTGATTCTATAGACCCCAAAATTAATTTTTGTACATGGCATAAGAGTAGAAGTTCATTTTTGGGGGGGGGGTTTCGAGGTAGGGTCTCACTGTAGCCCAGGATGACCTGGAATTCACTATGGAGTCTCAGGGTAGCCTCGAACTCACGGCAATCCTCCTACCTCTGCCTCCCCAGTGCTGGGATTAAAGGCGTGCACCACCACGCCCTGCGAAGTTCTTTTTTTTTTTTTTTTTTTGACAGGATTTCTTGTAGCCCAGGCTGGTCTTAAGTCTCCATGTAGCCAAGGGTGTTTGGGCTCAGTTGACAGAATGCTTGTCTCGCTGCACAAAGCCCGGGGTGCAATCCTCACACCACAGAGATCAGGCATGGAGGTGCAGGCCTATCACCCCAGCACATGGGAGGCCGAGGCAGGATGATCAGGTGCTCAAAGCCACCCCAGCTACATAGTGAATTCAAGGCCAGCCTGGGCCACATGAAACCCTGTCTCAACAAACAGACAAACAAAACAAAACAGTCGACGTGAACAGCCTGCTGTGTCCTGCTGACGATTTCACCATGTGCCTTTAATGGAATCCAGAGCCTCGTGCACTGACTAACCTGGGCCATCAAAGTGTGGTTATGCACACTCCAAGATGGTCATTGGCTAGTGACACATCTCTCAGAATGTGTGTGTGTGTGTGTGTGTGTGTGTGTCTGTTGTTAAGTGACCCATGACTGCCCTCTATGGACCAAAGAAATGCCACCCACAGGCCATGTGGTACAGACCTCCAGCCTTCAGACCTCCTTGCTGGCCCCTGGCCAGGCCGCTTCTGCCTGGGCCTCGGTGCCGGCTGTGTCCTGACCTCGGGTTTCTGCCTCCACGCCTGGCCTGGCATCACTCTGATCAGATCTGTAGGCCTTTGCCACTCCGGGACTTATAGGCGGAGATGAGGCCACCAGGCTCTTCTCTGGGAAGTGACATCTGACCTAGGTTTTGTGACTATGGTCGGGCTGCTGTGTCAGGTCGACAGAAGGGGGCAGCAGGGAGGCAGGAGTGGCAAAGTAGGCCCAGCCAGCACTGTGTGTGTCCCTGCTTAGAGCCTTCTCAGCCACCAGAGCAGTCCTTGGTGTTGACAGCAGAGGTGCCAGCCACAAGGAAGGGTGGCCCTGGCCAGACTCCCTGAGGGCTCCCAAGAAAGGCGTCCCCCCTCCTTTCACGAGCACCTCCAGCCTCCCTCTGCTTCTGGCTGAGGGTCCTGTCATGCATTCTCTGCCCTCCACTCTTGGCTGCATTTCGGGAGAAGAACGAGGGCTCTGGGTTCAAGCTCTGCATTTAATTAGCTTCCCATTCCTCCTGTAAACAGTGAGTGAGTCACTGAGCGTCACAGAGTCTCGCGTGTGAAGTCAGGTGCCTCTTCTGTCGCCCAAGACCTGGGCGAGCTATGTAGATGGAGCCTGTTTGGTCAGGCCACAGAAATGCCCGGGGGTGGCCACAGAATGAGTCCCGGCTTCAGGAACGCTGTGGTCTCCCCGAGCAGCCAGAGGCCGCCGAGAGCCAAGTCCTCCCGGAAGTCATCCTTCCCTGACTCCAGTACAAAGCTCTGCCCACACCTCTGCCTTTTGACCTCCACATGTGGCCCTATTCCTTGGTTCCCTTTATCACAGGACAGACATAGCCAGGGAGCCCAATACGCCCGAGCCTTTAGGAAGGCCCCTGTTGTTGCTGGCACGCAGCCCTCAAGGGTCTGCATGGAGGAGGCAGGCAGCAGCCAAGAAAGGTGCAATGAACGAGTCTTAAGCACACAGGCCACGCAGAGTCTGGGAGTGTGGGGGCTCGCAGGTGTGATTCCCACAGAGCTCACACACTATCCTGAGCTGCCATGGTGACCCCATTTTGCAAAAGTGGAACGGAGGCTCTGAGTGGTAAGAACCATTCCCAGGGCAAGGCTGGCAGAGCTGCGATTGGGGTTCTACTTCTGTTGCAGTCAGGTTCGCATTGCTGGCAGGAAACACCCAACCAAGAGCAGCTTGTGGGACAAAAGATTTATTTTGACTTACAGACTCGAGGGGAAGCTCCATGATGGCAGGGGAAAATGATGGCATGAGCACAGGTGGACATCACCTCCTGGCCAACATAAGGTGGACAATAACAGCAGGAGAGTGTGCCAAACACCAGCAAGAGGAAACTGGCTAAAACACCCAGAAGCCCGCCCCCAGCAATACACTGCCTCCGGGAGGCTTTAATTTCCAAATTGCCATCAGCTGGGGGACCTAGCATTCAGAACACCTAAATTTATGGGGAACACCTGAATCAAACCACCACATCCTGCCCCTGATCCCCATAAACTGATAACCATCCATGATGTAAAATGCAATGTATTCAGTCCAACTTTAAAAGTCTCCATAGTTTTTTTTTAAATATATATTTAATTTTATTATTTATTTGATAGAAACAGAGAGAGAGAAAATGGGCACAGCAGGGTCTCCAGCCACTACAAACAAACTCCAAACACACGCGCCCCCTTGTGTATCTGGCTTACGTGGGTCCTGGGGAATCGAACCTGGGTCCTTTGGCTTTGCAGGCAAATGCCTTAACTGCTAAGCCATCCCTCCAGCCCAGTCTCCATAGTTTTTATCAATGCTAATGATGTTCAAACATTCCCATAGTCTGAGATCTTTTAACTGAGCCATAATGCCAAAAAAATCCCCCCCTCCAAGCCCATAATGGTGCAGAATAAACATTCACACTATAAAAGATGGTACTGGGTATAGCAAAGAAATATTCAGCCAATACAAGATTTAAAACAACCAGGACAGTGTTTGTTAACAACCCTTTATCTCTTAGTGCTATAAACTCCACTGAAAACTGATTAAAGTCTCATTCTTGTAAAAAAAAAAAAAAAAAAAAAAAAAAAAAAAAACAGGGCAAACATCAAACTGTAACTCCAAGTCCAACAACTCTAGTCAGTGACAAGTCTCCAAGTCCGATAATTCTAACCAGCAACAAGTCTCTGGAGTTCCAATTCCGCCCCTCCAGCTAGGCTACTCAGAGTCCCAGAAAACTTCATCGGGCCGACAGCTTTCCTTAGCAGCCATCTCGTGGTCCCGGCATCTCCACTGGGTCTCCACTGCAATCCACGGTTCATCCTCATGGCTCCATCGGGTCTCCATGCAGGCATCCAGCAAACCTGCTTCACACTGCCCATGGCCATTTCCAAAACACAAGACCATGTTGCAAAATCTCTTTCCTGCATTTCGTATACTTCATAATACTAGGTAGGGTGCCAATTTGTTAATCCAGGGGGGAATAAAGCAGACTTTGAAGAACAGGACACTCCTTGAGCACTCAGGCCCCTTCTAAAGAGTCAACATTCTTCCCATTGCCCCAGTCTCAATTGTTGTCCTCTCTCAATTGTAGCTGAATGGGCAGCAATTTTACCCAAATGCTTCATTTTTTCTGTGTCATATCCCTCTGCTCACATCAGTCCATTTCTACACAAAGCAACCCTGCACAAATTCTCAGGACACGGCCATAACAGCAAGCCTTTCACACAAACTTCTTCTAGCCCAGTCCAGGCAAAGCTCTTTCTCACCCTCACAAGCCAAACCTCACAGTTCATAGTTTTTACTGCATCCACGTCATTCAACTCTGACCAGATTAGTCCAACAAGCTGTACTTACAGCACTGCAAGGTGTCTCTTAGGCCAAGATTTCAAATCCTTCCACATTCCTCTTGAAAATCAGCTCCAAAAGGCCAAAAACCACACAGTCAGGTGTCTTGCAGCAATCCCACTCCTCGGTACCACTTTACTGTTGTGTCAGGTTCACATTGCTGCAGAAATCACCCAACCAAGAACAGCTTGCGGGAAAAAGGTTTATTTTGGCTTATAGACTCGAGGGGATGCTCCATGATAGCAGTGGAAAACAATGGCGTAAGCAGAGGGTGGACATCACCCCCTGGCCAACATCAGATGGACAATAACAGCAGGAGAGTGCGCCAAATACCAGCAAGGGGTAACTGGCTATAACACCCATAAGCCCTCCCCCAACAATACACTGCCTCCAGGAGATTTTAATTTCCAAATTGCCATAAACTGGGGACCTAGCATTCAGAACACCCAAGTTTATGGAGGACACCTGAATCAAACCACCACAACTTCTTTAGGGGGCTATCAGTGACTCCCTTCCTTTGTTACACTGTCTCTCTCCTACTGGTTCTCTTCCCTCTCACCAGTAGCCCCTCCAATATAGAAATCAGGGCATGGGGCTGGAGAGATGGTTTAGAGGCTAAGGCACTTGCTTGCCAAACCTAAGGATTCAGGTTCAACTCCCCAGGACCCACGTAAGCCAGATGCAAATGGTGGAGCATGCATCTGGAAGTCATTTGTGGTGGCTAGAAGCCTTGGCATGCCTATTCATTCTCATTCTCTCTCTGTCTCTTTCTCTCATAAACAAGTAAATTAAAAAAAAAAAAAAAGAAATCAGAGCATGATCACCCTATCTAAAACCAACTTTAGAATATTAAGGGAAAAGACAGAGAACCCCGCTGAGGGTCTGGCACCTGCCGGGCACAGAGCTGCAGGAGCAGAAACCAGGTGGAGGGATTTTCCACTCACACCAGCCTCCTCTCAAAGTCAAGAAACCCAAAGAAGAAGACAGTAGGGACCCGCTGAGCAGCTGCTGAAGGAGAGCACAGACAGGAGCAGATGAACAGCTCCCGTGCTACTCCAGGCATCCTGCACAGCCTTCCCATCCCCCAACTGCCCGTGCTGTGAACCACCAGAGTCCTCATCCGCCCCAGCCACGCGGCATCCAGCACAAGCAATCAGAACACCAGATCCAGCGACCCAAGCAGCCTAACTGAGTCCACAGCCCAACAGAGAGGGATCAAGGTGGGCACTCAGCATGGTTGAGTTTGGAAGCCATCCCAAAAGGGTAACAGGACCTACTTACACAAAGCCAGGCCTGCACTAAAAGTGCTGATCTCACCTTCCATGTCAGGGCAGGTTATGTGTTAGATTTGATTGATACATTCTTGGTTGGCTTTACCATTCTCAAATAGGCTATATTTTGGGGTTTACTATTGTTGCCTTTGACATTTCCTGATTTATAGGGCCTTTGTCCTTTTCTTCTGTCATTTTTGGGGGCAGAGTCTGACTCACCCCCAGGCTGACCTGGAACCCATTTCAGACCAGAAATCTAAGCCTCCTAGTTGATAGGATTAAGGGTGTGGAGCAACACATACCCTCAGGGATTTTGGCTTTATTCAATTATCTGTTTGCTTTAATCCCCACTCTTGCATAAGTACTCTGGAGTGAATGTGTATATTGCTCAGTTGTATTTTAGAATTTGCCAGTAATTTGCTCCACCTAGCCTACTAGAATACTTGAGTAGCAGGCAAACTCAACACCTAGGATCACTTCTGCTGTAACTCTGGGAGTATAAGAGCTACACCTAGGCATCTTAAACTCCTATCCTGAAGATATATAAATTAAGATTTACATGGCTAAGAACACTGCAGATAATTAGAAAATCCAAGCATCAAATTAACTCAATATGCAAAAATTTCTACATTATAATATAAGAAACACAGCAAGTCAAGACAATATAATTCCACCAAAAATTATAAATCCATCAGAAATAACCTCCAGTGAGCTTGTTTTAGATGAAATGCCTGACAAGGATTTAAAAAAAAAATGATTATATCTATGCTCAAAGAAATCAAAGAAGAAAACAAATTCCTGAAGCAAATATATTGAAAGCAGTTAGAGAGAAAAATCAAGTCACATACAAAGGCAAGCCCATCAGGATCACAGCAGATTACTCAACACAAACTTTATTTATTTTTGTTTGACTAATTATGAGTTTTATCAACATTTTTAGTCCGACCTCCATGGATAGCATGAAGATCTGGCATTGAGTATTGCAGTTAGAAGACTCAAGTTTTGTACTTAGAGAAAATTCGTGTTTGCTTCTGATTCACCAGCTTGGAGTTCTGCTACCTGGTTGGCTTTGTCCTCATTCCACATTGTCAGACTCCGCTTTCCCACCTCAGGTTGTGTGGTCTCCAATGGCAACGCTGTCCTCTGGGATTCCCAGAGAATTGTTGCAGGAGATTTTCTGAACTTTCTCCTCTTTCTCACAGAACTCATTTCCCAAACATGACTGCGCTCATTGCATCCCTTGCCCGTTCTCTCTTGTCTTTTTTTCTTTCATTGTGATATTTGGAAGGTGTCTGTGTATAAGGTTTTAACCCACATGGACTCCTCAAAGATGCAGCAGGTCTCTGGTTAGCCACTTGGGTTTATTTAAACAAAGACAAGCCTTTTTTTTTTTTTTTTTTTTTTTTTTTTTTTTGCTGCACTCCTGCCTTCTCTCACTGGGTGAAGTCGCACCCTGACAATTTGGGTGTCTGACAGCGGGGTGCTTCCCTGGTGTGCTGAGGGCTCTGTTTCCTGTTGTGTTTTGGCAACTGGACTCCATCCTCAGCAGAAAGCAGCTCTGGCCTAGTGCTGCCTTCCTCAGCCTTCAGGCTGCAGTCAGGAGGGACGGGAGGTTTTGCTTCCCTGCCAGCATGCTGGAGGACTGTTCTCTTCCACCCGTGCTGAAGCCTGTCTATCTGCCCTGAAGTCCAACTGTCTTCATCTTGTTAGTTCTAGCAGGACTATACCAAGGCTGTCCTCCGACGCCAGCATTCCCTATCTCTTCTTTTCAGGAATTGACTACATTCTCCCTGCAACTAACCCTGACTGTATCACACACTGCCAAAAATTCTTGACCACATGAAAATGGAATCTTTGTTTCTGAGTTTTGGATCCAATAAAGACCTTTCCAAATTTCATAGTTTGCTAACCACAGTGGGGCTCTGAGCGAGAAAGTGAAGCAGCAGCAGACATGGAGGCTCTGATGCCACCTCAAATTCGAGCTGCCATCTTCTGTTATGACAGGGCTGACAAAGGTGGATGGACGTCCTGCTAGGAAGGATGCACGAGTGAGCCATGGTCATGCACAGATGGCACAAGTTGCTTCAGTTTGTCTGCAGATATGGAAATCTGTTCCTAAAAATTGTCATGAGAGAAGAGCAAGATGTCTGGCAAGACCAGTTCAATTTTATATATAAAAAACAAAAAACAGGGCTGGAGAGATGGCTTAGCCATTAAGCTCTTGCCTGTGAAGCCTAAGGACCCCGGTTCGTGGCTCGATTCCCCAGGACCCACGTTAGCCAGATGCACAAGGGGGTGCATGTGTCTGGAGTTTGTTTGCAGTGGCTGGAAGCCCGGGCACACCCATTCTCTCTCTCTCTCTCTCTCTGTCACTCTCAAATAAATAAATAAATAAAAGTGAACAAAAAAATTTAAAAAAAAAACAAAAAATACATCCTTGTTGAAAATGACAGGACACACTTGAAAAAGTTAAGAACATCAATATCCAGGTGGTAAGAAAGCATATTACTTTCATTTTTTTCTTTATGAATATTTTTTTAAAAGTATTTTATTAATTTATTTATTTGGGAGAGAGAGAGAATGGGAGTACCTGGACCTCCAGCCACTGCAAATGAACTCCAGATGCATGCGCCACCTTGTGCACCTGGCTTACATGGTTGCTTGGGAATCAAACATGGGTCCTTAGGCTTCACAGGAAAGTGCCTTAACCACTAAGCCATCTCTCCAACCTGAAGTTGTTATTTTATAGGAACATATTGTTAGCATAATACTAAAACTGAACTGCAAGTGATGGATAACCTTGACCATCAACTTGACTGACACCTGGAAGGTTAGTGGGTGTGTCTGTTGAGGGCATTTCTAGAGACCATCAACCTGTTAGGGCCTTGACCTTGTCAATGGTTCATTCCAGTGATGGATTTCAAATTTGAATAGAGGGGAGATGGTGGGACTCTGGGAGGTGGGGCCTAGTTAAGAGGTATGTCTTCTGGGGCTATATCATGTCTCCAGCCTTTTCCTCTGACCCTCCTCCCACTCTCTACTTCCTGTCTGTCAGGAGTTGGGCAGATCTTCCCCACCATACCCTTCCGCCATGATGCTCTGTCTCCCTCCCTACAGGCCCAGAAACATGGAGTCAAACAGTCATGGACTGAAACCTCTGAAACCAAGAGCCAAAATAAATCCTTCCTCTTCTCCTTAAGTTGCTCCCTCAGGAGTTTTGTCACAGTGATGAAAGTCTAATTAGCACACTGAAGAATAGATTAATACAGTTCATTTGCCCCACGCTCTTGCATTGTAAAGATGAGATACCAGGAAGTCCGAGGCAAGGCCAGGAATAGAAAGGTCCATCCCAGCTCCTGCACAGAGGGCTCTCATCTCATTGTAGCCTGTGGCAGTTACTCAACACTTACCTTCCCTCCCCCTGCCTAGGGTGGCTGTCTCCAAATGGCCTGAGAGCAACAGCAAACAGCCACACAGCCCCATGTTTGGACACTTAGATGCACTGATGCCTGCAAACATAAAGTGAAGGTCTCTCTCCTGAGAGAAGATCGTGTCTGCCTTTCCCACAGACTTCCCGGCCTCGTTAACACCAGCTAGAAGGTTGGGGACAGGGACCTGTGGACGCAAACACCACAGCAACCCACATGTGAGGCACACAGCACATGTTCCAGGAGTCACCAGATGTCTCTCTCTCAACACAAACTTTAAAAGCCAGAAGGGCTTGGGACGATGTATTCCATGTTCTGAAAGATAAAAACTATTAACCAAGATTACTTTATCTATCCAAATTGACAGAGAAATAAGAACATTCCACAACAAAAATAGGATAAAGGAATATATAAATACTAAACCAGTTCTACAAAAAATACTTGAAAGGATCCTCCCTGCTGAAGAGAAAGAAAAGCACACACATAAGAAAATAGGACATAATAAAGCATACTCAAATAATAGTTAATACAAGATAGTAAAGGATAAACTGGAAGAACTACAAAACAAGAAGAATGGAAAGAATAAATACACACCTTTCAATAATAACTCTTAATGTCAATGGCCTCAATGCCCCAACCAAAAGACACAGGTTTGCATACTGTGTTAAAAAGCAGGATCCTTCAATTTGTTGCCTCCAAGAAACTCAACTTTCCATAAAAGACTGACACTATCTTAGGGTGAAAGGATGGAAAATGGTATTTCAAGCAAGTGGGCCTAGGAAACAAGCAGCTGTTGCCATCCTAATATCTGACAGGGTAGACTTCAAACCAACATTAGTGAGGAAAGATAAAGAAGGTCACTTTATACTGATTAAAGGAACAATACAGCAGGAGGACATTACAATCCTAAACATACATGCACCTAACATGGGGGCTCCCAACTTCATCAAACAAATGCCATTAGAACTAAGGTCACAGATAACACCTAACACAGTTGTAGTGGGGGACTTCAACACCCCACTCTCATCAATTGACAGGTAATCCTGGCAAAAAAAAAAATAAACAGAGATGCATCTGGATTAAATGAGGTCATAGAACAAATGGACCTAACAGATATATACAGGACATTTCATCCAAATGCTGTGGAACACACATTCTTTTCAGCAGCACATGGAACATTCTCTAAAATAGACCATATATTAGGACACAAAGCAAATCTTAACAAATACAGGAAAGTTGAAATAATTGCTTGCACTTTATCTGATCATAATGGTATCAAATAAAATCAATAGCAAGAAAAGCTATAGAGCATACACAAAATCATAGAAACTAAACAATACACTACTAAATGCTGAATGGGTCAATGAAGAAATCAAGAAGGAAATAAAAAAATTCATAGAATTATCAACAGTGGACACTGCAAGCCTTATATTTGGCCAGCCAGGCCAAATGAGCCAACAGGTACAATAGTGGCACATCTGTCATGGTGGAAACCAACTGCCCTCTAATTGGATTGGAGGCCTGCTCCATGGGAGGGAATACATCCCTAATACTGAAAACTTAAAACAGGGGTAGTCATGAGCCCTAGGGGTGTAACATCTGCTGCTCTCTGGCTAAATGTATATACTATGCTTATCAAACTGCCCAGTAAGCACTTCTCTTAATGTTCATACCCTTATATTAATGCTACTCTCACTTTTGGTAGAGAATCTTCTCTTTTCAGATGGCAGTGACCTTGGGACAACTCAGAAGGCATCATGGTGCTGGAAAGAAGTGACCGGAGTGCTCAGTACTGTAATATCTCTATCACACCTTCCAAGGCTCAGGGTCTAATGTGGAAGAGGTGGTGGAAATAATATAAGAGCCAAAGGAAGGGTAGGACTCCTTACAACGTGCTCCCCCAGACACAAAATAGCCTGGATATCCATGAACTCACAGTGCCTGACACTACCTACACAAGACCATCATAAGAGGAGGAAAAGATCATGACATCAAAATAAAAGAGAGACTGATTGAGATGGGGAGGGGTATGTTGGAGAATGGAGTTTCAAAGGGGAAAGTGGGGGGAGGGAGGGTATTACCATGGGATATTTTTTATAATCATGGAAGTTGTTAATAAAAATTTGGCAAAAAATTCATAGAATCAAGTGATAATGAAAACACAATATACCAAAACCTTTGGGACACAATGAAGAAGTCCTAAGAGGGAAATTTGTAGCTTTAAGCCTATATTAAGGAATTAGAAAGGTCACAAGTAAACAATTTAATGCTTTACCTTAAGGCCTTGGAAAAAGAAGAACAAGGCAAACCAAAAATCAGTAGATGGGAAGAAATAATAAAAATTAGGGCACAAATAAATGAAATAAAAACCAAAAGAAAAAAATACAAATAATCAATGAAACAGAGTTGGTTCTTTGAGAAGATAAACAAGATTGATAAACCCTTAGCAAATCTGGTCAAAAGAAAGAGAAAAGAGACACAAATTAATAAAATTAGAGATGAAAAAGGCACCATTACAACAGATATGAAAGAAATTCAAAAAATCATAAGGACGTTCTTTAAGAACATATACTCCACTGATTTCCTTGATATATATGACCTACCCAAATTAAACCAAGGGGCTGTATAGATGGCTTAGTAGTTAAGGTGCTTGCTTGCAAAGCCTAATGAACTGGGTTCAGTTACCTAGTACCCACATAAAACCAGATGCACAAAGTGGTGCATATACCTAGAGTTTGTTTATAGTGGCTAGGGGCACTAGCATGTCCATCTTGTCTGCATGTCCATTCTCTCTATCTGTATCTCTTTTATCTCGCTTTGCTTAAAAATAAATAATTAGGGCTGGGGAAGTGACTTAATGGTTAAGGCACTTGCCTGAGAAACCTAAGGACCCCGGTTTGATTCCACAGGACCCACGTAAGCCAGATGCACAAGGGGGCACATGTATCTGGAGTTCATTTGCAATGGCTAGAGGCCCTGGTGTGCCCATTCTCTTTCTCTCTATCTGCCTCTCTCTCTCTCTCTCTGTCTCAAATAAATAAATAAATAAAATATTTAAAAGCTTTAAACGCAAATTTAAATAAATAAGTAAGTAAGTAAAAAAAATAAATCAAGATGAAATAAACCACTTAAATAGACCTATAACAAGTATGGAGATCCAAGCAGTTATAAAAAATATCTCCCAGCTAAAAAAAGTCCATTCCCAGATGGATTCACTGGTGAATTTTACCAGACCTTCATGGAAGAACTAACACCACTTCTTCTCAAACATTTCCTTAAAATAGAAAAGGAAGGAACTCTACCAAACTCCTTCTATGAAGCCAGCATCACCCTGATACCAAAACCAGACAAAGGCAGAACAAAAAAAGAAAATTACAGACCAGTCTTCCTCATGAACATAGATGCAAAAATTCTCAACAAAATATTGGCAAGCAGAGTATAAGAATATATCAAGAAGATCATTCATCCCAACCAAAGCTTTGTCCCAGAGATGCAGGGATGGTTCAACATATGCAATAAATATAATACACTATATAAATGGACTGAAGGGCAAAAATTGCATGATCATCTTAATAGATGCAGAAAAGGTATTTGACAAATCCAACATCCCTTCATAGTAAAAGTCCTACAGAGACTAGGAATAGAAGGAACATATCTTAACATAATAAAGGTTATTTGTAGCTGGTGTGGTGGCAGACGCCTTTAATCCCAGCACACGGGAGGCAGAAGTAGGAGGATCTCCGTGAGTTCGAGGCTACCCTGAGACTACATAGTGAATTCCAGGTCAGCCTGAGCTAGAGTGAAACCCTACCTTTAAAAATCAATCAATCAGTCAATCAATCAATCAATCAATAAAAATATAATAATAATAAAATAAAATAAAAAATAAAGGCTATTTATGACACACCTACAGCCAGCATAAAACTAAATGGGGAAAAACTTGAAGCTTTTCTACTAAAACCAGGAACAATAAAAGGGTGATCACTGTCCCCACTTGTATTTAATATAGTACTAGAAGTCTTAGCTATAGTAATAAGGCAAGAGACACACATAAAAGGGATACAAATTGGAAAGGAAGGGATCAAATTATCATTATTTACAGATGATATGATTCTATACATAAAGGACCTTATAAACTCTACCAGCAAACTGTTAGAGCTGATAAACACTTTTAGCAACGTAGCAGGATACAAAACAAACACACAGAAATCAGTAGCCTTCCTATGCACTGAACAAACATGCTGAGGATGAAATCAGGGAATCATTCCCATTCACAATTGCCTCAAAAAAAAAATAATAAAGTGAATAAATAAATAAAAATATATTTTTAAAAAGACATGAAAAAGGGCTGGAGAGGTGGCTTAGTGGTTAAGGTATTTGCCTGCAAAGCCAAAGGATCCCAGTTCAACTCTCCAGGACCCATGCAAGCCAGATGCACAAGGTGGCACATGCATCTGGAGTTCTTTGCAGTGGCTGGAGGCCCTGGCACACCCATTCTCTCTCTCTGTATCTGTCTCTGTCTCTCTTTCTCTCTTAAATAAATAAATAAATAAAAAATATAAAAAATAAAGTGCCTTGGAATAAAATAAAAATAATAATAACCAGTGCTAGGGATGGGATACCTTCCAGTAAGTTGTTTGGAGGTCCCTGATGCCTCCGAAACATTACAGGCCATTGCCAAGGCTCTTGGTTTCCCACCAGGAATAGATAGGAAGACCCTATTGCTGAAGACTCCACATGATTGGGCTGCAAAGCCACTGAGAACTCTTGCTGGAGCTGAGCTGATAACCTCCTCCCTGTAGAACAGCTGACAGAAAGCTGGAAAAAGCTATGCTGTATGCAGCTCTATCAGAGAGAGAGAAGTCATCAGTGGAGACAAAGAACAATGGACATTGCAAGCCTTAAGTTTGGACAACCAGGCCAAATGAGCCAATGGGTATAATAATGATATGTCTGTTTGGGGGGAAACCAACTGCTCTCTAATTGTACTGGAGGCCGGCTGGAGGAGGGAATACATGCCTGACACTGAAAATCTATGATGGGGAGGTCATGAGCCCTAGGGGTGTAACGCCTGCTTGGTCTGACTAAATGTATATATTATGCTCACCAAACTGCCCAGTAAGCACTTCTCTTAATGTTCATACCCATATGCTCTCACTTTTGGGTACAGAAGCTTCTCTTTTCAGATGGCAATGACTTCTGGGATGACTCAGAAGGCACCATTGTGCTGAGAAGTGATAGAGGAGTGTTCAGCACTAAAACATCTCTATCACACCTTCCAAGGCTCAGGGTCCATTGTGGAAGAGGTGGTGGATTGAATGTAAGAGCCAAAGGAAAGGTAGGACTCCTTCCAGACACAAAATAGCTCGGATACCCATGACCTCGCAGTGCTTGGTACTACCTATACAAGACCCTCATAACAGGAGGAAAAGATGACATCAAAATAAGAGAGATTAATTGAGATGGGGAGGGGATATGATGGAGAGTGGAGTTGTGAAGGGGAAAGTGAGGAGAGGGGAATTATCATGGTTTATTGTCTATAATTATGGAAGTTGTCAATTAAATTTTTTGTTTTTGTTTTTTGAGATAGAGTCTCATTCTAGTCCTGGCTGACCTGGAATTCACTATGTGGTCCCAGGGTGGCCTTGAACTCATGGTGATCCTCCTACCTCTGCCTCCCGAGTGCTGGGATTAAAGGTGTGTGCCACCAAGCCTGGCTTAATTAATTTTTTTTAAAAAGAAAAAGGATGAATAAAAACATCAAGTTACTGACCCTTGTTAAATCCAGGAGGCAGATGTAAGGAGTGTTCATCATGGTGCTCAACTATTTCAAGTTCATTTGAAATATTTCCTATTAAAGAAACAGCCAAGCATGCTGGTGCGTGTCTGTAATTCTAGCGCTTGGGAGGAGGTAGGAGGACCAGGAGTTCAAGGTCGGCCTCAGCTACATAGTGAGGACTGAGACCAGCTTAGGCTACATCAGACCCTGTCAGAGAGAGGAAGAAAGAGGAGGAGAAGGAGAAGAAAAGAGGAAAAGGAATAGAGGGGAGGAGGAGGGAGAGGCAAAGGAAGGAGGGAAGGAAAGATAAATAGACCAAAGACAGAAAGTCTTACTCACTGTGCGCTGAGGCTGGGGCTAGGTGGACAGAGGCTGGGGTCTAGTTAACAATGCCTCAAGTCGTCTTAGTGCCCAGAACCAATGCATTTCATTTTTATTTTCAGGCAGAAGATGAGCCCTGTGGAGACAGAAGCTGGTGACAGTTACAAGTACCAGCCATAGTCCTCTAGCCTACAGCCCACAGTCATAGCAGAAGACACATCAGGGCTAGAGAGATGGCTCAGCAGTTAAAGCCTTTACCTGCAAAGCCTGAGGACCAGAGTTGGCAATGGCTAGAGGCCCTGGTATGCCCAAATTCTCTCTCTCAAACAAATAAATAATGAAACATTTTAGTGAGACATTAATAAAAATCAAGATGTAATTTTCTTCCTAGTTATAACCCACTTCTACTTCAGAGAAAAGCCTGGCCCAATTCCCCAGGGAGATGTGGGTCAGTGCACTGTGAGCAGACAGCATTGCAGAAAGGGAAGGGGACAGCAGGAAGCCGCAGTGACCAGAAGAGAACACAGGGAAATTTATACAAGATCCCAGCAGAGTGCCCGGCCCACCAAGGGGTGCGGTTTACATGCCTGCCCACCTTTAGGGTCAGGAGGGGACATGACTATTTCAGGGAAGACAGAAACCACCTGGTCAATCATTCTCTAACTGGAATAAACACTAACGAGGCTGTCTTGTGACAAAGTCCTGCTGGTGTCTGCATGCCTGCAGAGCGGGAGGCTCCACGGAGGGAAGGGAGGCCAACCTAGTCTTTGGGCAGAGAAGGGACTGTCTGAGACTGCAGAGAGAGAAGGATGGAGGAGATGTGGTCAGCAGAAAATGTGCTTTCTAAGACTTTCTCCAGCTTTGTATAGAAAAGTGCCAGTCTTTGGGGGCTTGTTTTCTGAGCCCCAACAGCAGAGGACAGCCTGCCTACAGGAAGACCCTGAGGACACGCCTGAGCCTTGTTCTCTGGAATTCTGAAATTTGCCTTCTGGGCACAAGCATCACATTTGTCCACATCTCTAAACCTCCAGGAACACAAGTGCTTTAGAAATATTAATCTATATCTGTCACCCCAACTAATACAGGAGGGTTGCAAATTCAAAGCCAGCCCAGGAAATTCAGCAAGATTTTGTCTGGAAACAAAAGAATACAAACAAGCTAGACATGCAGCTCAGTCAGTATAGGGCATTTACCTAGTGTGTTCAAGGCCCTGGGTTCGATCCCCAATATTGGAAAAAAAAAAATCAGCCTGAATATCCTGAGCTAATCAGGCCCTGTTTGCACATGCCCGAATCCAGGGCAGTTTCAGCCGGGAGCTGGTAGAGAAAAGTGGTGTGTGCTGGGGGGCGAAGCTCTACACACTGAGGACAGGAAAGACTCCCTCGTGCCTGGAGGCTGGAAAGGGGCAGAGGAAGGGGGAAAGGAAGGCAAGGGGACCTTCTTAGGTGGTTCCTCTACCTCTGCGAAGAGAAGGCCTTGCAATCTGGACCTGGGGGTGGCTGGATTGAACTTTCCAGATAAAAAAGAGGCTGAGGAGCCAGGCATGGTGGAACACACCTGTAATCTCAGCACTTGAGAGTCTGAGGCAGGAGGACTGGGAATCCAAGGCTGGTCTGGACTACATGATGAGATTTTGTCTCAAAAGAAATCAAGGACAGAAGGAAGGGAGGAAGGAAGGGAGGGGAGAAATAAAAATAAAGATCCAGGCATGGTGATGTACACCTTTAATCAATCCTAGCACTCATGTGGCTAAGGTCGGAGGATCGCCATGAGTTTAAGACCAGCCTAGGCTACATAGTGATTTCCACATAAGTCTGGGCTGGAGTGAGATCCTACCTAGAAAAAGAAAACGGTGGTGGGAGGCTGGAGAGATCGCTCTTTGATAAAGCTGGGTGCATCAAGTGGCACATGCTTCTGGAGTTGGTGTGTGGCTTCTAGAGGCCCTGGTACACCCATTCTCTCTCTTCTCTATCTCTCTCCTTGCAAATAAATAAATAAAAATATTTTTTAATGAGGAAGAGAAAAGGAAAAAGAAAGCAGAGTAGAGAGGAGCTCGATAAGTGCTTGCTCTGCAGTGTGTGAGTCATGAGGGTCACTTCGGATCCTCAGAACCCACATGAAGTACCAGGTGTGGTGTCCTACACCTGTGGTTCCAGAGCTGGGTAGCAGAGAGAGGATCCCCGGGCTTCAAAGGCTAGCTAGTCTAGCCAAATTGGTGAGCTCTGGGTTTAATGAGAGACCCCATTTCAAAGATTAAAAATGGAGAGTGACTGAGGAAGACACCTGATGTTGACCTCTGGCATTCCCTGCACGTGCACACACATCCCCATGTGCACCCACACACGTATGCACACTCATCCACCACACACTCACACATCCCCATGTGCACCCACACACGTATGAACACCCATCCACCACACACTCACACATCCCATGTGTACCCCACACGTATGAACACCCATCCACCACACACTCACACATCCCCATGTGCACCCACACACGTATGCACACTCATCCACCACACACATCCCCATGTGCACCCACACACGTGTGAACACTCATCCACCACACACATCCCCATGTGCACCACACATGTAGGAACACTCATCCACCACACACTCACGCATCCCATGTGCACCTACACACGCGTGAACACTCATCCACCACACACTCACGCATCCCATGTGCACCCACACACGTGTGAACGCTCATTGACCACACACTCACACATCCCATGTGTACCACACACGTATGAACACCCATCCACCGCACACTCACACATCCATGTGTACCACACACGTATGAAATCACGCCATCACACCTCATGAGTACAAGTCTGCACACATCCCAATGTGTACCTCATGCGTACACAGTAATGAACACCCATCCAACCGCACACTCACACATCCCATGTGTACCCCACACGTATGAACACCCATCCACCGCACACTCACACATCCCATGTGTACCACACACGTATGAACACCCATCCACCGCACACTCACACATCCCATGTGTACCCCACACGTATGAACACCCATCCACCACACACTCACACATCCCATGTGTACCCCACACGTATGAACACCCATCCACCGCACACTCACACATCCCATGTGTACCACACACGTATGAACACCCATCCACCGCACACACACATCCCCATGTGTACCACACACGTAGGAATGCTCATCCCCCACACACTCACACACATGATAAAGAAAAGCAACGTCTGAGGGCCCGAGATTCTGAGCAAGTGAAGGAGAACCCCGAGTGATGAAGCCTGGCAAGGAAGTGCTGGCCCTGTCTCTCACATGAGCCCAGCGAGTATCTTAATTGATTTTTCAGGGGAGAAAGGAAGAGCCTACAATCCTTCCCCTGGAATACAGTGTGCTCCCTGACCCAAGATAGGCTGGTTATAACTCACCTTCCCTGGGGGTGAACTGCTCCCCCCCTCCCCGCGCGCAACCAAGGGCCCAGTCGTATGCCCCCAGGATGGCAAGGTCCGGAGTTGAGAGCTCTCACCCCGCACCCCACTTCACAGACAGTAAAACTGATGCCTGGAGGGCAGACGTGGGTGGCCAGGAAACTCCGTTGAACCGGTATCATCTTTAACAAGTTTCTGGGACTCTAAAAA
Organism: Dipus sagitta; assembly: GCA_036346955.1. Classification (NCBI taxonomy): domain Eukaryota; kingdom Metazoa; phylum Chordata; class Mammalia; order Rodentia; family Dipodidae; genus Dipus; species Dipus sagitta. The sequence goes on along the minus strand of CM070777.1, from coordinate 3,421,834 downwards.
GGGGAGAGGTAACCGGGCGTGGTGGCGCACGCCTTTAGTCCCAGCACTCAGGAGGCAGAGGTAGGAGGACTGGCATGAGTTCAAGGCCACCCTGAGATGACAGAGTTAATTCCAGGTCAGCCTGGACCAGAGTGAGACCCTATCTCGAAAAACCAAAAAAATAAAAAAATAAAAAGGGGAGAGGAACTTGTGGACATTTGTTCTGACTTGCTCTTTGAATGAGATTTGCCCCAAGGCAGGAGGATTGCTGTGAGTTCCAGGCCAGCCTGGGCTGGTTGGATAAAGAAAAATAAAAAAGGAACCACATCAAAGTCATCTTCATCTACATAGCACATTTGAGGCCAGCCTGGGTTACATCAAACCCCTCAAACAAACCAGGGAGGGGACCACAGACCTCCTGAGCCCAGCAGCGTACCAAAAGGCAGTGGGGCAAGTCCCAAGTAGAAACACAGAAAACAAAGCAACGTACCCTTTACAGCAACTGAACGTGGCTGACTTTTCTTCCTAACTTTGCTGTTACTCTGGATTTGCTACAGTTGAGAGGAGGCCGGAGCATCTCCAGTGGGTTCTGGAAGTGAGGACATAAAACGATGGGAAATCACCCACTGGTCAGCTGAAGGTGATTCTGAGTTACTTATTTATAACTCGGGTGCTCTGCCACCATGAATCAACACTGAAAATAACACAACACAGGCTTATTATTGTATAGTTTTCTTTTAAAATTTTTATGTGTTTATTTGCAACCAGAGAAGAGAGAGAGAGAGGAGGGGGGGAGGGAGGGAGGGAGAACGGGCAGTGTCAGGCCCTCTAGCCATTGCAAATGAACTCCAGATGCATGTGCCACTTTGTGCTTATGGCTTTACATGGGTACTGGAGAGTTGAACCCAGGTCGTTAGGCTTAACCACTGGACTATCTCTCCAGTCCACCCCCGTGTCGTTTTTTGTTGTTGTTTTGTTTTTCCAGGTAAGATCTTGCTCTAGCCCAGGCTGCATTCACTATGTAGTCACCTGGAATTCACTATGTAGTCTCAGGCTGGCCTTGAATTTACAGGAATCCTCCTACCTCAGCCTCCTGAGTGCTTGGGATGAAAGGCATATGCCACCATACCTGGCTAATTTCTTTTTACATAGTTTTATTTATTTATTTGAGAGAGACAGAGACTCTGGGAGCACCAGGGCTTCTTGCCATTGCAAATGGACTCCAGAAACACGTTGTGCAACTGTCTTTATGTGGGTACTGGGGAATTGAACCCAGACAGCAGGCTTTGCAAGCCTTGTCAATTACTGTATAGTTCTTTTTAATTTATTTACTTATTTATTTGAGAGAGAGAGAGAGAGAGAGAGAGAGAAGGGGAGAGAGAGAATGGGTGCATCAGGGCATACAGCCACTGCAAACGAACTCCAGATGCTTGCGCCATCTTGTGCATATGGCTTGTGTGGGTCCTGGGGAATTGAACCTGGGTCCTTTGGCTTTGCAGGCAAGCGCCTTAACCGCTAAGCCATCTTTCCAGCCCCAATTACTGTATAGTTCTATAGATTAGAAGTCCATGGACTAAAAGCAAGGTCAAGTGGGCTCTGCCTTTCTCAGCTCTGGAAGCTGTCTGCATTCCTTGGCATGTGGCCTCTTCATTGCAGCAACTTGACATTCACCTGACTACTCTTCTGTTATCGAGTCTTTCTGACAGCCAGGAAGGGCTCTCCCCCACCTTTTTGGTCTGTATATGCATATATGATTGTTGTATACATGTGTGTGAGTGCAGGTTGGCACGTGCCAAGGTGAGAGGATGACTTTGGGTGTTGCCTCTCCCCTTCATCTCATTTGAGGTGGGGTCTCTTCACTGCTGCATGTGACAAACTGCTGACGCCAAGCTTCCAGGAGTCTCCTCTCCCTGCCTGCCTTCTTGCTGCATGTGCCCTGGGTGTACAGAGACCCGCCAGCGTCCAGCTGTGGGTCCTGGGGATCCGAACGCAGGTACTCACACTTGTGTGGCAAGCGTTTAATCCACTGAGCCATCTCCCCAACCCTGTTTTTGTTTTATTTTGCTTTTTAAAAACAATGTTTTACTTTATTTTTATTTATTTATTTGAGAGAGAGAGAGAGAGAGAAAGAGGCAGAGAGAGGGAGAGAGAGAATGAGCGTGCCAGGGCTTCCAGTCACTGCAAATGAACTCCAGACGCATGCGTCCCCCTTGTGCATCTGGTTAACATGGATCCTGGGAAATCGAGCCAAGGTCCTTTGGCTTTGCAGGCAAATGCCTTAACCGCTAAGCCATCTCTCCAGCCCATTATTTTGCTTTTGTTTCTGAGGGAGAGTCTGACCTGGAGCTTAGCTCTGGAGCCCAGGCTGGCCTCAAACTCACAGTGATCCTCCTACCTCAGCCTCCAGAGTTCTGGGATTTTTTTTTTTTTTTTTTTTTTTTGAGATAGGGTTTCCTTGTGTAACTCACGCTGGCCTTGAACTCACAATCCTCTTGCTTCAGCCTCTCAAGTGCTGAGATTATAGGTGTGTGCTGTCACCCGACTTTTTTTTTGTTACAGGTATGAGCCACCATGCTTGGCTTAGTACTTTGTTAGTGGAAATATGGCTAAGCCAGATTTTTTTTTTTTTTAAAGAATTTAAAATCTAGGCCGGGTGTGGTGGCACACACCTTTAATCCCAGAACGTGGGAGGCAGAGGTAGGAGGATCGCCGAGAGTTTCGAGGCCACCCTGAGACTACATAGTGAATTCCAGGTCATCCTGGGCCAGAGTGAGACCCTACCTCGAACCCCCCCCCAAAAAAAAATTATTTAAAATCTCTTACATATTTTAGTTAAATTCTATCACACACCCTGCATATTTGTGTAGAGAATAGCACATGACACCAGGTTACAGCTTAGTGCATAGGAACTGACCACGCCCGTGGAATCAGCACACAGACCGAGAAACAGTGCCCTGGAGCCCGGAAGGCACCTGTTCCTCCCTCTTCCAATGCAAAACATCATGTCATGCTTGTCGATGTTGTGCTTCCCCGTGTGGGCAGCGCCTGGACTATTACTAACGAGAAAGGATGTTCATGTATTCATTCAACAAATACTTCCTGGCTCAGCCGGGCGTGGTGGCGCACGCCTTTAATCCCAGCACTCGGGAGGCAGAGGTAGGAGGATCGCCGTGAGTTCTAGGCCACCCTGAGACTCCATAGTGAATTCCAGGTCAGCCTGGGCTAGAGTGAGACCCTACCTCGAAAAACCAAAAAAAAAAAAAAAAAAAAAAAATACTTCCTGGCTCCTGTCCTAGGCTGGACGCCAGGAAAAATGGGACGAGTTGATTGGATGCTCGCCCTATGGTCCAGAGTCTATGCAGGCAATAGAGGGTGGGGCTGGGGCAGTGGTGGTGTGTTGCAAAGTAGCCAAGGACACAACGCATTAGCCAAGGCTCTCAGAAGGCTTTCCGGGGGGAGGTGGGCCCCTAAAGGATTATAGGTGGGGGAACAGCTTTCATAGAAGCATGGCAGTGGGGAAGCAAAGAATACAAAACCCAGTCTCTGAGATCTTGTGCACGCTGTGTGATGGCTGGTCCCTTTCTCATTTCAAGCCCAATCCCCACCTCTCCAGACTCACACTTAGACACTGTAGCCCCAGAGGACAAGAGAAAGGCCATTCGTACCCTCTCTGTATACCTTTTTTATAGAGTTCCTCTTGTGCCTGGCTCTGGGCCATCAAGGGAGTCAGACTCAATCCCAGCTTTGAGGAGCTCAGGGGACAGTGGCACAAAACTCCGGGTGAGGGCTGGGGAAGATAGCTCAGTTAGTAAAGTGCGTCCCGCAGGCATGAGGAGCTGAGTTCAATTCCACAGATCCCACATTTGAGAGTCAGGCATGGTGGTGAGCACCTGTAATTCCAGTGTTGGGGAAGCAGAGACAGGAGGATTCCTGCAGCTCACTGGCCAGACAGTCCAGTTCTAGCGGGTGAGAAACCTTGTCACAACAAAAAGGTGGACAGCACCTGAAAAACTACATCTGGCGATGTCCTCTGGCCTACACACACACACCCCTGCATGGACACCTTGAACGCACAGATGCTTGGGGTGAGGCCTGAAGCAAGATTCAGGTTACTGATGTCCTGCACTTACCCCATGCTCCCAGGCCTTCCTACCAGGTCTCCCAAGGGGACCTTCCCGGACAGGCCTTTCTCCTCCATTCTGCCCGCATTTGTCTAACATCCTAGGCACTGGGAATAGAGCCGTGCAGAAAACAGACCGACCTCTGCAGAATGTCTTAGTTTGGGCTGCCATCGTGAAACACTGTAGGCTGGTGTCTTAAACGGACTGATTTGGTTCCTGGTGTGGCCTCTATTTCTGGCTGTCCCCTCACATGGGCCAGGGTGAGGTTTCTTCCCCTAACCAGTAGCCAGTCCAGTTGGATCAGGGCTCCACCCGGCTCCACCCTCAGACCTCATTTAACCCAGCCGTGTCATGTGAGGGCTGGGGGAGGTGTGTCTGATAGAAATTGCACAGGATAAGGGGATGGAGAACTGGGCAAGGGGCTATTTCAGGGAAGGGTCTTTGAGGAAGACACTGCGACCCAGAGGAGAGGAGGAAGTTTATAGGAAGCTAGGAAGGGATGAGAGAGGGGGCCAAAGCCTGATTCTTAGGGCGACTGCAGGGGGTGACATTGGAAAGCTCCGCTGGCTAAAGCCACCAGTACCGATCTCTCCGTGACCACTGACTTCTGTCCTGGGAAATGGGCCACAGGGTGAGGTCAGAGGCCTGTGGCGACTTCCTCTCTTCACACACAGCCAGACCTTGGCCTTCATCGGGTTCGCATGTTGAGCTGACCTCACCCGTCCCTAGCCTCCTCATCTGTAGTCAACACTTGGGGCTGTCAGACAAAGACTTATCCCGACGCACAGCGGGAGGAAACTGAGGCTTCCCGCCGCACTGCGCGCGGTGCTGAGGAGTCAGAGGGTGGAGGGGCTTTGCCATCGTCCCCCAGGAGCTCTCCTTTTGCAGGCAGGTGACCTTTGCCCGGTGAACCTAAGTGGAAGGTTCCTGGAAAAAAATGATCAGCCAGGCGGCTTGGAGGTGGCGGGAGGAAGGCACGCGCCGGTGACAAAGTGCAAAATCACTGGGGCGGTGGAGGAGGGGGCAGGGAGGCGCCCAGGGTGTGACTCCACGTCGGGGCGGGGGCTCAGGACCCCGGCGGTGAGGGGTGCTTGCGCTGTGGGGCCGGGAGACATGACAACAGAGAAGGACAAGAGTGCTGAAGCGAACACGGCGACTCATGTCTGCAGAGGCCCGCCGGCAGGAAGTGGGCGGGGCCAAGGCGGCCCGCGAGAGGGGCGTGGCCGCCGAGGACTCTCGGGGCAAGGGATTGGCCAGAGCCGCTCAGAAGGCGGGGCCTAGTGGATCGGGGCGGGGCCTGGCCGTCGTGGGCGGGGCCTGGAGGACCGGGAGTGGGCGGGGGAGCCTGGGGCGTGGCCTGGCGTGCTAAAGGCGGAAACTGACAGGTGGGTGGAGCTTGGCGGGCCGTGGGCGGAGCTGAGCGGCGGGGGCGCGCGCGGGCGGCGGCTGAGCGGAGCTCCGCGGTCCTCGGCTGGAGTCGGCGGCGGCGGCAGCGCGCACAAAGGCGGATTGTGGCTTCACTGGTGCTCGCTGCAGGAGGCGTCGGGGCGCGGGCGCGGGCTGCGGGGCGCGCCGGGGGCGATGAGCCGGGGCCCGGCATGGCCTCCGCGCGGCCGCCGGGCCGGGCCTGTGCCTCGGCGCCCGCGCCCGTGGGGCTCCGGGCCGGGCCGCCCGCCCTCCCCGCCGCCGCCGCTGCCTTGTCCCCGGAGCCCGCGGGCGGCGCCGAGGCCGACGAGCGCTCGCTGCAGCACATGCTGCGGGCCATAGCGGAGGAGCGCGGCCGCCTGAGCCTGCGCCGCGAGGTCTGCGGCCTCGGTGAGTGCGTGTCCTTCCCTGCGTGTCCACCTCCGCGCGCCGCGTCTGCGGGCCGCTCCGGCTCTCGGTCCCCCGCGCGCCCCATCGCCCCGCTCCTGCCTCTCTGCCGCGTCTGCAGCTCTTTAAGGCACCACGGAGCCCTACGCCTTGGGGTTCGTTGCGTCTCTTTCTGCCTCCCCGGTCGGTCATTCGGTGGTGACTCCCTCTGTCCGTCCGGATGTCTGTCCCATCTCCTTCCTCTTCGTGGTTTCGCAAGTCGCCGTCCTTCTCTGGGAAGATCCGGAGGGCCTCGGTGCTGCGGCAGGGAGTGTGGGTGTGAGATCTGAGGGAGATCTTTAATCCAGTACGCGAGGACCTCCTTGCGAGTGCGCCCCAGCCGCATCCTCGGCTCACACGGAGGGCCGTGTCTTCTGCTTGCTGTAGCCTTTGTCTTTCTACACCCTGTGGACCTCGTGGCCACTAGCTCTGCTAGGACCTGTTGGGCCTTTGCCTCCTGAACCCGTCTACTTGGCACCGAGAGCGGGTCTTGCCGCCTCTCTGGGTACGATTCTGGTTTAAGAGTCGTCTGTCCATCTACGGGGTGGGGCAGGGGCCTCTTATTGTTTGAAAGGGCCTGGGACTGCAGGTGTGGTGAGGTCTCCCTGCTCATCTAAGCGGAGATAACGTCGTCCAGACCCTCCCTGGAGGAGTCCCCTCCCTTACAGTCTAGGCTTGTCATGTCTCCATGAAAAGACCCCCTCCTTTCTATAAAGCAAGGAATGACTTCATTCCATGTTGTCAGTATCCCCCACCCCCGCCTGTCTGGGTTTGAGGTTTATACTACTGCCTTTGAGATTCTGCCAGTGTCCCCCAAATGGAAAAGCACCCGCCCCTGCCCCCCCCAAGACCACAGAGCAGCAGCAGGTACATGGCAACCCCAGGCTCAGAACTCAGGGCTCCTGTCAGGCCACGCCCTGAAGGCTGGATGAAGAGAAGGAACTAATTTGAAGGAGACCTGCAGGGAGCAGCCCCCAGCCAGCCTACCCAGAGTTGGAACTCTGCTCCTGGTGGGGCAGGTGCTGCTGTCCAGAGGGGTTGCTGAGGTGGGAATGGACATGAGCATGGACTTCAGTGGTTCCTCTCTGGAAAGGAGTCCAGAGAATAATCCGCGGAGTTGAAGTATCCTGATTAATTTCTTCAGCAAATATGCGTTGAGCATCTACTGTGTGCCAACCTGGCAGGCTCAGCTGCCCTATGGCTCAGAATATCTGAACTGGGAGGGGTCTAGAGGGCCATATGCTACAGTCTCCTCAGCCCTTTGAACTCTAAGCAGCCTCTCCCCGCTGCCCGGTGCACGCATCCCTACTTCCTCTCCTGGTAGACAGCCCCTGCTCCTCGGGGGCCTGCAGGGCTGTAATCACAGCACCTAACCTTTCCTGGGCACTGACTGCATCCATGCCAGGTGCTTTGTGCATGCCCTGCCATTAACCCTGACACAGTGCCACCTTTGCCAAGCAGGAATCTCTATCACCAATGAGGAGCCTTGCCCAGGGACGGCCAGTGAAGAAGTGGCACAGCTGACTGACCCCTGGCTAGCCTGACCTCAGAGCTTCTCCCCCTCCTTCCCCATTCAGCACTGCCCTGCCTGCAGCTCACACAGTTTCCTCATTGTCACCCCTCCTAGTCCCCAGCCCTCCTCCCAACTGAGCCGGCTCCTGTACTCAGTCCCTGTAGCACTGAGACGCGTGTGTGCGCTGCCTTCTCTGCGTGAAACCGCCTCTACTCATTTATCCCTGGTGCCCTACAAGTCCTCCCTTGAGTCCCAGCTCTCAGTCTGTTACCTGTTCCCGCTGCTGGGACGCTGGGTGACTGGCATTGCTGTGGGCTGTGTGGCTGTCCCTCCAGCCGGCAAGGGGCACCTTGAGGACATTGCTGACATGATGTTCATACAGAGCAGGTGTTTCATAAACATGTGAGAACAAACGAAAGGCCTTCTCAGCTGGCAAGGGAAGAGTGTGGGTGACATTGTGTGCTTGTATCACTGCTTCTGGCTTATGTGGGACCTGGAGATTTGAACATGAGTTCTTAGGCTACGCAGGCAAGTGCACTAACTGCTAAGCCATCTCTCCAGGCCCCCCTTTTTTTGTTTTTGATTTTTGAGGTAGGGTCTTGCTCTAGCCCAGGCTGACCTGGAATTCACTATGTGGTCTCAGGCTGGCCTCAAATTCATGGCGGCCCTCCTACCTCTGCCTCCCAAGTGCTGGGATTAAAGGCGTGCGCCACCACGCCAGCCTCAGTGGTAGTGATGTCTAATTACTTAGGTTACTGAAAGCTGTGCTGTGCCCTCTCAGGTATCTTTTGAAGATGTCAGTGTTGGGGGGTGGTGCCCTTCTGACAGGCTGTTGTCATGTCTGAGTCAGTGTCTGTCTATGAGATGGGAGCAAAGCTATGGCCCTCCCACTCCAGGGATGGATCTGTTGGGTCTTGTGATGAAAGGCACCTTGCAGATACAAACCTGACTTTTGACTCTTCTGTGGTGGCTTCTGTAGTAGAAGCATGTTTTGAGGACTTGCTGGGTGACAAATGGGTTGGCCCTGGTCCCTGCTTGGTCAGAAACCACAGTCTCTGGGGAAGGAGGAGAAGGGGCCAGGTGTACAGGTGACTACTGGGCTACGCAGCCAGGTTGTGATTGCCCCACGCAGGGTTTTGACGCTACTGCCGTAGGAAGCAGCTTATTGTGGTTCGAAGGGCTCTGGTCTTCCTGAGCTGGGGTGGCTCAGGTGGTTCCACATCCAGGTCTATGAGGCAATCATCTGGACCAAAGGTGGCCAAAGCCTGCCACCTCTCTCAGGCTTTGGCCTTCTCTGGTGCTCTGGGGCTCTGGACGGTAGCGCAGGTCAGTGCGTCTTGCCACCTGATGTGAGTCCTGAGAGACTGAGGCCTGCTTCCTGCTGCTTGTCTTCTGACGACCCTGCCTTGGCTCAGTGCCTTGGGAGGCCTCAAACCTGGGGGTTTAGGTCTCAGTCCCTGGTATGTGTCCTCAGCTGCACCAGACTGGATACTGGCAGGATAGTTTAGAACCCAGGCCCTTCACCACTGGGATGGGCAGAATTCTTAGGATGCCAGCAGCTCGGCCAGCTTGGGGTGCCTGGCTGCATGGCTGAGGTGGATCAAGGAAGGGCCCAGCGGGGCTGCAGGCTTCCAGCCAACCGGAAGGGCTAGGGAGACTGGAGCTGGAGTGACTGTGCTGCAGGAGCAGAGACTGGTGTGGCTTGGAGAGGGCTGTGGGAGTTGCTGGAGCAGTGGCTTGGGTTGATCTTGCCTGAGAATTTAGCACTTCCTGGGCCTGGCCTCTGAGAACTTTGCAGGTGTGACTTTGGGCCTGGGCTGGTGCTGGTGCCAGCTGCCCTGCACCTGCAGCCTTTCCTTAGCCCTGGTTCTGTGGGGGGAGGCTCTGCCGTCATCGCCCCATTTCACAGGCGAGGAAGCTGAGCTTCATTGAGGCAACTCTCTGGGGGCCACAAAGCCGGAAGGCCCGAGTTGGGATTCCAGCCGAGGCCAGTCAGAGGCAATTTAGAGAGGGCTCATGGAAGGGCTGGAGAAATAGAAAGGTGCAGAGACTGTCTTCCAGTGAGCCCTTTGAATGGGGATGAGCCCTGTGCACCCTCAGCCATTTTGCTGGGCAGGTTGTAGTGGGGTGTAAGTGGTCAGTGGGGATTCTGTGAAAGATGTAGCCAGCCTGGCCAAGCGCTGCTTGCTATCTTCGGGCCTCTCTGTACTGTCTGTAAAAGGGAGCTTCTTTGGAGACGTGGGAATTACACAGAGGATTGGCAGGGATTGAATGAGTAGAGGCAGGTGCAGTCTGTGCACCAGCCCCGCAGTCAGCCTACTCGGAGCTGACGCACCCGCTACTGTCCTGGATGAGAACGTCTGCCCGAACTGCACTTATAATTTTGGTTGCGTTGGCATTCTGAAGTTCATACTGGCTTGTAGCCACTGTGGATGGTCTTTCTGGGTTCCTTGGGCTGCTAGGGGATCTCCCACCCTCAGGCCATCAGAGCTGGCTGTGGGCCAGCATGGTAGGAGGAAGTGTGGCCGTTTGGAGTAGTAGCTGGCCCCATTTGGTTCCTGGGGCTATTTTTAAGGCCTGTGGGTTCCGGCTTTTACTGGTTTCTGGGGCTGGAGCAGCTGGGGGGGCTCTGCTGAGGTAGAGACCCTGTGCCCCCCAGGGCCACATGAAGATTCTAGTTCTGAAACTCTAAAGAGCTGCAGGGTCATGTGCAGCCAGCCTTGCTGGCATCACCCGGTTGGCGGTGTGAGACTGCCCTGCCCTGCTCTGCGGCTTCAGCGAGTCACTTTCTCCCTTTGGCTTTCAGTCTTCTGAGCTGGGGGCTCCCTGCCTCCTTCAAGGAGCAGGGCAGGCTCGTGAGTATCAGGCTAAACCACAAAGCCACTGAGGAGAAGCCCCAAGCAGACACTTGTTTAAAAACATCTTCCAAATCCCCATGTAAGATTTTTCTAATTAAAATGCTAATTATCTGGGCATGGTGACCTACAACTGTAATACGTGCACACGCGCATGGGCACACACACACACACACACTTAAATAAAGAAATGGGGGGAAAAAAGCTTGCAGCACCCTCAACTCTCTGGGCCTCCATTTTATTTTGTAAAATATGGGATCCTATTTTACAATATGGGATCTGCCCCTCCCTTCTACTCATTGTTACTTGTATATGCCTTACTCTGGGCCACAAAGTGGGCAGCCTTGAACACCCTCCCCCCCAGGTACATCTTTGTGACCATTAGGGAAGTAAGGGAGGTAATGGCAGGAAGATTGATGCAAATTTGTGGCCAGCCTGCGCTACTTATTCAGATCCTGCCTCAAACACCCAAAAATAAATAATAAATAAGCTAAACACATCATGGAACCTAGAAAAACAGGAGCGAGAGGACAAACATCCCCCGTGGTTTGTTACCCAGAGACACTGGTAGCCTTACGCTCTTGTCCTCCTGTCTTCTCAAAGCCCTTCTACTGCTTAAGAGTCTCTAGAGAAAATTTCTTATTCACACTTTTCACTTATTCCCAAAACCGTCTCCGTATTTTCAGCTTTATTTAAATGACTCCACGATAGTTGAGTTCTGTCCCATAATTTACTAAATTGGTTTCATCTTGTTGAAAACTTCGCTTGGACCCAGTTTTTCACTGTCGCATTGGCTTGCCACAACCCTTTCTGTACACGCAGCCTCCTGTATTTGCCCGGCAGCCTGGAAGGCCATCCTCTCAGTCTGACCCCGAAAGGCAGGGCTAGGACCATAAGTAAGGGACTGATGCTTGCCAAACATGGGGAAGCTGTTTTCAAACAGTTGGTACGGACCAGAAAGGAAGGTGAGCGACAGTGGGTGAGCAGTGATGGGTCTCCCAACACCAGTGCAGGCAGCTGAGGAAGGAGCCGCAGGCCGGCTCCTCTGCTGGGCTTTTGCTTAGCGCTCTCTCTCCCTGGGATCTCAGGGCTTGCTCCTGCTTCTGGAAGTGGAGGCTCCTTTGTTCCCTATCCAAGGACAGTGAGACTTGGGAGCCTTCCCTCTTGAGCACGTGCTAGGCGGGTTCTCCATGTGCATCTGTCCACCCACCTGGGCCTCACCTGGGCCTGGGCCTTTCCTGTGCCTGGACCCCTCCTGCAAGCTCATGCGTGGCAGCAGTAGCTGCCCCTCCCTTCTACTCATTGTTACTTGTATATGCCTCACTCTGGGCCACAATTTCATCTTTGTAACCCTTAGGGAAGTAAGGGCTGGTTCCATATTTTACAAAATAAAATGGAGGTCCAGAGAGTTGAGGGTGCAGCAAGCTGACCTTCCCCCCTCCATTTCTTTGTGTGTGTGTGTGTGTGTGTGTGTATGTATGCACATACACATACACACTCCAGGATCTCTTGCCATTGCAAACAAATGCCTATCCACCTGGGGAATTGAACTCTGAGCCAGCAGGCTTTGCAGGCAAGTGCCTTTGACTGCTGATCCATCTCCCCAGCCCCCAGCTGATCTTTTCTGTCTTCTTGGGTCTGGGTGCAGTCAGCTTTCTAGAAGTCGGACTTCACTGCACAGCACCCAAACCCTGCCAGAGGATTGGAGGCTGCCAGGATCCCTGGTGAGATAGACACAGGCCTCCCCAGCAGGTGGCTACCAGGGCCATTTTACACTGACTTTAAAGACCCCTCAAACATGTTCTGACAAGATACGATCTCCCCAAATGTCCTAGATGTTCTTGCTTCTGGGCCCTACCCGTGGCTGCCTAGCTGGAGCACACAGGGGGGTTCTTGAGCTATGAAGTGCTTGGTCTGGGTCAGGGGGCACTGGGCAGTTGTCACTCTTGGTCCAGTGGCAATCCCCATTTGATTCACTCATACCTCAGCCCCATTTTCCTGACTGGCCTGCCTACCTGAGACGACCCGCTTACTACCACGTTGTTCCGGGCTATCGCTCCGCTATGTCAGAGCCCCTGCCCACAGGCCCAGTACTAGAAACCGTGTGTATATGTAGTACTTGGGAGTGAACCCAGGACGCTGTGCACGCTAGACCAGCGCTCCACACTGAGCTGCATCCCAGCCTTCCTGGTTGGGACCCGGTATGCCTACTTCTTCCCGCATAGGCATGAGTTTAACTACCCCGCGGGTCCTGGAGTCTGTGGTATTAACACGTCTCTTGTATGACCAGAGCAACACCCGAGATTGGTGGCCACGGATCTGTCCCCTGTCTCCATTTTGTAGGTGAGACCGCCCACCATTGAGGCTTAGAAGGGGGAGGGGCCACCCGTGATGCCTCCCCTTCGTGCTGTGAGTGACCTGTCCTAATGCCCAGCTGCCTGCTCTTGGCTTACCTGGCTAGCTTGCTGATTGCTAGCAGTGTGAACGTGGTGTCCTCAGGGTTAGCATTCCAGCAGAGGTAGGTGGGAAAATGGTCTGAAGAGGGGCATCTGCCCCCAGGTCTGTGTACCTGAGCGATGTAGAGCTGTGCTCTCAGGGAGATAGGTTGCCATCAAGTCCTGGACAGCTCAGTCCCACCAAGGGTGGAGACTCTGGGCTAGACCTCTCTGAAGCACCATCCTGAGGGACAGGCATTCTAGAGTCCCCATGCTGGCTTCCACTGCCACCAGTGTTGGGGAGATCAGGGGAGGGTACCCCAGCTCTGTGTTCCCGGTCTCCTGGCTTTGCAGAATGTCTTGGGATGGAGAAGGAATGATCTTAGGATACAACCAGCCTAGGCCTGTCATCCGTAGCAGAGACTCCAAAAATATCCTGATTGGCTCACACAGGGACATGAATTCAGGAGCTAGCAAAAGCCGGAATGCCTTGTCTTCATATATATTTTTTATTCATTTATGAGAGAGAGAGAATTAATGAATATACCTGGACCTCTTGCCACTGCATATTAACTTGAGACACATGCACGACTTTATGCATCTGGCTTTACATGGGTACTGGCGACTCAAGCCCGGGCTGTCAAGCTTTGTAAGCAAGTGTCTTTTAACTTCTGAGCCATCTCTTCACCCCAGGAGCTAACAGGAGCTGAAATGCCTGATGAAGAGACTGAGGCCCACTGTCAGTGTGGCAGTCGCAGTTTCCTTATTGCGTGGTGTTAATGAGGCCAGGAGGCATAGCGCAGGGAAGGGCTCAAGGATGTCCGTACAAGGCCCGTTGGGCTGCAGCGTGGAGCAGGCGAGTTGTGGTTGGGTTGTATCCACTGGCTATCCCTGGGGTATGCAGACACTGAGTTGGGGGGGGGGCTATTTGGGATGGTAGGGCAGCCTTAGCACTGCCCAGGCTTGGAGAAGAGACATACCACATCAACTCACTTTTTGGGTCCCCTTCCTCCTTAAACCTCTTATCTGAGAAGACACAGATAAACATCTAACCTGCTTCAGGATTTATTTACTTATTTATTTTTTTAAACAATCATTTATTAGCAAGCAGAGGGAGACAGGAGAGAGAAAGAGGAAGAAAGAGAGAGCATGGGCTTGCCAGCCCCTTGACCCTGCAAACAAACTCCAGATGCATATGCCACTTTGTGCATCTGCCTTTATGTCAGTACTGTGGAATTGAATCTGGGTCATTAGGCTTTGCCCACAACACCTTAACTGCTGAGCCATCTCTTTAGCCCTATTTTGGGTTTTTCAGACATCGTCTTGCTGTGTAGTTCAGGCTGGCCTCGAGCTCATGGCAACTCCCCTGGCTCAGCCTCTCCAGTGCTGGGATTATAGGTGGGAGCATCAAGTTTTTGTTTTTTTTCCTCAAGGTCTCTAATCTGGGCTGACCTGGAACTCTCTATGTAGTCTCAGGTTGACCTCGAACTCATGGCAATCCTCCTGCCTCTGCCTCCTGAGTGCTGGGATTAAAGGTGTGCGCCACCACACCTGGTTTCAAGTTTTAGAATGGTGTTTTCTCCTGCTCTTGAATGACTAGCATATGCTTGAAAACTGGCGGGAGTGTGCAGAGGAGGATGTGGTTGTCATCTGGGCTTTGTAGGTGGTAGGGCTCTTCGTGTCTAGTGGAAATCCTGTGCATTTGGATGGGTCTTGAATATTGAAAATGCTTTCCACATCTGGGACAGTACCTTTGATAGACAGCGAGGAACTCAGAATAGAAAACTGTCTTTAAAAAAAATTTTTTTTGTTCATTTTCTTTATTTATTTGAGAGTGACAGACAGAGAAAGAGGCAGTTAGAGAGAGAATGGGCACGCCAGGGCCTCCAGCCACTGCAAAGGAATGCCAGATGTGTGAGCCCCCTTGTGCATCTGGCTAATGTGAGTTCTGGGGAATGGAGCCTTGAACCTGGGTCCTCAGGCTTCACAGGCAAGCGCTTAACCGCTAAGCCATCTCTCCAGTCCTAGAAAACTGTCTTTTATGAGCAGCATGGATTACCTGTACAGTTAGAGGAAAAGCCCAGGTCTCAGCAGCTGCTCTCACCTCCACACTCTCACTTGTCCTCACTGTGCCATGCAGGGGTGCTGTCCCCACCTTTGAGGGCAAGGAGACTCAGTCATTGACAGGACATGAGTGAGGGATCCCTGGGTGGCCTTTGTGCCTTCTGGCTCTTTCGAAAGCGTTGCTTCATGGCCGTCTTTATAACAGCAGCCACGCAAGGCCTTTCTGCCTCAGGGGTCTCACCTTCTGCAGCTCTGGATGTGTGGTTGACTCGGTCGTGCAGGTCTCGGTGGCCAAGCCCTGGGGATGCAGAGCTGAGCTGTGACGAGCCTCCAGGAGCTTGGGGCTCACTAGGGGGAGGCTTTGGCAGGTGCACAGAGGGTGTTGTTTCATGCCCATGGCCTCCTTCCACTGCACAGCACACGCCATCGTGGGACCTGCCTTGTCGCTTCTTGGACGTCTGGGTCCCGCTGCCAATGTAGGCAGTGAACAGTGTCTTTTCTTCCCCTCTTAGGACTGTGGTAACAAAAGGCAGATTAGCCAGGCTTGGTGGCGCACACCTTTAATCCCAGCACTCGGGAGGCAGAGGTAGGAGGATCTCTGTCAGTTCGAGGCCACCCTGAGACTATATAGTGAATTCCAGGTCAGCCTGGGCTAGAGTCAAGACCCTACCTCGAAAAACAAAAACAAAAAAATAATAAAAAAAAGCAGACTAACAAGAGAAAAGCATGCAGATTTATTTACTGTAATTTTTGCACGTGTATGTGTGTGTTCACATGTAGGTATGTGTATGTGGTGGGGTGGCTGCACATGCATGTGGAGACCATAGGTCAACATCCGATGTCTTCCTCCCGTGCTCTCCACCTTTGCTTCTGAGGCAGTGAGGCCCGTGCGCTCAGGTTCTGCGTCCCCGAGCTTTCTCGGGCAAGGGTCTCCCTCTATTCTGGGTTTGGGTGAGGGTCTCATGACCTGCTTTAGGGGAGGATTGCAGAGCCTTTCCCAGGTTGCATGGCTGTGGGGGGGGGATTGTGGGGCAGGTGGCCTTCTTGTTTCTGTTGTTTTTCAAATACCAGGAGACAGTTTGCCTCTGCACCTGGAACTCACTGATTTGGCTACGTTAGCGCGCTCCAAGGATCCCCCTCTCTGCCTCCCTAGTGCAAGGACAGGCACTCACCACCAAGCCTGGCACCAAGGTGCCATGTTTTGGGTAGCAGGTCCTGAGCCCATCACCACCTTCCCCGTGGACCGTCATTCCCATGGGACTGGCCTGCTGCTTTCTGCAGCTCGGCTTGTCCAACATGACACTCGTGTTGGCCCGCACCTCCTGCCCCTCTGCACCCCAGGCTGCATCCCTCCCTTACCCCCACCCAGCTGGTCAGGTTCTCTGCTGTTTCTCAGCCATCACTTGTCTGTCCTATGCAGTGGACACTTGCTGTCACCTTTACTGGTTTACACCTTCAATGACCTCTTTATGGCTTCACAGCAGAAGGTCCAAGACTCCTAGTGACCTGAGCTCCAGCTTTGTAACTCGTGGGTGCAGGGGGAGCTCACTGGAGACTCTTCACCCCGCAGTCTCCCCTCTGTCTGGAATTACCCCCCCTTGCCCCACTCACTGGAAAGCCTGACGATCAGCTCTCCTGTCTCTCTGTGACCTTTTTCCTGATCTCCTGATAGAACTTGTGTCAGCTTCCTTTGTTCCTGAGTGTAAGATTCCTGCTACCAGGCCAGTGACGGGGCTCCTTCCTTCGCCACCCGAACGCCCCACCTGAGCGGCCAAGTCGGCACTGCTCTGCGACTTGTGCCAGCTCAGTGGGTGATGTCCACAGAGTGCACAGGTGCTGCAGCGTGTGTTGGGTGGTGGGCTGGTGGAGAGGGTTCTGTTGAGTGGGGAGCACGTCAGGTCTTGGTGATCTAGCCCTTGAGTGAGGTCTTCCTCTCAGAGGGCCCTGCTTGAACAGAGCCACAGGTGGGGAAAAGGGATACAGGGATTTTGGGGTTCCTCACCAATGCACCACTATGATATGTTAATGCACTAATAATTTTGGGGTGTCCCTGGATTCTTGTCTTATGAATTCAACAAATGAAATCCTGATGAGGTCCAGAAAGATTTTATTGTAGCTCAGAGCTTTAGGAGGAGGAGTGTTAAGAGAAGAGGAGCTTAAGGCCAGGAAGACACAGCTCTTGCCTGGAGAGGCGGGGTGGGGTTTGAGACACCCAGAACTTAAGAGAAGGAAAGAAGACAGAGCTCTTGCCCAAGGAGGCATGAGACGGTTTGAGAAGTTCACCTGGAGACTCAGTGTGGTAGTTTGAATAGCTGTCCCCCAATAAATTCAGGAGTTTTTAAAATTTATTATTTATTTTTTGGTTTTTCGAGGTAGGGTCTCACTCTAGTCCAGGCTGACCTGGAATTCACTATGTAGTCTCAGAGTGGCTTTGAACTCATGGCGATTCTCCTACCTCTGCCTCCCGAGTGCTGGGAGCTTACGTGGTGCATGTGGACCTGAGAGCCTGCAGCAAGCTGGTGCTGGGCACAGTGTGGATGTCTGGGTCCTGTCCCAGAGCCTGAGAGGAAGTGAATGAATGAGTGCCCTAAGGAGGTTAGAGCCTCAGCCTGGGCTCTGGCCACTTGTTAGGACTGGGTTGGAGAGGAGGGCATCTGAGGTTCCGTGACTCTCCTGACGCTGCGTAGCATGTGAGTGGAAGCCCGAGGAGGGCCGTGACCACTGGCCTCCATCCCAGAAGGTGGGGAGCGGTGAGGTGCTGGGGTTGCTGGTCCAAAGCTGTCCACTGGGCCAGGGCACCTTTTGAGATGTCCGTGGGAGCCCGAGAAGCAACTGACTGTCAAGGGGCTGTTTTCTGTGTTGGAACTACAGCACACTGGGAATTCCCGTGAAGCCACAGTAGTGATGAACCCAGAGGTGGGAACTTGCGCCTGGAGATCCTGTTGGCTTGAGAGCTGTGTGCAGGGAAGACTACAGTGATCTGGAGACATCTGGGCAGTGATGTGGCAGGTGCCATGTGGCACTGGTCACAGGAGCGTGTGGGCACTGCTGCTGTAGCCGAGGAGCATAAAGGACGCTTTGTGGAAACTGTGGTTCAGCAGGCTGCTCCAGGGGGAGCCCTCAAATCTCCTGAAAGGGACCTTGAGGTCGCTGTACTCAGGGCCACACACTGTGCCTGGCACAGAGCAGGCCAATCTCAGCCCTGACCGTGACCTTGCTGGGCAGCCTGGACCGCAGAGCCTCGATTTCCTTCCTTAAGTGTGAAATGGATTGTTAGGAGGTCGCAGGGCTCTAAGGATCATACAGCATTGTGCCAGTCTGAGCAGAGTCCCTAGCAGGGTTCTTATTTGAATTTCATTTTATTTTTTGAAAGCCAAACAGGGGAAAAAATGCATTCAAGGTTTAAGAGAAGGAAAGCTCCTGTAGAACAGAAGGGTCCTGAGAGGGTCTTCCACCTGGTGACTCTGATCCAGAGTTTTAATAGGAAGCAGCATTCTATTAGGGAGGAAGAGATCTCGGGAGGGAGGCAGGTTTAAAGCAAAAGTCTAGGGAGGGAGACAAGTTTAAGGTAAAGGTCTAGGGAGGGAGGCAGGTTTAAGGAAAAGATCTAGGGAGGGAGGCAGGTTTAAGGAAAAGATCTAGGGAGGGAGGCAGGTTTAAGGAAGAGATCTAGGGAGGGAGGCAGGTTTAAGGTAAAGTTCTAGGGAGGGAGACAGGTTTAAGGAAAATATCTAGGGAGGGAGGCAGGTTTAAGGTAAAGGTCTAGGGAGGGAACTCTTTCAAGGAAAAGGAGATAAAGAAAAGCCAGACTCCCCCTTACAGGCTGAAGGACATTTCATGTCTGGCCATTTTTAATTTGCTTTTAGGGTCACTGTTACCCCTAAACTGTCTCAATCCCCCCTCTGAAGAGGTAATCCTACTGCTATTTGGGAATGGGGATGACAACTGATCTGGTTTATTCATGCTGAGCAGGGTCATCAGGTAGGCAGTTGGGGTGTTCTTCCAGTGGCCCGTTTAGGGACTCCAGTAGTGCACTGGTATAGTTCGGCAATACGGTCCTTGGTGAGCTTGTTGGGGAGAAAGACTGAAAGTGAGAGGAGTCGGGGAGAAGTGTGCACTGAGTACAGTGGGGTCAGAGGGGTCTTTAGGATTCCCACTCTTGTAGTCTTTCAGCCCTTGGAGGGTGGTGCACTCAGGTGGATGGACTAGAGTGCTGTAGGACCATCTGAGTGTGGGCGGACTGTAAATGAGAGGGGATAAAATTAAAACAGCAATGTCTGAAGAGTAACAATTATTTGTTACCAGAAATGATAGAATTCGCTCTTACCATGAAGATCTAGAAACCCATTTCTAAAGCTTTTTTACCAAATGACATAGTGGTGCCTGACATGGTCTGTGCCCGTTCTTATAGATCTTGTAAAGCAGATGAGACATTAGCAGAATTATCAAGAATACATACACAGCATTGAACCTTAGTAATGGCATAAGTGGCTTTTTGAGCTTTTGTGAGCACATCTGAAGCCACATCTCATCATTTTGATCTCAGAATTAAGAAGGGAAATTCTGCAGGGCATGGTGGTGCACACCTTTAATCCCAGCACTTGGGAGGCAGAGGTAGGAGGATCGCTGTGAGTTCGAGGCCACCCTGAGACTACATAGTGAATTCCAGGTTAGCCTGAGCTAGAGTGAGACCCTACCTCGAAAGACCAAGGAAAAAAAAAAAAAAGAAGGTAAATTCCCTGGGCTGTGCCACCACCCCAAAAAGGCACACTTTATTCTCTGGTTATACTTTTCTGGTGGGTGTTTAAGACTAAGTAGGTAGCCAAAGTATAAATATTTCATTATTTATTTATTATTATTTTGGCTTTTCAAGGTAGGGTCTTGCTCTTGTCCAGGCTGACCTGGAATTCACTCTGTAGTTTCCAAGTGCCCTTGAACTCGTGGCGATCCTCCTACCTCTGCCTCCTGAGTGCTGGGATTAAACATATGCACCGCCGTGCCCTGCTATTTATTATTTATATAATCAGTTTTAGCTCTTTAAGAGAGACTTTTTTTTTCGAGGTAGGGTCTCACTGTAGCCCAGGCTGACCTGAATTCCCTATGCAGTCTCAGAGTGGCCTCGAACTCATGGCGATCCTCCTACCTCTGCCTCCCGAGTGCTGGGATTAAACGGCGTGCGCCACCACACCCGGCAAGGGAGACTTTTTGGAGACACTCCTTTACCAAAAAAATTAATTAATTTGATAAAGATTCAATAAACAACCAGAAATTATCCTTGTTAAGAAAACAACTAAGCTGGGCATGGTGGCGCACACCTTTAATTCCAGCACTCGGGAGGCAGAGGTAGGAGGATCGCCATGAGTTCGAGGCCACCCTGAGACTACTTAGTGAATTCCAGGTCACCCTGAGCTAGAGGGAGACCCTACCTTGAAAAACCAAAATAATAATAATAATAATAATAATAAATAATTATAATAAAAGAAGACAACTAAAACAGAATTAAGTCCTGACATCTGTTTTAAGAATTTATTTTTATTTTTATTTATTTATTTGAGAGCAACAGAGAGAGAAAGAGGCAGATAGAGAGAAAGAATGGGCGTGCCAGGGCCTCCAGCCACTGCAAACGAACTCCAGATGCGTGCGCTCCCTTGTGCATCTGGCTAACGTGGGTCCTGGGGAATGGAGCCTTGAACCGGGCTCCTCAGGCTTCACAGGCAAGTGCTTAACCGCTAAGCCATCTCTCCAGCCCTCTTTTAAGAATTTTTCATTGATAGCCTCAGGTAAGAGTAACTCTCTTTTCTCTGTTTGGAGCCACGCTGTTGGTTATAAGGCATGTCCCCACAAAAGAGCCCATTCTTTCTGCTCTTGGGAGTATTGGGGACATAATTTCCTCTAGAGAACCTTCCCAAACTCTAGGGGCTCTTCTCCTAGCTCCAAGGGAATGGTGCCCTTAGCAGAGACCTTGGCAGCCTGGTCAGCCTACCTGTTCCCCTCTGAGGTTTCATTGATCCCCCTGGATATCCTCTGCGGTGTGGTACTGCAGCTCTGAGCAGAGCTCTTGCTGATGGTGGTGTGGGGGGGAGCCTAAAGCCACCCGAGTCTCTGAGTCATGTAATTATTTGTTGGGCCTTTGCTGGATACGTACCGTGAGCCCTTCGCCTGACCAGCGCTGTGCGAGGCCCCTCACAGACAGGTAATGAGCAACCAGCGTGACAAGACCGGCAAGCGCTCAGGATGTTGGCTTGGAGGCAGGTGCGGCTGTGGCCTAACCCTGCCACAAAGCATTGGTGTCACGTCACACAGGTATCTCAAGCATGGGCCCTCGGTTTCTTATCAGGTGCGTGAAGATCAAATGAAGCAAAGCAACTCGGAGTGGGTAATCACAGGTGAAAGGGGCTGGGCCCCAGGTTTTAGGCAGCACTGGTGGAGGTCGCGGACAGAGCTGGTAGGTGAGGACAGAGCTATTCTCAGAGGCCCACGCTGAGGAGGTGATGGGTCAAGGAAGCGGAGCAGGGCTGGCGGCTGCATTTGGGATCCCGGGCAGGCTGTGGTACTGTCTGGAGAGCACAGCTTGCGTGGTGAAGGAGCCTAGACTTCCTGAAGAAGAATGTGGTCTGGCTTGGCCTGGTTTGGCCTCGTGCGTCATCCACACCCCATGCTTCCCTCAGGATTGTTCACGAGGGGACCCGGCAGACCGGTTCTTCATCCAGGGCCTCATTAGGCAGCCTGGGCCTCCCTGGCCAGTTTCTTTGTGTTTTGTGCCCCAGGAAGGGAGGGCCTGAGCCTGAGGCACAAGCTGATGAAAGGCCTATTGAGGGCCACAGAGGCTTATTCATCCTTCCCAGAGGGCCAGAGGCCACCCTTGTGCTCTCCTCAAAGAGGCCAGTTGACCCCTACCTTTGGGATGTGTCCATCAGCAGGGTCAGCTGCTGGCCAAGCACACGCTGGAGGCTCTTATCTAGGCAGCCTGGGGATGGGTCCAGGCTAGGCACTGGTCCACGGACAGGCCACAGTAGAGGGATACCATCTTAGCCCTGCTCCCCTGCCCCCACTCCTTTACCCTTGGAGTATTAAACCCCAGCCACTGACCTGGCCAGAGTGTCTATGAGGTCAGGCCCTTCCAGCTCCATCCTGCTCAGATCTTGCTCCTGAGGCCTGTTCTTTGCCCTCTCCTGGCCTGGCTTCCTTCAGGCAGGCCTTGAATGCTCTTCCAGCCACCCCCTTCTTACCCCGTCTTTTTTTTAATGTTTTATTTATTTATGAGAAAGAGGCAGATAGAAAAATGGGCTCACCAAGTCCTCTAGCCATTGCAAATGAACTCCAGACATATGCACCACTTTGTGCACCTGGCTTTACATGGGCACTGGGGAAATTAACCCAGATTGTTAGGCTTTGCAGGCAAGTGCCCTAACCTCTGAGCCATCTCTCCAGCCCAGCCTCACCCCCCCCCTTTTTTTTTTTTTTTTTTTTTGCCTTCTTAGCCTGAAGCTTTCTCTGAGCTGGCAGCTGAAACTCTCTTTGTTGGTGAGTGCTGGTGGCTAATCCAGGGTGTGCAGCCTGCCCTCCTGACGGTGCCCTCTGCCCAGCGCCGAGATCTCCTGGGCCTGCCAGCAGCCCTGCTAGTGAGCACTGGTAGATGTTTGTTCTAGACCCGGCATGGGTGAAGGCCGAGTTCATGCCGAGTGCACAGTCCTCCCGGGGCTAGCTGTGCCCCTGGGCAGCCTCTCCCTGCCGCAGCATCCCCACTTGTAAAAACAAAGCCTGTCGCTGGAACTGTGCGGCAGGGAGGAGGCGAGCATGGTGCTTGGCACGAGGGAAGCCCTTGCCTAGTCATGAACATGTTCCCGGTAGGTTAAAGATGGGCAAGAGCCGAAGTGCCCCTGCTTCAGACCAGCACCACGGGCAGTTCCACACCCACACTCCTTGCAATCCTAGTGCCCTTCCCAATGTAAACATGTTCTCCTCTTATTTCATTGTATTACATTCCAGCATTTAAAAACTAGTTATTAAAAATGCTTTGGGCTGGGTGTGGTGGCTCACATCTCTAATGCTAGCACTCAGGAGTCAAAGGTGGGAGGATTGCTGTGAGTTTGAGGCCAGCCTGGGACTACAGAGTGAGTTCCAAGTCAGCCTAGGCTAGGGTGAGACCCTACTTGAAAAAAAAAAAAAACAAAAAAAGAAAACAAAAGTTTTGGTTACTTAAAAAAAAATTTAAATATTGGGGGCTGGAGAGATGGCTGAGCAGTTTAGGCATTTGCTTGCAAAGCCTAATGACCTGAGTTTGATTCCCTAGGACCCCCGTAAAGCCAGATGCACAAAGTGGCACTTGCGTCCGGTGTCTCTTTGCAGTGGCTGGAGGCTCTGGTGCAGCCATTCTCTCTGTGTCTTTCTCTATCTCTCTGCTTGCAAACAAAATCTGTTTTTAAATTTTTTGTTTTTATTTATTTATTTATTTGAGAGTGACAGACAAAGAGAGAAAAAGGAGGAGAGAGAGAGCGAGAGAGAGAATGGGCGTACCAGGGCCTCCAAAAAGGAGGAGAGCGAGAGCGAGAGCGAGAGAGAGAATGGGCATACCAGGGCCTCCAGCCACTGCAAACGAACTCCAGACGCATGCGCCCCCTTGTGCATCTGGCTTACATGGGTCCTGGGGAATCGAACCAAGATCCTTTAGCTTTGCAGGCAAATGCCTTAACCGCTAAGCCATCACTCCAGCCCCTTGAACCTTTCTTTTTTATAAGTTCTCAGCAGGATGCTTCCCCTGACTGGGAGAGTTAGTTTATGTCAGAAAACTTGGCTCTTGGATTTCCTCATTATTTTATGCCAGGTCCTCTTAAGTTTTCTAACAGTTGACTGATTTTTCAACTTCTGGTTTTAGCATTTGTCAGGTCAGGTATATGTCACCACACCATATTAATCTTACTACACCCCTTACAGTTTCTGTTATTCTATTATTATTTTTTCTTTCTTTCTTTCTTTCTTTCTTTTTTTTTTTTTTTGAGGGAGAGGAGAGGGTCTTACACAGTCCAGGCTGGGCTTGAACTTTCTGCAGTCAAGGATGACTTGGAACTTCTGATTCTCCTGCCTCAATCTCCCAAGTGCTGGGATACAGACAGGCAAGCATAAGCCACCTGCCTTCACTTAAGAGTTTATACTGATATCTGTAGTGAACTCACCTGTACTCTTCCCTGAGCGTGCACATGTGCTTGTGTGTGTGTCTTTGCACTCACTGTTGTCACCTTGCTGAACAGAATGAGCACGTTTCTTAGGTTCTAGCCATTTGTAAGAAGCCCCAATAAGAGCTGGCAGAATGGGGAGGCTGGGGAGATGGATGGCTCGGTGGCTAAAGGTGCTTGCTTGCAAACCTTGCCAGCCTGGGCTCAATTCCCAAATACCCCCATAAAGCCTAACGCAAGAAGTGGTGTTCTGTTTTCAGTGACAAGAGACCCTGCTGTGTGTGTGCACCTGTGCATGTGCGCGCGCACACACACACACACACACACATTTAAACACTTGTTCAAAGAAATAAATTAAGAAAAAAAATTAAAGAACTGATAGAATTACCACTGGGCCTGTAACTCTTGGTCTTTTTAAATTTTTATTTGAGAGAGAAAAGAAGGTGGGGAGAGAATGGCACAGGGCCTCCAGCTGCTACAAACAAATTCCTTACATGGGTCCTAGGGAATCAAACCTGGGTCCTTTGGCTTTGAAGGCAAGCATCTTAACTGCTGAGCCATATCCAGCCCGTTTTTTATTTACTTATAAGCAGAGAGAGTGGGGAGGGGGAGAGGGAGGGAGGGAGAGAGAATGAATGAGAATGGATACACCAGGACCTGTAGCCAGTGCAAATGAACTTCAGATGCATGCACCACTTTGTGCATCTGGCCTTACATGGATACTGGGGGAATCAAACCTGAGTCCTTAGGCTTTACAGGCAAGTGCTTTAACCTCTGAGCCATCTCTCTAGCCCCACGTAACTGCTACTCTTTTGAGAGTAGCTCTTAAACATTTTTCTCTCCTGTATACATGACCATCATTGTTTTTGCCTTCATGTGTGTGGATGAATGTGTGCTACGGCATTCATGTGGAGGTTAGAGGGCAACCTGGGGTGCTGGTCCTCGCCTTCTGCCGTGTTGGAGGCAGGGTCCCTTACTGTTCACTGCTGCAGTCCCCAGGCTGGCTGGCCCATAAGTTTCCAGGGACTCTCCTGTCTCCACCTCCCTTGCTGTCGGAGCATAGGGTCACAAGACACCATTGCGGTCAGCTTCATGTGAGTTCCGTGGATCTGAACTCAGGTGGTCATGCTTGCACGGAAAGAGCTTTTGCCTACTGAGCCATCTCCCCAGACCTGTGGTCATGCTTTCTAATGGCCTGTTTAACCTGTGTGTAGTGGTTTAGAAAAGGATGCAATGGGTTTTGAGAAAAGCCCCCTAAAATCCAGTTCATGATTATTCCCAAGGTGCACTTAGTAGAAAGTTGTTCCAAGTTAATACTGTCACCACAATGCCAGTCATCATTTCGAGAGTGTTTACTAAGTGCCTGGTGCTCTGTTGATCAACACTGTCATCCCGTGTGGCCTCACAGCAACCACAGGAGTAGCTGTTCTGGAGTTTGTTCAGGTGAAACTGAAGGCCTGTGAGGCTGAGTGCCTTCCCAGGAGGGCAACGCAAGAGCAGGGGCCAAGTCTACGTAAACTCTAGTCCGACAGAGGCTTCTCTAACTCCATATTGAGGTCACATTGAGCACATGCAAAGCCTTGTTCCCTTCGTTTTTCAGTGTGCATTTGAAGAAGAATCTCTGTGGAAAAAGAGCTTAATTCTGCTGAATTAGCACTCTGCTGGGCACTGGGTCCCACAGACACTATACCTGGAGCATCCTACCTGGATGTCCTTTCTGGGTGCTGCAGAAGTCCTGAGGTCACTTTAGGGCTCTGTGGTCACTCCTCAGTATCAGGGAGGGCAGAGCTGTCCCAGGAGACTCAGAAGAGTGGAGAAGCCAGCTGTCCACCAAGTGACCTCAGGGCCTCCTCAGGCCCCTCCCTCATTTGTAACTCAACTAGAGGAATCTTGACCCTGCCTGCGCCTACTGGTAGGGCCTTGGGAAGAACAAGTTCCATTTAGAGGGCTGGGTTTGAGTCCCCGCTCTGCTGTCTACAATTAAGCCACTGATTTCCCAGTCTTGGCTGCCCAGTGTTGAAAAAGATGGTAGGCCTAGGGCTGGGGGTGTGGATCGGCTGATAGTTTTGCCTAGTACACAGGAAGCCCTGAATTCAGTCTCCAGCACTGCATCTGGACGTGGTGGTGCATTCTGTAATCCCAGCACCAGGGAGGATCAGAAGTTCAAGGTCACCCTTAACTATCTAGTGAATTTGAGGCCACCTAGGGAACATGGGACCCTTTCTGAAAACTAAGAGAAGGCAGGTTACACATTGTGCTGAAGCTATACCCATAGAAGAGGAAATGACGGAGCTTCATAAACTGCAGGCTGAGATCCACGCACATGGTGGTCGTGAACCACAGAGCCTGGAGCACACGCAATCTGTCGTCCTTCTCCCTCATCTCTCAGACCAGGACTGTGGAGTTGCCAGTTCTATCTATTGTGGAGCAAAGTGAGGCCAGAACCCGCAGCAGAAGAGGGTGTGCTGGGGCGAGGGATGCCCAGGCCTGCTGTTCACCCCAGTGTGCCCACTCCCCCTCTCAGTCCTGAGCCTTCCGTCTGTAGAGGGCCCTGCCATTGCTGGAGTCCACAGGGTAGTTTTCAAAGCAGGTTACCTGCTGGCAGGAGAGGCAGCCAGACTCTCTGATGTTGGTAATAAGAGTCAGTCTTCAACCTCATTGTTCGTGAATTCTATATTGTGAGTTTATCCACTGATTAAAAGTTATATAAGCTCACATAGGTATTCATAACATTTTCATGGTTGGTGGTGGGCATCACAGAATGGCAAAATGGTCATCTGACATGTAGGTTTCCCTCTGAGAGTGAACTGGGTGACAAAATGACAGACACTCTACCTTTCTGTTTAGTCTTCAGGCGCAGGAAACAGCAGAGCTGGCCAATAGAATACTACTTCCCAGAGCATACAGGCAGATCTCAGAATTATCAGGTAGACCAAAGAGGTCAGGCTCCCGGGGCTGCAGTCTGTTTGGGCATGAATGCTGTTGGCTGAATTCCACGTCAGTGGATGACCTGCATATTAAATCAAATGCCCATGTGAAATAAGGTTATGAGTTGATTGGTTGATGAAAGTGTTTCTCCAGGAACAGTGGATCAGTATTAGGTAATTCGGTGTTGGCGTGTACTGTGTAGAAAACGGGGACGGTGGGTAAGGAGAGGCGACTCATGGCGCTGCCAGCCCTTAGGACCCCAGCGCCCTGTGGAGGGAGCTGTCCGTGGTGCTGCTGGAGCAAATGGCTCAGCTGTCGGCTCCCCACAGCCCCTGTCAGCCTGGCGGTGGGGAGGCGAGAACGGAGTGTTTGCAAGACTGGGAAGCTGTCTGTTGGAGTGGCAGCCCCCGGGCGTGCGGCATAGCATGTTTCTGCTGGGCAGGCCTGGGGAAAGGAAAGGGGAGGGGGCTTACCTGTGGGAGAAACGGCCGTGATTTCGAAGGCCGCACAAGGGTCCAGTTGCCCCTTGTGTGTTTATATACACAGTGACTGCCATGGGGGAGAGCAGGCTGGGAGGCTGGGATCCCGATTTCAGTCCAGCAGAACCCACCCAAAGCAGCAGCACAGAGGGTCCCCGCGAGCCACTGTGTGCCCAGCGTGTCACAGTTTACCAAGGACTTTGCCCTTGTCTTCCCTCCTACCTCAGCCTCCCACATGCTGGGATTGTAGGTGTGAACCCCACACCTGGCCTCGGTGGGGTTTTTGTTTTTTGTTTTTTACTATGTATCCCTTGATTTGCTGACTGCCACTACAAAAACTGATTGAATTAGCAACAAAGCTATTTTTTGATAGCTTCCATAATTATAGACCATAAACCATGATAATCCCCTCCTTTCCCCCACTTTCCCAGTCCACTCTCCATCACGTCCCCTCCCCCCTCAATTAGTCTCTCCTTTATTCTGAGTTCAAGGACAAATTTGTGCTGTTAAAAATAAGTTGCGGGCTGGAAAGATGGTTCAGCAGTTAAGGCGCTTGCTTGCAAAGCCTGAGGACCAGGGTTTGGTTCCCCAGAACCCACGTAAAGCCAGATGCACAGTGTAGTACATGTGTCTGGAGTTTGTGTGCAGTGGCTGGAAGCCCTGGTGCGCCCATTTTCTCCTTACCCCCGAAATACAATTTTAAAATATTAAAAATAATTTGCACATGCCAGTAATCCAGCATTTGAAATTCCTGAACTAGACATTCAAGACCAGCCTGGGCGACATGAGACCTTGTCTCAAGCAGACAAAGACAGTGTGGTTTTCTGAGTTATTGGCACGACTCACGTATCCCCACAGTCTTGAGGGCCAGGCTTTCGTTTTTGGTGTTCCACTTGCTTTGCTGTCTGACCGGTTCCTCTGGCACATGGTTTTCATAATTGGCCAAGACTATGAAGCCTTGCTGTATTGCAGGGTTGTTTGTGTGGAATTGTGGAGCCTCGCTGTGTGGCACAGTTCGCCTGTGGACTGTGAAGCCTTGCTGTGTGACACAGGTCATCTGTGGAGTGTGAGTCCTCGCTGTGTGACACGGGTCGTCTGTGGGCTGTGAGTCCTTGCTGTGTGACACGGGTCGTCTGTGGACTGTGAGTCCTCGCTGTGTGACACGGGTCGTCTGTGGACTGTGAATCCTCACTGTGTGACGACACGGGTCGTCTGTGGACTGTGAATCCTCGCTGTGTGACACGGGTCGTCTGTGGACTGTGAATCCTCACTGTGTGACGACACGGGTCATCTGTGGACTGTGAATCCTCGCTGTGTGACAACACGGGTCGTCTGTGGACTGTGAATCCTCGCTGTGTGACACGGGTCGTCTGTGGACTGTGAATCCTCACTGTGTGACGACACGGGTTGTCTGTGGACTGTGAATCCTCACTGTGTGACATGGGTTGTCTGTGGACTGTGAATCCTCCTTGTGTGACATGGGTCATCTGTGGACTGTGAATCCTCACTGTATGACACGGGTCATCTGTGGACTGTGAATCTTCGCTGTGTGACACGGGTCATCTGTGGACTGTGAATCCTCGCTGTGTGACATGGGTCGTCTGTGGACTGTGAATCCTCGCTGTGTGACACGGGTCGTCTGTGGATCGTGAATCCTCGCTGTGTGACATGGGTCATCTGTGGACTGTGAATCCTCGCTGTGTGACACGGGTCGTCTGTGGACTGTGAATCCTCACTGTGTGACACGGGTCGTCTGTGGACTGTGAATCCTCTCTGTGTGACACGGGTCGTCTGGATCGTGAATCCTCGCTGTGTGACACGGGTCGTCTGTGGACTGTGAATCCTCACTGTGTGACACAGGTCTTCTGTGGACTGTGAATCCTCTCTGTGTGACACGGGTCAGCTGTGGATCATGAATCCTCGCTGTGTGACACGGGTCGTCTGTGGGCTGTGAATCCTCTCTGTGTGACACAGGTCATCTGTGTACTGTGAATCCTTGCTGTGTGACACGGGTCGTCTGTGGACTGTGAATCCTCACTGTATGACACAGGTCTTCTGTGGACTGTGAATCCTCTGTGTGACACGGGTCAGATGTGGATCATGAATCCTCACTGTGTGACACGGGTCGTCTGTGGGCTGTGAATCCTCTCTGTTTGACACGGGTCTTCTGTGGACTGTGAGTCCTCGCTGTGTGACATGGGTTGTGCATGGGCTGTGAATCCTCACTTTATGACATGGGTCGTCTGTGGACTGTGAATCCTTGCTGTGTGACACGGGTCAGCTGTGGACTGTGAATCCTCGCTGTGTGACACGGGTCGTCTGTGGACTGTGAATCCTCTCTGTGTGACACGGGTCAGCTGTGGATCATGAATCCTCGCTGTGTGACACGGGTCGTCTGTGGGCTGTGAATCCTCTCTGTGTGACACGGGTCTTCTGTGGACTGTGAGTCCTCGCTGTGTGACATGGGTTGTGCGTGGGCTGTGAATCCTCACTTTATGACATGGGTCGTCTGTGGACTGTGACTCCTTGCTGTGTGACACGGGTCATCTGTGGACTGTGAGGCTCTGCTGTATAGCACAGGCCACCTGTGCGGGTTCCCTTTCTTCTGCTCTCTTGGTCTGGGTGGTGCTTCTCTTGAGCATAAGAGGAGTTTGTGATGTCTGTTCAGAGCAAACCTTGGTTGTTTCTTTCATGATTCCTGCTTTCAAGTATTGTGTGGCCCAGAGGTGGAGATGTTCTATGTCACCTGTCTCATCTGTGTTCCTGTGCTGCTGCATTTAAGGTCAGAGCTTGGGCACCAGTTGTCCTAACAAGCTAGGGTCTTCCAGCCTCCCGTTCTCAATGAGCCAGTTTAGTAGACAAGTAAGACTGAAAAGCAGAGGGAGCATTTATTCAAGTGGCCACTTTAGAAAGAGGGACAAAGTGATGCCAAACTCACCTCCAGGGTTCTGACATGTGGCTTAGGTTTAAATAGAAGGCAAGAAGAGTCTAACTCAGCAGTCCTGGTTAAGGTGTGGCCACTATCAGTGACCCATCACTGTCCCTTTTCCAGTACCTTCTGCAAGGTGGTCTGACAGGTGGTCAGAACTGTGTGAAGTCTCCTCCTGGAAGACAAGCTCCTCTTGGCTGCCACTAGCTGTTGGCCTTTTTCTCCTCCCAGCAGGAGATTCTTGGAGAAATTCCACTTTCTTGCAGATCATTATTTCAATAGTCTGATAGCCAAAGGGAGAGGCACAGAGCCCCTCTTTAGAATATCTTCCCTCCACCCAGGACAGTCACACTTGGGTGACCTGGTGAGTTCCCTGGTAGACTCCGGCAGGGTCTGCTCTATGGAGCTTGATAGCCCGAGACTGTCTGCAACCACTGCCCGGCTCTCTGATGCATGGAGGCGGCAGGTGGGAGGTCGGGGACTTGGAAGACCCTGAGCGTCAGCCTGTCCTGCTTGTCCCTTGTGGGTATCCGACAGGTGCTCTAGTCCTTGTCCAGGCAGCTCTCCGCTCAGTGAGCAGGACGTAGCCTGGTCTCCAGTGAGAACCGAGGATGCTTTGGAAGCTTGCAAGTCAGGGGCCTTGAGGCAGGAGGACTGGCGGCCCACGGCCTGCGGTGGCCATGGCCTGCAGTCCTTGTGGACCAGTCTAGGCAATGGCAGTGGTCCTGTGCCCATCTCACTGAAAGCTTGTTTCCTGTTCAGTTGGGGCAGCCCCTGTATTCAACGTGCATTTTCTGAGTGCCTGTGTGTGCCTGGCAGTGATAACTAATGGACACTCAGACCAAGTCCCTCCTGCAGGGATAGCATTGTGCAATGTACACAGAATGGGGACACCAACTGTGCTAGGGCTTCTGATGGCAGCAAGACAGGCTGATGGACAGGACCCTCCCCGCCCCCTATTCATTTAACATAGTTCTAGGAAAGGCCCTTTGAATAGGTACGTCTAAACCAAAACTAGAGGGGCAAGGAGCCACCTGAGGGAGACTAGAGACTAGAGGCTAGAGCTGGGGGAGGGAGGGAGAAATTCATCCAGTGTCACAGGGCCAGTGTGGCCAGGGGACCATCATGGAGCACTGGGTAAGAACTTGGGAGTTTATTGTTGATTGGACAAGAATCCCTATGGGAGGCTGCAGGAGAGGAATTTTTTTTTTTTTTTTTTGGTTTTTCATGGTAGGGTCTCACTGTAGTCCAGGCTGACCTGGAATTCACTATGTAGTCTCAGGGTGGCCTTGAACTCACAGTGATCCTCCTACCTCTGCCTCCCGAGTGCTGGGATTAAAGACGTGCACCACCAGGCCGAGACAGTCTTGCTGAGTACACCACCCACTCCTGGAACTGGCAGGCTTCCTTCCTTGGTCTGACAAGTGCTGGGTTACAGATGTGTTCCGTGATGTCCAGTTTAGGTTAGTATCTTTTTTTTTCAAATATTTTATTTTTATTTATTTACTTGAGAAAGGGAAAAAGGAGGGAGAGAGAGAGACAATGTGTGTGCCAGGGCTTCCAGCCACTGCACACGAGCTCCAGATGCATGTGCCACCTTGTGCATCTGGCTTACGTGGGTCCTGGGGAATTGAACCAAGGACCTTTGGCTTTGCAGGCAAGTGCTTTAACCATTAAGCCATCTCTCCAGCCCCAAGGTTAGTATCTTTTAAGCAAAGCTCTCCAACTGTGGCGTGTAGTGAAGGCTGCTTGGATAGAAGTGGTGGCCTCTTTTGTGAAACAGGGCCGTGATTGTAGAAATAGTCCACACAGAGCTCTTTGCCTGAACAATGTGTAGCCAAGGCTGCTGTCATTATCAGTGTTTTGGAAGGATGCCCTAGAAACCGACTGCAGGGGACTTGCTTTTTCATGGCACTGGGTGGAGGTGGAGGCCAGGGCCTTGTACATGCTAGGTGAGTGCTCATCCACCAGGCGCCACCCCCCAGCACCACAGCTGACTTGTATTAAAGATAAAAAGAGCTTCCCCCTCCTTCCCAGTGACAGGTGTGAACTTGCCATGCTGTGGAGTGGGACTGACTGAGTCACAACTTCCTGCTTGTCAAGGCCAGAGTCGCTTTTGTAACTACGGAGGGTCCAGGAAGCAGTGGGCATGACCATCTTTACCGTCTTCATCTGAAAGGCTATCTGAGAGAACTGAGTGAACCAGTGGGCTGGAGAGATGGCTTAGCAGTGAAGGCACTTGCCTGCAAAACCTAAGGACCTACGTTTGATTCCCCAGTACCCACATAAGCCAGACGTACAAGGTGGCACATGCATCTGGAATTCTTTTGCAGTGGCTGGAGGCCCAGGTCTGCCCATTGTCTGTCTCTCTCTCTCTCTCTCTCTCTGCCTCTTCTCACTCTTTCTCTCTCCCTCTCTCAAATAAATGAATAAAATATAAAATTTGAAGAAAAAAAAAAGCGTGAAACAGTGCTGGGCTAAATTGGAGTTTTACCTAGGGACCCCTGCGCTGCTGGGTATTGAATTGGGTGCTGCCTGGGGCCACAGAACGGCAGGAATTGCCAAAGTGATGCAACCCCGATAGGAGGTCTCACCTGATGCCACGAGCCTGGGGTGGCTGGCATTGTGGCTGGCACCCCACTTTCTCCCAAGGAAGCTGGCTCCTTTTCTCCTCCTGCCCATGTGTCAGGCCAGACAGGAGTGGGGGGAGGGGCCCACTGTGTTAGCAGAGGGTAAGGACTCACCTTGAGCCCTGCAGGTTTCTGTTGGTACCGGGCTGGGCACTGCTGCCCTCAGGTTGCCCGTGTCTAAGTGTAGGCCTTTCTGGCAGGAAGACTTAGGGGAGCAGGTGAGGTGGGGAAAGAAAGTAATCACAAAGCCGGTCGTGGTGGTGCACACCTCTACTCCCAGCACTCGGGAGGCAGAGGTAGGAGGATCACCGTGAGTTCAAGGCCACCCTGAGACTACATAGTGAGTGCCAAGTCAGCCTGAGCTAGAGTGAGACCCTAACTTGAAAAACAAAGAAACAAAAAAGTGGGCTGGAGAGATGGCTTAGCGGTTAAGGCACATGCCTGCAAAGCCTAAGGACCCAAGTTCGATTCTCTAGGTCCCACATAAGCCAGATACACATGGTGGCACATACATCTGGAGTTCATTTGCAGTGGCTAGAGGCCATTCTCACACTCTCTTTCTCCCTCTCTCTGTCTCTATTAAATAAATAAATAAAAATAAAATCTTAAAATGGGCTGGAGAGATGGCTTAGCGGTTAAGTGCTTGCCTGTGAAGCCTAAGGACCCCGGTTCGAGGCTCGACTCCCCAGGACCCACGTTAGTCAGATGCACAAGGGGGCGCACGTGTCTGGAGTTGGTTTGCAGTGGCTGGCATGCCCATTCTCTCTGTCTCTCTCTCTGCCTCTTTCTCGCTCTGTCTGTCGCTCTCAAATAAATAAATAAACAAAAAAATTTTTTAAAATAAAATAAAATCTTAAAACCACAGTGATCTGATGTGTGGAGTAACGTGTATTTACATTTGCACCTTTGCTGACCCTGTGTTGTGGAGCAGCATGTGTTTACATTTGTGGGGTTCTCAGAAGGAACCCCACCTTCGCTGACCCTGTGGTGCGCCTGGCACTGCCTGTTCCAGCTGTGGTGCCAGCTAATCTGCATGTTCCCCAAAGGTATCTGTGGCTGGTGGAGCCCCCTGTCCCCCCGTAACGTAATCAAGAGCAGAGCTGGACTGTCAACCCAGAATTCTTTTTCTGCCAAAGCCTGTTGTTTATCCCTCTTTGTGCAGGGGAAGATGACACACACTGATCATAGAGAAATGCCACTTGTAATAGGAGGTCTGCAGCAGTCAACCTGGCAAGCTCTCGGGGCTTCCTGCCGCCACCGACACTGGCTGGCTGTCCCTTTAAGTGGGATTCTCCATGGGAATGCCGCAGGCTGCGGGGGAGGGCTGGGGATGTCTGCCTGGCGGCTCTGGAAGATCTCTCCTGCTCAGCCCGCCTGCCCTCCCTCCACACCCTGCTAGAACTCCCTTCTCTGGAGTTGCTGATTCATCCCCAGGCTGGAGGCAGCCCTGCAGTGGTGTTGGCAGCCTCCCCTCTCCACCGGGTGGAGGCCTGGGCCACCTGGGAGCGTCCCTAGCCTCTGGGATGCCATGGGTGGGGGCGGGGCTTGGCCAGGGTCCCGGCCAGGGCCAGGGTGGTCCCTTCTCACGCTGGCCTCCTCCCGCAGGCTGCTTCAAGGACGACCGCGTGGTGTTCTGGACGTGGATGTTCTCCGCGTACTTCATGGAGAGGCGGGCTCCGCGGCAGGACGACCTGCTTTTCTACGTGCGGCGGGGACCGGCCTGCGGGGGCTGCGAGCGCACTGTCGACGGCAGGAAGGTGGGCGACCCTCCAGCCCGTCCGCGCCCCAAGCATGCCGAGGGGTCTGCTCCCGGCCCGCGGGGTGGGCTTTCCTGCAGCGCTCGTACTTGCTGGAGGGGGAAAGGATCCTGATTTCCTTCCACAGCCAAAGAACGCGGTAGACAGTCGCCTGTGCTGTCCTCACTGTGACCCTGCAGAGCTGTGATTTTAGCACCAGTGTATCTTCGAGGAGGCAGGCTGAGGGGCCAGCTGATGTGCCCAGGCTCTCCCAGCTAGTTCGTGAAGGGTCGTGTAGAGGCTCAGAGCTCGGCTAGTCCCTGCTGTGGGTGGGGCTGCGAGGCTGGATGGTGATGGTGATATCGTGGACACCCTTGCACTCAGCTCCGCCACACACTCGACAGAGGACTCAGCTCTGTCCTTCTTGGTCTCATTATGACCTCCCCCCCCCCCATGTGGGTTAGACAGATGAGGCTCAGAGAAGACGTGACTCAGTAATGGTATTTTATCCACTAAATTTAAGTGTGTGGAGGAGTTAATAGAACACATTTTGCATACTTCATCTGTTTTTCTGAGGCCCTAGGCTTATAAAATGTTTAAGTAACCCAGATGCTGAACATCGAAATGCTTTGGTTTTCTTAGCGAGCCAAAAGGTCAGGCTGTGGCACCAAACCTGGGACTTGCAGGCTGCCTGGTAGAAGAGCCAGGGGAGCACCCAAGGGGGCTGTGGACTAGTTGAGGGACCAGGAGGCCTCTCAGAGCAGCCTTGGGTGACAGGTTGGTGCTCAGGACAGAGCTGAACGCGAGGCCTGATTAGTAGGGCCATATGGCAAGTGTCCGTAATGGCAGCCCTGGGCACCTTCTGTAGTCCCGCCCTGGGCTTCTCAGTCCTCTTCCCCACACCCGCCCCCTCTGGTGTGCAGTCAGGAACTGACTTCTCCCCTGTGATTTGCCACGCGCATGCGCCCGTGTCCTGGGTGCGCCATCACTCTGGGCTCAGGGAAGACAGTATAAGGCCGATACCTCCCTCCTGTCATGCGTTCTGTGGGGCTACGATGCTGGGGACCGACGTGACCACAGAGATGCCCTTGGCAGAGAGGGGCTGCCGCTAGGGAACTTCCCACGCTGGAGATCTACATTGTGAGCACTTCCTCGTCCAGCCCCAGCACAGCATGAACCCACCCGTGATTCACCTCAGGGAACAAGGACCCGTAGGGTGGCAGGGACTGTTGGTGTCTGGTGATGGCAGGTCACAGAGAACCAGCTTTGTGAATGTTGGTCTTCCCCTGGGGTGAAGGCAACTGCAGCCCGAGCTCTGAGGCGGCTCAGGTGAGGCACGCTCTGCCTCTTGCATGGCTGTTCTTTGAGGGGCTGCAGGGGAAGGGGAGGACAGGTGGAGAGGAGAGCGGGCTGAGCAGGTGATGGCTTGCTCTTGAGTGCAAGAGAAGTAAGGGTGTGAGTGCTGCTCGGGCGCAGCGGTCTGGGTCCAGGATGGGGGAGTTGGAGCGGGGGCTGGAGCTGTGTCCAGACACTCTTGAAGGTTTGGGGAGCTGAGACCAGGAGCACCGAGGAACCCTGAGCCGTGCGCACAGAAATGACCTGGCCCTGCCCGTGAGGAGCCTTCAGTCTGCCGGGAGAAGCAGCATGGCCCTTCACGTCCGTGGTGGGAAGGACAGGGCGTGGTGGCGGCTAAAGAGGTGGCATGTATATAGAGGGCTGTGGCACAGAGCGAGGGCAGCTGTTGACCGAGGACACCTTCTGGGAGGAAGGGGTATCCGGCACATGGGACCCAGGATGTAACATGCCATGTGATGTGGTGTGTGACAGTGTGTGACACAGAAGCAGCAAAGCACCCTGACTTGAGACATGTATTGGAAAGAAAGCATAGTAACCAAACAGGGCAATGAGGTGAGACCAAGAGGGGCAGCAGTCTTGTTGCTGGGTGACTTTCCACAACCACAGACCATGGGAAGTGGGAGCCCCCCCCACAGAGGGCTGCCTACCCCTTTTACACTGAGGCATGGCTTACCTCGGCACCTCTGCTGATCGGGTGGTGTCTGGCGTGTTGGCTGGTGTGTTAAGCCTGGGGTCAGACAAGGCCCCTGCCCACCCAGACTGGACATTTTTCTCAACCCTGCAGGCTGCAATGTGGAGGGTGGCCTGCAGGGGGCGGGCTGGAGGTGCAGCAGGGAGCTACCTCCACCCCGCCAAGAAAAGGGCAAGGAGCCCTTGCTGCTGAAATGTGGGCTAGCAGGACTGCGCACTAGGCGTATTCTGCGGCAAGGCTGCACTGCCTCCCACCCCTCCCCGTCCTGCTGGTATGGGTTGCCATGGCAGCAAGCTGGGCTCCCTGCCTTGCTGAGGAGGGTGGATGGGCAAAGCCATAGTTACAGTGTGAGTGGGCACAGGATGCTGGGATCCCACACCTCGCTCCAGAAATACCTTGGGGATCCTGACCCTGACTTCCGCAGGATGTCCTGGATTCCCCATACTGTCTTCTCATGTCACCCCAACTCTCTGTTCTCAGCAGACAATTATTTATTTTTGCTTTTCAAGGTAGGGTCTTGCTCTATGTAGTCTCAAGGTGGCCTTAAGCAGACAGTGATTCTCCTACCTCTGCCTCCCAAGTGCTGGGATTAAACGTGTGTGCCACCATGCCCGGCTTCAGCAGCCAATTTTGTCTTCGGCAGTGAGGGACTCTGGTCATCTGTTGTAGCCTCATCTGTGCTAGTGGCCTCCTCCTGACACCTCCAGCACTTCCCAGAAGCACTCACAGACAGCCAAAGCTCAGAGATGGCGAGGAGCCTGCTGTGGGCTCCAGCTTCCCAGTGGAGGGAGCAGTTCTGCCCGTGCCTTGCTCTCTTCTCTTTCATAGAAAGGTGCACAGACCAGTGCTTACAGCTTGATGGCCTTGGTCAGGGCGAGGCCAAGGTCACCTATCCAGATCCAAGCCCGAGCGTGACCAGCATGCTCAACCAGCCGGCAGCGTCCTCTCGAGCACGGCTGCCCTGGTGGGCCATGCCTGTCAACTGTGGGTGGCCGTGTGCACTCCAGCCGCTCCGTCTTGTGTGCCCGTCGATGCGGGTGGCTGTGATCTGTCAGCCTGGCTCCTGCACGCTGTTGTCCTGAGGGCACCACACCATCCAGCTGCCCTCCCTCGCGTGGATGTCTGCATAACTTCGGCATCTTCTTGGATGTGTCTTTTGGTGACACACGGGGAGCTCCCTATCCTGCCGTGCACCGCTGTGGTGCTGAGCTGCAGCCGCTGGGCCACGTGCGTTTTCTGCCGGGCACGAGCCAGCAGGTTGGCCGAGCACCCGTGGGCACAGCACACATGCCGGCTGCCTGTTTGGCGCTGCATTCTCTTGGGGGAGAGTAAACAGCATGAAAGGAACAAGAGCTCCAAGCAGGGCAGTGAAGTGAGACCAAGAAGAGCAACAGGGAGCTCGGCTGACTCCCAGCACAGAGGCCATGGGCAGTGGGAGCTCTGCTATGCATAGATCCCAGCTCTGCCCTTGAGGGTGCCCAGGAGGCCTCTGTAGGAGGTGGCTGGTACTCCTCAGAGCTGAGCCTGCAGGAGCTGTCCAGGGTCTAGCTGGGACGCAGGGCTCAGGCTGCCCACCAGGACAGATGGCATCAGAATATGCTTTTGATGTCTTTTGACACCACTGCTCTCTGGAGAGTTGCTACAGTGGGATAAATGATGTCTTCTTCATAGAGCTGATGTTGGGACAAAAAGATTAATAATTTGTAAAACACTCAGCCCAGCGCCTGCTGTCCCCCTCCGTACCAGTAGGTGTCACTGTTGTCGTTGCCATTAGCGGCACTTGGGAAATTCAAGCTCTTTTAATCATCATAACTTTGAGAGAAAGATCTTCTTAGTCCATTGTACAAGTGAGGAAACTGAGACTCCAGGAGAACAGATGAGTAGGGATGGGAGGGAGTCTCGTCTCCATTAATGTCTCTCCAATGCAGAGGTCAGTGCGTGGACGTGGGGAGTGGAGGGCCACCCTGGGCACCGGACACTGAGTTCCCTCCTGCGCTGCAGGTGCTGGAGGCCGAGCCTGAGGTGGAGGTGGAGGTGTATCGGCGGGACTCCAAGAAGCTGCCGGGCCTGGGAGACCCGGACATTGACTGGGAGGAGAGTGTCTGCCTAAATCTCATCCTGCAGAAGGTATGAGGCCTGGCAGCGTGGGCTGTCCACAGTGTGAGAGCGAAAGCAACTCCCGTGTACACCGGCCTGTGCTCTCTCCTAGCTGGACTACATGGTGACCTGTGCAGTGTGCACGCGAGCCGATGGAGGGGACATCCACATCCACAGGAAGAAGTCCCAGGTGAGCCCTGCCGTGGGAGCATCCGGCCTCCCAGTGGCCTGGCCGCCTGCTGCCTGGGCCAGAAGGACACGTCCTCACTTAATTGCCCTTAAGGCAAGGGGTCCACTCTAGGGATCTCGAATCCTGTGTCCATCAAGGAGCACACAGCCAGTCTCCCCCCCCCACCCCCCCGCCAGCTTCTCCAGTAGTAGAGGGAGGGCCACATGGTCTGGAGTGGCTTTGGGCCTCTTAGCCAGTAACATCTGCTTTCTTTCAGCAAGTGTTTGCGTCCCCCAGCAAACACCCCATGGACAGCAAAGGAGAAGAGTCCAAGATGAGCTATCCCAACATCTTCTTCATGATCGACAGCTTTGAGGAGGTGAGCACTGGCCACTCCTGCTCCCCTTCCTCCTGTCTGGGGGCTGGGGCTGGGTCTGAGCAGTGACCTGTGGCTTCCCAGGAGCCATCTGGTGGAGGAGGCAGGGGTCTGCATGTAGGCCAGCACAGCTCCCCATCTTCCCAGTTGTTTGACTTGGGACAAGTGTGTTCTCCTTGCTTGCTTCAAGCTCATTTTCTTTATCTGTAAAGTGAACGCAGTGACTGGGACATGTCAGGGTTGGTGACCTGACTCCTGAACGGGAGAGTGGGTCACAAACACGGTCAATGCTGCCTGGGCAGGAAGAGTCCTTATTTCTCTGTGCTGTGGATAAGTACCCTGACCCTGCACTGCTCAGAGCCCCTAGGGCGTCAGGGAGGACACAGTGGCTTCTATTCTATGGGCCAGGCCTTTGTATTAAGACTGGTAAAGAGGGCCCAGGACAGAATGTGACTCACTGAGAAATGTGGATGGCAGGAGGAGTCGGAAGGAAAGCCAGCTGTCCCCACTGCTCGGCAACTCCTTTGAGACCCGGGGGTGCTCCTTCTTTGTGCTTGCCTGGAGACAGTCAGGGACCCTACCAGACCCACAGAGAGGGTGGGCATGACTTTCAGGGTTTCTGTGGGATCTGATGGTGCCTCAAAGCACCTGGTCTCTATGTCCTCATGTGCACAGTGGGCTATCCTCTTCCCTCCTCTCCTTTCCACTCTCAGAGACACTTTCACTATATAGCCAGGCTGGCTCTGAACTCTCAATCCTCTTGCCTCAGCCTCCTGAGTGCTGGGGATCCCAGGTGTGCCCCTGGCTCAAAATGGCAGATTTTAAAGGTGGTGACAGCATTGCCATTCAATGTCCCTGACTCTTCTTTATACCACTTCAGGTGTTTAGTGACATGACTGTGGGGGAAGGAGAGATGGTCTGCGTAGAGCTGGTGGCCAGTGACAAAACCAACACGTTCCAGGGTGTCATCTTCCAGGGCTCCATCCGCTACGAGGCGCTCAAGAAGGTGTATGACAACCGCGTGAGTGTGGAGCAGCCACAGGCCCCCTTGTCACTGCTTCCTGGGCGCTTCGTGCCTGCGTGTGTGCTGTGAGCACCCCGCCTTGGCACCCGCTGTGCCTCTGGTCCCCGGCTTGCCTTCTGTTCCTTCTTTACTTCTGCCCCACCTTGCCTGCATCCATCCAAGGTGCAAGCAGGGCCTTCCCAAGCAGCAGCCCCTGGGGGTGAGAGCCGATGGTGCACTGGCTCCCTGTGCTGCCCGTGGCCTGGTGCTGGGGACACTCCTGAAACTGGCCCCTGACTAACTTGGCTGAGGGAAGAGAGCAGGTGGACAGGCCACACTCTCCTGCTGCCGGTGCCATACTGATGCCAGCCCTGGCCTGGCCTGGGGTTGGGCAGCACCTTCGGGTCCTGGTGGAGCTTGTGCGCTTTCCTGTCTGTGCTGTGGGTTCTCAGGATGAGAACAGTCCTGGCCGGGGGTCCTGAACACAGCCCTGGACTGCCCCTGTCTGTTGGGTCACTGACCTTCCTCATGGGCAGCCCTCAGGATGGTCACCTGGCATGCTTGGACGCTGGGAGGGACCTGTGGAGCCAGCCCCACCCTGCTGACTCGCTGTACTTTGCCTGCCACAGGTGAGTGTGGCCGCTCGCATGGCTCAGAAGATGTCGTTTGGTTTCTACAAGTACAACAACATGGAATTTGTGCGCATGAAGGGGCCCCAGGGCAAGGGCCATGCTGAGATGGCAGTCAGCCGTGTGTCTACAGGTGACACGTCCCCCTGTGGCACTGAAGAGGATTCCAGCCCAGCTTCACCCATGCACGAGCGGGTAAGGGCCTCACAGCTGGGGAGAGACCTTCTGTCTCATAGATTCCCTCCTTTGTGTCCCTCACCTCCCAGTCCCTGGGTGAGGAGTCTCATCATCCCCCACCCCCACCCCCACCCCCATATACACCACCATTGCTGAGGTTCAGAGAGGGAAGGTGCCTTGCCCAAGGTCACCCAGCAGGCTGAGTTCCGAGGGGTTGTGGACGGATTGAGTGAGGAGCTGGGCTCTTTCCTGCTGCCCTCCTGAGTGTGCCTGCTGGGCTGCTGTGACCACTGAGTCAGAGACAGGTGAGGAAGAATTGGCCTGCCTACTGCCCCATAAGGATGGCCAGTGTGCACAAAGGCCTTGGGATCACCCAGCTCTTCTCCATGCCTGGCCATTTGTTTTCAGGAGTTGTAGCCATTGGCAGGAGCCCAAAGGCAGGTGTAAGAATTGCTGTCCAAAGACTTGGACATCCAGCTACAGGTCAGGTGGCTCTCAGGGCTCACTACTGAGTCTTG
This sequence comes from Dipus sagitta, assembly GCA_036346955.1. Classification (NCBI taxonomy): domain Eukaryota; kingdom Metazoa; phylum Chordata; class Mammalia; order Rodentia; family Dipodidae; genus Dipus; species Dipus sagitta. The sequence goes on along the minus strand of CM070777.1, from coordinate 3,380,125 downwards.
AGCCTTGCTCGTCCTGAGCTTTCAGTATGACCGTCTGTGAAGCTGAGGCCAGTGGCCTTATTGTAGACCCCTGGTCCAGGCAGGAGAGTGGCTGCACCCACTGGGTGCTGTGTCTCACTTGGGTCTCTAGAGGCTGCTGAGAGCCTGAGTAAGTCAGCGCACTCACTTGCTGGCTAGCCCTTGTCTCGGAACCCTTATGGACTGTGGTCCAGGCTCTGCTGTCCATTTGACCTTGGCAGAGCCTCCTCTTCTCTGAGCTCTGTTCTGTCATTTATGGATTGAGAACCTGCATGCCGAGAGGTGAGAGCCCAGGAGGCCTCTTGTTGGGTAGGTCTCGGCCCTGAGAAGGGTCTCCAAGGGGCAGCTGAAATGATTACTGTCTGCTGCTGACAGTTCTTGGCACAGCTCCTGGGGACCTGAGGTGAGTATGTCTGTCAGGTTGCCTCTGTTGAAGGCTGGGGCACAGTGCCCACTGGCCAGCTGTGGCTGGCTCTCCTCCTAAGGTCCAGTCTTTCTTTCTTTCGGAATCTTCTATGATCAGTGTGTTTGACAAACCAGGCGAGATAGAGACACGCTCCTGGGGCCTGTTGTGTGTGAGGTGGGCATGGCTTGTGTTCTAAGTTCTGTTCTCAGACCAGGGGCCTAATTCCACCTGGCTGTGCATTGTGCACCTGAAAAGATGTGTGCTTGTGACAGTCCTGGGAAAGATGTGGCCAGGACCCCAGGCTGGACAAAGCCGGGTGCTGAATGTGTACTGAGTGACCACAGGCATGTCACCAGACCCTCCCAAGCCTCAATTTCCCCATCTGCCAAGTAGGAGTGGCCATGAGGGATGAGACAGGCCGGCTCCATGTTGCAGGAAGGCCTGGCATCCAGAGGAAGGGTTTGGGATCCCCAGCCCGCTGCCCTGGTGCACACCGTCACTCGTCCCATCCTCGGGGCTCACTTGTAGCCAGGACACAGCAAATGAAGATTGTGTGTATTGTGGTTTCTGGTGTGTGTTTTTATCTTCTAAAACCTTCCCTGGCTTGTGGGAGAACCACCTGGAGCCCAGCAGCCACCGGACTTTGGTGGATATCGGAGCTGTGACGAGGAAGCCGATGGGCCTCCGGACGTCTGGGTCCCCGCGGCTCCGATTCTTGTTTGCATGGGGAGGAGGGAGGAGATGGGCCTGGTTCCCTCTGCGTGGAACGCCCTTCCCCCCCTTCTTCACCTGGCGAACTCCTCCTCGTCCTTCAAGACTCAGCTCAAGTGGACTTCCTGCGAGGGGCCTCCCCTGACCCCCCTCCTCCTCTGTGCTGCATCCGGGGCGTCCCTTTCTGTCTCAGAGCCAGCATGCAGTATGTGCCTGTCACCGGCCAACTCTGTCACCCCCAGCAGACTGTGAGCTCCTTGAGGGCAGGGACCTGGGTCTGTGCCTGTCTACACCCACCTCACCCCAAGTGGGTGTGCAGAACGTTGGTGATAGGCACCAGACATGCTTGGGAGAGGGAGAGGTGGGTAGAGAGCTGCTCATGGAAGGGGCTGGAGGCAAGGGCAGGGCCCTGGGGGCTGGGAGACATTGGAGGGGGTGACCTGGGGTGCAGCCCCAGTCCTGCCACTGTCCCGCTGGGTGGCTTTAAGCAGGTCAAGTTTGCTCTCCTGCCTGGATTTGCTCATCGGTCAGATGGGCAGCATGAGCCCTTGGCTGTGGTTGATGTGGTATAGCTAAGTTCTTGAGGGCCTCAGCAGCCCCTCCCTGGGATTGAGAGCTGGAGAAAGTCCTTTGGTTTTGGTGGCAGCTCCTTCCCCCTCAGACAGCACTGGCAGTGGGAATTCTGCCAGTCTTGAGGGCCCACTGCCCCTAGCTAGGGTTCGTAGCCATAGCCCCAGTCCCTGCTTAGGCTTGAAGACAGGATATGAGGGTCTTTGGCCCATGGTGAGCCGCTGCTCGCACTGCTTTGTGATTGGCTGCTTGTTCCCAGGTGACCTCCTTCAGCACCCCTCCCACCCCGGAGCGGAACAACCGGCCAGCCTTCTTCTCCCCGTCCCTCAAGAGGAAGGTGCCTCGAAACCGCATTGCAGAAATGAAGAAATCCCACTCGGCCAACGACAGCGAGGAGTTCTTCCGGGAGGACGACGGTGGAGGTGATGAGGCCCCCTCGTCCTCCTGTCTCCTCATCTAGACTAGTACTCCTCCGTTCATCTGTTGGTTGATTGGTTCATTCACGTAGTGGCGTGGTGCCATGTGATCTGGGGGACTGGGGATAGTGCTGGGACCAGACAGTGACGCTGCCTGTGAGAGCACTGTTCTCATGGGCTCCGGTCTTCCCTGGCCTGCAGAAGCCTTTGCTGGCCCCACTGAGGGCCGATGCTGTGGGTTTGGCTGCTCAGCCCAGGGCCTGGCTCTGGCTTCCCTGTTGTCTGCGGAACCAGCTGCCCTTCCTCTTGAGCGTCGATTACGGGTGGTCCTCAGGGTTGTCCTGCCTGTTTCTTGCTCTCTGGCGAGTCACCCTGGCTCACATCTCTTCCCCTCGGGCTCCAGCCAGTGGCTCCCTAATGTTTCTGCCCAGAGATCCCCAAGACCCTTGGTTCCACCCGCCCATGTGCTTCCTGCACACTGTTCCCTTCCCAGCATCCTTGCAGCTGTCAGTGAGTTGGGCTGGGATACACGAGTCTCCCATTTTATGGCCGGGGGCGGGGGTTAGGGGATGGGACGACTGACCACCCCAGCCATCCTCATAGACAGTGGTGGCACTGGAGGCCGCCTGGGAACTCTGGTGCACTCTGCTGGGAAGATCTGGGGACACCGTCTGTCCTCAGGGGTGCCAGTGCCAGGCCAGCTCCATGTGCGTGTTTTGTTTTGTTGTTTTTTTTTTTTAGAGATAGGGTCTCACTCTAGCTCAGGCTGACCTGGAATTCACTATGTAGCCTCAGGGTGGCCCCAAACTCGTGGTGATCCTTCTACCTCTGCCTCCCGAGTGCTGGGATTAAAGGCGTGCGCCACCACGCCCGGCCCATGTGCATTTTTTGAGTGAATGGAAGAATGAAAGCTTCACTGAGGTTGACATGAGTGTCTTCCAGACGGGGCCCAGGAAGAGGTGGGCCCTGGTGGTTGGAAAGATTGAGGGCCAGGAGGCGGCACTCAGGTGTGAAGGCATGGGGACCATTTGTGTGCAGCTGGAGGGGGTGTCAGCCGGAGGGAGCAGTGTCCTCCCGCTGCTCCTCCAGGTTTCCCTGGAGGGTGCCAACCCAATCTTCTCCTCTCCAGCCGACCTGCACAACGCTACCAATCTACGGTCTCGATCCCTGTCTGGCACGGGACGGTCCCTGGTCGGGTCCTGGCTGAAGCTGAACCGAACCGATGGCAACTTCCTTCTCTATGCACACTTGACCTACGTCACCTTGCCGCTGCATCGGATCTTGACAGGTAGTGGTGGCATGACGGGAAGACCCCGACAGGCAGCTGACTCAGAGTCGAGAGTGGCCCTCGATTGTCCTGGGGGGGACTCCCTTTCCCACACCCCAGGTGGGCTGTAGCTTCCAGAGCTCGCACACCTCCCTGAGGAAGGACTCCGGGAGATGCCCCGCGTGCATGGCCGTAGGCCGTGGGCTTGTAGCTCACTGCTCAGTCACTGCCCTGGGCGGCAGCACTGTGGGGCTGAGCTCCAGGCCCTGCCCCTGGGGGGAGCCCCTTCACTCAGCCTCCTCCGGGCTCTGCAGCTGCGCCTGCCCTCTGCTCATCTGGGAGGGCGAGCAGGTGGGCCTCTGTAGCCTCGTGAGGCCTTCACCGAGTGCTTGGCTCCCTCCTAAGAGGAGCCATTTTGGCTGTGGCACAACGTCCTGCCTGCTTCCCTAGACATCCTGGAAGTGCGGCAGAAGCCCATCCTGATGACCTAGTGTGCGTGGAGCCTGCACGGAGCCCCGGCCCTGCCCGGCCCTGGGAGTGCTGCCAAGTGCCTACCTGTCACCGCCACCGCCACGGGGTCTTTTATGACAAGCCAGCGCCGGAGCCACAGCCAGGCGGGGCCACTCGACTCCCTGGGCCAGGGCCAACTCCATGAACACCAGCCCAAACTGAAGTGCCTCGTCTTCCTCCCTTGCTGGCTCTGCTCCCATGCTGTGCCCTGCCCGGCCCCTCTGCCCATCCTGGAGAACCCTCTGCACCCCCCCAAATTGGCCACAGAGCACGAGGAGCCGCCAGCTTCCAGAATGTGCCCAGACTCCCAACTGGGCCACTGTCTGACCAGCAGGGAAAAGGCACCTGCTGGGGCTCTTAGCCAGTCCGCCTGTCCACACTCCTTACTCAAAATCAGTTGAAGATTTTGTAATGCAGTACTGGTGAATTTCAGTGCCGAAGTCAGTCCCAATTTGTCTGTCTTTAGTCACCACTTTGACACAGCAGTTTACGGCCAGGAGAACGTGAGCTGCTTGGCAGCTTCCTGGGCTGGGAATACCTCCCCCACGCCAGTTCCCGGCCGGCCTTGACCTCGTGCTGAGCAGGCCCTGATCCCCCAGAATGGCCTTTGCTTCCAGCCAAAGAACACCACCACCACACACGCCTCCACCGGGGACACCTCGCACTGGCCTGGCTGGAGGGTTCTGAGGGCAGGTGGGAGGGCACTTCTGCTGCTGAGGGGTGTCTGATGGGGACTGGCTGGCATCTTCCCAGGAATGTCTAAGCAGAACCATGCTGGAGTGGAGTTGGCACCACCTGTCTGCCCTGGTTTCCTGGAGCCTGTTTTCTTTGGCTAGTGTGCTGGTCCTGTCTCCGACCAGCTCCCTAGGCAGAGGAGTGGGCAGTGCACCGGTGGTTATGAACAGCCTGAGGGCAGCACACTGTGCTTTTGTGAGCTGAGGCCTTCCCTGCCCACCTGGAATCAACTGGAAGCTGGGCCGCCTTCTTCTTTTGGGTTTGACATCCTGGAAGACTTGGGCAGGAGCACATCTCCATCTGGCTCCATCCTGTGGGCTCTGGGATTGGGGACTTTGGGGTTTTCTCCAGATTTTGTATGTTGTTATTAAAAGCGAGCTATTGCATTTCATTCTGCCTCAGTTTGCCCACCTGTACCATGGGGCTAATACCACCTACCTCAGTGAAGTCTCCAGGGTTCAAGTGCATGGCTGACCCGGTCAGGGTACAGTCGGTCATTCTGCATAGCTCCGGTTGGGTGTTTAGTAAGGTTAGGTGTCAGCTGACTGAGGCTCACCTCCCTGCCACTGTGGAATCACTTCTGAAGGGACGAATGGGGGGTGTACTCACACACTGGCATTGTTCACACCCAGCTCACGCTGGAGCACAGGTTCCTGTTCTAACCAGTGTCCCGGGCAGCAGGGTCAGGACTTGCCTCTGGGTGTCAGCAGAACCTCAGGGCCAAGGGCATGGTCCAGCCATCCTGGACACTGTTTCTTCTGCAAGAGCGCAAAGGCTCTTCCCAAGTTTGTGTGGGGGCGGTAAGTACACTTACTCCCTCAGAAAACATTTGTCCATGGTCAGAAACTAAGGACCTTGGATCTTGGGGTGAATGCAACCTGATGTCTTCTGTGGAAGGGTGAGGTGGTACTTGACTGACGGGAAGCGCCCTTCTCCAAAGCCAGGCTGGCCCAGCAGTTGAAGCTTGGCCATGCACTGGCTCTTCGGAGCTGGGGAAACAGGACCCTGTACTGCTGCTTCCCAGGCATGGGCAGGGAAGGCGTGGAGCGGGTGCTGGGTGGCTCGACTCTGTAATGTCTTACAATGTGTACATCATCCCTAACCTTACTACCATGGTTTTTCCATTGTATGGGCAGGAGAGCAGCCAGGTAGGCTGAGCTGCCCAACACTGAGCCACAAGCAGTGGTGTCAGAAGGCAAACTGGGGGGCAGTCTCAGCCAGTTACACTGGAGGGCGATAGCCACCTTTCTCATCATAAATCCTCCAAATTCTGATAGGGATTGAAAACATGCTCAGAGGCACTTACTATCAGGGCTGTAAGCTGTCACTCTGATGTCCTTTCAGGCAGACAGCAGAGAGCCAGGCATGGTGGCCCATGTCTGCAGTCCCAGAGTTCAGAGGCTGAGGCAGGGGATTGAGAGCTCCAGGCCTGCCTGGGCTACACAGCAAGATCCTGACTTACACACAGTTGCAGAGTAACAAGTGAGAGAATCCCAGCGTCCTACATGGGCTCACCGACTGCACTGTCACTTCCTGAAGGCCGTCTTCGATTTTTCTGGGAACCGAGCCTGACTCTTGTACAATACAGGATGACCAGAGCATGCATACATATTAATGAAAGTTGAAATTAAAGTTCAGTTTTCCTTTGAGGAAACTTAAGAGTCAATTCTTATGACATTAGAAGAAAGTTGTATTTTTTTTTTTTTAAAGGAAATGCCATGATTTCTCTGTACTTGTCACCATTTAGACCTTGCAGTACTGGAAGGTTCAGGGTGTTCGTGTTGTCTTCTGAAGTCTTACTGGAATCCTAGCCATCTATATGAAAGGCTTTCCCCAGAAGTCTTATTTAAAACACAGGAAGGGGAACAGTAGTCAGAGGAACAGAAGAAGCAGAAGGCCCGTGTTGTGGGTTTTCTGATGAAGATCTGTTAACATTTTGATGCTTTAAGGACCATAAAAAACTTGTCTCACAGACCAAAGTGGTTAGGTTTCTGTCCACATGGAGTGTGGTAGCAAGAGGGTGCAGGCGTGTTTCTGAAGTGGGGTTTTCCTCCCCCCAAAATCCAACTAGAATCAAATAATCTATTTTTGCTGTTATAATCCCAGACTAGTGAGTAGACTTTTGAAAGACGAAGTAAAACTTTTTAATGTTTAGGTTCCAATTCTAGGCGTTTGGTGTTCTCTGCTTGAATCGTGAGGATGTATGTTGGACAGCGTCATGTGATATTTTAAATTGTTGGCATCTTTATCCTAAGTCTGCCAGCTTGCTTTTGAACAGAGTGGACTTTACTCTGACAGCTTCTCTTCCGTTTTCCAGGACTTGTGTTTACAGTTTCCTGTTATGCCCAGGGTGCTACCACATCTTGAGCTGTCTACTCCCACTATGCTGCTCGAAGCATTGCATCTGCTTTCTTCTTTCCCTCCCTTTTCCTTTCTGTTTCCTTCCTTTGACAGGATTTCATGCAGCTCAAGCTGGCCTTGAGCTTCCTATGTGGCTAAGGATGGCTTCTAAACTTCAGATCCTCCTGCCTCCACCTGCTGAGGGCCGAGATTATAGGCGTGTGCCACCATGCATGGGTATTTTGTGCTGGGGTTGGAGCCCAGAGCTCTGTGCATGCAGACAAGCCTCCTCCCAGCTGAGCTGAGTCTCCAGCTCTTTCGACTTAGGAAGTTTCGCTGCAAACAGCAGTCTTAACAGTCTCCAAACTCATCTTATGTAGGAGAGTTATCAAACCTGCAAAACTGCTGAGATCTTTTCTTGCTACTTTGAAGCTTAACTTGTGTTTTCTACAATACACGTTTTCACGAAGATACTGTGGTGGCATGCACTGAAGTGGTAGTGTGCTAACTGCAAGTGCTGTTGCCATGAACACCCCGGCTAACCGATGAACCAGCCTCCACACCGAACAGCGCACCTCTAGGCAGGATTTGCAGGTGGTGGTAGCTTTGCTTTTGTGGTTTTTGTGCTTCTCTGCAGTATTAAATACTAAAGTTATTTTTCTTCTTCTTTCCTCCAATCTGTACCTAGTTGTTTCCAAAATATACATTTGAGGTTAATTACAGATACTACAGCTAAGCGATAGCTTTAAATTTGCCCCAGTGTCCTTTAAAAAAATTTTTTTTGGGGGGGAGAGCTTTGCCAGAAGACACTAGTTTGAAATGGGACACATTGAGCTGAAAGAAATTATCCTATGAAGCTGGGCGTGGTGGCGCGAACCTTTAATTTCAGCACTCAGGAAGCAGAGGTAGGAGAATCGCTGTGACTTGGAGGCCATGTTGGGACTATAGAGTGAATTCCAGGTCCATCTGGGCCAGAGTGAGAACCTGCCATAAAAAAGAATAAATAATAAATTACTCTATGCTGTCAATCACTGGCCAGTGGGAGAATCTGAGGGGATGGTGACCAGGTTGGTAAGGTGTTTGCAGAGTTGAATCGCAAGACGCCTCTCGGCCCAGCTCTCAGCCTGCATGGGATTAGCGTACACCTTTGCAGTACTCTGTTGTGGAAACTCCCTCTGTAATGGCCCTTATGGCAGTGGGAAGATGGGAGGGTCTAAGTAAGCTATCTGGCCTCTGAAAGACGAAGGTTGGGCCAAGCCTTCCCTACTGTCTGGCACGTCTGCCTCTATGTGGAATGCTGAGCAGCCAGGTGTTTTCTGGCAGATCTTCCCAGAGCCTGCAGTCAGCACAGGATCGTCATAGGTGCAGTGTCACGGTCACCTTTTATGTATGAGTTTTTAAAATGCACCAAAGGAACTTACAAGGTAATGAACACAAGAACTATAATACCATAGAGACTAGAAATGAGTGAAAAAGGGTCAGGGAGGAATACTCTAAGAACTGCCTTAGCAACACCAGACTCAGGTTTTCTGACCCAACACCCACGGGCTGACTACAAAGAGGTTGCTTAGCAGGTAAGCCAGGCCTTCCTCCTTGCTAACATCAAACCTACTTAAGTGGCTGGGTAGTTCTTTCAAGTTCTGCACACCAAACATCTTTGATAGATTCTGGAGAAGTCTATCTTGGAAGCTGCCTGTAATACACTTACTCCAGTTGCTAGCCTGCTCTAGAAAGCAGTTTTGTTGCCTTAAGTCTTTTTTTTTTTTTTCCCTGACTCATACTTATTAGGAGCTACTGTCACTCTGGCCTAAAAGAAAATGCTCACCAGAAAGGAGAACCTTCCAGTCTGGTATAGAGAGAAATGTAAAATAACGGATTCCCAAGTCCCTAAAGTAAAAGCTCATATATCTATATATATGGTCAGCTATGGAGACAGGTAATACTTGTACTTGTGAAAAAATGACACAACAGCTGGAAAATTTACACAAGAGCAAAGACTTGTGTCGGGGTAATGGCGTGTCTTTTTCTTACCTTCACTGAATTGCCTCCTAACAGTTTCTATGTATGCCAGCAGGCTAATGAGTTTTTTCCCTTCTCTATGTGGGTCTTTGATTTTGAAATCTGACTTTAATAAAACAATTGGGTTGCTATAGTTTCTAGTGAACTTTATATATTTTGAATAAACAATCTTGCTTCAAAGACATATACCAGTTCCAGAAACCAGTCAAATCCAGTCACCTCATGGGCTCACTAACAAGCCGTCACCCTGGCTTGTCATCTGACCCCATGGCCTGGATTTCCAAGACACACATCCCTCCAGTGCAGCGAGTGAAGCAAGACAAGGTTGTTTATGAAAGCTGGCAGAGCTCCTGGCAATGCAGATGCTAATGGCATCTGGTGGACACCAGGGGGCTTGCTTCCAGTGGTTCTCAAGCCTGGCTGTCCAACACAGGGTCTGTCCAAACCCATTTCTTGTGACCGTACTGCACCAAATAGGGTGAACTTGTTACAACTGTGCCTCAATCTGAGGTTCTGACCCAGTGGGCCTACGGTGAGCCCAAGGGTCTTCAGTTCTAGGAAGTTAGGGCCACTGGCACCTACTGTAGCACTGGAGAACATGCTGGGCCAACCAGTCCCCCATTGATTTTCAGGAAACACCTGTGTGTCAGTGAGAGATCCCATGGTCAGGAAGAACATTTTGTGGGATAGCTTGTCTTTTAACTTTTTTTTGGGGGGGGGATGGGGGAAGCCCAACAGACTGGCCTTTTTTAAATGAGAAAGAAAATTGGGGCCTCCAGCCACTGCAATTGAACTCCAGATGCATGCACCCCCTGGTGTGCATGTACCACCATGTGCACTTACGTCACTGTGCATCTGGCTTATGTGGGACCTGGAGAGTCAAACATGAGTTCTTAGGCTTTGCATGCAAGCTTAACCACTAAGTCATCTCTCTAGCCCTGTAAAATGTATTTTTAACCACGACACACAAGTCAGATAAATGCTGCATACCTTAAGGAAAACTCAATAATTGAATCCCAAAGCACTGCAATGAAATGTATTAAAATGTAATAACAAAGCCGGGCATGGTGGCACATGCCTTTAATCCCAGCACTCGGGAGGCAGAGGTAGGAGGATCGCCGTGAGTTCGAGGCCACCCTGAGACTCCATAGTGAATTCCAGGTCAGCCTAGGCTAGAGTGAGACCCTACCTCGAAAAACCAAAAAAAAAAAAAAGTAATAACAATTCCTTAATAGTGGCTTTTCCAAGTTATCTAAAGCTTAAAATATTTTTGATCATTTAGTTTTAAAATGCCCTTAAAAGTTTTTTTTCCCCCTGAAACAGACCTAAATATCAATCTCAAGTTCATTTACTAGACACTTAACCTTCACCTCCAGTCGATGTCCCCAGCTACCCAGCAGTGTTCAGCACACAGGCCAGCTAAGGACCTGCAATTAGTCTGAATCTCTGCCTTGACCCCCGGCTACGTGGTTGGGAAGTGGTAACCTTCACGAAGGAGCAGAGGGTGAACTTTCCTCTTGCCTCCGGGTCACCCCTCCTGTTTTAGAAGTTTCTGGACACTGCTTCCGTGTGGCTCTTTCCCTATAGGGGTGCCAGCTACACAGCAGAGGAACACAAGTCTCAAACACCATGGGCTCTTCCCATTTATTCACATTTCATGGACTGTTACACTTGTTCCATGGGATCATTCAAAAACCAATGCAAACAGAGCATACTGACAATTCAAGTATTGTAGTTTTAGAAAACAACTCCCTTACAAAATGTGTCTGCACAGCAAGGACAGTCCTTAGTCCTGACGCATGTGCACAGGGCTGGAAGGAAGACCTGCCACGAAACACCCTGCAGGGAACAGATGGCATCTTTCTCTTGAGACTCTCACCTCGGAATGAAGACACGGTGTGCACAGCTGTCAAATGCACTGCCTTTGACTCTTTGGAAACGTGAACGTGATGAGCAGGGAGGGACGCCGCTACACGGAGAACACTCTGAACTCAACAGTACTATGGAATCAATTTCTACCCAAGAGCAGGGTGTGTGTGTGTGTGTATTTTTTTGGCATGCATCATGTAAAAATTATAATTTAGAATTAAAATTGTAAAACAGAATAGGAATCCATGAATAATTAGACATGTCCTCTATAAAACACAGTCCCAAAGTCCCTTAAAAATGACTCATTTCTGGTACAAGGCCCTAACAGGAAGACACTGCAAGGTTTTGCTTACTGGAAATGTGTGAAAGGAAGGGATGCACACATCAGTGTGAGAACAGACCATAGGGATTCCATTTGTTAAGATGCAATCAGACTTAAGGAAAAAACAAGTCACTTTAGGCCAGGTACAAAAATTTTCAAACTCAAGATAAAAATTTCAGTTCACATTAAACAATGTAATGCTTAATTTTTAACACAGTTATAACATAAATTGAACTAAACACATGGGTCAGAAAGCAACAACCAGTGGGGGGAATAGGTAAGGCCCCAAGGGCCCACCCTCCAGTAACACATGAGGAGTTAAGATTTGACCAGCCCCGCCTGCCCCACTGCAGGCGACCACACTAGCAAGTGGAGAGCAACAAGCCCCTGAAGCAGAACAAGGTCACAACAGCGGCACATGGATGGACCGTGTGCACGTTACATTTCCCTGCAGTTTTCACTTCCAAAAGCGACAGTTTTAGCAGCAAACTTGCTGGGAATGTTTGGAAAAAGGAAGGCTTTTTCACTTATTATAATGGTTGGGGAAATTTTACAAAGTAACCCTAATCCAATCATTTCGTGTCATTTTGAGTGTGGTGGATATCCAGGACACATGGAGAGGTCAACAAGGTACCATGAACAGCGACGTGCCCTTCACTCTATTATGTGGTTAGCCCCATGTGCACATGTGGCTGAGCTACAATGTCCTGAAACTTGTCCCCTCATCTCCTTTATTAAGAATCTGGATAAGCCTAAGGTGAATGGGTCGGGGCCAGTTACCAATATTTCATACAAAATGTCAAAAACAACTCTCAATTCTAAAATGTGTAATCACCTCTTCCTCCCATGTCACACAGCAGCGCAAGCATACTGCATACATGCCCAAAGTCACACACTGGGCTGAACCCTACCCCTAGGATCAGAACTCTGAGGTACAAGGCAGCAGAAGGATCTCATGACAAACACCAGCCCAGCACTTCAAGAACTTGTTAACCAGGTTCATCACAACACGCATGCGCACGCACACACACTGCCCTAAAGACAAGTTTGAGAAAACAACTGTCCTAAGCCAGAATACATTAACAACTAAGATATACAAGTGTGAGCCTGTGGACACAAACCCTGAGTCTTGAAACAAGACCACCTGGTACCAGCATTAAGTGCTTTTATGAGGAATGAAAGTGGAAATCCTAGACATTTACATTTTGTTTCGGACAGGCTGGCCTTGAACTCCTGATGATCCTACTCCTGCCTCAACCTCTCAAGTGCTGGGATTACAGGTGTAAACCACTGCGGTTGGCTAAACATCAAATCTTGCATATTTCATGTGTTTAGTTTTCAAAGAATGCTGGTATTAGTCACCTAAGAAGTGACATGGACAGTCCTGTGCATAACCATGGCTCTCTTCCAAATGGACACGTAATACCTTATAAAAAAAAAGTGGGAGTTTTCAGATAGCAAATGCACAGCACTGCTGTCTGTAGCCAAAGACAAAGGTCACCCACAGTGCCCATCTCCTCTCACGTCTTCCCAGCATGTGGCCACGGCTCGTGTGTCATCAAGTGTGCCTCCTTCAGTCTGTCATGTACACAGGGGCCATCGCAACACGAAGGACGGTTCCACTCTTTTCCTAAGGGCTTACTGTTCATGGAGTAGAAATGATAAAACTACCGAATTTGTGCTTTTAAAATCCATGATTCCTAGCAACCCCTACTGTTAACTGTCTTTGGGGGGAAAGTAGCAGCGCCACATGAATAAAAACTCACAAAACCAAATGCATAAAATCCCAAATCTTCCACATGCTACTCCTTTTCCTGGTGGCAGGAGAAGGCAGCTCCTGCATTACTGTGAAGCAGCCCCAGGGTGAAAGGCAGGTGCCCACAAAGAGCAGGCTGATGACGAACGCTGTCGGGGGTCACTCAGTACCCACAATTCAGACTGGATTGTAAAAAATAAAGCCAAGGACAAACATGTGGGTCACAGTGTAGCGGCATGTTCATTTGGTCAGAGTGCTGGTCTCACAGAAGACCCGGAACCCCAGCGGTGCCGGAAGAGCTCTGGAAAGCTGCCGCCTTGACGCAGTCCATCAGGAACCACTGTGGTTAGTTTGGGCTCACCAATGAATGAGCAGCAACTTTTCATTCCAATGTACAAGACAGTTCTTAGGAAGGGAGAAGTTTCTTAACACTTACACTGAAAGGTTTTATTGGCCTTAATCTTCCCCACAAAAATCTTTTAAGTTATCTAGAAGTTCTTAGAATGTCAAATTAAAGAGAGAAGATAAACTGACTAGGTTTACGGGCAGAGGGAGAAGCAGCAATTTGGCAACAATTCTTCAGCTGACTTCTGCTTAGGAACCCTTCTTCTCCAGTAAAATTTTGTGCAATTCATCTGCATCCTCACTAGTTTTCACGCGAATCAACAAAGTCGCCGGGGTAGTGGCGCTCTTCTCATCCAGCGGCGGGCTGGGAACACAGACCAGCAGAACGTTGTTCTTCCCCGTCCGGGTACACGGCATGTTGGGTGGAATCAGAACATTCAGCAGTATGTTACCTGCAGTTACACAATGGAAAACATGTGACAAGATCATGAAAATGACAGCTCCAAGAAAGGACTCTGTAACAAGCAAAAATTTTAGCACTGAAGTAATGTCCAGATGTATTCAAAGTTTCAACCAAAAAGGTTTTTATTCTTTTATGTTAGAAGTGTGACTAAGATGCTACAGGTATGATGGGTGACTTCCTAAGCACCCAAGGAGGATTAACTAAAGGAATCCTTCCTATATAGCAAGAAATTACCATAGTATTACATCTAAAATTGGGGCCATCAAGAATGCCATAAAAACAGGCATTAGAGCCGGGCATGGTGATGCATGCCTTTAATCCCAGCACTCAGGAGACAGAGGTAGGAGGATCACCATGAGTTTGAGGCCACCCTGAGACTTCATAGTGAATTCCAGGTCAGCCTGGGCTACAGCGAGACACTACCTCGAAAAACCATATAGCCATGTAGCAGGATACAAAATAAACACACTGAAATCAGTAGCCTTCCTATATACTAACAATAAACACACAGAGGATGAAAACAGAGAAGCACTCCCATTCACGACTGCATTAAAAAAATAATAATAAAGTACCTTGGAATAAACCTAACTAAGGAAGTGAAGGATCTCTACAAGGAAAACTTTAAAACACTCAAGCAAGAAATTGCAGAAGACAGTAGAAAATGGAAAGACATCCCTTATTGGATTGGAGGAATCAATATTGTGAAAACGGCAATCTTACCAAAAGCAATCTACACATTTAATGCAATCCCAATCAAAATTTCAATGGCATTCTTGAAGGAAATAGAAAAACCAATCCAAAAATTCATTTGGAAGCACAAAAAAAATCTTGAATATCTAAAATAATATTGAGCAACAAAAATAAGGCTGGTGGTATCACCATACCTGATTTTAACCTTTATTACAGAGCCATAGTAACAAAAACAGCATGATACTGGCACAAAAACAGACATGGAGATCAATGGAACACAACAGAGGACCCAGATGTAAGTCCGGGTAGCTATAGCCATCTGATATTCGACAAAAATACTCGTTGGAGAAAAGACAGCTTCATCAGCAAATGGTGCTGGGAAAACTGGATATGCATCTATAGAAGGATGAAAATTGATCATTCTTTCTTTCTTAACAATTAAGTCCAAATGGATTCAAGACCTTAATAACAGACCTGAAACTGAAACTGCTAGAGGAAAAACTAGGGGGAACCCTTCAAAGTAAGTCTGGCAAAGACTTTCTGAATATAACCCCAACTGCTCAGGCAAAAAAACCATAGATTAACCAGTGGGACCTCACAAAGTTACAAAGATTTTGTACGGCAAAGGACACTGTGAATAAAGCACAGAGACAACTTATAGAATGGGAAAAAAATCTTTGCCAGCTATACATCTGATAAAGGATTAATATCTAGGATATACAAAGAACTCAAAAAATTAAATAAGAAATCAAACAACCCAATTAAAAATGGGTTATGGACTAAATAGAGAGTTCTCAAAAGTCATCAGGGAAATGCAGATTAAAACTATGT
This sequence comes from Dipus sagitta, assembly GCA_036346955.1. Classification (NCBI taxonomy): domain Eukaryota; kingdom Metazoa; phylum Chordata; class Mammalia; order Rodentia; family Dipodidae; genus Dipus; species Dipus sagitta. Next base: position 3,364,857 of record CM070777.1, on the reverse strand, counting down.
TAAGATTCCACCTCATTCCTGTCAGACTGGCTACCATCATGAGAACAAATGAACAAAAATGCTGGAGAGGATGTGGAAAAAGAGGAACCCTTCTACACTGTTGGTGAGAAAGCGATCTGGTCTAGCCATTATGGAAATCAGTGTGGAGGTTCCTAAGACAGCTAAAAACTGATCTACCATATGACCCAGCTATAGCACTCCTAGGCATATATCCTAAGGACTCGTCTCACTACCTTAGACATACTTGCTCAACCATGTTTATTGCCGCTCTATTCACGATAGCTGGGAAATGGAACCAGCCTAGATATCCCTCAACTGATAAATGGATAATGAAGATATGGCACATTTGTTCTACTCAGCGGTAAAGAAAAGTGAAGTTAAGAAATTTGCAGGAAAATGGATGGATCTGGAAAGGATTATACTAAGTGAGGTAACCCAGGCCCAGAAAGCCAAACACTGCATGTTCTCTCATATGTGGATCCTAGCTATAGATGATTGGACTTCTGTTTGAGTAGGAAGAAAACTCAGTAGCAGAGGCCAGTAAGCTAGAAAGAGGATATAAAGGGAATAGAAAGGAAGGGATGGGGAGGGGCCTTAATAATAGGTGGTATTGTATATATGTAAGTAGAAGAATAGATTAATGGGGGTGAAAAGGCCTAAGGGGAAAGAGACGAGTAAAGGAAAGGTGGAGGGAGGGCTAATCAAAATCTAAGAGAATATAAATAAGTCATATGGAAACCTACTTTTTAGGACAATGGAACACTCAAGAGCTGTAGATTGTTACTAGAAATTTTTCAGTGCCAGGGATGGGATACGTTCCAGTGAGTTATTGGCCAAGGAGGTTCCTGATGCCCCCAAAACATTATAGGCCATTGCCGAGGCCCTTGGTTTCCCACCAGGAATAAATGGTTAAGACCCTATTGCTGAAGACTCCACATACTTGGGCTGCAAAGCCACAGAGAAATCCTGCTGGAACTGAGCTGATGACCTCCTCCCTGTAGACCAGTTGACAGAAAGCTGGAAGAAGCCATTCTGCATGCAGTTCAATGGGAGAAAGAGAAATCACCAGTGAAGATATCCAACAGTGGCCATTCCAAGTCGTAAATTTGGCCAGCCAGGAAATGAGCCAAACAGCTGCAACAGTGGCACGTCTGTCATGGTGGAAACAAACTGCCCTCTAATTGGACTGGAGGCCCACTCCATGGGAGGGAATATACCCGTCATACTGAAAACCTACAACAGGGGTAGTCATGAGCCCTAGGGGTATAATGTCTGCTGCTGTCTGGCTAAATGTATATACTATGCTCATCAAACTGCCCAATAAGCACTTCTCTTAATGTTCATACCCATGTATTAATGCTACTCTCACTTTTGGTAGAGAACCTTCTCTTTTCAGATGGCAGTGACATTGGGATGACTCAGAAGGCATCATGGTACTGGGAAGAAGTGACAGAGGAGTGCTTAGCACTGCAATATCTCTACCACACCTTCCAAGGCTTAGGGTTCATTGCGGAAGAGGTGGTGGAAAGGATGTAAGAGCCAAAGGAAGGGTAGGACTCCTTACAACGTGCTCCTCCAGACACAAAATGGCCTGGATATCCATGACCTCACAGTGCCTGGCACTACCTACACAAGACCATCATAATAGGAGGAAAAGATGATGACATCAAAATGAAAGAGAGACTGAAAACGGGGCATGGTGGCGCACGCCTTTAATCCCAACACTCGGGAGGCAGAGCTAGGAGGATTGCCATGAGTTCGAGGCCACCCTGAGACTCCATAGTGAATTCCAGGTCATCCTGGGCTAGAGTGAGACTCTACCTTGAAAAACCAAAAAAAGAGAGACTGATTGAGAAGGGAAGGAGGTATGATGTAGAGTGGAGTTTAAAAGGAGAAAGTGGGGGGAGGGAGGGCAATACCATGGGGTATTGTTTATAATCACACTAGTTGTTAATAAAAAATTAATTTAAAAAATATTTTCTAAAATAACAAAACAAACTACAACAACAACAACAACAAAAACAGGCACTGGTTCTCTGACAGATGCCAGCATTGTCCTGGACAGAGGGTCTCTGCTGGAATGGGTCTCTCAGTAGAGTGCCTCCTGCCTTCTCTTTGGCCAAGTTTCACATATCCGCAGAGGCGGGCCCTTGCTGGGAGCTTCTGCCCACTCCCACTCTGTGCTTGCACTTAGGGAAACTAGGCCGATGTCACCTGGACTTAGATCATCACTATGTCACATGAGCCAGGGGTGAGGGATCAGTAAGGAAACTAATCAGTTGAGCCACAAGGAAAAGAATGTCTCCCAGGAGCTGCTGCTTGTGAGTCTGATGGAGCCTCACACTACTAAGCACCCCGGCAGGCTGGCTGCTCTACCAGGCACTGTCCTCTTCAGTGGACTGCTGTGCTGCGAGAGCCCAAAGGTGTGGGTGGATGTTTCATGCTCTACAAGATTCCTTTAAACAGTTAATTTCTTGGGGTGCTTATTAAAAACACCCAACTTAGCTGTGGCTACATAGTCATACTTTTTTTTTCTTCAAGGTAGGGCTCACTTTAGCACAGGCTGATCTGGAATTAGTCTCAGGGTGGCCTCAAACTCACCACAATCCTCCTACCTCTGCTCCCCAAGTTCTAGGATTAAAGGCAATGCCACCACACCTGGCTTGTCATCACACTTCTGACATAAAATGAAAACCAAGTTGATGTGTTTTTGGCTCCAGCCTTTTAACACTCCAACTGTTTTTGTACACAATTTTTTGTACACAATTTTCCTGATATTCAAAACCAATTCTACAACTAATAAATGCAGGGTGAACTTGGTCTAAATGATCTCTTCCATTACAGAAAGACAAATAACTGAACTTCACTATCTAAAGAAGAGTAAAGTAAAACTATGTGATTAGTGTATGCGTCACCTGAAAGAAACAGAGTACCCACCTAAGTTGGTATCGGCCCGTACTAAGAGCTGTGTCTTCTGATTTTCTGTGGGTTTTAAATGCAGTGTACCCACACCCTTCTCTTTAAATTCATTTTCTTTCTTGTAAAATAGTTTACACCTATGGAGAAACAACAGATATGGTCAGGCACTCAACAAGCTACAAAGTCTCCAGATAACTATACTCATGCACTCAGAGTCTGCATTAATACATGACAGCATAGGAGCTATCTTTTCTTTATCCACACTGATGAGGTCTCAGTAAAAAACAAAACAAACAAATAAAAACCCTCTAGTTGGATAATCTAGAATCCCTCCCTCCCCTAATTTTTAAAATTAACTAATTTATTTCTTTTTATAGTGCTGGGCATGGAATTTGGGGCATGCAATAAGCACACAGCCCCATAAAGACCTTTTGAGTAACTTTCTGAAATCTTTTCTCAAGTCAGTCAAAACCTCAGCTAGTCCCTGACTTCCCACCACCTCTTCCTAATCTGCTCCTCTGGCCCTCAGCTCTAGGGCTGGTTGGGTCCTCTGAAGATGGACACATACATAGCACACCCTGCTAACTTGACTTAAACTGATCAGAAAACAAAAACAAACAAAAACCCCATAAAGTCAGGCATCTGTGTAATCAAAATTAAAAATAAGCAAAATAAACTGTTACCCTCTCAAAAATAACAAGCACCTCAGAATGTGTGGTAACTTGTTAAACGGAAAACCATGCAATCATTTTATGTGTGGCAAAAGCTTTGGAAATGGAACAAATGTTTTCCAGTAAATATTTTGATATAAAGTAATCTTGCTTAATTTGGAATAACAAATTTCCCTTCCAGCTTTCTTCTGAAAGTAGTAGCTCCCATTAGTACAGGAAAGACAAAGTTCTGATACATCTGCACCAAGGGATGATTGGATACTGTGCCTCACTTTTTGACTATGAGCAAATACAAGAAAGTTTAATCATGTCCCCAGTAAGGGACCAGAGATGCCTGTAGATTCAGAGCAGAAGCAAAGCCAAAGCCTGAAAACCACAATGGGTGATCTCTTTGTGAAGGGACAGAGAAAAAGAGGAGAGGGAAAAGGGAAAATCAAAAAGTCTTGTTTTTAAAACACTCAAAGAAGAAAAGAGCTAAAGTGACGGGAAAGCAAAAGGTATGTCCAGCAGAGAGTCTTGAGAATTAGTTTCAACAGACCCTTAAACTCATCCTGGAACCCTCTCCTAATCCCCAGCTGACTTGCCAGATTATCACTTACTTCTTGGAGTAGAAGGCACCCTCCTCCTTCACTTCAGTAACGACCACCTTGGGAGGCTCATCACTCTCTTCCTCATCTCCACCTTGCACAAAAACAACAATGCAGTGAGGCTCTGATGAGCTTGTGGTCTACCACTCTAAACACCAACTGGAGCATCCACATGAGTACATTAAAGGCTGAAGAGCAACACCTTACTTGTTTTATTTATTTTTTCCTGGCAAGCCCAACAGACTGGCCTTTTATGAGAGTGAAAGAGACAGAGAAAGAAAATTGATGTGCCCGGGGCCTCCAGTCACTCTAATCAAACTCCAGACGTTGTATGGCACCTTGTGTGCATGTGCGACCTTGCACATGTGTTACCTTGTGTGTCTGGCTTATGTGGGATCTGGGAGTTGAACATGGGTCCTTAGGCTTCGCAGACAAGTTCCTTAAGCAGTAAAACATCTCTCTAGCCCTTTTTTGTCTTTTTAAAAACATTTTATTTGCAAGCAGAGAGAGAGAGACAGGCTGACATGGAACTCTCTCTCTAGCCCAGGCTAGCTTTGAATTCAACAATCCTCTTAATTCAGCTTCTCAAGAACTGAGATGAAACTATCACATCTGGCTGAACACCTTACTTTTTTTTAGGGGAAGAGGCACCTGAATTTTAATTAGTTTGTAAAAAAAAAAGTGTAATTATTTTAAATGGGAACGTATTGCTCTATTCTACAACAGCTTCCAATTGAAAAAAAAAAAAAAAGTCCTAGCATTTAAAAAAAAAAAAAAAAAAAGTTGCCAGGTGTGGTGGCTCATAGCTTTAATCCCAACACTTGGGAGGCCAAGGTCAGAGGAACACTATGAGTTTGAGGCCATCCTGAGACTACAAAGTGAATTTCAGGTCAACCTGGACTAGAGTGAGACCGTACTTCAAAAAAGAAAAAGAAAAAAAAAGCCCATGCTTGTGACATTCACACACAAAAAAGTTAGTATATAATTACACACATTCAGGTTGCCCACTGGAGAATTAAACCTAAGCTGAGCTTTCTAACACCTTCCTTCCTTTCCAGTGTCTCTGTGGCCACAGCTATATCATACCAAGGCATAACTAGGATCAGCAATGGCTAAAGGGAAAAATTTTACAGGGCAAGTTTGCCAGGCAAAGTGATCCAAAGCCATGTGTAATTTCTTTAACTTTGTTTGAAACACACCAGAGCTCAGGGGTCTGGTCCTAGGGTACTCAGCACACTGGGTGGGGCAGGAAGGGCATCTTCATTCACCACAGGCACAGGGGCACCTAAGACACTCCTTATGTTTATACACATTCTCAGAGAGGCAGTTGTATAAAACGTGCTAACATATAAGCACTCTGTCTAAGAAATGCATTCTGGAGCTCAAAGAGCTAGATCACAAGATTTAAACGGGGTGCAGTATGAGGCACTGAAATCTGTAGGGTTTTTTGGTATTATTATTAACTGAAGATGCTAGGATTGGAGCTAGGCTCTCCAGGAGGCCAGGTACTACTCCCATGTTTTCTGATACCTACTATCTGACAATCATGAGGGAAGCAATAGCTGCTTCTCAGGGGCAGCCCACAGGACTGGGGCTCCATCTAAAAGCACTGTGCCCCTGCAGATGCCTCAGGGTCAGAAAAGACTCTTCATGTCATATTCAGGGAGGAAAAGGAGAAATAAAAACCCTTATTCTACCCTCTTCTCCAAAGGCCCGTATCTGAGGACAGGCTCTGCAAGGGTCAGCAGTAGGGGTCTCACCCAGATAGACCCACAGTATTATAGTGGCAAAAAGGCAAATAGGATTTGTGTGTGTGTGTGTGTGTGTGTGTGTGTGTGTGTGTGTGTGTGTGCAGTGACCAATGTGTTGCTATGCCTGGAGAAATGCACATTAACTACTTACAAGCTTCCTTGCAGACTCAGGCTCATAGCCACTAGGCATGAGGTGGCAGCAGGACATTCTCAAGAACTAAAGGAGTCGAGGACTGAGACTGAAAGTCCTGGCTTCTAGGTTCATCTGAGGCACTGGCACTACGGACAGCAGAAACATCACTCAGACAGCACTGCCCTTCTGAAGGGAGGCTGCATCCACACACTGTGCCTTGTTCTCCATGGCCATAAAGTTTTGTAACCAATCACCCATTGTTAGTCTGCTTTCTTAGTACTGAGCTCCCTGTATTATCTGGGCACTGGCCCCATTTCAGAAGTGCTGTTCCTACACGTTCTCTCCTTCACAGGTTGTCTCTCCTCTCTGACAGCTTCCTCTGATATCTGTAAGTTTTGATAGAATTCTGTCGAGTTTTGCTTTTGCTGCCATCTTGGTCAATTTAAAGCATTTTTTTTTTCTTACAGAAGTATTCATTAAACAGCAGTCATTTATTACAAAGAGTGTTTACCTTAAAATATTACAAGTTAGAAATGTGGGGTTAGAGAGATGGCTTAGCAGGTAAGACTACTTCCCACATAAGCACGAGGACCTGAGAATACCCAAGTTCAATTCCCTGGCACCCATGTAAACAGCTGGGCATGGCCACATGTACCTGTAAACCCAGTCCTGTGGGAAGCAAAGACCAGAGAACCACTTTCTCAGGAAAAACAGCAAGCCTTGTATTAGTGACACTGTCTCAAGAACATGCCCATGAGCAATGGGAGAGACGCTCAGCATGGTCCTCTGGCCTCTGCACATACATGCATGAGCACCACACACACAATTACAAATAAAGTAGAAATTTAACCCCCAGCATCACTAACCACACTAGCAGATCATGAGATGCTGCATAGAATGCATCCAAGCATGTGGAGCACTAATGCTCTGGCAGAAAGCACCTTGGGCTTGGGTACCTTACTCTTGGAAGCATCTTGCAGTTTTCAAGGCACTTGACTGCCTACTGCAAAGATCTGGTATATCTAGCAATGTGTGGCACACCCAAGACAGGAGTCTGTCTGGGCATGGTGGCACATGCCTTTAATGCCAGCCCTTGAGTGGCTGAGGTAGCAGGATTACAGAAGACTGATCCGAGCCTGGGCTAGAGTGAGATTGGCCTTGAAAGAACAGAAACAAAATGGAGGATCTGATTCAGAACAGCTAAGTGGTCCTTTTTTGAAGGTTACTATGAGTGGACCCTGGTGCTGCAGGCTTTCTTTTGTACAAGGCCCAGCTGCTACCACCAAGGTTGGGGCGTGTCATTCCATTTAAGGTCCATTCTCATGTGTACATGCTAACTTAATGGACATTCAAGCTGAACTTTTCCAGTCAAACCATTTTCAACAAGTGCTTTTGAGGAGCTTAGAAGATGGCTCAGTAGTTACAGGCAATTGCTTGCAAAAAGTGTCTATTTTGGGGCTACAGAGATGGCTTATCAGTTAAGGCGCTTGCCTGCAAAGCTGAAGGGCCCAGGTTCAGTTCTTCAGTACCCATGTAAAGCCAGATGCACAAGGTACAGCACGCGTCTGGAGTTCGTTTGCAGTGGCTAGAGGCCCTGGCACGCCCATTCTCCCTCTCTCTCTCTGCCTTTTTCTCTACCTCTATCTCAAATAAATAAATAAATAAAATATTTTTACAAAGCATCTATTTTTTTATATGCAAAGGTGCACATTTAATACTTTTTAAGGTCTCTGTGCTAGACATTTCTATATATATAGTGTATGTATGCATATCTACATATATATTTTTAGTGATACTTAGCCCCATGCATACTAGGTAAATGCTATTCTACCATCAGCCCCATTTACTATTTCAAATCCTATTTTGTGTGTGTGTGTGTGTGTATGTAAGGTAGGGTTTCACTCTGGTTCAGGCTGACCTGGAATTCACGATGTAGTCTCAGGGTAGCCCCAAACTCATGGTGATTGTCCCACCTCTGCCTCCCAAGGGCTGGGATTAAAGGCGTATGCCACCAAGCCCAGCTTCTAATCCTTTTAAAACCCTATAAAAAAATAGGTCTAGCCCTACTTTTAACAAATAAGAATTAATCAACTGTGTGCAAGCTAGGACATACAGAAGGTGGAGATCTACCTTCATCAAACCCGTGACTCAGGAAGAAATGCAAAAGCGCACAGCAGCCCGCGTTTACCTTTGCATTCACTACTGCCACCTTCTGCGCCGCTCTCCGATGTCTTAGCGGGAAATGATGAAGACATGGGTGTACTCTGGGTAGTATCTTTACCAAATAAACTGGAATTTCCAGGGGAGAATGAAAATCCAGTCAGGGGACCGGAGTTTAATGAGCCCAAAACTGAGCTGTCGATTTTCTTGCCAAAGTTAAATGAGGCACTTGCTGTTCCTTGTGCTTGTTCCACTTTCTTTTCAGACAGCAACTCTGCCTTTTCAGATTTGTCTTCAGTTTTGCTGTCATGAAACAAAAACGTTGACTCTTGGTGTAATTTGGTGGAACCAAACAGGGAAGGGGGTTGTGTCTCACTCAGCAGGCTGTCAGTTTCACTTCCAGAACTAAGGCTGACACTGTTCTCCAGCTGCTTCTCAATGGTGGCTAAGTACTTCTCGTAGTCTTTAAAAATAGGCGTCAGGTCACAAAGGGGATTCGTATTCACGTGTTTTACTATCCAGTCTCGAACAGAGCAGTTCAAGCCAGCCAACTGCTTGTGATAGGCACTCCCAGTGCAGGCTTTACTGGACGCAAGGTCAGAAGAGGAGGAGGAGGAGGAGGAGGGCTGCAGACTGCTGCCATTAGTTTTGGGACTTGAAATCTTTTTGTCAACCAAGGTATTAGGGCCATTTGCAGCAAAAGAACCTGTAAATAAGTTAAAATTTGAAGAATTTATTTAGAAGTTGATTAAACCATCTAGGCTTGTTTTTGAAATAGGGTTTCGTTATGTAGTTGGGGTCTGCAACTCATCATCCATCCTGCCTCAACTTCCTGATGACTACAACCACCATGCCGACCTACCATCCAGACCTTTAGAACACCTGCATCATAGTTTATGGTTTCACTGTATCCTAGTTCTCATTATACAAACTACAGCATGCCTGTGTTCATAGCATTTAGGAGTCAGTGATCAAGAGAGCTGGTTATTGAAGTACTTAGTACATCTGTATAATAAAGACAAACAGGGTGCTGGAGGGATGGTTTAGCAGTTAAGGCATTTGCCTGCAAAGCCAAAGGACCCAGGTTTGATTCCCCAGGACCCACATTAGCTGGATGCACAAGGGGGCACACGCATCTGGAGTTCGTTTGCAGTGGCTGGAGGCCCTGGCACACCCATTCTCTCTCTCACCCTCTTTCTCTGTCAACTAAATAAAAATAAAAATAAAATAAAGACAAAAACAGGCTGGGTAGTAGGGCATCCCAATGTGTGAGATTCAGACACAAAGCAGTAAGAATTCAAGGTCATTGTTGGCTACATAGCTGATTAGAGGCCAGCCTGAGCTCCTGCAGTTGGGCTACATGACAGGCTGTCTTGAAACAAAGAGAACTCAACCAAATAGCATCCACCTCAGAATATACTAAAACCCAGCCCATCAGGATGAGCTCTAGGATTTCAGCCCATAATCCTGTTCTCTGTGCAAAGCCTGAGTTCTTGACCACCTTGCTCAAAACAGTGTTAGGTGATCATTTTCTGTTAAAATATAGCTTAGGAAAGTCAGGGTCACCAGAGTTTCCAGTGGCCATTGTGGTGGGAGGCACACAGAAAGCCCTTGGTACACAAGTAATGAGTGGACAGGAAGGCAGGTCTTCAGAGGGTCTACAAGGTGCTTCCTCTTTGCCTTGGACAGTTCTTTCAATTCTGAGGAACATTTGTACTTAGATTCTGAGGCACAAAGAATAAGGAATTTTAAAGTTTGTGCTCTGCTTCCAGCTCAATAAATTGCGAGCATCACTCCCAAATTCCATCCCTTTCATTAGTACTATTTTAGCTCACAATGTCCTAGGACCAAGAATTAGAAATATCTTTGTAAGCCGGGAATGGTGGTGTGGTGGCACACACCTTTAATGCCAGCACTTGGGAGGCAGAGGTAGGAGGATCGCCATGAGTTTAGAGGCCACCCTAAGTCTACATAATTAATTCCAGGTCAGCCTGGGCTAGAGTGGGACCCTACCTCGAAAAAACAACAAAAAAACCCCAAACAAACAAACAAACAAACAAATCTTTGTAAACTGCGCCTACACAGCAAGACCCTGTTTGAAAAAGAGAAAAAAAGCACCAAAACAAAAATCAGTCATCTTTGTTGAATCATCTTTCACAAGTTCTACTTACAAGAGGTGGCTGGGGTAGAAGGCATACTCACCAAAAATTGCCTTGGGCTCTGCTGCCACCCTTATACTGGCAAAGGGTGGGGCACTGGTGGTGCTATTGCCATTGGTTAATCCTTCCAGAGGCTTCACTCCAGGGCCACTAGCAAATCCAGAAAACCCTCCTCCTCCAGAAGGCACAACTAGACCTTTAAAACCTTTAAAGGCTCCTCCACTATCAGACTAGAAGAGAGAAAAAGAGCAGATGTTACTGAGGAAGGCTTTCCATCCCCAACAAGCAAGGCAGTGACAAGAGTGTCTCAGCTGAAGAGCACCGGCGCAGACGCACTCAGCAAGGTAAGTAAGGTCAACTGCCGGCCCCGGCAAAACCGGGAACAAGACAAAGCCTGTGCTCCTGCGGGCCGTGGTGGCGCCCACCTTTAATCCCAGCACTGGGGAGGCTGATAGGAGCACCGCCATGAGTTCAAGGCCACCCTGAGACTACGTAGTGAATTCCATGTCAGCCTGAGATGCCTACCTCAAAGAAAAAAAACATGAACAAAAACACCAGAGCTGCCTTCCTAAAACAGCTAGGGAAAGTGGCCACATATTTTGAAAATGTATTTTGCATACTTGAAACATGCATATGGCTGGGAGATAGCTCAGTGGCTAAAGGCATTTGTAAGAAAGTGCCTTTAACCTTTGAGCCATCTCTTTAGCCCCAATTAAATGTGTATGCTTGCAAAGCCTACTGACCCAGGTTCAATTCCCCAGTACCTATGCAAAGCCAGGTGTGTCTGGAGTCCTTTCACGGCAGCAAGAGGCCCCAGCACATCCATACTCACTCACTTTCTCATATAAATCAAACTACTTAAATATAAAAATAAAGCATTATGTATAAAAGATGATAAAATTCATATACTTACTGTAGGCCAGGCCTCAAACTAACTGAAAACGCTCAACTAAATGCCAAATGAAGGTTTTTTTTACCATGCACTTTTTTCAAAGATCACCTAATGAAGCTTCAGAAACAGAAAATTAGGCTAATTAAAAATAATTTAGCATGTCAGGCATGGTGGCACATGCCTTTAATCCCAGCACTTAGGAAGCAGAAGTAGGAGGATTGTGTGAGTTCAAGGCCACCTTGCGACTACGTAGTGAATTCCAGGCCAGCATGGGCTACAGCGAGATCCTACCTCAAAAAAACAAAGACAAAACAAAACAAAAAAAAAAATTTTTTTTAAGCAGGCTGGAGAGATGGCTTAGTGGTTAAGGCACTTGCCAGCAAAGCCAAAGGACCTGGGTTCGATTCCCCAGGGCCTATGTAAAGCCAGATGCACAAAGTGACACATGTGTCTGATTTCTTCTGCAGTGGCTAGAGGCCCTATCATGGTCATTCTCATTCTCTTTCTCTCAAATAAAATATATTTTTAAAAATGTATCATTTACCTAACTTTGTAGAAATTTCTGAGCTCTCAAGCTATTTTCCACCTACACAAATCCGAGAGAACACACCTCAACTTAGTGTGATAATGCACACATAGCTCAATTATACTCCACTATCAAGCTATATCAATACATTGGGTCTTATACCATAGCTACATACAACTTAAAAGAAGCTTTAAGCAAAGATTTTCAAATCTCAAGTTATTACTAGGTACAATCTAAAAATAAGTGCATGCCATCTTCTCACGAGACTTTTCTTTCTTGACAGCAGTACCCCAAACAGCACATGAGGTTGCACAGGAAAGCCCAGAGCTTTCAAGCTCTAAGAAATAAACCCCACGTTAAAACAGACATGGGTGGTGTCTTGAAATAGATAAGCAGCAGAGCTTTTGAGAGAGAAAGAGGAAGATGGAAAGAACGGGCATGTCAAGGCCTTTAGCCACTGCAAATGAACCCCAGACACATGTGCCACCTTGTACATCTGGCTTATGTGAGTCCTGGACAATCGAACCTGGGTCCTTTGGCTTTGCAGGCAAGCGCCTTAAGCACTAAACTATCTCTCTAGCCCAGCCACATGATTTTAGAAAGACTTAGAACTCACCTTTGCTGACTCCATCTCACATAACTGCCTCCTGCGTGCTGGGCTAAGGGCGTGTGCCCAGCCCGGCCCACAGAGCTCTTGCACTTTTACTTCCCAGGATCTACACCACACAAGCATCTCCGAAATTTTTGTTTTTTTGTTTTTTGCTATGATTGCTCTCAAAGGTAGAAATGCTTTGCAACTCAGAATTAAGTTAGTATATAATATCAAAGGTGTAAAAAAGCACTCACTTCAAATCCAACATTTCTACGCTTTGCTTTCTTTATGGCTCTATTCTTCAAGACTTCCTCACTGGCCACTGAGAATGTTCCCACCTGCAAGAGCACACAAAAGTTAAGAGTAGACACACTTATCTACTAATTGATGGCTTTAAATACTATCGAGGACTACTAATTACCATTGAAACTTTGGTGCAAAATATGGCCAGCTCTTCAAATATTTTAGATATACATTCTAAGAAAGCCTTAAATAAAGTCTGTAACATTTCCATTCCTTTTAAAGGAACTAAAGCTGTCACCTAAAAGGTGAAAGGTGCCCTAAAGCTCATGAACAGTCAGCAACAGAGCCCATTCTGAAACTACCAGCTTTCAAATATAAAAATTCTATTTATAGCACATATTTTTTCTTTCTTCTACCTTCTTTTTTTAAATATTTTTTTGTTCATTTTTATTTATTTAGTTGAGAGCGACAGAGAGAGAAAGAGGCAGAGAGAAAGAGAGGGAGAGAGAGAATGGGCACGCTAGGGCCTCCAGCCACTGCAAATAAACTCCAGACGCGTGCGCCCCCTTGTGCATCTGGCTAATGTGGGTCCTGGGGAATCGAGCCTTGAACCTGGGTCCTTAGGCTTCACAGGCAAGCGCTTAACCGCTAAGCCATCGCTCCAGCCCTCTTCTACCTTCTTGTTTTGCAGTGCTGTGGCCTTGCACATGCTAAGCATGAGCTCTACCACTGAACGAACTGCAGTCCCAGATGCCGTATGCATCGCTACGAAGGACGTTCTGCCCAGCTTGCCTATTGTCCAAAAGTCCAGAGACACTTTGGCCTCCAAATGACACCAGTCAACTACTGCTCTTCCACAGAATGTACTGAATGTACTGGCTACAATCAGCAATTTGTTGAAGGTCTTTGTCTTGATGACAAATCTTCTCCCACCCTGTAAAGCTGAAATAAAACATTTCCTGAACAAAAAGTCTCTTCCAGCTAGGCACAGTGGTTCATGCCTGTAGGCAAGGTGGCTCACACCTGTAATCCCAACACCCAGGAGCCCAAGACAGAAAGATTGAGAGTTCAAGGCCAGTCTGGCTAACACAGTGAAACCTAGTCTCAAAACAAACAAACAAACAAAAACAAAAAGCAACCCTCATCTAAACAAAATAAGCCGTTTCAGATCACATCACATCAACATTAAAATGACCCTCCAGCCACAGAAGAGACTAACCAGCTGCATTTGCCCCAATTAACTGAAATGAGCTAAATACAATCCCTCCATTCTCATCTCAGCATAATTTGTCCAAATGGGAGTTTGTTCGTTTGTTCTTTCTTTCCATTTATTTATTTATTTTTGGTTTTTCAAGGTAGGGTCTCACTCTAGTCCAGGCTGACCTGGAATTCACTATGTAGTCAGGGTGGCCTCAAACTCATGGCAATCCTACCTCTGCCTCTCAAGTGCTGGGACAAAAGGTGTGCACCACCACGCCCAGTCATTCCTTTATTCTTGAACACTTTAAATGTCAAAGCAAATCTTAGGTCCCAGAACGCAACTGTTAACTGTAAATCTATAACCAAAGATTTGGTTAAAAACCAAATGTCACCTAAAGGTTCTGTGGATACATCAACACACCTGTGGTCCTGGGGACCCCGAACATACTCAAGAACATACTGAAAGTAGAAAGATGGCAGCCTAAGAACACAGCTTCAACTTTCCCTCCCTCCTTTCCCAGCCTTCTACCCAGCACTGTCTGTGCCATACACCTGAAAGTGCTATACTTGGCTCCTTCCTTAACAAACTGGCTGGGGAGTACTAACAAGGCACTAATCTCACTGGCAAGAAACTATGCCAACCTAAGCTTTATTCCAACTAATGTAACTACCAGTGACTCAGACCAACCATTGGAGCAGAAAATACTGCAGCATCATAGTAAGAGTCGTGACTCAATCGCCAGAAAACTAACAGTGCCGAGAAGGCAAACTGTGGTAGCAGCGCACCTCTAAGTGCTGCTGGTGTCAAGCTATGATATACTGCCTAGATCAATCAGCTTCGCCCAATGGCCATGAACAAATCAGCTTACTCAAAACCACGGTGTACAATGCTACAAGTGTTCACAATTCCACAGGGTGCCTCTACAAAGGGCAGCACCTAAGGAACATGCTCTAGTAGATAAGCTCAAATATAACGAACCAATTTCTACACTGTGTTAAAAGTACATGGGTTACAGAGAACCATGATACCTCCCACTCAGAATATTCTTAAAAGACCTTTTAATTCTAGATGTCTTTGTGAAGAATTGCAAAACGAGTTCAAACGTAGATAGCAAGACATGAATCACTCTGAAGGAAATGGTTTTTACCTCTTCAGCTTCGTCTTCTTGATCCCAATTCCTATCTGTCAATTCCTTCTCGGCAATTCTTTTAGCCATGTTTCTGAACCTAGATTACAGAAAACAGGAGTAAAATATTTACTTTTTCTGGACTAAGATATTTTAAAAATTCAGCACAGCATAAAATTCAATGAGAACAACCCTGATGCCAGTCAACTGTCTCAATGAGAGCCCTGGAACAGGTCATAAGACTAATACCACAAATCCAAGAAAGGAACACTTAAAGAGGCAGGGCAAGACGCCGAGGACCACTGGCACTCTTTATGAACACAAAGCCAACCTCATTTGGAAGATTAAAATGACATATCCACTGATTTGTAAAAATCTAGTCTTTAAGAACTGTACTATATATACTACCAATTCCTCAGCTAATTTGTTCTATGTAAATTAAACCATAAATGGCACGTTTGAAATACTTAAAAGTATCAAAAAATACCTAACATTTTCTTAAAGATGGTCTGTAGTTTTATCTTTGGGTAACAATTGAATAAGGCACCAGAAAGACTTCTGCAGCACAAGTCGTTTCTTTAGGGCTACATCTGAAAGAAATGTCTCCCAAGATGAACACTTAATTGTCCTGAATTGTATACTGTGAAAGCTTCAACTTATATTTTTAAGTTCAAAATATTATTAAGGGGGCAGGAGAGATGGTTTACCTGTTAAGGCACTTGCCTGCAAAGCCACAGGACCCAGGTTTGATTCCCCAGGATGCACAAGGTGGCGCATGTGTCTGGAGTTCTTTTGCAGTGGCTGAGGCTCTGGTGTTTTTTTTTTTTGTTTTTATTTTTGTTTTTCTGTCTATCTGCCTCTTCCTCTGGCTCTCAAATAAATAAATCACAATTTAAAAAATAGATATATATTTATTAAGGGGCTATAGAGATGACTCAACAGTTTAAAGCATTTGCTTGCAAAGCCAGTCTGCCCAGGTCCAATTCCCCAGCATCCAGATAAAGTCAGATACAGATTCTAATTGTGCTTAAGGCAATGGGAGGCAGAGCCAGGAGAATCCACAAAGAGCTACCAGGCTAGGCTGGTGGGCCAGCCAATCTGGCCTTCCTTTGAAGTCTGGCAGTTCATTTGCAGCAGCAAGAGACCCTGTCTCAAAGGTGAAGCACAGACACCTTGAAGTTATCCTGACTTCCTTATGCATGCAGTGGCACAAGACCTACACACACTAAATTAATATGAATGTGTTAACATTCGCGAAAGTAAAATGCTTCAAAAATACACTTCCTGGGAATGGTTTGTCTTCAAGATGCAATACTTTTCTTAGGAAAGGCAAAACAGCAGAAAAGATGTCAAGTTTTCCTTGTGCCAGGAAAGGCACATAATTGTGGGGAGAAAAATAGAACGAAAAATAAATTTTTTAAAATGGCTATTAAAAACCAATTCTTCTTACATGAAGTTGTTTATTTCTTCCTGTTTTAGTGAAAAGGAGCTCCACTTTCTTGTTTTAAGGGAAGTGGGAGCTAAGTTCACCATATATTAATTTTTGACAGAAATGAGGTTTCCCGTGAGCCAGAAGAGGAGGGGCAGATCTGTAGGAAGTAATAGTAACTTTATTTATTTTTGCTTTCTGAGAAAAGAGATAAGGCAATTCCAGAAAGTGAAGTCATGTTTCTAAGGTTCAGACTTCCTTCCATAGCATGAGAATAGGGTTATGCACACACTGGGTGCTTGAGTTAGGTTTTTTCTTTTAAGTTGAAACTGGTAAATTTTGTGCTTATCTTTAAGGCTGGCTTAAGTGTAAAATTATTTTTAGGACACTGAAAAATTAAAGGACTTGTTTTCTATTTTAAAAAATACATACTCTGTTGAATTCTTCTATTATTATGGTATTGGAGTGGTAGGAGTTGGGAGACTCTGAAGTGGATTCAATAACCTATCCAAAGAGAGTACTCAACACTCTAAGATGCCAGGCATGGTGGCACATGTCTTTAATCCTATAATCAGGAGGCAGAGATAGGAGGATCATTTTGACTTCGAGGCCAGTCTGGGACTACACAGTGAGTTCCGGTCAGCCTGGGCTACAGTGACACCCTATCTCGGAGGAAAAACCAAAACAACAAAACACAAAATTCTAAACTCACCAGTTCTAATATATGCTTTAATGTTAAAAGACAGGACCAGGGCTGGAGAGATGGCTTAGTGGCTAAGGTGCTTGCCTGCAAACCCTAAGGACCCAGGCTCAGCCCCCTACTACCCATGTAAGCCAGATGTACAAAGCTAACACATGCATCTGGAGTTCGTTTGCAGTGGCTAGAGGCCTTGGAGTGTCTATTCTCTCTGCTTCTTTCTCTCTCAAATAAATAATAATAAAAAATTTAATATTGCTTTAAAAAAAGACAGCAGGGAGCTGGGCGTGGTGGCGCACGCCTTTAATCTCAGCACTTGGGAGGCAGAGGTAGGAGGATCGCCTTGAGTTCGAGGCCACCCTGAGACTCCATAGTGAATTCCAGGTCAGCCAGGGCTAGAGTGAGACCCCACCTCGAAAAACCAAAACCAAAACCAAAACAAAAAAACAAAAACAAAATGAAAAAAAAAAAAAAGATAGAAGGGCTAGAGATGGCTTAGCAGTTAAGATGCTTGCCTATGAAGCCTAAGGACCCAGGTACGATTTCCTAGTACCCACATAAGCCAGATGCACATGGTGGCACATGTGTCTGGAGTTCGTTTGCAGTGGCTGGAGACCCTGGTGTGCCCATTCTCTATTTGCCTCTTTCTTTCTCCTCCTCCCCTCTCTTTCAAATAAATAAATATTTTTTAAAGAGACAGGAACAGGGCTGGAGAGATGGCTTAGCAGTTAATGTGCTTGCCTGCAAAACCTAAGGACACATGTTCGATTCTGCAGGTCCCACGTAAACCAGATGTACAAAATGACACAAGGTCGCACATACACACAAGATGGCGCATGCATCTGGAGTTCGACTGCAGTGGCTGGTGGCCCTGGCACACCAATTCTCTCTAACTCTCACTCTCTCACATAAAAAAAAAAAAGACAGAGGCAAGCTAGATCCAACTGAGATCTTTTTTGAGTTTGTGCTAGTTTCTTCAATAACTTACCTGCTGAATAAACCCAAAACCTTTCCACTTCACCTGCTAACCACTTTGTCTGAGACCTTACCTATTAGCCAGGCCAGGAGAGGTGAAAGCTACTGGTCTCTCTACTCTCATTTGCCCTCAGCACTGCAACCCACCAGAGCAGGTATCCTAAACATTAACATTGCTAAGATACAAACTTACACACCACCCACTACTCCACAGCATACGATGAGAATTTCAAATGAAGACATTCCAAAGTCCTCAAAAACATGATGCCTAAGGAGTTTTAGCTTTTACTGCATCCCAATAATCTCTGGAATTTATCTTACAGTTATTTTATCCTGATTATAGAATGCTTTTAAGGTTCAAGATTCTAAATTACAAAGCATGAGATTTAACATTTTCCAGCCATTAGCAGTAACCCTGTCTTAATGCCTCCCAAAAAATATTTGGTAAAATTTTGCTATTAATCTTTCTCATAGAACCAAAAACATACACAAGTAGTCATAATTCTTTGTTGAACTGCACACAGGCCAAGTTTTACTGCTCACTATCTACACACCTCCACCAGGGGGCAGAAGAGGTGAGAGATGGAAATGGCCATGTTTACTGTTTGAAGATGAACTGTGGGCAAACTGGTGAACATGCAAACCAAGAGGAAAATTTTAACATCTACTTCGGACTTATGACCGAGATAATTAGTCAAACAACATAATGTAGATGTTTTCATTTTACAATATAGTTATCCAATCAGATAACCAGAAGGCAGGGCTGGCTGGCTCCAAAAATTTCTACAAGATACTGCTGCCATCCAGCACTTAGCTGAATGATTTTGGGCAGCTATGTTTTGTGCCTCCGTTTCTGTGGGATGGGGAAGTGCTGCGACAATTAAAATAAAAGGCTTAGTTTAAACTGAGTGTGGTACCTCTCACCTATAATCACTTGGGAGGCTGAGGGAGGAGCACTTTGAGGCCAGCCTAGGCTACAGGGTAAATTCCAGGTCAGCCTGGGTTGTGAGACCCTGCTGAAAATAATAGTAATAAATAATAATAATAATAATGGCTTAGTATAGAACAGTGTGTGGAATAGAGAAAGAGGCTTTACAAATATTCTTAAAGAAGCAAGTTTTGAGCAGGGCATGGAGGCGCATGCCTTTCTTTAACCCCAGCAATTGGGAGGCAGAGGTAGGAGGATCACTGTGAGTTTGTAGCCAGCCTGAGATTACATAGTGAATTCCAGGTCAGCCTGGGCTAGAATGAAACCCTACCTCGGAAAAAAAACAAAACAAAACACTTTTCCTTCAAAACTTAAGAAGTTGGAGTGTGGTAAAACGAAGTGACTTGAATTATAAACCAGTGGTAATGTCACAGGTTTGTAATCCCAGCACTTGGGAGGCTGAAACAGATCAAAGAACTTCAGGCCAGTGTAGGACACACAGTTTTAAGTTCAAGGACAGCCTAGGATATACAGCAAGGAAGTCTTACCAAAAAAAAGAAAGGAGGGGGACGCACCCAAAGCATGTCCAAATTTTGTCCAAAGGATGACATTTCAGACAGCAAATTTCCTTTTATTTTTCCCTAAGAAATGCGAACAAGGCCTGGCACTAGAGATTCTTATGTGTTTACTATGGCTATTATTATTGAAGATTTCTTTTTCCTTTTGGTGCTGGGGATAAAATTCAGGGTCTTGCGTATGCTAGGCAAGTTCCCAGCCAAAAGAGTTACACCCCCGCCCCCAGCCCAGAACAGTCCGCAAAAAAAAATGTTTCGGCTTTATGGGTAAAATGGCACCAAGTTACGAAATGGTTTCTCTAAACGAAGGGATGCGACACGAAACTCACAAGTGTACTTAGGAGGAAGCGTTATTTGTGCACGGCCCAGCCCTGGGAGCTGACCCTGAGGAGGAAGAGACACGATCGAAGGGAAAAGAGAACGAGGGGCCGAGCAGCGACCCACCGAAGGCCCGGAAATCCCCTTCCCCACACTGGTTCTAGATGAGAGCGGGTGCGGGAGGAAGGGCGGGCGGGCCGGGGCCGGGGCCGGGGGCGGGGACAGCGTGCGCCGGGCCCCGGGGGTGAAGTCCGGGCCCGGTGCCGCGGGCCCGCCGGGCCTCCCTCCCAAGCCGCGGCCGCCCGCCCGAGGCCCGGCTCCGCTCCCCGCCCGCCCCGGCCCCAGGCCCGTTCGCCCGCCCGCCCGGCCCTCACCTTCCCGGCGGCCGCCGCAGTTCTGGCTGGGTCGTGGGCGCGGCGAAGAGCTAGGGCCGAGACGAAGATCGAGATCGAGGCGCGCGGATCCGCTTCCGGCGCGCTGGGAACCTCCGAGGACTTCCTGATATGCAAACCCGGAGTCTCAAAAACCATGTCCCCGGGCCGGGTGGGGCGCCGCTCTCTCTGTACCCGGCCCTGAGAAGGAAAGATGTCGGCTTAGTCTTAAAACCGCCGCGGCGCCGCGGGTAGCGCGCTCCGGGCCGCCATCTTGTAACCCCTCACAACCGATTCAAAAAAAAAAAGGAAGAAACGCCCGCGTCGGGCTACTGCGCATGCGTGCCTGAGCGCGCGGCATCGCGTGGCGCATGCGCCTAGCTCCGTGGGCACGGTCGCCAGGAGGAGCGAGCGCCGGGCCCCACGCATGCGTATGTGCAGGCGCCGGCTGTGGGGCGGAGCGCCGCAGCGTCAGCACGTCGGTCCGGTGCGCGGAGGCGCGGGCGGCTTGTGGCTTTGCGGGCTGCGAGGGGAGGTCAGCGAGTGAGAGTGGCGGCGGCTGGCGGTGTCGTCGTGGCCGCGTGAGGTTGACCCGCTGCCGCGGTTGGGAGTGGGAGCCGGAGAGGCAGAGTCACCCGCCCGGAGCGACGCGAGTGTGCGGGGCGCGCGAGCAGGAAGTCCACGCAGGGTCTTGCTGAGGGACGGGCGCCCGGGACCGGGCTCACGACGGTGTCAGCGCTTCAGTCACCGCTGTTAACAGCCCGAGTTGTACAAGGCGATTCAGTGGGGTTTTTTTTAAATTTATTTTTGTGTATTAGAGACAGAGAATGGGCGCACCAGGCCTCTAGCCGCTGCAAACGAGTTCCAGACGCATGCGCTACCTTGTGTATCTGGCTTACGTGGGTCCTGGGGAATCGAACCTGTGTCCTTTGGCTTTGCAGGCAGACACCTTAACGGCTAAGCCATCTCGCCAGCCCCCCCCCCCTTTGTTTTATTTATTTAATTTTTATTTCCGTATTTATTTTTTGATTTTTCAAGGTAGGGTCTCACTGTAACTGAGCCTGACCTGGAATTCACTCTATAGTCGCAGGTTGGGCTTTGAACTCAAAGTGATCCTCCTACCTCTGCCTTCCGAGTGCTGGGATTAAAGATGTGGCCACCACGCCTGCTCAGCCCCCTTAAAAAAATATATTTTTATCCGATTCAGTTTTTTAAAATATTTATATGTGAGAGAGAATGGGCTGTCATGCCTTCCTGCCACTGCTAACAAACTCCAGATGCAGGTACCACTTTGTGCATCTGGCTCTATGTAGGTACTGGGAATTCGAACCTGGGCTATCAGCTTTTGCAAACAAGCACCTTTGTATTTACTTATTTATTTATTTGAAAGAGGCAGGGGGAGAGAGAGAGAGAGAATGAGCGAACCAGGGTCTCCAGCCACTGCAAACGAACTCCAGGCCCATGTGCAACCTTGTGCATCTGGCTTACATGGGTCCTGGGGAATTGATCCTCCAACGGGGGTCCTCAGGCTTCACAGGCAAGCGCTTAACTGCTAAGCCCTCTCTCCAGCCCAGCAAGCGCCTTTAACAGCTGAACCATCTCTCCAGTCCAGCTGTTCAGTTTTGTCCAGCTCTTCTTGCCCGAGCATTAGATAGCACATTAATCAGGAGACACTGTGAGCATTAGAACCACCATTAGAAGATCAGGAAAAGAAAGCTTTACCTAAATTCATGTAGAAAGTGAGTCTCATAATTTCAGCATATCTGAGTCCTCAAAAGCCCATTTGGTGATCCAGTGTG
This sequence comes from Dipus sagitta, assembly GCA_036346955.1. Taxonomy (NCBI): domain Eukaryota; kingdom Metazoa; phylum Chordata; class Mammalia; order Rodentia; family Dipodidae; genus Dipus; species Dipus sagitta. The sequence continues at coordinate 3,342,805 of CM070777.1, read as the reverse complement.
ATAGTACACACCTTTAATCCAGCACATGGGAGGCAGAGGTGGGAGGTCCCTGTGAGTTTAAGGCCAGCCTGGGTACAGAGTGAGTTCTAGGTCAGCCTGAGCTAGAGTGAAATCCTACCTCAAAAACAACAACAAAAAACCTGTGGCCATATTAATAACTGTTCATGAGACTAGATGGCCAATGGGAGAACTCTTGTCTAACATGAAGGAGGCCATGGATTCAGTGCCCAGAGTCACCAAAAAAAAAGAAAAAAAAAAAAAAAAAAGAGAGAGAGAAACTCAAGTTTCACACTTCCATATCCTGCCCATAGGTTCCTATGTCCATGGATTCAATTAACTGCAGATTGAAAATATTCAGAAAATTGTACTTAACATGTGCAGACTTCTCCTGTCATTCTGTGCACATTTCAACCAAGTATCATTAACATTGTATTCAGTAATGTAAGTAATCTAGAGATGATTTAAGTACTTGAAGTCTCATGGGGGTTCCCATCTAAAGTCCCAGCTACTAAAGAGGAAAATGATTTCAGGTGAGCCTGGTCAACACAGAGAGACTGTCACAAAAACACTTGCCAGGCTTGTAATCCCAGTTACTTGGAAGCCTTAGGCAAGAGTATTGAGGGTGATGGATGGCCTTTCTGGGCTACAGAGAAAGTTTAAGTTCAGCCTGGGCAACGTTGTGAAATCCTGTCTCAAATACGAAATGTCTGTGGCTGTAGTTCCGTAGTGGAGTGCTATCCACACTAAGTGGGTAGCCCCCCCCCCCAAAAAAAGAGGTGCCGCATACATGAGGAACGTGTGCAAGAATCTGCTATAATGGGAAGCATGTCATTCTCAATTCTTGTTTTTGTCCTGCTATTGGTAGTTCTCAATGTTAAATGCTTTTTCTTGTGGGTAAGCAGGTACCTATGTCCATGGGGGCGTAGTCAGGCATTGACAGTTCTTCCACTTTTATTTGTGTGTGAATTTTTCATATAAAGGGATGTAAAGCATGAGGAGTGCAAGTCAAAATATTTAACTGAACAAGTTGAACTTCATAACAATTACAGACAGACTTGTTAAATCTTTCTGGATAATGCCAGTATTTGGAATTTTAAAAATAAGTAAATTCCAGCTGGGCGTGGTGGCGCACGCCTTTAATCCCAGCACTCAGGAGGCAGAGGTAGGAGGATTGCCGTGAGTTCGAGGCCACCCTGAGGCTCCATAGTGAATTCCAGGTCAGCCTGGGCTAGAGTGAGACCCTACCTCAAAAAACAAACAAACAAACAAAAAAAAGTAAATTCCTTATTAATAGCAACTTAATCATGTTTAGCACTTTTTTGTATAGTAGAGTGCATCCATTTACTATCCTTTCCTGACAGGTCCTATACCCACACACACATTTTTAACGTTTTCTGTCTTCTGTGCTGTTCGGTGAGTTTGATGTTAAAATACATCACACATTAAACAAAGAACAAGCATCGGGTAGGCTCAGTAGATAAAATTGCCTTACAGTCATGAGGACCTGATCTCAGTACCCAGAATCTACATAAAAATGCTTGGTGTGGTGGTGTACACCTTTAATCCTAGCACTTGGGAGGCAGAGGTAAGAGGATCACTGAGTTCAAGGCCAGCCTGAGACTGCAGAGTAAGTGCCAGGTCAGCCAGGGCTAGGAGACCCTACCTCACACACACACACACACACACACACATACACACACAGGTCTGGTGTGGTGGTGTAACTTTGTAACCCCAGCCAGTCTTGGGGAGGCAGAGACAGGCAGGTGCCTGGGCTCATTGACCCACCAAGCTAACCTAATTGGTGAGTTCCAAGCCAATAGGAAACCTTGTCTCAAAAAAAGGTGAATGGCATTCCTAAGGAACGATACCAGAGGTTGTCCTCTTGCCTTCACATGGAAGTATGCACATGTGTACCACACATGCATGAGCATACACAACACAAAGCTACTTTTGAACAGTTACAAGAACTACCATGGTGACTGTTTTGCCACTGTGATCAAGGCATAAATGTATCAGATAATTCAAGCCCAGCTTAAGCCAGCAAAGAAAATTAGGTAACATTGAGTTCCAGTTGGGTTCTGGCCTTTGTCTTTCATAGCTGAGACATTGAGATGAGTCATTCTTTGTTCAGATTTATCAAAAATACCCAATGAGAAGCCCAAAGGACCACACTGCTCCTGATGGGAAGGAATTGAAGCAGGAAGAGCTCCTATCAGCTGGGCAGGGCCTTCCTTTTTAGAGGTGATTTTGATTTCTGACCAGGCCACTTGCCAGGAGGGCAGCTCTGGATGAACCTTTAAACCCTGCAGGTAACTGAACACAGCAGACTCACTGCGCATGTCATCACGGCAAGTAACACTACTCAGCTCAGATTCAAGACTGTTGTGTGTGATGAATTGCAGGGTTTTTACTCTACATACACAGTTTTCTTCTGGTTTAGGAGTAAGACCTTTGTTGTTTTCCTACTGCCATTCCTTAGCAGTTCTGCATCAACTTAGTATGTCTTTGAATTTGTATCAAAATGTTGAATCTTACAAACTGCTGTTTGAGGGCTGGAGCTTGCCTACGAAACCTCAGGACTCAGTTTGATTACCCAGTACCCACCAGATGCTTAGCTCCCATAAGTACCTCCCTTCATCATGGGCTCTCACTGCTGCCACAGGTGTGTGTGGTGAGCTAGATGTTTGCTGCTCTGTGGGCTTATAGGCTTCGCTTGAATGAAAGTTGGGGTTTCCCACTATCTCCCAAATTCCTATGTTGAAATCCTAAGGGAAGAGATAAGGCCTTTGGGAAAGTAATTATGAGGATACAGCCATCAGGAAGGAGATGAATGTCCTTCAGATGAGAGACAGAAGATATTCTGCATTCTCTTCTGTCCCTGTGAGTGCACAGCATGCATGTGGGCTACAAACCAGGAGGTGATGTGAGAATTTTGGGGTATCAAGAGCATCAGAGCTTTATCTTGGCTCAATTGGGCAGTAACCCAGGAGTTAGGGTGCTAGGAAACTCAGTAGTCGTGCAAAACTTCCACTAAGAGTGAAACCCTACCTCACCCCACCCAAAAAAAAAAATCCCTTCCACTGAGTTGGTGGCCTCCAGATTCTTAAGAATTCAAAGACTTGCAGGGCATGGTGGCACACGCCTTTAATCCCAGCACCTGAGAGGCAGAGGTAGGAGGGTCACTATGAGTTTAAGACAAGCCTGGAACTAGAGTGAGTTCCAGGTCAGCCTTGGCTAGTGATACCCTCCCTTGAAAATAAATAATAAATCCATAAGTAAATAAATACCAAAAAGAAAAGAAAAGAATTCAAAGTCTTGCCCCTGTACAGCTGCTGCTGCTGCTGCTGCTGTGGGGCAGCCTGAACTCTGCAAGCCTGCTGCAGAAGCAGGCCGTTTGCTCTGGCTTCCTGATTGACTGGCCGCTGAGTCCCCAACTCCCAGATCCGCTGTATCGGAGGGTGCATGTGGAAAGGTAGCAAGACCAGAGGAGATAAACTTCCCCTTGCATTTCAGCCCGGGCTCAGGTGAAGCCATAGAGGAATTGGGGAGATGAGCAAGAGTGCTGCTTCCATGGCGAGCCTGACCATCAGCGCCAGGGTGAAGGAGACACACTGAGGATGCTCAACACGTCAAAGCAGAGATGCAGAGGCGCCTGAGAGCTCACCACTGAAGTGCACTTAAACACACCCACCACGGCTCAGGAATTTTGTGGAAGGGGGAGCAGAAAGATTGTAAGAGCCACAGGTTGGGATGCCACACCCAGAGGCATTGCCTTCCCCCAATAACTGACTGCTGCTCCCACAACACATACCCCGCCAACCTCTGGTGAATACCAGCAACCCTACTGAGGAGGGCCTCCAGCAGGATGGGGGCAGAGACGAGGGAAAAGATGGTACCAACACGTGATATATCCATATAAAGTATGTTCTTTTTGTCTTGCTGCCTCTCACACTCAAATATATTTTAAACTGAAGCAGGGTGTCTTTGCAACCTAATGACCTAAAAGAAGTAGAGGGTGTGCACACACACTTCAACTTACACCCATCTCTATCCTCCCCATCTTCCCTACTTATCCCCCCTCCCTCAGCTGGTCCCATCACTCTTTGTCAATATTAGTCTCCAAAATCTAGTGTGTGACGGAGGGCCAGACCCACTTCTCTATGTTCTTAATTTTAAAAAATTTAAAAAACAATTAAGCTGGGATGGTGGCACAGGCCTTTAATCCCAGCAGAGGTAGGAGGATTGCTGGGAGCTCAAGGCTACCCCGAGAGTACGTAGTGAATTTCAGGTCAGTCTGGGCTACCTCAGGACCCTACTCCAAAATACAAAAAAACAAAGACTTTAAATCCATAGACCAGAGGCTAAAGTTTACAAGTTTTTTTAGCTTATAGATAAAACTTAAGGAAGACATAGCTCTTGCTCAAGAAGGCAAGGGGGTGGGTGTTGTTTCCAGAAATGGGGAAGCCCACCCCTAGACCTTTGAGAGCATCTTTTATGTGAGCACCCTAGATGGCCTCAAAGGTCTAGTGAGTCTAACCCTGACATCATGTGTCTGGGATCAGGGTTTCTGAGAAAGGACAATCTTCCCAGAAACCTTTATCCTCCAGAAAGGCTACAAGCTTAATCTTCTAGGAAACTTTCCCACAGAGTGAGGCTTTCTGGGAAAGAAAAAAGAGAGAGAAGAAAGTTTTCATTGTAGGCTCAGTGACACTGCATTTAGTCAAGAATAGTTACCCTAGGCTGCCTAGCTAGTATTAGGTAGGACAAGAGTCCCCAACTAGAGTCTCGTCATCATGACTACATGTTAAGTCTATGTGCCACAGCACTCCCTCAGACAAACCAGCGCAGTCAGAATCTGCATTTCCCGCAGACAAACCAGGGCAGTCAGAATCTGCATTTCCCACAGACTAGCACTGGTCATTAGGATCTGAAATTTAGGTTAATGTTCTATCTTACATTCATGCACAAACAGAGTTTAAAACAGTTGTTCCCTAGTTATTTTGATTAATTTTTGTTTTAGTTAAACAGGGCCAGTTTCATCTCAGAAACGCTTTGAGGTTTAACTATGGCCCACCTATTTTGTCAAGTCAGGGGTTAGTATGAGAGTGATAGACAAGACAACATAGAGATCATAGCAAGTAAAATCATAGGCCTGAGTGAGGCAGCAGAATTTGTTAGTATAGCAGGCAGAGTCAGAAGAAGATCCTAGGCGTGCTTTAATTTAAGACAGGTCAGACATAAAAAAATGGGACATGGATGTGTACAGTTCTCTCAGACTGTCTAAGCCACCTCTCGTAGAGGGAAAACTCCATCTCTATGAGAGCGGGTGCATTGAGCATGAGGGGAGGGGAAGGAGAGGGTGGAGGTGGTGAGGCTGGATCAGATGGAGGTTGGCGGGGGGCTCAGGAAGAGTAGTAGGGGGTAGGTCGTCAATGGAGTCATGATCGAGAGCTGAAGATGGGGGGAAATAAAAACGGGGGTGTTGAATTTGGTTTTGTCCCCAAGGTCTTGGCTGGAAGAATCTGGGGAGTAGGGCAAGCAGAGAAAAGAGAAGGATGGACATGTACAGTGAAGAACGTTTGAATATAGGGTATCTCGGACCACTAACCTGTGCAGTGGCAGAAGTTACCTAAATAAGTAAGAATTTGGAAATCAAAAGTATCATTTTTAGAACATATGGGCCCATTGTTTAATTTATATTGAGGCTAGGCTGTGTTGTAATAAAAAATCAAACAGCAAGGTTTGATATCATCCTGAAGCCTTAGTTATTTAAGTTTTGAAGGAGACAAGGGGGTGGGGGTAATAGGGACGGTTTTAGAAGCCTGGTTTTCCATTTCAGATGAGAGGGTGTAGGAGGAGGCCCTCGCAAGGAGGGAAATGAGAGTGAGAGGAAAGAACCAGAGCTCAGGCTGGGTGTACATGGAAAAAACACCAGTATGATCCCCTGGCCTGTGAGGGTGAACTGGCCTGTATAGGCAAGGCTGTGTAGGTCGGACTGACAGCTGTTTAACCTCTCAGTGGGTGAGGCGGGTGTCCATGCTCCCAAAGGAGTGAGCAACTGGCAGTGAAGGACAAAGTCTCAGGAGGAGGAGGGAGAGAAGGAAGGCATCAGGTTTTTTATAAGTCTTGGCGGCCCAGGAGGCCAAACGGGGGACGTGCAGGTCAGAGTGGCTCAGTGCTACTCGTGCCCAGGGCAGCTGGCTGCTCACAGTCAAGGCCCTTAACTGTGTTGGAGCCCGCAGCCCCAGGACTGTGGAGCAGCTCAGCGGGAGAGGGAGGAAGGAGGAGTGTCCGTGGGGAAGCTTGGTGGATAGGAGGAGGGTGAAGGAGGAGAGAGAGAGACCCAAGGTATGTCTGTCTCGAGACCTGGGGGGCCCAGAAGAGGGTGAGGAGTGTGGACTGGCATGCTGGCTCAGACAAGAAGGAGCGTATCTCCAAGGCCAACCCATGAGAGACACTTATGGAGGAAGAGAAGACGAGGGAAGGAACAAAGCCAAATTGTGGTGGGTGGAAGAGCTGGCACCAGGCAGACGGTTGGAGGCCTTCAGAGAGCCATGACAGCTCAGCGGTCTGGCTGGGGAAGGAGGTCCACCCACTCAAGAGGGCAACCAGGAGCCTCCCATCCTAGTCACGGCACCAGATGTAAGGTTCGTGAGTGCCCAAGACCACGGAGACCACTCTGAGGCAGAAGAGCTTTTTATTAGGGACCGAGCTGCTGGACTGTCTCACGGGAGGAGAGAGAGCAATCAGCCTAAATCTGGATGGTTTGGGTTTTTATAGTTTTTTTTTTTTTGAGGGGGCCTACAGGGGTCAAAAGGACTAAAGAATTCAGGGGAGAGCAGGGACCAAATAGACTAATTAATCAGGAGAACAGGGACCAAGCTGAGGAGGTAATCAAAGAATGGATTGCCATCAGAAGAGGAACCAGAGCTGGGCATGGTGGCACAGGCCTTTAATCCCAGCACTCAGGAGGCAGAGGTAGGAGGATCGCTGTGAGTTCAAGGCCAGCCTGAGACTACATAGTAAATTCCAGGCCAGCCTGGGCTAGAGTGAGACCCTGCCTCAAAAACATTAAAAAAAAATAAATAAACGAGGAGCCAGGTTGTCCTTAAGATAAGATCAGCAGGAAGCTGGCAGAGGACATTATTAGGTCAGGGTAGTAAGGGTTAGGCAATGTAAACATCTAAAGTTATATCAGTCAGGCTGCTGTCATTTTCTTCAACTCAACTCCATTTTGGGATTCTTGTCCTACCTAATAGCCATTTTCTATGTCCTATTCTTTTTTTTCTTTTCTTTAGTAGTTTGTTTTTAAAGAATTATTTATTTTTTCTTATTTACTTATTTCTCTATTTGAGAGAGAGAGAATGGATGCACCAAGACTTCTAGCCACTGCAAATGAACTCCAGGTGCATGTGCCACCTTGTGTATCTGGCTCATGTGAATACTGAGGAATAGAACTTGGGTCCTTGGGCTTTGCAGGCAAGTACCTTAAACACCAAGCCAGCTCTCTTCCAGTTCTTGTGTATTTGCTGTTTGTTGTTGTTGTTTTGAAGTAGGGTCTCATTCTAGCCCAGACTGACCTGGAATTCACTATGTATTCTCAGACTGGCCTGAAACTCAGAACGATCCTCCTACCTCTTCCTTCCAAGTGCTGAGATTAAAGGCATGCACCACCACACCCAGCTCTGTGTCCTATTCTTCAGAGTGTGTTCCCACTGGACACCACATCTGCTGGTATCATGACCTCAGACTTCGAGCCCTGGCACTATGAGGAAGCAGTGTGTGTGGTTTAGGTCACCCAGTGTGTGGTAATGTGGTTCAGCAGCCAAACAAAGATAAGTTTGATGACTCATATATGTTTTTCTTTACAGTGGGCTGCTCTTGGAGTTACCCAACCATAATTGGCTTTAACCAGTAGAAGACATTTTGAGGAAAGCCTCTGCCATCATCTTATTGACCAAAAAATAATACTACTTTCATGGTTTGTACACTTACTAGTCACCTAACTCATCACCCAAATGTAGCGCCTAGAGACCCAGGTCCTGTGTTCCCAGAGCAGCTGCAGTTTGCCTGCTGTTTTTCAGCCCAATTGGCTATAAACAGGCCCGCTGGCCAGGCAGGAAGACAGATGGCAGGTGACATGCTCTGTGGTCCTCCATGCCCTCTTTTCTCAGGACTGGCTACCTTTCCTCAGTCTATAAGTACCGGAAAATGCTGTCAGCCGGCATGGAAGGGTTCCAGCAGCTGTGGCATTGCCCTGCATTCTTGCGGAGCGTGTGACCAGCCCTGTATGTGGCTCGTTCCTCCTGCAGCAAGGCCACTCCTCCTGAGAACCTGGGAGGGCTTCCTTACATGCGCAGTGTGTGGAAGGAGCATACTGAGGATGAAGGAACCTGGGCATCCCCCAAATAACAGGCTACAGAATCACCTAGGGAATTAAAGTTTGGGACGATGTATTTTGAAAGCTTTGCAAACTATCCTCACTAAGCTGTAAAAGATGGCTGAAGAACCTCCCAGGCAGGAAGTCAGACATAGGAACCCAATCAGTATGGATGGCTGTGGTACCCCAGCTGGTTCACTTCTGGCATCCTTTCCTTTTTGTTGCTTTGGTTTTTCAAGATAGGGTCTCACTGTCGCCCAGGCTGAACTGGAATTCACTATGCAGTCTCAGGGTGGCCTCAAACTCTCAGAAATCCTCCTTATCTCTGCCTCTGGAGTGTGGGGATTAAAGGTGTGCCCCACCAGACCAGGCAATTTATTTTTATTTTTCAGAGAGAGAGAGAGAGAGAGAGAACTGTGCCAGGGCCTCAGGCACTGCAATTGAACTACAGATGCTTGTGCCACCTAGTGCACATGTGCGACCTTACTCATATCACCTTTGTATGTCTGGCTTATGTGGGATCTAGAGAGTTGAACATGGGTCCTTAGGCTTCACAGGCAAGTGCCTTAACCACTAAGCAATCTCTCCAGCCCAAGCTTTTTTTTTTAAGACAGGATCTTAACTATGTGGCACAGAATAGCCCTGAACTCTCCATCCTCCTTCCTCAGCCTCCTGAGTACTGGAGTGACAGGTGTGCAACACTGTATCTGGCATCTAGCTGATTTTAAAATTTCCCATAATTCTGAACCTGAGGTGTCTGAGACCACTCTTCCTTTACCTGGGAGAGAGTAGTCAGGTGATGCTGTTTTGGTCTTAGGGAAAGGGGCAGGGCAGGGGGAAGGTTCTGGGGATGAGGGGAGACCAGCTTCTGTTCCCAGTGCCCCACCCCTACCCTTGGCAGACTGTGGCTGGTCTGATTTTAAAGGACAGGGTGATGGTGGGCATTTTCTGCAGAAAGTAGATGCGCTGGCGGGCTCAGTTCCAAAGGTGGAGAAGCAGAACGAAGGGTTGACCTGGCGGTGGTGAATAGGGAAGAGGAAAGTCACATGTATTACAGTCGCAACTGCTCAGACGTCTAAAACAGGAGGATGACTTGAACCAGGTGTTCAAGGTCAGCCTGGAAAACAGATATCTGTCTCAAAACAAGAGAGGGGAGCTGGAGAGATGGCTTAGTGGTTAAGGCGCTTGCCTGAAAAGCCAAAGGACCCAGGTTTGATTCCCCAGGATCCAGCACAAGGTGGCACATGCATCTGGAGTTCGTTTGCAATGGTTAGAGGCCCTGGCATACCCATTCTCTCTCTCTCCCCCCTCCCTCTTTCTCTCTCTCTCTCAAATAAATAAAAATATTTTTTTAATGAGGGGGAGTCACATTTTTTAAAATTAAGGACTGCTATATATTTAATTGTCAATGTTTGTTTTTAAACTGTAATATTGAAACTGTAGGACAAGATACATTTTACAATTAAATAATCCATGAAAGACTAAGACACCAGATAAACTACTTTTAAAAATTATCTTTAGGCGAATTTGTTCAAAGTTGTAATATTATATGCTGTTGTGGTGGTTTGATTTGGGTGTCCCCCATAAACTTGGGTGTTCTGAATGCTAGGTTCCCAGCTGATGGAGATTTGGGAATTAATGCCTCCTAGAGGTAGTGTATTGTTGGGGGTGGGCTTATGGGTGCTATAACCAGCTTCACCTTGCCAGTATTTGGCTCCTGTTGCTATTGTCCATCTAATGTTGGCCAGGAGGTGATGTCCACCCTCTGCTCATGCTATTGTTTTTCCTGCCATCATGGAGCTTTCCCCTCAAGTCTGCCAAAATAAACCTTTTTCCCACAAGCTGCTGTTGGTCAGGTGATTTCTGCCAGCAATGTGAACCTGACTGCAACAACTGCATGCTAACTAAATAATTTTGGAAATTTTAGTTTTCAAATGAAACCCTTTTAAGATGGAAAGATATAAAAGAACACATAAAAGTTAGCAAGATAAAGCCGGGCGTGGTGGCGCACGTCTTTAATCCCAACACTCGGGAGGCAGAGGTAAGAGGATTGCTGTGAGTTCGAGGCCACCCTGAGACTACAGAGTGAATTCCAGGTCAGCCTGAGCTACAGTGAGACCCTATCTCAGAAAACCAAAAAAAAAAAAAAAAAAGTTAGCAAGATATAAAAGAGCAAATCTTGTATGATTCCACATGTATGGGCAATAATACTCATAAAGCCAGAAACTCCACTAGAGACCAGTAAAAGAGGATGGTGGGCTGTGGCTTGACAGACACCTAATTTCTGTTTGGAATAATCAGACAGTCCTGGAAATGGATAGTGCTGATGGTAACACAATACTGTGAACATACTTAATACCCCTGAATCAAACATTTTTATTTAAAGCACTTAAATATGGTGTCTGATCAAGGATATCAATTCATCCCACAAGGCTTGTGTCACCCTGGTACCAAAACAGATTACATCACAAGGAAAGAAACTTTTTTAACCAATATCTCGTCTGAACCCAATGCAAATCCTCTACAAAAATGCCAGCAGATGGACAGATGGCTTAGCGGTTAAGGCACTTGCCTGTGAACCCTAAGAACCCATGTTCAAATCTCCAGGTCCCAAGTAGCCAGATGCATAGTGATGCAAATGTGCAATGTTGCACATGAACACCAGGGGCATACGCGACTGGAGTTCATCCACAGTAGGCTGAAGGTCCTGGCACACCCATTCTCTCTCTCTCTCAAAATAAAAATAATTTTAAAAGATAACAACAGAGGGCTGGAGAGATGGCTTAGTGGTTAAGGTGCTTGCTTGTGAAGCCCAAGAACCCATGTTCAAATCTCCAGGTCCCACATAGCTAGGTGCACAGTGATGCAAGTGCACAATGTTGCGCATGCACACCAAGGGGCGCACACATCTGGAGTTTGTTCACAGTAGGCTGAAGGTCCTGGTGTGCCCATTTTCTCTCTGTGTCTGTCTCTTTCTCTCTGTCTCTCAAAATAAAAATTTCAAAAAAATATCAGCAGAGGGCTAGAGAGATGGCTTACCAGTTAAGGTACTTGCCTGTGAAGCCTAAGGACCCATGTTAGACTTTTCAGATCCCACATAAACCAGATGTACAAGGTGATGCAAGCACATGAGGTTGCACATGTGCACAAGGTGCCATATGCATCTGGAGTTCAATTACAGTGGCTGGAGGTCCTGGTGTGCCAATTCTCATTCCTTCCCTCCCTCCCTCTCTCATAAAAAAAAAAAAAGGCTAGTCTGTTGGGCTTGCCTGAAAAAAGAAATGCCAGAAAACTAAATTCAAAACATATAAAAAGGCTTATACACCATGACCAAATGGATTTATCTCGGGAATCGAGTAGGATTTTTATCCCATCAATGGAAATTTGGCTTAGCATCCAAAAATCAATTAATGTAATATACCATGTTAATAGGATAGAAGATCAAAACTCCCACAAGATCATCTTAATAGGTACAAAAAAAGGGCATTGGATGAATCCAAAAGCCCTTTTATAAAAATGCTCAGCAAGCTAGGAATACAAGGAAATTTCTTTGAGAAAGATTTTCTGTGAAAAACCACAATTATACCATACTTGACAATGAAAGGCTGAATGCTTTCCCTCCAAGGTCAAGAACAAGATAAAGATGTCTCATTGCCATTTCCAATTGCCAAAGCAACTAGACAATAAAGAGAACTCTGAGGCCCCCAGATGGCAAGGATAAAACACTCTCCAGTCACAGATGGCATGACCTTTATAGAGAAAGTCCTAAGAAATCCACATAATCCATCAGGGCTAGTAAGGAAATTCAGCAAAGCAGTAGGATATGAGATCATGTCAAACTCAACTGATTCCTATGTCAGCAATGGAAATGTGAACATGAAACAGACCATTCCATCTACAATGGCATAAGCACTAATAAAACTTTTTATTTTATTTTATTTTTTGGTTTTTAGAGGTAAGGTCTCACTCTAGCCCAGGCTGACATGGAATTCTCTATGTAGTCTCAGGGTGGCCTTGAACCCATGATGATCCTCCTACCTCTGCCTCCCGAGTGCTGGGATTAAAGGCATGTGCCACCATGCCCAGCTATGAATAAAACATTTAACAAGAGAACTAAGTTGTACATTGAAAAATATGAGATATTATTAATAAAAATTACAGGCCTAAGTAAGTGCAAAGACGCCCATGTTGGGGAACTTAATATTGTTCAGATGACAATAATCCCCAAATACCTCTTCAGATTTGGTAGAATACCTACCAAAAATTCCAGGTGCCTTTCTTACAGAAGTTGGCAAGATGATCATAGCTCCCAGAGGATCACTATCAGTTTGAGACCAGCTTGGGGCTATATAGTGAGTGCCAGGTCAGCCTGGGTTAGAGTGAGACCTTACCTCAACAAAAAAACAAACTGGGCATGGTGGCACACACCTTTAATCCCAGCACTCAGGAGGCAGGGGTATTAGATTGCCAGGATTGCCATGAGTTCAAGGCCACCCTGAGACTATATAGTGAATTCCAGGTCTACCTGGATTAGAGTGAGAACCTACCCCGAAAAACCAGGAAAAAAAAAAAAAGGAATACCAAAAAAGAACAAATGCAGAAGACCCATATTTCCTGACTAAAACATTTAGTAAAAGCCACAGTAGCCATGCAGAGAGGTGCTGATAGGAAAATGAGCACTGGCATGACAGAACTGAGTCCGGAAATAACTCCATGCTCATGGTCAGTGGACTTGGATGAGTATGCCAAGACAGTCCAGTGGGAAGAGAAAGGCTTTTCAATACGGCATTGAATCTAGGTGCTCACAAACAGAAGAATAAAAAAAACAACAACTCTCTCACACCATGGGAATTGACTCAAAATGGATCAAAACCAAAATGCAAGTCCTAAAGCCATAACATTCTCAGAAGAAAAAACAGGAGCAAAGCTTCATGACGTTGGGTTTAGGGTTGGTGTATTAGATATACCACCAAAAACAAGCAGCAAAAGAACACCCAAGTTGGCTGGGCTGGGGAGATGGCTCAGTGGGTTAAAGAGGCTGCTGTGCAAGCCTGCTGACCAAAGTTCAGATCCCCAGAGCTCATGTGAAGCTGGATGCAGATGTGGTACAAGTGTCTATAACCCCAACACAATTATGGCAATGGGAGGTGTGGTGGTTTGATTCAGGTGTCCCCCATAAACTTAGGTATTCTGAATGTTAGTCCCTAGCTGATGGCAATTGGAAACTAAAGCCTCCTGGAGGGCTTATGGGTGTTACAGCCAGTTTCCCCATGCCAGTGTTTGGCACGCTCTTCTGTTGCTGTTGTCCACCTGATGTTGGCTGAGGGGTGACGTCCACCCTCTGCTCATGCTGTCATTTTCCCTGCCATCGTGGAGCTTCCCCTAAAGTCTAAATAAACCTTTTCCGCCACATGCTGCTCTTGGTCAGGTATTTCTACCAGCCATGCGAACCTCACTGCAAAAGTGAAGTAGTATCAGGAGTGGGGTTGCTGCTAGACACTTGACTGTGTGGCTTTGGCCTTTTAGAGCTGATTTTCAAGAGGAATGTGAAATCTTGGCCTAAGAGATGCCTTGCAGTGCTGTAAGTACAGCTTGATGGACTATTCTGGTCAGAGTTGAAAACCTGAATGCAGTAAGAACTATGGACTGTGAGGTTTGGCTTAAGAGGGTGAGAAAGAGCTTTGCTTGGACTGGGCTAGCAGTTTGTGTGAAAGGCTTGCTGTTATGCTTGTGTTCTGAGAAGTTGTTCAGGGTTGCTTTGCGTAGAAATGAACTGGTGTAGCCGGGCGTGGTGGTACACACCTTTAATCCCAGCTCTCAGGAGGCAGAGGCAGGAGGATCACTGAGAGTTCAAGGCCACCCTGAGACTACAGAGTGAATTCCAGGTCAGCCTGTGCTAGAATGAGACCCTACCTTGAAAAACAACAAACACACACACACACAAAAACTGGTGTGAGCAGAGGGATATGGCACAGGAAAAAAAAAGAAATCTTTGGTTGAACTGCTGCCCATTCAGCTGCAATTGAGAGATTACAACCTTTGAGATTGGGCCAGCTGACCTGCACTGGGGCAATATAGACTCTTTCGAAGGGGCCTGAGTGCTCAAGGAGTGTCCTGTCCTTCAAAGCCTGCTTTATTCCCCCCTGGATTAACAAATTGGCACCCTACCTGGTATTGTAGAGTATAAGAAATGCAGGAAAGAGAGGGTCATTGAGTTTGCAACATGGTCTTGTGTTTTGGAAATGGCCATGGGCAGTGTGTAGCACATTTTCTGGATGCCTGCATGGAGACCCCATGGGGCCATGAGGATGAACCATGGGTTGCAGTGGAGACCCAGTGGAGATGCTGGGACCACGAGATGGCTGCCAAAGAGAGCTGCTGGCCCTGATGAAGTTTTCCAGGACTGTGAGTAGCCTAGCTGGAGGGGCGGAATTGGAACTCCAGAGACTTGTTGCTGGTTAGAATTATTGAACTGGCTAGAGTTGTTGGATTTGAAGCTACAGAGTTTGATGTTTGCTCTGGTTATTTTAAATCTTGTATTGGTTGAATATTTCTTTGCTATGCCCAATGCCATCTTTTCCTGTGTGAATGTGTATTCTGTGCCATTATGGGTTTTTTTGGGGAGGGATTTCTTGGTATTATGGCTCAGTTAAAAGACCTTGGATTATGGGAAGGATGTTTGAACATCATTAGGATTGATGAAAACTATGGGGATACTGGGTGTGGGGCGCATACCTTTAATCCCAGCACTCAGAAGGCAAAGGTAGGAGGATCGCCATGAGTTTGAGGCCACCCTGAGATTACAGAATGAATTCCAGGTCAGCTTGGACTAGAGTGAGACCCTACCTCGAAAAACAACAACAACAACAAAACAAACAAACAAACAAAAAAACAACCCACCAACAACAAAAAAAACCCAACTATGGGGACTCTTAAAGTTGCACTTAATGCATTGTATTTTATATCATGTATGGATATCAGCTGTTGAGGGCCAGGGGTGGAATGTGGTGGTTTGATTCTTGTATCCCCCATAAATTTAGGTATTCTGGATGCTACTCTCCCCAGCTGATGGCAGTTGGAGATTGAGGCCTCCTGGAGGCAGTGTATTGTTGGAGGCAGGGCTTATGGGTGTTACAGCCAGTTTCCCATGCCAGTGTTTGGCACATTCTCCTACCCCTTTTGTCTACCTGATCTTGGCCATGGGGTGATGTCCACTCTCTGCTCATGTTGTCATCTTTCCCCTGCCACTATGGAGCTTCCCCTCAAGTCTATAAGCCAAAATAACCCTTTTTTTTCCCCACAAGCTGCTCTTGGTCAGGTGATTTCTACCAGCAATGTGAACCTGACTGTGACAGGAGGTGAAAGGAGAAGGACCCCAAATGCTCAGGGGCCTGCTCACCTGGCCTTCCCAGCATCAAAACAAGCACAATCTTGTCTCTAGGAGGAAGGAGAGAATCAGCACCCTCGGGTTGTCCTTTGGCTTCTATATACACGTGAAATGAAAAGAAAAACTAAACTATGCTACATCAAAATTCATCATTTCTAAGCCAAGCTTGGTGGAGCATGCTTGTAACTCCAGCACTGTGAAGACAGAGGCAGGATGACCTGGGTTACATAGTCAGTTCCAGGTAGATACTGTCTCAAGAAAGAAACAAAACAAAAACCAAAGAAAATGAGAACTCTGTGCATCAGGGAATGGAGTCCAGAGTGAACGGGCAACGCTGGGACAGAAGGCAAATCACAGGGCTGATGAGGTGGTCACAGCCACTGTTTATAAGCAGTGGGCTAGAGAAACCACTCTCCAGGTAAAGATGCTTGCAAATCCTGATGGCCTGGGTTTAATACCTCGGCACACACATAAAACCAGACACACAAAGTGGCACATGTGTCTGGAGTGTATTTGCAGTGGCAGAAGGCCCTGTCACATGTATACACACACTTTCAAATAAAAATACTAAAAATAGCCGGGCGTGGTGGTGCATACCTTTAATCCCAGCACTTGGGAGGCAGAAGTAGGAGGAGCACCGTGAGTTCGAGGCTACCCTGAGACTGCATACTGAATTCCAGGTCAGCCTGAGCTAGAGTGAAACCCTACCTCAAAAAACAAAAAACAAAAAACAAAAAAACCTAAAAATATTTCTTTTTACACCATGTGTAAGACCCTGAGGTCAATCCCTAGCTCCACACAAAAGGATAAATAATGTGTGATTCCTCTTGTGTGAGGTAGGTAGGGTGCGGAAATTCACTGAGGCAGGAAACAGAACAGAGATTTCCAGGGCTGGAGCAGGTGTCTAACGGGCAGGATTTCAGTTTGGGAAGGTGGAGTCTGTGGATGGTTGGTGGTGAGAGCTGCACAACACGGTGAAGGTGCTTAATTCCCTATTATCTTTCTATTTTAATATTTTTTATTTGCACATAGAGCTAGAGATAGAATGGGCACATCAGGGCCTCCAGTCACCGCAAATGAACTCCAGATGCATCTGGCTTTGCATGGGTACCGGGGAATCAAACCCTGGACGTTAGGCTTCATAAGCAAGTGCCTTAACCACTGAGAAATCTCTTCACCCCCCATCTTTCTGTTTTATATCTTTTGCCAAGCACACTGGTCCATTACTTTTAAATTCAACCTTGATCAAACTCTCTGGGCATGGGCAGAAGGACACAACCAACCTTTATGCCAGTAGCTCAGTTCCAATAAAGTTTTCTGCTTCTCCTTTGAAAGTTCATAAGCCCAGCCTTCACAGTCCACAATTGTCTCTGCATTTAGCATCTTCACACTCTCACCTCAGTAGCCCATCTTCTGCTTTTCACTTCTCCAATCCAAAGTGCCAAGTCCTTACACATTTCTCCAGCACACAAGTTCCAGACCAAAATCCACATGGTCAGATTCAGCATAACAATAACCTATTTCTCTGGTACCAAATTACTCTTGCAGTCAGCTTCAAAATTGCTGGACAAACACCTGGCCAAAAACAACTTATAGGAGGAAAGGGTTCATTTCTGGCTTACAAATTCCAGGGGAAACAGCAATGATGGAAGAAGTTGGCTCATTTCCACATACCCAAGCAGAGATACATCATCAAACAGCCAGCAAACACCAAAAAGCATGAACAGTCAGAGCTCTGATGTGTGATCCACACACCTTAGGGCTGGACTCAAGATGAACCTCCAGTGACATGCCCCCTGTAGCAGGGATCTGCCTGTTAGGGGCTCAAGTTGCAAGCTCAGTTCTTTTTGTTTTTTGGTTGTTTGAGGTAGGGTCTCACTCTAGCCCAGGCTGACCTGGGATTCACGATGTAGTCTCAGGCTGGCCTCAAACTCATGGCAATCCTCCTACCTCTGCCTCTCGAGTGCTGGGATTAAAGGCATATGCCACCACGCCTGGCTAAAGCAAGCACAATTATTTTTTTTTATTTGCAAGCAAAGAAAGAAGACAGAGAGAGAGAGAGAGAGAGAGAGAGAGAGAGAAAATGGGTACACCAGGGCCTCCAGCCATTGCAAACAAACTCCAGATGCGTGCACCACTGTGCATCTGGCTTTATCTGGGTACTGAGAAATCAAACTCAGGTCCTTAGGTTTTGCAAGCAAATGCCGTAGCCACTGAGCCATCTCTCCAGCTTGCAAGCTCAATTTTAGTAAAACATCTGAGTCTGTAAGGGTCATACATTCAAAGTACCACAAATGGATTTGGGAAATGGTTCAGTAAAGTGATTATCACTCAAGCATGAGTACCTGAGTTCAGATCCTCAGCACCCATGTAATAGCCAAGAGTGTGGGTACACGCCTAGGATCCTAGCACTGGAGGGTCCCTGGGGCCCACTGGCTAGCTGGACTCACTGAGCTCCAAGTTCCATGAGAGACACCACCTCCAGGAACAAAGGGAGTGTGGCTGAAGGAGACACTGACACCAACCATTTTCCTCCTGTTTCTCACCACGACCCCATGAACCTGTGTACTTATGAAGAACTGTTGCTTCATTCTCAGTAGCTTAACCTGCTGCTGGAAACCATGACAGTGTTAAAAATGAACTGTCGCTGAGACAGTCTAATTACATCCCGAGGGACAGCCCGAGCTAGTCAGTGTGTCTTTTCTCCTCCTCCTCACCTGCCCCTAGGGAGTAGACTGCTCTAATCACTTTTGAAGAAAGCAAGGTGCGATACTGGTTTTTTAGTTCCCTGGGGCCTTAGGGGTAAGAGGTAGTGGCGGGAAGGGGTGCCAGGGGAGTGGCTGGTGGTCTTTGAAAGGAGAGACGTCAAGACCTGACTGGTTGTCCTCTTATATGGGGGGGTCATGTGACACAGGCCCATTCCAGCACCTGGCTGTAGACACTGGCTGATTTCAATTCAGAAGGAAGAGGCTGAGGCTGGAGCAGCCACATCAGAAAAGCTTGGTCTGTGGTTGGCCAGGGCCCTTTCTACTGGGAATGCCGGACTTTGCACCACAGCAGTGGCCGTGTTTGAACTCTGAGTTCAGTTAGGAAAGAGCTCGAAGGATCCCTGAGGGCTTGCTGCTTAGCTAGCCTGGCAGCCCTGGCACGCTCCAGGTCCAGTCGATGTGGGAGCTTCCTTCACGTGCTGGCACAAAACACGAGACCAAAGGCGCTGGTGGGGGCAAAGGAAAGCTCCGCCATGGTGCGAGAAGGATGGCCAAGCAGAGGTGGTGATATAGAAATTCTGGGGTTCCTTGTACACCACTAATTTGGGATGTTCTTGGAGTTTTGTCTTATGAATTTGAAGACTAAAATCCGTAGGCCAGAAGAGAAGGTTCAGAAAGATGTTATTTAGGAGGGGGAAGAGAAGGGGGCTTAAGTCCAGAATGTAAGGGAAGGAAGCAAGAATGCAGTTGGTGTCCAGGGAGGCGAGGTGGGGTTCCAGAAGCTCCCTAGGAGAAGAAGACAGAGCTTTTGCCCAGGGAGGTAAGAAGGGGTTTGGGAAATCTACCTCGAGGCTCAGGTGGATTTTTTTTTAATGAATTTTTTAAGGCAGGCCCAACAGACTGCCTTTTTAAAAATGTGTGTGTGTGTGTGGGGGGAATTGAATTGGTGTACCAGGGTCTCTAGCCACTACAATCGAACTCCAGACATGTGCTTCCCCTTGTGCACATGTGAGACCTTGTGTGCTTGCGTCACTGTGCGTCTGGCTTACATGGGACCTAGAGAGTTGAACATGAGTCTTTACGCTTTGCAGGCAAGCACCTTAACTGCTAAGCCATCTCTCTAGGCCAGGTTGTGGATTTTTTTTTTTTTTTTTTTGGTTTTTCGAGGTGGGGTCTCACTCTAGCCCAGGCTGACCTGGAATTCACTATGTACTCTCAGGGTGGCCTGATCTTCCTACCTCTGCTTCCCAAGTGCTAGGATTAAAGGTGTGCGCCACCATGCCCGGCTCAGTTTGTGGATTTTTATGAGCCTGTGGATTGGCAGCTGGTGTAGCCAGTCTAGTCCAGTCCAGTCCTGGCTACAGGTGTCTGCAGTCATGAGCTCATCTTGGGAATCTTAATAGTCTAGGAAGCGAGTGAAGAACTCCCTAAGGGGGCAGACCTAAGGAAAGACCAGATCCCTCTGACATTCCTAACCTGTAATGAAGTGTTTCCCTCACAGCCTAAGGACGGTTCCTGCACTTAGCCAAGAGAAAGTTACTCACTTTGAGGTCTGTCACTCCTAAGGTGCCAAGCCAATTTCTGTCTCCTGTTAGTTGGACATCACAATCTTGCCACAGCAGGTGTAAGACAGCAAGAAAAGAAGCTGAACTCTGGCAATAATGCCCTAAAGCCTGCCCCCAGCCACGTACCTCTGCCAGCAGAGATCTGCCTCCTCCCAGATTGCTACCAACTGGGGACCAAGCATTCAAAATACAGGAGTTCTGGAGCTGGTCCTTTGAATATGTCATGGGCACGGAGCTGGCACTGCTCTGTCCTTGTTGCATTGGCATTCTTTCACCCTTTAAAAAGCCCCCCCTCCAAAAAAATTAAGCCAGGCATGGTGGCTCACACCTTTAATCCCAGAACTTGGGGGCAGAGGTAGGAGGATCACTGTGAGTTCAAATTTAGATAGTAAGCTCCAGGTCAGCCTGGGCTAGAGTGAGATCCTACTCGAAAAAAATAATAATAATAAGAAGAAGAGGTCCCAGAGGACTCGTTTTGCCTTATGAGGTGCCAAAGGGAGTAAGGGGGCAGCCGGGCTGGGCTGCAGCTGCTGAAAGCCCCTCCTTGGCTGGCATCACAAGAACCCCCACAGTTGAGCCTCCAGGCAGGATGAATCCGGATCTAATTGTTTCCCTCTTGCCGCTCCTAAGAGCAAAGAGACGTGAGTTCAGCCTTTAATTCTGCTGGACTTTTACGCGCTTTCAGTTACCAGGGAATCTTTGGACATGAATGGGACCCAGAGAATGTAATAAAGCTTTATATTCAAACCTGAAAAAATAAATACAGGTGTTTACAGAGACATCTGACTCAACCCCCCACAGGGGGAGACGCAGGAAGAAAAGGCGAGCCATCGAGAAAGACACTCAGCATTGACCTCTGGCCTCCACGGCCATCTGCACGCGTACAATGCGCGCACACACACGCATACATACACGGACCTCCACACACAGGCGTGCACACACGCCTGCACATCCACACAAACACAAGCATGCACACACATATACGTGCGTGTGCACATACACACAAGCTTGTGCACACATGCAAAAACAAGGAAGCAGACAAGCCTGCCCAATGCAGCTTCTGACACCCACAGGTCCCGCTGGCTGCCCACCCTGGGCCTCCCCCGTGAGCACACCATGTGCCTCCTGCCTCTACACTTCTGCTTGCCCTTAGTCATTCCTGAGGGACCCTGCCTAGTCGTCTAATCATCACTGTGCAAATCAAAATGCCAGTGCCCAAACACCGTCTATCAGAACGGCCAAAACTCAGTGACAACATCAAATGTCAGAGAAGACACAGAGCACAGGACTTCGAGTTCATTAATGCCATGTGGTGTGGCCACTTTGGACGATGGCTTGTCAGTTTCTTACAAACATACTCTTACCCCATCTATGATCCAGCAGTCCCTTTGGCATTTGGCACCCAAAGGAATGAAAGACTCATGTCCATGATTTTATTCACAATTGCCAAGTGTGCAAGGCACCCATAGTGCCTTCGGTTGGTGACTGGACTGTGCATGCCATGGGTTACTGTTCAGCGTGTACAAGGAATGAACTGTCAAGCAAAGAAAAGACATTTAAATAAATGCATATGGATAAGAGGAAGAAGCCAGTGTATGATTCTATTGCGTGACATCTTGGAAAAGGGGAAACTATGAAGACAATGAAAGAATCAGTTGTTCCCAGAGACTAGGGTAGGAGGGCAGTGACATTGCTCTGTGTGACACTGTAATAATGGACACATGTCCTTATACATATTGTCAAAACCCAGACTATGCCACAGAAAGGGTGAACCTTACTATAACCTATGGACTATGGCTGATAACGAAGTGTCACTGGGACCATCCATCCCAGCAGGCATCCACCACGCTGCCCAAGAGTGCCATGAGGGGAGGATGGGCATGGGTGGAGATAGTGGGCACAGGAACCCAGAACTTTCTGTCAGTTTTGCCGTGAAGCGTACAGAAGCACAAGCATGAAGACCTGAAGACAGAGTCCCAGAAACCACTGAAAGTGGGCGTGACCGTTTCCTCAGGCCCTCCCCCGTTTCTTTCCTTACATCTAGGTTAGCTTGTGCTGTTGGCACAGCTCTGTAGTTCCTTTACTTTTTTAATTTTATTTATTTATTTGAGACATGGAAAGAGGCAGTTAGGGAGAGAGAGAGAGAAAGAGAATGGGTGTGCCGGGGCCTCCAGCCACTGCAAATGAACTCCAGATGCCTGCGTCGCCTTGTGCATCTGGCTTATGTGGGTCCTGGGGAGTCAAACCTGGGTCCTTTGGCTTTTCAGGCAAGTGCCTTAACCACTATGCCATCTCTGCAGCCATTCCTTTCACTTTTTTTTTTTAAATTGTTTATTTTAGAGAGAAAGAGGGAGAGAGAGAGAGAGAGAAAGGGAGAGAATGGGCATGCCAGGGCCTCCAACCACTGCAAACAAACTCCAGACAGGTGCGCCCCCCTGTGCAGCTGGCTAATGTGGGTCCTGGGAAATTGAGCCTTGAACTGGGGTTCTTAGGCTTCATAGGCAAGTGTTTAACCTCTAAGCCATCTCTCCAGCCCCCATTCCTTTACTTTTTAACAAAAGCCCATCAATTCCTCAAGCTAATGTCATGATGATCTTGAGTAGACACCTGGTGGGTGTATGACTGAGGACAGGCCTCTCTGGCACCCGGGCTCAGTGAATTCTTTGCTGACAACCCTGGGGTGCGCATGGGAAGATGAGGAGAGATGAGGAGTGGGGTATGTCCCAAATCCTGCCAAATGGCCCAACCACTGCAACCCTAGCAATCTTCCTCGAGAGCACAGACCTGCGACCACGCTGACAAGCAATAGGACACAAGGTGTCTTGCTGCCCAGCCCTGTCTGTGTGACGGGACGGGCAACGCAGGGCTTGCCTCCTGAGCTGGCCACTCGCTCTTCTCCCTTCCCCTGGCTGGGGGTGGGTGAGCAGGGTGTGACCATGTGGCATGACCTTGGGCCCTGCCTTGTCTCAGGTTAAGGGGTGTCAGTTTCTGAGGGCTCCCTGTCTCACAGCGACTCTGGCCCATACTTAACCCACTTACAAAATGTACGCTGTTCACTCCGCACAGCCGAGCAGGTCCCGGGGGGCTGTTTTCATCCATTGTGTAAATCCTCGCTTAGAGAAGTTTAGCACACGCAGATTACGCACTCAGCCAGCTGAAGTGAGTCTTTGTTGCCGTTACAGTCAGTGGTGAGAATCACACACGCCACTTTGTAAAGGAAATTATTTTTTCACCTGGTAGATCACAATAGCTCTCCAGAGTCATTAAGACCTCCACAGTCCATCCAGGGCTCGGGGAAGGAGGACAGGCAGGGGAGGGAGTGGAGGTGAGAAGGGGAGTATTCCACAAAAGCCAGCATGATGAAAATTGGCAGGCAGTTTGCTGGAACACCGATCCTTACTTAACTATGTCTGCACCTAATGGGCTTGTGAATACCAGTGAGCTTGTTTCTGAGTCTCCGCTGACCACCTTCTGGCTGGCTGGCGTCCAGCCCCTCTCTTCCTCCACAAAGCTTTGCACTGCGCTGCGGGACAGAAGGAAGGGCAGGTCAGCACTGGCTGTGAATGCCAACCGACATGCAGCCTGGTCCCACTCTCCTCCAAGGTTTAACTTGAGACCACTCCTCCCTGCTCCCCTCTCCTGAGTCCTGATGATGGTGACGACCACGACAGAGGTCTTTGATGATGGTGGCAGCAAACACCCATTGGGCACACAGCCTATGGGGCAGGCACCACCCACTTTGAAACACCGTTAATCCTTTATTCGTGTTAACCAACCTAGTACCAGTGTGCCAAGGGAATCCAGTTACCATCATTATGTAAACCAGGAAGGTGGACTGAGTGCTCCACGCTGTCCTCAAGGTTAGTCAGAAGCAGAACCAGAATCTAGAATTGGCCATGGGCCTCAAGAGTCTAGCCTGGTAGCTGGGCGTGGTGGCGCACGCCTTTAATCCCAGCACTCGGGAGGCAGAGGTAGGAGGATCGCCGTGAGTTCGAGGCCACCCTGAGACTCCATAGTGAATTCCAGGTCAGCCTGGGCTAGAGTGAAACCCTACCTCGAAAAACCAAAAAAAAAAAAAAAAAAAAAAGAGTCTAGCCTGGTACCCCGAAGATGAGGGCACTGTTCTGTCCAGAAGAAAATGACCCACAATTGTCTGACTTGTGGTTTGAATGAGTGAGTTTATAGGATCGCAGTGAAGGAAACGGCAGTGAACAGCTGAAGAGCAATGACCATCCTGCTGGACACACATGACCTCCGCAGAAATGACGGGCAGCCCGCTGACGGGTGCAGGGGGCAGATGGCAAGTGTGTCACAAACAGCAAAGCATCACCTTCAGGCATTCCAGCACATCCAGCCGAAATGACTGGGGAAGGCCTACAAAAAGTCAGCTGGAGCCGGGCGTGGTGGCGCACGCCTTTAATTCCAGCACTTGGGAGGCAGAGGCAGGAGGATCGCCGTGAGTTCGAGGCCACCCTGAGAATACAGAGTGAATTCCAGGTCAGCCTGAGCTACAGTGAGACCCTACCTCGAAAAAAAAAAAAAAAGTCAGCTGGAAGCGGGGCATGGTGGTACATGCCTTTAAGCCCAGCACTGGGGAGGCAGAGGTAGGAGAATTGCTTTGAGTTTGAGGCCAGTCTGGGACTGAATTCCAGGTCAGCCTGAGCTAGAGGGAGACCAAAGGAAAAGAAAAAGTCAGCTGGTGTACCAGTGTGTGTGTGTGTGGGTCCCCAGACAGAAGTTGTCTCCTGGTGTGAGGCTTCCAGTTAGCTCCTACCACGGGCATGTTACAGCATGGGATATATCATAGTGACCCTGCTCAAGTCTGAAGATTCGGGGGGAGGGCTGGACAGTCTGGGAAATGGTTTACCCCCTGGCTGTCCTCAGAGCTTGATGTTTACAACCCTAGGGCTGTAAACGTGCCTGTGTCTCAGGGAGTGACTTAACCCTATTCCCAGAGTCAGCTCTCGACAAGCTGAAAGAGCTCACGACAATTTACCAATGCAACTTGCATTACGGGGCCTCTCCAGAGATCATGGCAATTTGTTGGGCACCTGTAACCCCACTGGGAATCTTAGCTTCCGCTCCACTGATAAATTTCTCTGTATGTTGGAGCTAAGAGACCTCCCTCGCCGCCGCGTGTACACTGTGAGTGCTCAGTTAGCACTGACCGCTTGGCAGACGCTCTGCTTTCATTTCACACTGACTGGCCTGCCTTCGGGTCCCCTTTGCTTAACGGAAACATCGTGGTCTCATCTCAGGTGCTGGCGGAGTCTCGGAAATCTGGAGATAACCTCACCGGGAGGAACAAGAAAGAGACGTGTTCCCAAGGGAAGGGGCTTGGCTGGGTGGGTATGGCGAGGCTCAGGCAGGGAGCTCTGGGATGGGCACATGGCAAGATCCTGTCTCCCAGAGCTTGGGATGGAAGCTGAGGGCCTGGCAGGACCAACGCTGACCCTGGTCCTGGGTCATCTTCCAGGGGAAAATGGTTAGACTTCTTGGCAGGCCTCAGCAACTTGGTCCAGGTAGACTGGCTTGGAGAAGGGAAGAGGCCACCCACACCCACAGGTTTATAGCAGGAGCATGTTGCATCTATTACACCCAGAAATGCTTTGACGTGTCTGACTTTGGGCAGGACACAGATAACTAGTTCTGAATGTTGCTGGATTTAGGAAGGTAGAGATGGGGTCCTGACCTCTGCCCTTGATTGGCTGCAGGAGGTGGCCTAGGCACAGAGTCTGGCACATGGTATGTTCTCAAACCTTGTTGACAGATGCATGTATGGATGAACGAATGAAAGATGAATGACCGAATGCATGTGTGTGAATGGATGGACCTTCAGAGTGGTCAGGTGGGTGGAGTTAGAGGTCCCAGCGGCACCATCCTAGCAGCCCTAGGGCCGGTGGGCATTTCCTAGAGGAGTGAGAGCCCCCAAACTCAGTGCAGCAGTCGGTTGCCTGAAGCAGAGCAGGAAGTCTAGGAGAGACGTGAGCTGCCTGCCTCGACACTGGGAGGGCTGTTTATTAGAGACAGAGAGAGGGAGAGAGAGAATGGGCATGCCAGGGCCTCTAGCCACTGCAGATGAACTCCAGATGCATGTGCCACCATTGTGCATCTGGCTTATGTGGGACCTGGAGAATCAAACCTGGGTCCTTAGGCTTCACAGGCAAGCACCTTAAACTTCTAAGCCACCTCTCCAGCCCAAATTCCTAGTTTTTTCTTAAAGCGGAAAATGAATCAAGACCTCAGTCTAGGTATGAAAGATGTTTTGTGTCCTGGTTTGATTTATCAGTGTCCATAACTTTCTTAACCAGCCAGGTTGGGCTGTGTCCATCCTCAAAAGTTACTCAAGACCCTGTGATTTTCCTTAACTCCTTCTAGAGTCCACATGTGCATTAGTCAGCTTTCATTACCGTAATGAAATACCCAAGACAGGCTAGCTCACGAATCAGAGTGATCTGTTGAACTCACAGTTTTGGAGTCTAGAAACCCAAACAACATGGTGCAGGCTCTGGCGAGGACCGCCCCTTGGCTGCACCATCTGCTGAGGATGGCACGGCAGGAGTGTGTGCCAAAGGAAGCTGTTACCTCTCAAACAAAAAACGGAAGAGGCTGGGCAGGGTCAGGCTTCCATGAGAGCTGACCAGGGCCCCTCATACCTTTGAGACTCATTCCTTCACTCTTTTGCAGGATCCCTTGCCAATGCCACCATGCCAGAAGCATTCCTCCTTTTTAAAAATTTAAAAATTGCTAATTTTTTTTTTTTGAGAAAGAGAGAGAGAAAGGGGCAGAGAGAGGGGACAGGTGCTCCAGGGCCTTCAGATGCAAACAAACTCAAGACGCATGTGCGCCCCCTTGTGCGCATGCACAACATTGTGCGATTTGCGTCCGTGTGTCTGGCTACATGGGATCTGGAGATTCGAACACGAGTTCTTAGGCTTTGCAGGCAAGCGCCTTAACTGCTAAGCCATCTCTCCAGCCCAAGCCTTCCTTCTTAAATAGTAGCCCTCTCCCCTGGTCCCACCACTTCTCCCTCTAGCAGCCTTCCTCACCTCATGCTTCATTGATGGTTCTTGGACTGTAGGCACCATCAGGGTAGCACATTTACTCAGATACCAGGTTGGAGGGTGTGGAACAGTCCTTGGCATGTGAAAGTGTGAATACTGGCTCATGAATGAGTAAATGCTTGAGTGAGGAATGAATACGTCTTGTTCTGAGCAGTGCTCAGCTCAGTCTGACGCTGTACTTCTGGTATTATATCCAATTCTCTTCTTAAAATAAAAATCACTGTTTTGGATTGGAGAGATGGCTTAGCAGTTAAGGCACTTGCCTGTGAAGCCTAAGGACCCAGGTTCAATTCCCCAGTACCCATGTAAGCCAGATTCACCAGGTGGTGCATGCGTCTGGAGTTCATTTGCAGTAGCCAGAGGTCCTAATGTGTCCATTCTCTCTCTCTCTCTCTCTCTTTCTTTCTGTTGCAGTCAGGTTCACATTGCTGGCAGAAAACACTCAACCAAGAGCAGCTTGTGGGAAAAAAGGGCTTATTTTGGCTGACAGGCTCAAGGGGAAGCTCCATGATGGCAGGGAAAACGATGGCATAAGCAGAGGGTGGACATCACCTCCTGGTCAACATCGATGGACAATAGCAACAGGCAAGTGTGTCAAACACTGGCAAGGGGAAGCTGGTTATAACACCCATAAGCCCGCCCCCAACAATACACCGCCTCCAGGAGGCTTTAATTCCCAAATTGCCATCAGCTGGGGACCTAGCGTTCAGAAAACCTAAGTTTATGGGGAACACTTGAATCAAACTACCACGCACTCTCTCTTTCTCAAATAAATAAAATCATTATTTTGACCATTTCAAGTGCACTGTTCAGTGTTTGTGTGACCCTCGCCACCATCCATCTCCACAATCATTTCCTCTCCCCACACTGAAACCTACACCCAGTAAGCACCAACTCCCCACAGTTCCCCTCTCAGGCCTGGCAAGCCTCAATGCCACTATGGCTCCATTTTGCTACTTTGAGAGCTTTGTCTGCGCTGTTTTTGGTGTGTAAATGTGTTGAGATATGCCAGTGGTGGTGTGCATGTGCCACAGCACGTGAGTGGAGGTCAGGGGACAGCTTTCAGCTGTTGATTCTCACCTTCCACCTCACTTGAGGCAGGACCTCTTTTTAAGAACTATTTATTGACAACTTCCATAAATATCGACAATATACCATGATCACAATTCGCTCTCACCACCCTCTCTTCTCCCCCGCCTAGTCCCCCCTCCACTGAATCTATTTTTCTTTCCAAGTAGTCTTTCTTCCATTCTGATGCTATCATTTTTCTCTCCTATTTTGCAGGTGTGGTGTAGGTAGCATCAGCCACTGTGAGGTCATGGATATCAAGGCCACTTTGTATCTAGAAGACAGGATTGTAAGCACTCCTCCCCTTCCTTTGGCTTTTGGCTCTCCATTCTTTCCACCACCTCTTCCACAATGGTCCCTGAGCCTTGCAGGGTGTGCTAGAGTTGTCTCAGTGCTGAATACTCCACTGTCACTTCTCAGAACTATAATGAGTGTTGAGTTACCCCAGTGGTCACCGGGAGACAGGTTCTCCTGTTCACCACTCCATTCACCGGGCTGGCCGGCCTGTGAGCTTCTGGTGGTTTCTTCTGTCTGCCTTCCCTCTCCCTCATAGGCATGCTGGGATTACAAATGCCCTCTATAGCATCCATCTTCTCTGTGGGTGCTTGGAATCTAAGTTCAGGCCCTCAGACTCATGTGGCAAGTGTTTGATCCACCCAGCCATCTCCCAGCCCCTAGTTTTATTTCAGTGTGGTGCTGGGAATTGATTCTAAGGCTCATACATTCTGGCAAATGCTATGCCACTGAGCTATACCCTAGATTTCTGTACTTTATGTACGTAAAATCATGTAATGTTGGTCCTTGTGTGGCTGGATACAAGGTCCATCCATTGTAAAGCATGTGTCATAATTTGCTTCCTTTTTAAGGTTAAATAATATCCCATTGTTTAGACAGCCCAGTTTGTTCAGTCAGTCGTCTGAATTGGATAATGGATTACTTACATCTTTTGGCCATTATGATTAATACTGCTATGAACATGGACATGTGTGTGAGCCCCTAATTCTATTGGTCATATGCCCAGAAGTGGAGTTGTTGGATTTCATAGTAATTATGTCTGTTTATTTATTTATTTATTGAGGAATGCCTATTCTTTCCTTCTCAGTAAGATGCTTTGTTTTCATGTAAATTCCTACTCTCTCCAAGATTCATCTCCTTGGTGACAATGCTGTGGCCATCTCTTCTGTGTGTGGCACCTCTTATCTGAGGACTAATCCCAGTTTTCCCGCGACTTGGCTCATTTTATCTTTCCCACGGTGAAGTCCTGAGCCTCGCAACTCCAGGTCACTAGATGGCGCTGGAGAGCAGCTTGGTTTGGGCTTCCTGGAGAAAGCCCTCTTCTGGGCCTGGGGTGGGCCCTCAGGCCAGGTGGGGTAGGCTGCTTGCTGTTCAGTGTCCCAGCGAGGGGTCACACTACAATGCGGGCACTGGAGAGATGGTCTAGCCGTTAAGGTACTTGCCTGCAAAGCCAAAGAATCCAGGTTCAATTCCCCAGGACCCATGTAAGCTAGATGCACAAGGTGGCACATGCATCTGGAGTTTATTTGCAGTGGCCAGGGACCCTAGTACACCCATCCTTTCTTTATCTGTCTCTCTCTCAAATAAATAAATATTAAGAGCAGACATGATCCTGGTACGTTGGAGAGAACATCAGAAGGGGTGCCACAAAAACCAGTGTATGAATCCCACTTCCTCCAAGAGTTCTGGAACCCAACAAGCCATCTGGGCTGCTCAGCCTCCATTTTTCTTCCTGCAAAACTCAAAGGGAGGGTTAGCTGGTGGTTCCCAATGCCAGCCGTCCTTGAGAGCCCCCGGCAGAATGAGCATGTGCAAATGCACTGGAGGAGTCAGTCTCCAGGCAAATTTCTGCCACTGTGTGTGTGTGTGTGTGTGTGTGTGTGTGTGTGTGTGTGTGTAATTCAAAGGTTGATGTTGGAGGGCTGGAGAGATGGCTTAGTGGTTAAGGCGCTTGCCTGTGAAGCCTAAGGACTCATGTTTGACTCTCCAGGTCCCACATAAACGAGATGCATAGTGACGCAAGCATACAATGTTTCACAGGAGCACAAGAGGGCGCAGGTGTCTGGAGTTTGAATGCAGTGGTTAGAGGCCCTGCAACACCAATTCTCTCTGCATGTGTCTCTCTGTCATAAAAAAAAAAAAAAAAAAAAAACCTGTTGGGCTTGCCTCACACACACACACACACAATCATTTTCCACTTTATTCTTTGAGACAAGCTCTCTCACTGAACCTGGAGCTCACCACCGTCACACCTGGTATTTTATGTGGGTTCTGGGGATTCCCACTCAGGTCCTCATGCTTATACAGCAAGTACTTTTCCCACTGAGCTATTCCTAAAATAGTTATTTAATAGTGCTTACCACTTGGGTGATAGGGTTAGAGAGGACTTTTTTTTTTTACAATTTTGAAAAATTATTTATTGTTGAGGAATTTAATAAATTGTAAGTTATAGTAGTGTATATCACCATGGTTCCTCTGTTTTTTTAATTTGAGGCAAACCCAACATACTGGATATATATATATATATATATATATATATATATATTTTTTTTTTTTTTTTTTTGAGAGAGAGAGAGAGAGAGAATTGGCATGCCAGGGCCTCCAGCCACTGTAATCAAACTCCAGACACACACGCCACCTTGTGTGCCTGTGCAACCTTGCATGCTTGCGTCACCTTGTGTGTCTGGCTTACGTGGGATCTGGAGAGTAGAACATAGGTCCTTAGGCTTTGCAGGCAAATGCCTTGACCACTAAGCCGTCTCTCCAGCCCCATGGTTCCCCTTTTTATCATTATGTTAAAACCCATCACAAGTGAAATGTGTGATAATACACAGTGTAGTATCTTAGAAGAAAGTATATTTTTCTTATTTATCTGCCTGTCCGTGGACTGTTGGGTTCTCTTCAGTTTGGGACTAATAAGAATAAAGCCACTATACGTGTTTGTGTGCAAGGAGACATTCTCTCCTTTCTCTAGAAGAGAAACTCCTGGGCTGGGTCAAGGGGTATGTGTAACTGTGTTAGTCAGACTTCTCATTGCTGTGCCTGACACTTGCATGAAACAACTTAAAAGGAGGAGGGATTTATTTTGGCCCATAGTTTCAGACACTTTGGTCCATGGTCTTTTAGCCCTGATGCTTTGGGTGTGAGGTAACGCAGAATGTCGTTGAGGTGGCGTTGTCGAGGTCGCGTGAGGAACAGAGCTATTATGTCACGGCAGCTAGGAAGCAGAGAGGAGAAACAGGAAGGGTCAAGGCATGCCAGGCCCTTCAAAGGCACACCCCCAACTGCTTCCTCCAACTAGACCCAGCATTACACAGCGTTGCCACCTCCTATTCAAGATTTGAACCCATTGACTCGCTGACCCATCAGTTAGGTCAGAAATGTCCTCACAGACACACCAAAAGGTGGGCTTTACTAATCTTGGGGTCCTTCAGTCAAGTCAAGTCAAGATTAGCCATGATGAGCTTTTTTTTTTTCAAGGTAGGGTCTTGCTCTAGCCCAGGCTGACCTGGAATTCACTATGTAGTCTCAGACTGGCCTCAAACTCACTGCGATCCTCCTACCTCTGCCTCTCAAGTGCTGGGATTAAAGGCATGGGCCACCACGCCCGGCTCATGATGATTCCTTCACATTGAAAGCAGTAAACAACTATTGCCAGTTTATCAAAAACAGTTTGAGACTGGAGAGATTGCTTAGTGGTTAAGGCGCTTGCCTGAGAATCTAAGGACCCAGGTTCTACTCCCCAGTACACATAAACCAGATGCACAAGGTGGTACATGCATCTGAAGTTCATTTGTAGTGGCTGGCAGCCCTGATATGCCCCCCGCCCCTCTCTCAAATGAATAAAATATATTTTTTAAATTTTTTGTTTATTTTTATTTATTTATTTGAGAGCAAGATAGAGAGAGAGAATGGGCACGCGAGGGCCTTCAGCCACTGCAAATGAACTCCAGACACGTGCACCCCCTTGTGCATCTGGCTAACGTGGGTCCTGGGGAATCGAGCCTCAAACCGGGGTCCTTAGGCTTCACAGGCAAGTGCTTAACCACTAAGCCATCTCTCCAGCCCTGAATAAAATATTTTTAAAAATCAGTTGGGACAACTCATGGAGAGGGTCATCAGATTCCCCACCTCAGATCTCAGGCACCCCCTGTGCCAGCTGTATGCAATGACACATGAGGTCTTGTGGCCTCAGGAGATAGAGAATATAGTGGGTAAAAGATCAAGGGGCAATGAGCCCCACCAAAGTGGCTGCTTTGGGGTGTCCATGCTCTGTAGGTAAGCCCTCACCCCAGGGCTGAAGGAAGAGCATCAGTGTGGGGGTCAATCCTGACACAGTGAGCTCCACCCAAGCGGCCACAGGGAGGAGGTCTTCTTCCACGACGGGATGAGACATCGGTGGTGCGGCTGCTTTGGGGTCTCCACCTTCCTGGGGACAAGGTGCTCTATGACACGGCCACAGAGAAGTCACCATCCAGAATGGGATGCAGTTTCTTGGTGGTGCACTGCTTTGGCAGCTCCATGTTTCCAGAAGTAACTCCTTACCCTGCTCTGTAAGTAACCCAGTACAGTCACAGGCTCACCAAATTGGCATTGGTACAATCATGCTTTGCCTTGTCATCTGAGCCCTATCCGGGGTGAAGATGTGTTTGCGCCTCCCCAGGGGAAAGTTTCCTACAACACGTGTACACACACTTTATTGTGGAGGTGTGCCTTCCTCATTCTGGGTTCTGGGTGGCCTTCCTACTGTCCCACAATGGCGATAGACAAGACAAATTTATTTTATTTTATTTATTTGAGAGAGAGAGAGAGAGAGAGAGAGAGAGAGAGAGAGAGAGAGAGAATGGGCATGCCAGGGCCTTCAGTTGCTGCAAATGAACTCCAGACACATGCACCACCTTGTGCACCTTGCTTATGTGGATCCTGGGGAATTGAACCTGGGTCCTTTGGCTTTGCAGGCATAAGCCATCTCTCCAGCCCGGCATTTTTCCAAGCTGAATTGCTAGTTGTCCTGTGGATCTTCTCCACCACTAGTCTGGAGTTTTCTCAGGGAAAGGAGCAAACTTTTTCTCATCTCTGTGTTTGCCCAGCACAGTGGCCGGTGGGAATTTAGTGGGATCCCTTTAGCTCTGTGAGAGGCTCCTCAGCCACAGACGGTGACTTCCCCTGCCCCTGGTACAGTGGGGCCACCTGAACGGTGTGTCTGTCAGAGGGAGATGCTCACCACTCTATATAATGACCATTAGAAGAAATCTGTCTTTCCACTGAGGTGAGCGAGTACATGTGTGGGAAGGGCTGGGAGAGAGAAGAGTAAGGAATATGGAAAACTGTGTAGGATCTGAAGGGAACATGGGCTATTTGTTCTTATAGTCACAGTATCTAGTAAGCTCGGAGTATATTCATTTATGAGGATTCTGGGATGATGAGACTGGTGTCCTGAGTACAAATAGATTTCTATGATTAATTTTTAAAAACACTTTTAATGGAGCTAATCCAGTTACAGTAAAAGTGGATAATGTTGGCCATCATCCAACACCCAGAGGACAGGCTGCATTCCCCACAAGAGGATTAATTACTCCTTTGCAGGCTGAAACCATTTTCTTTTCATTTTAACTTTTTAGCTGCAGCTGGAGATTTTTATAAAGTAGATTACATACTTTCTGGGTTTTTTGTTTCTGTTTATGAGATGGGGGGTCTCACTATGCAGTCTTGGATTGCCTGGTACTCACTCTGTAGCCCAGTGCTATGGCCTTGAACTCATAGCAATCCTCCTGCCTAAGTGCTCCAAGCACTTGGAAATTGTGGTGTCATATACTTTGCATAAAGTGCTATTTTTTATTTTTAAAAATTAATTATTTATTTATGTATTAGAGTGAGAGAGAAAGATGCAGAGAGAGAGAGAGAGAGAGAGAGAGAGAGAACAGGCATGCCAGGGCCTCCAGCCACTGCAAACGAGCTCCAGACACATGTGCCACCTTGTGCATCTGGCTTATGTGGGTCCTGGGGAATTGAACTGAGGTCCTTTGGCTTTGCAGGCAAATGCCTTAACCACTAAGCCATCTCTCTAGCGACCCCCCTCCCGTCTTTTTTGATTTTGAGATAGTGTCTCACTCTAGCCCAGGCTGACCTGGAATTCATTATGTATTCTTAGGGAGGCCTTGAACTCATGGCAATCCTCCTATCTCTGCCTCCCGAGTGCTGGGATTAAAGGCGTGCGCCACCACACCCGGCTTACATTTTAGCATGTTTTATGTGTGTGTGTGCATGTAGAGACCAGAGGACAACCTCAGACTTTGGTCCCCAGTCATTATCTGCCTTTTGTTCTGTGAGACAGGGTCTCTCGCTGGCCTGGAACTTAACAAATCAGGCTAGAACTGACTGTCCAGCGAGTCTCAGGGATCCATCTGTCCCTGTCTCCCCAGTGCTGATATTACAAGCATGTGCCACCACACTGAGCTTTTTAAAGTTCATTTATTTATTTGAGAGAGGAGGGAGAGAAAGGCAGATAGAGAAAATGGGCTCGTCAGGGCCTCTATACTGCAAAAGAACTCCATATGCATGCACCACCCTGTGCAGCTGGCTTATGTGGATACTGGGGGATCGAACCTGGGTCTTTAGACTTCACAAGTAAACAACTGAACTACAAAGCCATCTCTCCAGCTTTTTGTATGTGGATCGTGGGAATGGAACTCACGTCCTCCTGCTTGAAAGGCAAGTGCTTTACCTACGGAACTGTCTCCGCAGCCCCCAAATGCACATGACGATGCTCTGGCCCACAGCGTGACTGGGCAGGTGCCAAGCATTCCTAAAGCACTAGTGATGAGCTGTGTATGTGTATATTTTAGGCTCTTTCTGATCTTCGTTGTTCCTAAGCCCTGGGGATGCACAATGACGCCCTCATTAACAGCCATTGAACTCTTTCTTGCTGCCCAAGCTTTCTTGGGCAAAAGACCATCAGTCTGACAGTCAGCTGGACCATCCTCAGGCTTGCCAGCCATCTTGAACACTCCGAGACAATGATGCAAAAGACTTCATGCAGCTGATTGCCCCAGTTCCCAAAGGCAAACCTCCACAGGGCTGTTTGAAACAGTCTGTACAGGGCTTTTTTTGTAATTTCCACCTTAGCCAGAGGGGGCGCACGTCCACTGGTAGAGGGTTCCATTGGTAGAGGGACTATACTAGGTGCTGAAAGGCAAGGCTGTGATTGGTCAAAACACAGGCTGTGGGCTGGAGAGATGGCTTAGCAGTTAAAGCATTTACCTGCGAAGCCTAAGGAAGGACCCAGGTTCGAGTCCCCATTACTCACATAAACTAGACGCACAAGGTGGAGCATGTGTCTGGAGTCTGTAGTGGCTGGAGGCCCTGGTGCACCCATTCTCTCTCTTTCTCTTTCCCTTTCTCTCTCTCTATCTATCTCTCTGCCTCTTTCTCTCTCAAATAAACTAACAAATAAATTTTTTAAAAAAATTATTTACTCATTTATTTTTATTTGAGACAGAGAGAAAGGGAGAGAGAAAAAGGGAGGGAGAGAGAAAGAGAGAAGGAGAGAAAGAATGGGCACGCCAGGGCCTCTAGCCACTGCAAATGAACTCCAGATGCATGCGCCACCAT
Source organism: Dipus sagitta (assembly GCA_036346955.1). Taxonomy (NCBI): domain Eukaryota; kingdom Metazoa; phylum Chordata; class Mammalia; order Rodentia; family Dipodidae; genus Dipus; species Dipus sagitta. The sequence goes on along the minus strand of CM070777.1, from coordinate 3,307,007 downwards.
GTGCATCTGGTTTACATGGGTCCTGGAGAATCAAACCTGGGTTCTTAGGCTTCGTAGGCAAGTGCCTTAACTGTTAAGCCATCTCTCCAGCCCAAATAAAATATATTTTAAAAATATATTATTTATTTGACAGAGAAAGAGGGAGAGAGAGAGAAAAAGTGAGAGAGAGAAAGAGAGAGGGAATGGGCATGTGAGGGCTTCCAGCCATTGCAAACAAACTCCAGACACGTGCACCCCCTTGTGCATCTGGCTAACGTGGGTCCTAGGGAATCGAACCTGGGTCCTTTGGCTTTTCAGGCAAACGCCTTAACCACTAAGCCATCCCCCAGCCCCCAAATATGGCCACAGATTCGACTAAGTGCAGAAAGTATTTGGAAAAGAGAGTTCCAGGTCTTTGACTTGTCTCAAGGGCCCACTGGGCCTTTGGCAGGGAGTCAAACCTTTGCTATCATTTTGCTCTTAATAAAGTTTCTTGCTCAGTGTGAGGAAAGAGGAGCCTCTTTGCCTCTCCAGCTGAGGCCTCTGTCTCTAGCAGCTGGAAGCAGTCAGGTTCAAAGCCAAGTACTGGGGTTCTCTTAGTGCTGAAAGGGCAAAAAGACAAGGCTGAAACGCTCCAAATTCACAATAAAGCAAGAGACAGTAGGAGGGGGTGCTATCAGTGAGATGTTCCCATGAGTGCTTAGCATGGACAGTGCTTGGTAAATACAGATATGTGACCCTTAATGACAGGGACCCCTTCTAAGAAACAGACTGTCAGGTATTTTGTAGGAAGATCACATCAGAGTGGGTCTTACACCAACTAAGACAGCAGCATGTCGCAAAGTGAGATCATCTATGGGACATCCATCACATATGTGATCAAGACATTACGTGGCTCATGACTGTGCTGAATGAGTGAATAAGACAGAAATCCAGGGTTGACTCCCCACCCAGCTGTGAGCTGCAGACCCCACAAGTCTACTCTTCACTCTGTGGGGGCAAGTGTGCCACAGCCTGAGCTGCGATGAGCTTGGAGGGCATTTTCTGGTCCCTTATACCATGAGCCTGAACTGGGCCAGGCCAAGTCTGTCCCATGAGCTCGCCCATTGCCCTGCTGCGCGACTTTGGACAAGGCCTTTGCTGCATGTGCTCCTGACAGAGTCAGGTGTCCATGCCATGGCTTGTTCTCATGACGGTGACAGGGTGACAGAAGGCTCAGGATTGGCACCATCACTTCTAGAGTCAGGCAGGCTGCCCAACCCAAGGGAAGGGGTGGCAAATAGATTTTCCCTCTCAGCAGGAAGAATAGCTGTTGTCTTAGTGCAAAGGGAAAACTGTATAAGTCATTTATTTTATTTTATTTATTTTTGGTTTTTCGAGGTAGGGTCTCACTCTAGCCCAGGCTGACCTGGAATTCACTATGTAGTCTCAGGGTGGCCTCGAACTCACGGCGATCCTCCTACCTCTGCCTCCCGAGTGCTGGGATTAAAGGTGTGCGCCACCATGCCCGGCTCATTTATTTTATTTTATTTTATTTAAATTTATTTTATTTTATTTTATTTACTTAAAAATAGTTTTAATTATTTATTTGCAAGCAGAGAGAAAGGGAGAGGGAGAGAAAGGTCCTCTTGTCACTGCACACAACCTCCAGATGCATGTGCTGCTTTGTGCATCTGGCTTTACATGGGTACTGAGGAATTAAATGCAGCCATTAGCCTTTTCAAGCAAGTGCTTTTAACCACTGAACAATCTTTCCAGATCTTTTCTAAGTATTTTTTATTTAATTATTTGAGAGACAGTGAGAGAAACAGGCAGGTAGAGAGAATAAGTGGGCCAGGGCCTTCAGCCACTGCAAATGAACTCCAGACACATGCGCCACCATGTGCATCTGGTTTATATGGGTAGTGGGTAATTGAACCTGAGTCCTTAGGTTTCACAGGCATGTGCCTTAACCACTAAGCCATCTCTCCAGTCCATCTTATTATTATTTGAAGCAGGGCCTCACTCTAGCACAAGCTGTCTGGGATTCATGGTTATCCACCTGCCTCACCTCCAAAGTGCTGGGATTATATATGTTAGCCACAGTTCCTGGCCCTTATTTTATACACACACACACATACACACACACACACACACACACACACACACATGATCTTTTGTGGGGGGAGGGTATGCGTGAGAGAGATCTTTTGTGTATGTGTGTGATCTTTTGTGTGTGGGGGGGTCAGAGGTCAATTCTGTATCTGTCTTCACTATCGCACCTCATTTGAGGCAAGGTTTCTCTCTCTGGATTCTCACTGTTCTTCTTTGCTGCGCTCACCATAAGCATCCAAGAAAGTCCCCTGTCTATTTCACTGTCGGCATGTTGGGGTGCTGCCAGGGCTTTTTACATGGGGTCTAGGGATCAAACTCAGGTGCTGTGGCTTGATGAGAAAGTGCTTTATCCACTGAGCCATCTCCTCAGCCCCATCATTTTATTTATCTTGAGAGGGAGAGAGAGAGAGAGAGAATGGGAGCACCAGGACCTTCAGCCTTCTGCAAACGAACTCCAGACATGTGCACCTCCTTGTGTGCATGTGTGACATTGCGCGCTTGCATCTCTGTGTGTCTGGCTATGTGGGACCTGGAGATCTGAACATGAGTTCTTAGGCTTTGTAGGCAACCACCTTAACCACTAAGCCATCTTTCCAGCCCCCCCTTTTTGTTTTTTGAAGTAGGGTCTCCCTCTAGCACACGCTGATCTGGAACTCACTCTATAGTCCCAGGCTAGCCTCGAACTCACAGCCAGTCCTCCCACCTCTGCCTCCCAAGTGGGATTAAAGGCATATGCCACCATGCCCTGCCTTCTTTTTGTTGCCCAGTGTATCTTGGAACTCAACTATATAGCCCATGCTGGCCACAAAAGTGTGGTAATTCTCCTGTTGCCTCTATACTTCTTTTTTCTTTATGAGAGAGAGAGAGAGAGAGAGAGAGAGAGAGAGAGAGAATTGGTGTGGCAGAACCTCCAGCCATTGCAATCGAACTCCAGACACCTGTGCCACCTTGTGCGCATGTGCAACCTTACATGTTTGTGTCACCTTGTGAGTCTGGTTTATGTGGGACCAGAAATGATGCATTTTGGTCAGGTGTGATGGCTCATGCCTTTAATCCCAGCCCTTGGGAGTGAAACCTTGTCTTAAAAAGACACCAAAACAGTAAAAATAAATTTAAGGAAAGGAAGGACTGAAGGGATGGCTCAACAGTTAAGGTGCTTGCCTGCAAAGCCTAATGACCCAGGTTCGATTCCCTAATACCCACATGAAGGCAGATGCACAAATTGGTGCATGTGACTGGAGTTTGTTTGCTAGTGGCTAGAGGCCCAGGCGTGTCCATTTTCTTTCTCTCTCTCTTTCTCTGTATCTCTCTACTTATAAATCAATAAATAAAACACACATATATATATAAAGCAAAGGAACAAAAGAAAGAGCTACAGAGGCCAGTCCACCCTGGCCTGTGCGTCCATTCTTAGAACAGAAGGTGCTCACCCTCCTGGAAAGAGCTCAGCATGGCGGTACCCGCTGAGCCACAGCTGCCAGCGAGGAGCGGTTCCCAGCCCGAGCCGGGCTCGCAGCTCCGTGGCAGCCTTGGGCAGCTCCTGCACTGTGTGCTGCCTGCTTCGGATGTGTGCAGGCTGCGAAGGTGCCCGGTACCTGTGTGACTAGTAATTTTTGAATTCCCTGGGCGACAGCTGTAGAAGACGGAGAGCGAAAGCATCCAGGGAAACTTGAGGAGCATGTCTCTGCTCACCTCCACGTACACTCTCAGCTCGGCTTCCGGAGGACTGTGAGGCAGGGCTGGGCTTGCTGTAAAGCCACTTCATTCATTCCCACACAACCTCAGGCGGCAGGCATTCTTACAGGCTCAGAGAGGTTCTAAGACTTGGCCAATCATGTTATATTTTTTGTGCTCATGAAGGTTGTCAATAAAAACTTTTTTGTTTTTGTTGGTTTTTCAAGGTAGGGTTTTGTTCTAGCCCAGGCTGACCTGGAATTCACTATGTAGTCTCAGGGTGGCCTCGAACTCACGATGATCCTCCTACCTCTGCCTCCCAAGGCTGGATTAAAGGTGTACGCCACCACGCCCGGCTCTAAAAACATTTTTTAAAAAAAGACTTGGCTAAGGTCACAGCTACAACATGGAGAACCTGAATTGCAAATGACCACCATCCTATTCTTCAGCTTTTTTTCTAACTTTTTGAAAAATATTTATGTATTTATTAGAGAAAGACAGATGGAGAGAGATAGAGAATGGGTGTGCCAGGGCCCCTAGCTACTGCAAACGAATTCCAGACACATGCGCCACAATGTGCATCTGGCTTACATAAGACCTGGAAAATTGAACCTGGGTCCTTAGGCTTTGCAGGCATGTACCTTAACTGCTAAGCCATCTCTCCAGCCACCATCCCCCCACCCTTACTTTGTTAGCTGTCTCTTTTCTGTGACCAAAATACCTGACAGAACAATTTAAAAGGAGGATTTATTTTGGCTCCTGGTTTCCTTTCACATGGTCCCTGAGACCTCATTTCCCACCCTTGCCTAAACTCATCCATAACACCCTTCCTCCCCACCCAGAATCTGCGACTCCCTGTCTGTCCTCTTAGCGTGCCAAGCTGGGCCCTTGCCCAGGCATGTTCTTCCTCCAGATGGCCCCCTCTGGTCATCAGGGCTGCTCCACTTTGGGGCCTTCCTGTGCCCACATCAAAGCTCTTCCAAATGCTATGCTCTCTTACAACTGTTTGATGTTCCCAGCTCCGGGGACAGCTGAGGTCTCTTGTTGGCGATACCTCCAGCTCTGCTAACTGTAAGTGGAACAAGAACAGTCCCTGCTTTTTCTGTCCCTACCACACCCCTGTCACTCCCTCGTCACACCCCTGTCACTCCCTCGTCACACCCCTGCCACACACCATCCCAGCATTCATGGGCACACTATGATTATCTGCTAAGAACAAAGGTATTTTTCTCATCTGTAGAAAGACAGAAGTGCCCAATAAAGAGATAAACACTATGCAAATGTGAGTGAGTACAACTAAGTGACCTGCAATGGGTTAGACTGTCCTGTCTTCCAAGGAGCACCTGGCAGCATGCCCAGTAGTTGAGGTCCATTATCCAGGCAGTCCTGGCTCAATCTCCACTTCACCAGCCATAAGTGCAAGGAGAGAGAGAGAGAGAGAGAGAGAGAGAGAGAACATCAGGGCCTCTAGCTGCTGCCAATGAACTCCAGATGCATGTGCCACTTTGTGCATCTGGCTTTATGTGGGTACCGGGGAATCAAACCCAGGTCGTCAGGCTTTGCAGGCAAGTACCTTAACCACTGAGCCATCTCTCCAGCCCTCAAACCATTTCTTACTCAAACGAGTAGAGGCTGAGTAGAGTTCAGGCACAGAGGGCGACATGTGACATGTAGGCAGAGATGCTAAATTTTCTCACCTCATTCTTTACCCATCAGACATCTGCAAGCCATGTAAAGAGGCATTGTTGTCACCGAAAGTGGCCCTCAGTTTCCTTAAAAGGAACCTAGTACAAGTGCTGTCATCATAATTCACAGTCAGAGGTTCTTGCTACAGCAGAGCTGGTGAGAAGCTTATAATATATATTCCCAGACTCTGCGACACCCACACTGGTGACCTCTAAGTCCAGTAAGAGTGAGTGAAGCTGGAAGGCTGACCCAGGTTTTCCTGTGCTGTGTGTCTTTTCCTGGGGACACATGAGCAAACATCTCTTCACCTCAGATAGGGCACCAATGACAGAAAAAGGCAACGATGCGGAAGAGGTGGCCGAAAGGAAGGGTAGGACTCCTTACAACGTGCTCCTCCAGACACAAAATGGCCTGGATATCCATGACCTCACAGGGCTGACACTACCTACACAAGACCATCATAATAGGAGGGAAAGATGATGATATTAAAATAAAAGAGAGACTGATTGAGAGGGGGAAGGGATATGGTGGAGAGTGGAGTTTCAAAGGGGAAAGTGGGGGGAGGGAGAGAATTACCGTGGGATATTGTTTACAATTATGGAAGTTGCCAATTAAAAAATAAATAAAAATTAGGAGCTGGGCGTGGTGACGCACGCCTTTGATTCCAGCACTCAGGAGGCAGAGGTAGGAGGATCATCGTGAGTTTGAGGCCACCCAGAGACGACATAGTGAATTCCAGGTCAGCCTGGGCTAGAGTGAGACCCTACCTCGAAAAACAAAACAAACAAACAAAAAAGTAAAAGGCAATGATTCCACCTAAGCCTGGCTTAGTGAACCAGCAAGTTTACAGGGGTTTCCTATAGACGTATAGGGGTGGGATTACTTAGGGAACATGATGACTCAAAGGAAGCTGACTCACCAGAAAGTTCACCCCAGCATGGGTGACAACTTGTAAGAGCTGCATCTCCAGAGCTCCCAGCACAGCCTGTAGGCATCTAGAAGTGTCCCCTCTCCCAAGCAATTGTTACTGCTTTTATAACCCTGGGGAGAGACTTGTGAATCCTGTAAGGTTCAGGAACTTCCTGAGAATTGTGAGTTGTCCACTCTCTGAGCCTTGTAAGTTGTATTTACTTACAGAGTAAAATTACTACACAGTACTCTGTAACATCAGGGGACAGAGAGTCATTAGAAGGACCCTGAGTCTGCCCTGACAGGCTGCCTGAGGGCTTTTCATGGGACAAGGGTTTTCCTCCACAGCACGTGTGGTCGATCCTTGGTCACATGGTGTCCTGCAGTCTGGTCTCCTGTCCACCTGGTGTCCAAAGATCCTAAACGGTCCAAGTGCCTTGCTTCCAAGTCTACGGCAGCTCCCTTCCCACAGAGACACTCTGACCTGATTAATGGAGTAAAAGGAGTCCCAGTGGTGATCAGAGACAGGGTGGCATGCAGAGCCTGAAGACCCCTGCCACCTTTTTTGACAGCCAGTGTCACTTCCCCAGTGACAAGGAAAACAGAGACGCGCCTGAGGGGGAACCTTTCTGACAGGCCCACACTTTCCTTTCTTGGACTGACACGCTCTCTTCCAATGGGTCCTTGCCCATTCTCACCCATTTGTATAACCAGTCAGGGCCCCCTGGGTCTATGTAAGTCCTGGCACACAGCCTCTTCGCCATTGCTCTCTGTAGGCACTTATCAGAAGACCTACCCTACCTTGGGTGGAGATGTGCTTCCATTCCTGGTGGCCAGGGCCACTTGTGCTCTGGTCGCTGGGCCTGCTGCTGCCTCCACAATCTGCTAGAGCCATTCCCAGCATCCACTGCTAGTGCTCAGACCTGCTTTGGCTCTGCAGATCCCACTCTCAGTTGGTGTGCTGCCACTACTGAGACCTCAGGGCTGTCGCTTCGAGCTGTATTCCCACCTATAAAGTCCTCCTCATTTGTTCACCTCGCTGTCCACCTCATTCTTCAGGGTGGAGAGACAAGAACTAAACAGAATAATTGTATGAATTGTCATGACCTGCCTTATTTCTTTGTTCCAAGTTCTCTTCCTGAGTTTCTTTTTTTATTTTATTTTATTTGGTTTTTCAAGGTAGGGTCTCGCTCTAGCCCAGGCTGACCTGGAATTCACTATGTAGTCTCAGAGTGGCCTCGAACTCTTGGCCGGTGGTAATCCTCCTGCCTCTGTCTCCCAAGTGCTGGGATTAAAGGTGTGTACCACCACACCCAGCTTTTGAGTTTCTTTAAAAAAAAATTATGGGCTGGAGAGGTGGCTAAGTGGTTAAGTGCTTGCCTGTGAAGCCTAAGGACCCCGGTTTGAGGCTCGATTCCCCAGGACCCACGTTAGCCAAATGCACAAGAGGGCGCATGTGTCTGGAGTTTGTTTGCAGTGGCTGGAGGCCCTGGTGCGCCCATTCTCTCTCTCTCTCTCTCTCTCTCTCTCTCTGCCTCTTTCTCTCTCTGTCTGTCGCTCTCAAATAAATAAATAAAAATAAACAAAAAAATAAAAAAATTATACTTATTTATTTGAGAAAGAGCCCAGAGAGTGAGGCAGATAGAGAGATCAGGCACGCCAGGGCCTCTATAGGCACTGCAAATGAACTCCAGATGCATGCATCATCTTGTGTGTCTGGCTTACGTGGGTACTGGGAAATTGAACCTGGGTCCTTGGGCTTTGCAAGCAAGTGCCTTAACCAAGAAGCCATCTCTCCGGCCTCTAAGTTTCTTTACTTAGACACTGTCCCTCTTCTTGCCCCAAACTGCAACACAATGAGGCATGGACTGTCTGGATCCGTTCTCTTTGTCCTTGGGGTCGAGATTGGCTCGCTGCATACAATACTGCTCAATAAAAGTTGATGAATGAGGAGTCTTTGTTTCACAGACAACAAACCCAGAGAAGTTAAATGTCAGATTCATTCACAGCCTGTTATGTCACATTTGGCACCTCAGTCCAGGCTCCTGTCTGGGACTAAATTGCGCCTTGGAAAGACAAAGAAGGGCTAGGGAGATGGTTCAACAGTTAAAGACACTTGCTTGCATAGACTGCTGGCCTGAGTGTGATTCTCCAGAGCCCACATAGAGCTAGATGCACAAAGTGGTTCATGCATCTGGAGTTTATTTGCAGTGGCAAGAGGCCTCGGTGTACCCATACTCACTCTCACTTTCTCATAAATACATAAAAATAAAATACTTTTTGAAAAAGAAAAGACAGACAAAGAAGAAAAAAGGGAGAAATATGATGAGGGTGTTTATAAGCTTAGAAGTGAAATATGAAACTACATGCATTGTGTAAATTCCTTTCTGACAACCTGTGACGATCTGGGCCACTGGGGCGGGAGGTACCCCCAGGTTCATCTGCATCCTTGCCACGTGATGCTTTAATCTCTTCCACAGCAGGTGTGCCGGAGAGCACGTTAGGCATTTGTTGCTTTTAATCAGCAATATGTGTGCAGATAGGCTGGTAAATTAGATCTAAAATACAAATGAATGCCACAGAGCGGGACCCTGAGGGCCTCTCAGGAGGCATGTGCATGAACCTTGGGGTGTGTGTGCGAGGCGTCTATTTTGAATGTTTAGGAGTCTGCCTTTGCTATTTCCATGCTCTCTGATGTATGTGCATCTGTTTGTGTGCAGATGTGAGCACTCTGTGCACATGTGTGCAAAGGTCATAGGAGGATATCAGATGTCCTTCCCTACTTCTTGTCCATGTTATTTCTCTGAGACAGAGTCTCTCAATGAACTTGGAGCTCACCGTTTTTTTGGATAGATTTCCATTGGCCAATCCCAGTGAACCCCCAGTTGCCACCCCCTTAGCATTGGGATAACAGTTGTGTGTAGCCCTGTTTGGCTTTCACGTGGCACTTGTGCAGCAGGCTCTCCTGCCCACCTATCTGCCTACTACTTCCAGTCTTGAGAATGTTCCAGACGGTCTAGAGAGGTAGATGATGCATTTTCAAAGTGGTCAGACGTCACCACGGGGTTAGTTGGGCTCTGTCAGTCATAGAGCCTACTTTTATCTGTCTTTGACTTGGAAGTTGTCATGGCCCCGCCTTCATGGGATTCTGAGGGAGGGACGGGCGCCTGTCACTTTCTTGTGGGAATAACCAGCCCCAGGTGGTAGGAGGGCTTTTTGTTGGCTTCCAGCTGCCCACAGTGAGTAAGAATGACGCATGAAAAGAGCAGCTGAAAATGTCACCACCCACCTCCCAAAATTCCCAAGAAGAAAACCTGAAACATTGGCCCAGGGGGATGCAGCCTGCTAGCAAAACAGAACAGCCGTTCATCTGTGGCCAGAGCCCGGGCTTCCCTAGGTACTGGCATCCCTGCCGTTGTGTCCGTTGCACACCAACAAGTGAGTTTCTGTGGCTAAGGCTTAATCATTTCTCCTCAGCCAGGCTCCCACCCGCACCCTGCTGGTACACTTGCCAGGCAAGTCAACCGAGGGTACAGCATCTCCGAGGGGCTGGCGAGAGGTCTTAGTCGACAGAGCACTCAGCTCTTAAGCATGAAGACCTGCGTTCCATTCCCAGAACCACACGAACTGCTGAGCATGGTGGCATGTGCTGGAATCCCAGAGCTGGGGAAATAGGGACAGGAGGTTCTCTGGTGCACACTGGCCAGTCAGTCTAGCCTAACTGGTGAAGTCCAGGTCAAAGAATCTGTCTCAAAAAAAAAAAAAAAAAAAAAGGTGGGGGCTGGATAGATGGCTTAGTGGATAAAGTGCTTGTCTGCAAAGCCAATGGACCCAGGTTCAATTCCCCAGTACCCACATAAAGCCAGAGGTACAAGGTGCTGCATGCATCTGTAGTTTGTTTAGAATGGCTAGAGGCCCTGGTGCGCCCATTCTCTATCTGCCTCTTTCTCTCTCTCAAATAAATATATAAAATGAAATATTAAAAAAATTAAGTGCCGGGCATGGTGGCACATGCCTTTAATCCCAGCATTTGGGAGGCAGAGGTAGGAGGATCACCGTGAGTTCTAGGCTACCCTGAGACTACAAAGTGAGTTCGAGGTCAGCCTGGGTTAGAGTCAAACTCTACCTTGAACACCCCCCGCCAAAAAAAGTTAAGTAATTAATTTTAAAAAGGTGGAACAGTACTCCCAAGGAACAACACTCGAGACTGTCCTCTGGCTTCCACGTGAACAAGTGTGTGTACACGCACACATGATATAAAAACATCTGCCAGCCTTGGATTCCTCACAAATGAAGGGGAGTCTACGTCTGCTCACACTGTCTTTCGGGTGCATGGGACATTCTGTCAGTTATTCTGAACAGCTTCCCTCGATCACAGTGACCTGTCTTTCTCCAGGTCTTAGTCGGTGACTGGGAAGCAAGGACCTCTCTGGCATCCATCACCGTCTTCATGTAAAGTCAAAGGCACTCTTCTCAGTGCACAGGGCTGTGGAGGACACAGCACCTGCCCAGCATGGCCGAGTCATAGTCAAGTGAGTCACCAAAAAGTAGAAATAAGGGACTCATGCAGTCAGTGACCTCAGAACTGGAAAAAGAGTTCAAAGGCATTCCATCCACCTTTGTTCTTGGTGACAGGCAGATCACCCCCCAGTCCAGAGAGCTGGAGATGGAGAGCTTGGCCCAGTCTACCCAGCAGCTCCATGTCTTTCCTAGAGAAAACCTGCATGCCCCTCCTTCTCTCATCCACTGTGGAAGACCTGGCTTTTGACTTACTCAACGGGATCACACTCAAGCCCTACTCAGGAATAGTGAGTCTGCAAAACCCATTCTACTGCTCCCTAGAACAATCTAGCAGGAGGCCAAGGCTGTTGGGAGGTGGAGACAGCAAGGCAGGGTGGACAGAGCGCAGCGTGGTGGTGGAGAGTGCATCACAGAGCTGCACAGCTGGGTCTAGTCTGGTGAGAGCAGCTGGAGCCTGGTCAGGGTTAAGTGTCTCCTCCATCCATTCACCTAGTCTCATTACAACAGCTATGTGATCTGCGTCCAATCTAGATTTTGCTCATGAGGAAACTGAAGCCCAGAGAGAGTAAGTTAACTCTCCGAGATCACTCTGCGGAGTGGCCGAGTTGTGTTAGAAAGTGTGTGCGGGTCGGGGGGAGGGGGACAGGGACGTAGTTATTGCTAAAGGGCTTGCCTCGCATGCAGGAGGTCCTGGGTGAAGTTCTCAGCACCGCATAAACCAGGTGTGGGGATGCGTGCCTGTAATCCCAACACTAGGGAGATGGAGACAGGAAGATCAGAAGTTCAAGGTCATCCTCAGCTACAGAGCAAGTTAAAGTTCAGCCTGGCAGCCTGGGCTACATGAGACCCTATCTCAAAAAAGAATAAAAGAGTCTGAGAAAGAGAGAAGGCCAGGTGTGGTGGCAAATACCTTTAATCCCAGCACTCAGGAGGAGGGAGGATCTCTATGAGTTTAAGGCCATCCTGGAAATACAGAGTGATTCCTAGGTTAGTCTGGGCTAGAATGAGAGACACTGTCTCAGAGGAAAAACTGAAAGAGAGAGAGAGAGATCCTATAATTCTAGATTTCTAGAAAATTCACCTTTAATATAGTATCTGTTTATTTATTTTTGTTTTTTCGAGGTAGGGTCTCGCTCTAGCCTACACTTACCTGGAATTCACGATGTAGTCTCAGGGTGGCTTCGAACTCATGGTGATCCACTTACCTCTGCCTCCCCCCCAAGTGCTGAGATTAAAGGCGTGTGCTACCACGCCTGGCTTATTTATTTATTTTGAGACAGGGTCTCACTCTGTAGCCTAGCTGGGCTTGACTCATGGCAATAGCAGATTGTTTTAAGTTTTATCTTTTCCCACTTTGCTGTAGTGAGACTAATTTGGGGGGGGGGGAATGTCACACAGATTGAAAATTCTACAGACATGGAGATTCCGGCCTGTGGTAGCCTCATGCTGTGCTCAGGTCATCGTTTCCTGGTCTTGTGGACCGCTCTGACTTTTTGCTCCCTGCCAGAAGTGGTGGGGTGTCTGTTCCTGGAGAGACTGGAGACAGCATGTAACACTGATGAGAGAGTGGGATGCAGAACTCCCAGGGGCTTGTAAGCACTCGATTTTGTGTGTGTGTATGTTGCGAGTGTGAGAGAGTCATCCTGGTGGGTCTAATCTGAAGCCCACCAGCTGGGAGGCTGTGGTTCAGTCCTCCTGGCTGAGGCATTTCCTCTTGAAGGAAGGGAAGAGGCGTATGAAACTCACAAGAAACATGAAGATCACAAGATTCCCTGGAAGCTCAAAAAAATTTACCAGGCCCCTCCCCCACCCAAGGTTAGATAAGCAGTCAAAATTTCCAGGGGAAAGGAGACTTGCAGTGTTGGGCAGGGGGGCCCAGGGATGGAGGTTTCGGAGGCCATCACCCATGCTAGAATGGGCCTTCTGGTGAGGCAGCTCCCCAAATCATCCATGTAAGGAACTCCTCCCTTCCACTTCTGTAAGTAACCCCAATAAACTGCTTTCTCCACCAAGCTGCACTCGGAGGGAATCCCTTCTTTGGTCTGTTATTGCCTCTTCTCTCTGGGGTGAGTAGAAAGAGTCCCCTGGGAAGGTAGCACCAGTGGTGACAACACTATCCTTGTTATTATTATTGTTTTTATTTATTTATTTGAGAGCGACATACAGAGAGAGAAAGAGGGAGAGAGAGAGAGAGAATGAGAATGGGCGCTCCAGGGCCTCCAGCCACTGCAAACGAACTCCAGATGCATGCGCCCCCTTGTGCATCTGGCTAACGTGGGTTCTGGGGAATTGAGCCTCGAATCAGGGTCCTTAGGCTTCACAGGCAAGCGCTTAACTGCTGAGCCATCTATCCAGCCCACTATCCTTTTTTTTTTTTTTTAATTTTATTTGTTTATTTGGCAGACAGGAGGGAGGGAGAAAGAGAGAGAGAGAGAGAGAGAATGGCCACACCAGGGCCTCTAGCCATTGCAAAACAAACTCCAGGGGCGTGCTCCACTTTGTGCACCTGGCTTTACATGGGTACTAGGGAATCAAACCCAGGTCCTTAGGCTTTGCAGGCAAGTGCCTTAACTACTGAGCCCTCTCTGTAGCCTGACAACACTATTCTTGTATGTGCAGTTCCCTGGCAGAGTGAATTCAGTGTGGATACCTAGATTTCCAGAGTCCTGGAGCCCTCCGGCTACAGATTCACTGTTGGCAGCGGGAGGAGCACAAAGTTGCTTACACCCTGATACTCAGCTCACAGAAGCGTAAGATTCTAGAACAGGAGACCCAAGAGATCATGATGTTTTTAAGTGACGAAGAGAAGACCTAAATATACTCACACCGTGAGTGGCTCTCCCAGAAGCAGCGCAGAGCAGAAGCCTGGCAGGAGGGAGGTCTCATGTGCCCCACTGAGGCGGACGCCTGGGGCCATCCTGACCTCTGCAGGCGCAGGTCAGAGCAGAACTGCTTTTCTACACTGGAGCAGCCGCGCCGGGGCTTTCCGTGTGCAAAGGAGAAAGGGAAAGAGCTCAGAGCAGTGGTTTCTTGTGGGGGGGAGGCTGCAGGAGCACGAGGACCCTCCTGGGGTGATGGGTTTCTCTAGACCTCTGTAGAGTGTAGATTTCATAGGCGTGTGCATCTTGCATGGTGCTCTTCAATTTGTACATCTTACTGCACATTAGAACACAGGTGCCTTCACTTTAAAAGATAAGATGAGGGGCTGGAGAGATGGCTTAGCGGTTAAGGCATTTGCCTGCAAAGCCAAAGGACCCAGGTTCAATTCCCCAGGACCCATGTAAACCAGATGCACAAGGTGGCGCATGCATCTGAAGTTCGTTTGCAGTGGCTGGAGGCCCTGGCACGCCCATTCTCTCTCTCTCTTTCTCTCTCTCTCTGAAGTAAATAAAATAAATTTTAACCACTTAAAAAAAAAAAGACAAGATGCAGAGGGATGGAGATGTAGTTCGGTGGTAGAGCATCTGCCTAGCATGCACGATGCCCTAAGACCCAGCAATACACAAACAGGGGCACTTGTGTCACATCTGGTGCTTTCCTGACTCCTTATCAACCTCCCTGGCTCCTAGGATGTGGGTGGGTCAAGTGGTGTGAAACTTTCCTCTGTCGTCAAAGCTCCATACAAGCAAGACACTTCTTTCTCCATCTAGCTGAGGTGACCGTCACCCTCACGACCACCCTCCTTGGGATTCCGGAGTCTCAATCTCTCCCCCCCACACACATATGTGAATACGCACATGCGTGCACACGCACGCACACACACTCACACACTTTGGGACCCCATCATGCTACCTGTGACATGATGCTACAGTTGTCCTAATAATTAGCTACAGTTCTAAAGGGCAACCTATCTCGGCGCCTCTTTTGGGCCTTTGTCAGTCCCTTTACGAAAATCACGAAGAGGACACGTTCTAGGGAACCCCTGTTTAAGCATGTCCCACGGGGAAGCCACTGCTGTCCTCACAAGATGCATCCTGGTGACAAAAGAGTCCCTGGGCCTCCTCCACCACTGCCCATCCAGGCCCTCGGGGACAGGAGTCCCAGGGCTGCCAGGTGGACGCGGGGACCAGCAGAGAAGGTAACTCAGCGGAGGTTGAGGGTCGGGGGGGTGAGATGAGGCTGCAGTTCTCGCTGTGTCTACAGCGTGGCACTATTCATAGCGCCTGACGCCTCCCGTGTTGTGATTCATGCCTTCTTCTTAAACACGTCACTGTCTTTAGAACACAAAGCGTGGCATTTAAACTGCTCTGTGCGTGGGGCAGGAAGGGGGGGGGGCTGAAGAATCTGTCCTCACACCCAGGCCCGAACCGAAGTGCAATTTCTGCGTTGGAACTTGGGGTCACCGAGCTCCTCACACTGCACACCACACATACTCACGCTCGCGTGCGGGGCCCCCCTTGGTATCCGCGGCAGGAGGAGAAGGGCGCCTTCAGGTCAGCTCCATAAACAGGGCTGTGCCCCGCCGACAGGGGCTCTGCTTGGGTGCCGGGAAGGGTGGCGGTGACCTCGTAGCTGGGACCAGACACCTGACCAGAAGCAGCTTATGGAAGGCTTTATTTCGGCTTCCAGTTTTGAGGGGGACGTTTCGGCACAGCAGGGAACGTATGGCACGAGTAGGAAGCTGGCTTATAGCGCATATCGCCCGGGAGTTAATAGAGAGGGTGAACTGAGCTGGCACTGGCCAGGGGGCTGAACTATGAAACCCCATGGCCCATCCAAGGGATCCACCTCCTCCAGCAAGGTCTACCTTCCAAAGGTCCCACTAGCTAGGGTTTGAGCGTGATTCTTAATCACAAACACATTGAGGCTATGGGGGACGTTTCATATTCAAACCACCACAGCAATTGTCCTTTTGGGTTTCTCAAACGTGGGGAAGGTGGCCTCAGGGCTGTGGCTCCATCCTTCAGGAGAAGTGAGGGCTGTGGGGAATGAAGTGCTTTGTCCACGCTGCAGGGCTGAGACAGGGCCAGCTTGGCCCCACGTTAGCATGTACCGGCACCTGCACCCTGCTGTCCCTCAGAGGCCACAGAGCTTTGGTCACCGGAGGTCCGGCTCAGGTGCAACTGTGGCCTCCTGAAAGCGGTCACTACCCCCCCCCCCACTTCCTTAGAGGCTTGTCACGTTACCCCAGGCCTGTTGCCTTGGTGCCTCCGCTAATTCACGGAGGTTTCAGCATAGGAAGCACACTGTGGGCCAAGGCTTCCTGCCCATGCCACAGCCACCGTGGTGTGAGTATCATGTGTGCCCTGTGCCCACTGCCAGAGCCCTGCACTGTGCCTCTCTTTTGGGTGCTGCTGTCTCCCTGGGGTCATTCCAGCTCAGAGGGCGCACGGAATCTGTGCCATGCGTGGCTGTCTCCTCAGCAGTCACAGAGCTCTTTTCAGAGGAGAGTTGGCCTTGGGGCAGAGACGGAAGAGAGCGCTTGAGCCTCCAGCAGGGTGGAGGGGTGCTCAGGACGATGGCAGACCGCTTGGGGGGCACCCTGCGTAAGCCCCAGAGCTGCTTCTCATCAGTGGATCATGACAGGTGGCACTGCTGTGTCTGGAGTAAGTCCTTTGGAAAAGTTGACAGATGCGTGTCTCTTAGTTACACCCTGTTATACAAGATTCTCTCTCTGAAAGGTTAACACAGTTCTAAAGTTGCTGAGGCAAGCCAGCCCTGAAGAGGGCTTGGGAATGAAAGACGGATTTCTTGGTAATGAAAACACTTCCCCAGACCTTGAGCCCTCCCCCACCCCCAAAGGAACATCTACTTAATGGGAAACCACTGTTCCAAGAACACAATAACAAATTCATAATCTAAAGATAGAGCCAGACCACCGAGAAAAACAAATCAGTGAGGGAAATGGCCTTTGCGATCATCTCTTCCTGGTCCTCTTTGAATACCACTCGGCTCATCTGTAACTGCTGTCCTGCAGCCTCCAGCCCGGGAGAGGATTTTGCAGTCCTTCTCTGCAAAGTAGTCTACGGCCGTTTGAGGTTTGGTTTCATTTCTCAGTTCATGACACCCCAGTTGGTTTTAGTCCCGATTCAGATCTAACACTCTCAGCTGACACTGGGAGTCCAAGGCACCCATTTCCCGAGGGTCGAAGAAGCACCTTGCTGAGGACTCCAGGGATCTCTAGGGGTTGCGAACATCCTGGGGCCGACACTCGACAGGGAAGCCAGACCTCGGTCCCACAGCCACAGTGAGCTGAATCCTGCCAACTGACAGATGAACCTGGGTGAGGCTCCCAGAGCTCCAAGTTATACCATGGCCTCAACTGCTGGACACCTGGTCTCTTATAGACAGCCTGCTGACTCCTACACAGAGCACCAGCTGGACCCAGTATGTTTCTGGCCCACAGAAGCCATGAGACCAAGCATGCGTGTTATTTTAAGCTGCTAGTACAATTTCATTACCATTCTATAAAAGGCAGACATGGCAGCTGGGTGTGGTGGTGCACACCTATAAGCCAAGCACTAGGAAGGCTGACACACAAGGATCATGAGTTCCAGGCCAGCCTGGGTGATGCATCGAGGCCTTGTCTCAAAACAACCCAAACACAAAACAAATGAGAAAAATCCAAAGGGAGGGGCTGGGAAGGTGGCTCAGCGAGTAAGAAAAGTTCATTTCTCCAGTTCCTGGGTAGAGAGCTGGGCATGGCCATGCACCCCATAACTCTGGTGCTATGGGGAGCAGAGATGGAGGATTGCTGGGCCTCGTGAAGCCCACAAGTTCCAGAATCAGTGAGAGACGGTATCTCAAGGAAACACGCAGTGAGAGATGCAGGGGGAACACATGGTGTTTTTATCTGGCCTCTGTCCACACACATGCACAGGGTGCACACACACGCATGCAGCCACATACATATTGAGCACATGCAAAAAAAAAATAAATCCAAAGGGGGCCCTGATACTCATATTTTCTTGTATATGCAATAAATGAGGCAAAAAAGGGGCAGGGGAAGTAGTTCAGTAGAGCAATTTCCTAGCATGTGCAAGGCACTAGGTTCAGTCCCCAGCTCCGCAAACAACCAAAACAAAACCTGTCTTTGACTTTTTTTTTTTTTTCCTCGAGGTAGGGTCTCACTCTAGCCCAGGCTGACCTGGAATTCCCTGTGTAGTCTTAGGCTGGCCTCAAACTCACAGCAATCCTCCTACCTTGGCCTCCTGTGTGCTGAGATTAAAGGCATGCGCCTCCACGCCCAGCTCGCCTTTGATTCTGAAAAGCATGGCCTCTTTACAAAGATCCCATTCATGTGAGGAAAGAGGAGCCCCAGCCTTGTGGCTCTTTACGGGGGAGTCAGTCTCCCCGCCCCCCAGCAGAAATGCGAGTCTCTCTACTTCGTTAGTTGTATTATTTTTGGTGCTCCATATGCAAGAATTGTTTCATAGGCAGCCGTTCCAATCTGTGTGTTTTTCTTTGGTTAATAAAAACCACAGTTTATTACTCAGTCATATAAATACCACATTTTCTCAGCCTCCGAGATGACACAATGATAAATTCAGCAAACTTGCGTCTTCCTCGATGTTTTCTTTTTATTTCTTTGTCTGAATTTCCCTGGGGACAGCCCTCCAGGTAATTTCTTTAGGAGATGAAGAGAGCGAGGCTGTTGCCAGCTCTATTTCGCCTGCATGCGTTGGCAGAATATTTCTGTTGTTGATCAGAAAAGCATATTCTTACATGGCCTCCACTGCGTGTGCTTTTAATTATATCCTTTTTCCTCCCCCTTCCTCCTCCCTCCCAGCAGAGCATCTCCAATCGTGATGAACAGGGCAGAGAAGGAGAGAGAGGCTGAAGTTTGACTCTGGCGCCTGCCACCCATTTGTTGGCTGGTTATCCTTAGGGAGCTGCTAAACCTCTCTGTTTGGGTTCTGCATTTTAGAATGGCATTGTCTATATGGCTGCATGACAACCCTAGGACATAGGAAGTCTTTGTTATTATTTTTTTAAAAAAACACTTAAAAATATTTTATGTAGCCGGGCGTGGTGGTGCACGCCTTTAATCCCAGCACTCGGGAGGCAGAGGTAGGAGGATCGCTGTGACTTCAAGGCCACCCTGAGACTACATAGTGAATTCCAGGTCAGCCTGGCTAGAGTGAGCCCTACCTCGAAAAACCAGAAAAAAAAAACTATTTATTTATTTATTTATTTGGGCATGGTGGTGCATGCCTGTAATCCCAGCATTAGGAAGGCTGAGGCAGAAGGATCATGAACCCAGATTATGTAGTAAGACCCCATCGCAAAAAATTTAAGGGCTGGAGAGATGGATCAGTGGTTAAAGGTGCTTTCTTGCAAAGCCTCACAATCTGGGCTTCAACTCCCCAGCACCCATGTAAAACCAGATCATAAAGTGGCACATGCATCTGGAGTTCATTTGCAGTGGCTAGAGGCCTTGGTGTGCCTTTTCCCTTTCTCCTTCATTTTCTCTGTCCTCTCTCTCTCTCTCAGTGTCTGCTTGCAAACAAATAAAATACTTTTAGAAATTGTTTGAAAGAATGACTTCCTATGTCCTAAGGTTGTCATGCAGACGTATAGACAATCGCACCGTAAAATACAGAACCCGGACACAGAGGTTTAGCAACCCCCACCCATCCTGTATGATCAAGTCACACATGTCACCATCTTCCTGAGCCCACCAGGACTTGGGGAGGAGAAGGACAGAGATGATCAGGGACCAGTGGGGTGAGTGAGGCCTGACCCGGTGTTTGGGAGAAGGCCCTGAGGCCTGGGAGTTCACTAGGGGAAAGCAGAAGACATAGCCAGGACCCAGGGGTGGAAACTTTGGAGAGCCCATTCTGGTCTATGCAGTGGGCTCTGTGGTCAGGGGTCCCCTGCAGGCCAGTGGCAGCTCCTGGCAGTTGGACCCAGGCCTTTAGCCCCCAAGGTTGGAGCTCCGGCCCACCAAGCTGGAAGGGCTGTCTTCGAACGAGGGCCCTTCTGAGCCCCGCTGCTGGCTCTGCCCTCCCCGAGCGCCTGTCCCTTTGGAAGCAGGGGAGGCATCCCGCAGAGCTTCCTATCATCTGGAGTCCAGCTCCTCAAAGAGCCTGCTTTGGCTCCATTCTGAGACCCCATCAGTGAGGAAGAATTTGCCATCAGGGAAGAGTCTGAACTCTAGTTGCATCCTGGAACCAGGGGAACTTTGTCCCAAGCCATCACTCATAACTGGGCCCACTCAATGCCACTAAAAATAATTTTCTATCCCCTAACATTGTCCACAGCCCCCATCTCTTTCTCCCTCACGCAGAGAACATTCTGCCTGGCTCTCAGGAGGGCTGGGCTCACCGAGCCAGCACCTTTCTCCTGCTGACCCCCTCCTGCCTGGTGCTCTGGCACACTTCTCCCCAGCCTCCAGGGGGAGAGTTTAAACTTCTCTACAGGGGCACACAGTGAGGCCCGCGGATGCTATCTGCCCACAGTGTACCCAGCAAGCTGCAGCCAGCTCGCTTTCCCAGCCTCTGTCCTCTGCCCTCCCTTCCGCTGCTCGCGGGGCCCTGGCAATGCAGGCGTGGGACTCTGTGTTTCCGCTTTTCCTGGAAGCTCGCGGGCTTGAGCTGTGTTCTGTTCCTCTGCGTGCGGTCCTCATAAGACCCATGAATGTGTTACTTAAAAACCAATCTCATTTCTTTTCAGCGTGGCTCAGCGCTTGCTTCAGTTAAGGACCAGACAGCTGAGGGTTACTGCAGTGAGAGGGTACCAGGGGAGAAGGAGGGGTAACACTTGATTGGACACACGGAAATACAAGTGAGATATGGCAGGGGCATGCTTTGGGAGTGGGAGGGGGTATGGGGACAGACAGACAGACATGCGATGTCTGCTCCCTGGGGCTGGCCTGGAAGCCTCCCTCCCACGCAAGTAAGGCCTGGGGTTGTCCCACCACTCACCATGTTGGGAGCCTAGTGGAGAGTCTGTGGTGGATCTGAGGCTCAGGATACAGATATGGTCATGTCTGCTGACTGCTTAGAGACCAGCTCCTCCACCACAGTTCTCAGCCAGGAAGTAGGGACTAGCCGGGAACCAGCCTGGAGCCAACCTGGACCAGCCAGAAACCAACCTGGGACCAGCCAGGAGCCAGCCTGGACCAGCTCCGCTGCGCTTAGCATGCCGGCATCCGTAGCTGCTTCCAGCTCTCCTGTCCCGCGACACCCTGCATCCAGCCCCAGTGGCTTCCACCTCTGTCCGGAGGAAGGCTGGCCCTCAGGTCTGGCGGTCCTTTCCTCGTCAGCATCTCTAACACTTTCTCAATTTCCCTTCCAGGCCTTTCTGTCCTTCTGCTCAGAACGTCACTCCCTTCTCTTTCAGTTTCCAACATCAATTAACATGCCATGCCCTCAGGAGACCCTCTCTGACCATCAGTCATATTCTAGGGGCCAGTTATGTCCCATAATGCCAAGGTTCCCTGGCTGCAGCCACTATGAAGAGACTATGTAAGAATGCCCCCCCCCTTTTTTGGTTTTTGCCCCCTCTATTCAGCCAGGTGTCCTTCATGCAGAGGACAGTCACAAAAAGACTCACTCAGTGCTTGGCTTTGGTATTCAAAATACGGTTTTCTAGCCGAGTGCACCTTCTGGGCATCTTGGCTACTGGGGCTGGGTCACTATGCTGTGGGTCAGGCTGGGTGGTATGGGGCGTGGACAGCAGCTCTGGTCTCTACCCATTAGACAGGTGGAAGAGACCCTGACAGTCAAACATGTCTCCACCGGGTGTGGTGGCGCACCACGCCTTTAATCCCAGGACTTAGGAAGCAGGGATGAGAGGATCATTAGCTGTGAGTTTGAGGCCAGCCTGGGCCTACAGAGGGAGTTTCAGGACAGCCTGGGCTAGAGTGAGACCCTGTCTTGAAAAAAAAAATCAAAATAAAACAAACAACAATAAAAAACTTCTAGTATGGGCTGGAGAGGTGGCTCAGCGGTTAAAGGTATTTACTTACAAAGTCTGATGGCCTGGGTTCCATTCCCCAGGCCCACGTAAAACCAGATGCACAAAGTGGCACATGCATCTGGAGTTTGTAGCAGCAGGAAATCCTGGCAT
The DNA here is from genome assembly GCA_036346955.1 of Dipus sagitta. Lineage (NCBI taxonomy): Eukaryota > Metazoa > Chordata > Mammalia > Rodentia > Dipodidae > Dipus > Dipus sagitta. The sequence continues at coordinate 3,285,131 of CM070777.1, read as the reverse complement.
ACCCATTATTTCTCTGTCTCTGCCTCTCTCTCAAATAAATACATAAATAATTAAATAATAAATAGTTTTTTAAATGTCTCCTGAGGGCTGGAGAGATGGTTTAGTGGTTAAGACGCTTGCCTGCAAAGCCAAAGGACCCAGGTTCAATTCCCCAGGACCCACATAAGCCAGATACACAAGGGAGCACATGCATCTGGAGTTCATTTGCAGTGGCTGGAGGCCCTGGTGCGCCCAAAAATATTAAAATGTCTCCTGATACCATCATGTGTCCCTGGTGGAAGAGTCACTACTGCTGGGAACCCTAGTCTGTCTGGAGAAAAGTATTGCCAGCCAACCTTTAATTTTTATTCTTTTACAAGGAAAGGGCCTTCTGAGTCACAGAGTGTCCCTTTTCTGTGCCAGGTCGGATCCTGGGAGCCTGGACCACCCAGTATTCACCAAGCACCAACACAGCTCTAAGGTGCCCATAATATTTCCACCTCCACAAAAAAATCCATAGAGGAGGCACTAACATTACCCCATTTGTAAACGAGTAAACTGAGGCCCGGCAAAATCAAGTCACCTGTGACCAGTGCAGCTGGAATTTGAATGCAGGCTCCATCTGAGCACATGTGCTGTTTATTGTGAGGACAACCTCGGAATGTCTCTAATTACCTCCTCTATACACAAGCATCCTAGGGTGGCTTTGATATGGGTTCCGGGCTGTCCCTTGACAAGCTGCTCTGGCTCTGAGGCCTGTGAAGGCAGGTGCTGGGGGCAAGGGCTTTGCTGGCTGCTGGGTACCTGGGCCCAGCCATATTCACGGGGTCCTTGGAGGCAGCCTGGAGCCTGCCTGAGGCTCTCATACGCTGCTCTCTTCCCTGTACCACCTCACCCCACCTCTTCTACCCAGCAGATGCCCACTTTGCCCAAAGCCCAGCATAGGCCTCACCAGTAGATGCTGTTGCAGGGGCTGTGAGAACTGGGCAGGGACGGGGGGGTGCCATGCTTCCAGGCACTTCTAAGCAAGGGAATGTATGTCCTGGCTCCTTCATAGGACCAAGGGACAACCTGCCCTCCACACCATGGTGAGCTGTGACCTGAGTCCGTCTTGGTCCCAGTTGGTGTCAGCTCTGTAGTGATCTTGCAGCTTTGGAGTATCTATCAGTCTTAGGAGTCAGGGGTTGGCTTCTCTGTTCCCTGGGAGGAGTCTGGTGATGGTCACTTCCCTGGAGATGGTACTGGGAACCAGAGGAGTAGACACCCAGGACATACTTGGAAGGTCCCTGGCAGGAAAAGGCCCCAGTGCCACCTTACAGCACCCCTTTCCCAGCCCCTGCCCCCACATCCGGCCTCACCACGGAGCAGAGGGGACTCTTTCCAGCCAGGCTGGTCGCCGGAGCCACTCCTGCGTGTGTGCTTGTGTAAGACCTTCTTCCTGTGTCGTCTCCTGCCTCCTGCTCAGTTTCTGCCACCGAAGCCCCAGGTGACATCTAGACGGGAGGAAGTGAGAAGTCACAGTACACGTGTGAAGTGCCCCTCTTGTTTATTTTACGTTGTCCTTGAGCCTCAAATCATGCAAGCTCTGTGTAAGGGAGCTGCAGACACCAGGGAGGCCCTGTCCTTGCCATGTAAGAGCTGCAGCCTGGTCTGAGCCCGGTGACCTGCAGGGACACCATGAGCACGAGTGCAAAGGGGACAGGAGTCCCCCTTCAGTACTCCATGGAGGCACCTCAAGGACCTGGGCTGTGAGGTGGGGCCCGAAGGATGAACCCCAGCTGACCAGACAGGAAGGACAGTGAGTGTCAGAGGCAGAGCTCAGAGTGAACAAGAAACCAATGCTCAGTGTGCAAATGTGTCTGGGTTGTGGAGTGGATTGTGGGGAACGGGGCGGGAGTGACGGGAGGAGACCAAGAAGATGGTAGGGTTTCACACACGGAGCCCTCTGTGTCCAACTGTGACCAAAGGGGAAAGAGGGCCGGGGGTGCAGTTCTGTCATGTAGAGCACTTGTTAACGGGGAGGGGAGGATGATCCCATGACCAGCGCTGCAAAAAATACTAGTAACTGCTCCTCATCTGTTCAGGCAATTACAGACCTTCTCGTCACGATTCTCTGGACGGCGCAGCATGGTGTCTGTCTGTGCACTTGCATTGGTTTAGGGTTCGGTCATCTGTGGGTGATCCGGCATCCCCAGGAGTGGGCTGGGGCTCAGAGGATGAAGTGCTTGCTGTATGACTCCGAGTACCTGACTTTGGGTCGTTGGACTCCACGGAAGGCTCAAAGCTGTGCTGGGCCCCTGAAATCCCAGCGCACCTGCACAAGAAAGGAGGTGGAGCTCCCGGAAGCACGTGAACGGAGCAGCAAGCAATGGGGGACCCCATCTGACGTGAGGGGGGAAGCGGGGCTGTCTTCTGACCACCACATGCAGGCTGTGGCGCATGCACAGCACCACTCAGGCACATAAACCAGTGCGCACACCCACATACGCCCCCACCCCCCACACTAATTAAATAAAGTGCACAGAGGGGTTTGTGGAGGTTCCCTGCAAATACCCCACTATTTTATTGAAGGACTTGAGCAGCTGAGGAGCTTGGTCTCATCAGACGTCCCCATGGATACTGAAGGGGCAATTGTCCTTACCGAGGGCCCAGGCTGCAACAGTGTGTGGTGGTCAGTCTTCATTGTCAATAGATTTAGGATCACTCAGGAGCTCAGGAGATCCAGAGAGTGTTGAGAAGAGATCTCCCAGAATGGGGGTAGCACCATTCCCGTGGGCTGGGGCCTCCATGGGATAAAGGGGAAAAGATAAAGACAGCTGGACGCTAGCATGCCTCCCTTCTCTGCTTTCTGTCCACCTAGAAGGGAAGAAGTGTCCACCACGTGCTCCAGCTGCCATGACTTCTGCTTCACTCAGGCCCACGTGACCATGCACAGAACCCTCCAAAACAGTGGGCCAAATTTAACCTTTCCTCCTTGAAAGTTGTTGTCAGGTATTTCGGTCACAAAGATGATATAAGTAACTAATATACAAGCCTGTGTTCTGGGCAGGGCGCTGTGCTGTCCCACTCCTTGTGGCTTTTAGGTGGAAGCAGGTTAGCTTGAATGAATACACACTCCAAGGCAGTGGTCGAGTGGTGCCCAGAGCACACCTGGCAGAAAGAGGGCATGGCACAGGTAGCTCAGAAGAGCCGGGGACAGGAGAGCTCCCAGGGAGACTGGGCCGGTGCCCAGAAATCCACAGTATATGTCCCTAGACATGAAATAGACTTCTGTGGGAGACCATTGCCGAGGGCTGGGGGAAATGATAGGGACACAGAGATCCTCCTGGACAGCCCAGAACTGGACAAAGGGACAACCCCAGAGCTGGGCGGAGGGGCTGGAGAATCCTGAGTCACAACATGGTCCTATGTGGCAATCCAGTAGGAAGGGGATGCTCATGATGGGTGGGGGGCCACCAACAATGGAGCCAGAAGGAGATGTGAGGTGTCCAGGTGTTGACATGGCTGAGCACAGGAGGGGACCCTGGGTGTGTACCAGTGGTCACTGTGCTCTGACTGTGCGGTGGATAGAGCCACCAGGAGCTGGGCAGATGGGACGGGATCTGGGAAGAGGTGTTGTTATAGTTACAAAACACCTGACCAAAAGCAGCTGATGGTAGGAAATCTTTATTTTGGCTTGAGGAAAATCTTCGACTTTGCTCAAGTTCTGAGGACATGGGAAAGGTACAGCCCTATTTCTTTTCTTTTTTAATTTTTTTTGTTATTTTTATTTATTCATTTGAGAGTGACAGACAGAGAGAGAAAGAGGCAGATAGAGATAGAGAGAGAGAGAGAGAGAATGGGCGCGCCAGGGCCTCCAGCCTCTGCAAACGAACTCCAGACGCATGCACCCCCTTGTGCATCTGGCTAACGTGGGTCCTGGGGAGTCGAGCCTCGAACCGGGGTCCTTAGGCTTCACAGGCAAGTACTTAACCGCTAAGCCATCTCTCCAGCCCCCGATTTCTTTTCACACCAACTGCCTCGAGCCCAGTCCCAGCCAGGTTCTTCCCCTCATAAGCCAAGCCCGTCTGGCCCACAGTTCTTCCTGCCTTTGAAACACATGAGGCTATGGGGGACAGACCACCACTGCCCTGGAGGGCTGGAGAGCAGGGTCTAGCCTGCCTTCTTGCCCTCTCATGGGGTTGCTGAGGGCTGGAACAGGGAAGCAAAATGACTCAAACTGAGTAGTCAGAGTGGCTGAACGCCCAAGTAAGGAAAAGTGGTGAGCTTTAGGCGGGTGGAGTGGTGGTGGGGGGGAGTGGAAGATGCTTGGAAGGGGGGAACATTGAGGTTTGTGGGGACCCTTGCCTCACTTGCTCTCCAGGCCACTTTCTACATGGACTCCACCTGCTCCCCAAATCCTCCTCAGTGGCTGCCCACGAAGTTTCCTGTTCATTTGCCACTGAGTGTTCCTGAGCAGGGTGTCTGGGGACAGGGTAGATAGGAGAGGATGGCTGACGAGAGCTGGTGGCACTTGTTGATTACCCGTTTCCCATTTCACTACCTCCTCAAGGTGGGGGCCCCCATCTCCATTTTGCAATGGAGAAACTGAGTCACAGAGACATTGGGTCAATTCCCCTAGAACACAGAGAGGGGTTCCTTGAGTCTGGGATCCTCCCCAACTGAGTCCTGAGCAGAAGCAGAGAAGCCGCCAGTGACGGGGGACGTGGGTGTAAAACCCACAACAGCACGTACCTCAAAGGAGCACGTGACGCCCGTGGTGGCTCCCAGCAGCAGGTGGGCCTGGGTGTTGGATCCTTGACCCCCCAAGCTCAGGGCACAGTGCTGAGTCGAGTCTTGAGGCACCAGTCAGCAGAAACAAAAAAGCTTATAGACTGCATTTCTGACATGCTGTTGTTAAGGGGCCGCCAGTTTTGAGGGGGCGAATGTCTGTGGGTGATAGTGGTGTGCGATAGGGCTGAGCTGCTCACACAGTCTGGACTTCCATCTCTCAGGGAAGAGCAGCATCTTCTCACATCTTTCCTCATGGATAGCTGTCCTTTATCCTGACCTGCAGGGTCTTCTAGGCTGTTCCGTCGCCTTTGTGATGAGCCCCCGCCCCTGCAAGCCCAGGGAAGCTCTTTCTAGAAGAACCAAGGAAAATGGGACCTCATTAACGGTAGGAAGTGCCTTTGGCGTCTTTTGAAACCCACTTCCCTCCGGTAGTGAATGGCCATCGATCATTCCTTTCAGGGCAAGTGATTCTTTCAGGGAGGCAGTGGCAGTGTGAATAATACCTGACTTTCCTTAAATGGCTTTGAACTTTGGAAATGTCCCCCCTTTTACTGTGGGGCTACGATAGCTCAGGACTCTTGCAGTGGTCATAATTATAATTGCCACAGTCGTTTCATTTGTACCACTGAAGTACCTGATGCTGCCTGACAAACCTCTGAACACCAGGAGTTAGTAGGTGGGAGGATAAAAAAGACAGAGAAAGAGAGAGAGAGAGAGAACAGAGAGGTTAAGTAGCTTCCTTAAGATGACACAGCCACTCAGATTTGACCTAAGATCATAATACCAGGGCTGCCCGCCAGGATCCCCCTGGCTCTGCAGGTGACCATGTCCACCACGACAGGAGGCTACTGGAGGTGAGGACAGTTTCAGCGTTGTCGTGATGGCTCATTGTTTTCCCCTGGGTGGAGTGGTAGGCACTGGAGGAATAGCACAAATGATCAGGGGGAAGCCAGAGGGAGGAGAATCATTGTCTGGCTCAGGTCAGCAGAAAGAGCAGGCTGGCCAGGTCACCAGGTGTCCTTCACACAGCTTCGACGGTCTCGCCAGGCCCCTGCTGGTCACCTGTGACCTCTACTTGCAAAGATGTCACTAGTGCTTACAGCTCATCCTATAGGTAGATCATGGCACACGGGTTCAGTGCCATCCCCTGCCGGCCTCTCCAGTTCTTGGGGTCTTCAACTGAGTGCATAGATTAGGAACTGTTCACCCACCATTTTCATTGAATTTTCTTTTTTTTTTTGAGACAAGCCCAACAGACGCCTCTTTTTATGCAAGAGAGTGAGAGCAAGAGAGAGAATTGGTGCACCAGGTCCTCCAACCACTGTAATCAAACTGTAGATGTATGTGCCACCTTGTGTACATGTGAGACCTTGTGTGCTTGCGTCACCTTGTGCGTCTGGCTTGCATGGGACCTGGAGAGTCAAACATGGGTCCTTAGGCTTTTTAGGTAAGCACCTTAACCACTAAGCCATCCCTCCAGCTCTCCATTGGATTGTTTGTTTTTTTTTTTGAGGTAGGGTTTCACACTAGCTCAGGCTGACCTGGAATTCACTATGTAGACTCAGGGTGGCCTCAAACTCATGGTGATCCTCCTACCTCTGCCTCCCAAGTGCTGGGATTAAAGGTGTGTGCCATCACGCCTGGCCCTCCATTGGATTTTTTAAAAATATATTTATTTGAGAGAAAGAGAGAGAGAGAGAGAGAGAATGGGCACACTAGGGCCTTCTGCCACTACAAATGAACTCCAGATGATTGTACCACCTTCTGCATCTGGCTTTACATGGGTACTGGGGAAATGAACCCAAGTTGTGAGGCTTTGCAGGCAAGCGCCTTAACCACTGAGCAATCTCTCCAGCTCCTCCATTGAGTTTTGTCTTTAATTTGGTAGCTCTGATCTAGACCTTCTGTCTTGCCCGTCCTTGGAGTCATCGTCTATGTATTCACACAGAGCTGTCCCCTTCCATGCCTCTTGCCTCCTCAAATATCCCACCAACACAGTCCTGGTCAAGCCCTTCTTGGCTCTCACTGCCTTCCCAAAGACCACACATGACCACCACTGGCCATGTGACAGATGGATGTCTTTGGCTCTCTTCCCTCAATTCACACTCAGCCAGACACACTTCCTGTTTCTCTATCTCCTCTTTCTCTCTGCACTGAGGGCCGCCTCTCCCCGAGTCTGGCCCTTCTATACAGAGAGAGGTACTAGTGTGCAAACCATGGATAGAGGGCAGTGTGGGTCGGGGACGATGGCTCAGGTATTGGAGTGTTTTCCCTGCCAGCGTGAGGGCCTGAGTTCAGATCCCCAGCCCTACGCTCATGCCAGGCAGACACGGTGGTGCATGCGAGGGCAAGTCTTGTTCTGTTTTGTGGTGCTGGGGGTGGAACCCAGGGCCTCACAAACGCTTGGCAAGTGCTCTACCACTGAGCCACACTCCCAGCCAAGGGAAAGGAGCACAGGGCTAAGCAGGGCTCCGTCTTCATACTGTCAGAGGCTGGCAGGGTCTACGGCCTCCTTGCCCTTCCTGGCCCGGGGGACAGTGGGTAGGTGGTATTTCCTCCTGTCCGTTCCTGTGTGCTGTGTGTCTGCGCTGCACTGGGCAGCGCGTCCGTCCTCAGCTCCGAAGCTCTACTAGTGAATTCTCATCTGAACAAGGAGCGAGGGGTGGGGTGTCGTCGGAGGGGAGGGGTGTAGGCGGGTCTGGGGAGGCCAGGAAGTTTGGTCTGAGGAAATGAGGCAAGGGTGTCTGTGGACAAAGGGCAGTTGATGTAATAGCTTGCAGTGGCCAAGAGGCCCTCATTTTACAGATGCGAAACCCAAGTTGATATAATAGCTTGCAGTGGCCAAGTGGCCCTGATTTTACAGATGCGAAGCCCAAGACTCTGAGGAGAGGAACATCTCCAGAGTCTCCCAGCAAGGCAGGCGCAGGGACAAGAGCATGTTCCAACTTAGGGTCAGTCTTTCTTGCTTTAGGCACATTCTGGTTTGGACGTGTGCATGGCCTTGCATGGTGGAAGTTGGCTGTGGCTCCTAGGTGTTCCTCTTCCCTGCTGGGATCTCTGCAAATCCCTCACCTCTGGGAGTCTTGGCGTCCTTACTTGGGGTGCACAGATCGCAGACCCACTCTGCCTTCCTTACTGACCCACAGGAGGCACATGGCCGCTTGGGCCAGGGGCTGTCCTCCGTGAGCAGCCGGGTTCTGCACAGGTGGGGTTTGTCTGCTGGCTGTCTTGGACAGAGCCTGGGCCTGGTTGCTTTCTGGGCTCCTGAGCACTACGCAGAAAAGAGGATGGGTCCAGCACAGTGCTTGTTCTCCAGGGAAACGGGCTCCCTGGCAGATGGCAACCTTCTCTTCTGTTTTCAAACCCACCAGGTCAAGGAGACCTGGGAGGCTTAGAGGCTTGCTGGGGTGACAGACATCTGTGGCTGGGGAGGAAAATGTTCTCAACATCCCCCAAGGTCAAGGCTGCTTGTGAGAGGCCCTGGACCAGGGCCAGTGTGTGTCCCTGAACCGCCTGGTTGTTCCACCAAGCTGCCAGGGTGACTGGAGAGACAGGGCCTGAGGAAACACTCTGATCACCATCTGGAAGGTGTGTGAGTGTGGCCTGGAGAACTGACTTCCAGAGCTTTCTTTTCTTCTGTGTGCAGAGCAGGAAGAGTGTTGGACTTGGAGTTGGAGCAGGGTGTCTGTCCCAGGTACAGGCTGACTCTGGGCAGGTTGGAGGGGTGGCTCTGGGCACAGGGGACAGTTGGTGTCTGCTCAAGGGGGCCTACAGGGTTTGGTCAGGGCAAACGCCTTACAAATGCCTGTAAACACAGAGCTGCTTAGGACAGCACTGGCTCCTTTTACACCACTGTGACAGAATGCCTGGCAGACAACTTATGGGGACACAGGATGTATTCCAGTGCATAGTTTCAGAGATGTGGGTCCACGGTCCTTTACGCTGTTGATCTGGGGCCTGCGGAGGCAGAACACCTGTGCAGGAGGAGGCTGCTCACCTCATGGTGGACAGGAAGTAGAGAAACAGAGAGGAAGGGACCAAGGAAAAAATATAGCCTACTTCCTCCATCTAGGTCCCATCTCTGCTAAAACAGCACCATCAGATGAGACCAAGTGGTCAACACAGGAGCCTAGGGAGATGTCTCTTATCCAGACCCTGATGGGACTCCAGCTCAGGGCTTGGCTCCCTCCCACAGGGCAGCAGGAAGTGAGTTCAGTGTCAGCCCCAGGATTTAGCAGTCCTTCCTGCCCCCCAAAGAAAAGTGAGTCCCCCTGCTTCACACCCCAAGTGTGGTCTAGTCATGACATCCATGGGACCATTGGGTACCTCACTCCTATGCCCTCAGCCTACACAATTGAGTCCCCCGGAGAGAGCCAGAACTCTCTCCAGAACTCTACATTGCTGTTGTAAGTCCAGTTTCTAATGGCACCATGGACTACTCTGTGACTGAAGTGGCTTCTCTGAGCTTTGGGCCTGTGAGATGCGAGGAGTACTGCTACATGAGCCTGACCTTTGCCATGCTTCCCTGCTGCGATGGACTCCGTCCTCCAAACGGTAAGCCAGGTAGACCCTTTCTCCATGTGTCTATCGCGGGGCATACCAGCTGCGGCCTGATGTGGGGGTCATGAAGAAGAGCGATGAGTACAGCCCCACCCTGGGCCCAGCAGGCGGCTGTGTTCTGTTAAAGCCATTTGGAACTGGGCCGATGGTGCAGCTACGAGGGAAGCTGAGGCAGTAAGATTGCAAGTTCAAGGCCTACCTAGACTATACAGTGAGTTCAAAGCCAGACTGGGCAACTTTATGAAATCTTGTTTCAAAGTTTAAATAAAGCACTGTGGTTGTAGCTCAGTGGTAGAGTGCCTGCCTAGGAAAAAGAAAAGAAAAAAAAAAACAAAAACATTTTGGCTGATGTGGTACTTTGAATGTATGTCCCCCATTGACCTAGGCATTAAAATTAAACTTGTACCTTGGATCTCCAGCCGCCTGGCTGGAGGAGGTGTCTCTGGGGGCAGATCTGAATTTCAGCGCAAAGGTGTGCAGAATGGCTTGAGTCTGGGTTGTCGCCAGTTCATGTTTGTTGCGTTTTGATTTTTTGCTGGCTGCCGGTGGTTTCTCTCTGCTTGGATTTGTGAGAGGGAGCCAGCCTCATCCACCATCGACGGGACGTCCCCTGGATTCTACAAGCTTGAAATAAATCCCATTCCTTCCATAAACTGGGTCTGTTTGGAAGTTCATCCCAGCAACGTGGCGCTGACTAGCATATACTGCCCTTTGCAAGACAGTATCAGCATGAGTGCTCCAGAACGAGCTATTTATGTCTTCCTTTTGGAAGATTGCTTTGGGCTCATGGGTTGAGAGGCTGGCGCGGAGGCATGGCGGCATACATACGGCAGGAGCCTGTGGCCAGGACTCCTCACATTCACATCTCAGGGGACCAGGAAGCAGGGAGAGAGGAACAGAGGTGCTCAGCACCTTCCTCCCTTTTCATTCAGCTCAGGTCCCCGGTCCGTGGGATGGTTGGTGTCGCACACATTCAGGGCGGTCTTTCAGTTAAAACTCTCTGAGAACCCCACCGCCGCCATTCGTCAAAGCTACATCTAGCTAGTGGTGTGTCCTGGGTGCGTCCTAATGAAATCAAGCTGACCCGCAAAGTTGCCCGTCAGGCAGCCTGACAGACCAACAGATCTCAGGCCATGCGGAGGATGTCTGCTGCTTTCCTTCTGTCTGCCCTCGCTCCTTCCTGGCCTCCTAACTTCCTTTCATCCTCCCTTTCTTCCTGATTGCTGCCATGTGCTCAGAATTACACCTTACCAACTTATTTAATGCTTATAACTCCTAAAAGAAGTCAGACGTCACTGGGAAAGGCTTAGGGAGTGAAGGTACCTTCACCCACGAAGGACCCTGTGAGGCTCCACGCTAATAGAAGCGTGCTGTCATACCTCCAAGGCTCTGGGTATATTGTGGAAAGAGGGGGGCCGAAAGATCGTAAGAGCATGGGGTGGGGGACTCGGGGCACTGTCCTCCAGACATGAACTGACAGGTACATCCATGACGTTACAGTGGGTGTTGTTGCCTCCACCATACTGAGCCCATCAACATTCTGTCAGAGAAGATGGAGGACAGAGAAGAATGAGACATCAACGTAGGACTACTTGGAAAGAGAAGGAGGTTCAGTGGCTTAGGAGTATGGTGGGAGGGCAGAAGAAGGGTAATGGGAAGGGATTATGATCAAAGTATATACATTCATGTATTAAAATTCACAATAAAAAGGAAGGAGAGGGGATGGAGAGATGGCTTAGCGATTAAGGTGCTTGCCTGCAAAGCCAAAGGACCTAGGTTCAGTTCCCCAGTACCCACGTAAGCCAGATGCACGTGGTGGCGCATGTGTTAGGAGTTCGTCTGCAGTGGCTAAAGGCCCTTGTGTACCCATTCTTTCTCTCTCTCTCTCACCTTCTCTCAAATGAATAAATAAATAAAATATTTTTTTAAGAAAGAAAAGAAAGAAGAGTCTGGGGAACTGGCTCAGCAGTTAAAGGCATTTGCTGACAAAGGCTGCTGGCCTAGGTTCGATTTCCCAGTACTCATGTAAAACCAGATGTTCAAAATGCCACTGTGTCTAGCATTTATTAGCAGCCACAAGAGGCCCTAGTGTGCCCATTCTCTCTCTCTCTCCCCACCTCACAAATAAATAAATCAAATATCTTTTTTAAAGAGAGAGAGAGAGAGAAAGTGCCAGGCATGGTGGCACATGCTTTTAATCCCAGCACTCGGGAGGCAGAGGTAGGAGGATCACCATGAGTTGGAGGCCACCCTGAGACTATATAGTGAATTCCAGGTCAGCCTGGGCTAAAGTGAGACCCTACCTTGAAAAACCAAAAAGAGAGAGAGAGAGAGAGAGAGAGAAAGAGAAAGCAAGAAAGAGGCTGGGCATGGGCGTGGGCATGGTGTTGCACAAAGCCTTTAATTCTAGCACTCAGGAGGCAGAGATAGGAGGATAGCTATGAGTTCAAGGCCAGCCTGCGACTATACAGTGAATTCTAGGTTAGTGTGGACTAGAGTGAGACCCTGTCTCAAAAGATAGAGAGAGGAAGAAAACCAACAATCTGGTCATATAATTCTCCTTCTAGAATATATTGCCTCGTACTTTGGAGCTACTGCCCACATTTTGAGGACAAAAGTTTGCCTCTGTCAGCTGACAGGGAAGACTGTCAGTGCTTTCCAGTGCTGGGGGTTGGACGGACCCTAGGGACTTGGCCATGCTAAGCGAGTACTGTACCGCTGTGTTGTAATCCCAGCCCTTGAGTGTGGCATTCTTGACCAGCCTGTCACAGAGACTTCGAAGTCAAGGAGGTTGAAGTGGACAAGTCTGCACCTCCTCTTTTCCCCACCACCGAGGGGAGACTTCTGAGGAGATGCGTGACACTCCAGGGGTGTGGAGTCACCAGGGGCAGATCGCTGAGACCTGAGGCTCTCGCACCACTGGTTTCATGCACAGTTTCAAGCTAATGCAGTGGTTAAGAATAACATTAAAAAGCAGAATAGGGCACTTCCGGTTAAGATGGTGGCGTAGGAATCACACCAAAGCAGCCTAGGGGAGAAAAAGCCAAAAAAAAAAAAAAAAAAAAAAAAAAACCCAGCAAAATATACTCTTCTACTAAAAAGTGAGGTGTATAAGAAATTACCAACAGCAGCAGAGGAGTAGGAGAGATCCAGAGCATCCAGAGCCCACACAGGCAGGCAGAAGCGGCTCCAGCAGCGGAGGCACCAGGCCCGCCAGGCCACAGCTGCGAGGCTCGGCTTGAGGCGCAGGAAAAGCCAGGTGAGGGGATTTTCCACTCACACTGGAGCTCTTTGCAAACTCAAGAAATGTGTAGAACTGCAGTGAATAACAGAGGAGCAGATCACAAGGTAGAGGATCACGTGGACCAGAGGGAGACTAGAGCCACCATCCACAGCCTCCCCTCCCCCACCACCAGCACAGGCGCCAGAAAGCACCAGAGACCAGGGGAAGGGAGATCACAGCACCCAGCACCGGAGACCACAGCATCGATCCAATGACCCAGCCAGTCTACTTGAACCCACAGTGCACCAAAGAGGGACCCAAGCAGGAGCGCAGCATAACTGAGACCAAAATCATCCCAAAAGGTAACTGGGATTACACCAGGTCAGTACCCACCAAATAAGCCTGGTATATAGGCCTGAACCAGAAGTGCTAATTGCACCTTCCAAATCAGGATAAATTATATGTTAAATCTGATGGATGGTTGGATTTGCCAATCTTAAATAAGCTATATTTGGGGCTTGCTAATTTTTGCTTCTTGATTTATAGTGGCTTTGCTTCCTCTTCTGTTGTACATTAGGGAAGGGTCTCACTTGGTCACAAACTGACTTGGAACCCTCAACAGACCAGAAATCTTAATCCCCTTGTTGACAGGATTAAGGGTGTGGGCTACCACGCATCCTAAGGGACAGTGATATTGATAAAGGACCAGGTTGTCATAATATCTACTCTTGCATTAATACTCTGTGCTCCTTTTCATTGAAAGTGTACATTGTTTAGTTAAGATTTTTAGAATTTGCCTGTATTTGGTTCCACTCAGCCTACTTGAATACTCTCATAGCAGGCAAACCCAACACGTAGGGTCACTTTTGTAGATACTCTGAAAGTCTTGAAAGCCACACCTAGTACTTTAAGCTCCTACCCTGAAGATATGTAACATCAGATTGATTGATACATCTAATAATACTGCAGCTAACTAGAAAATCCAAGCATTAAATTAATCCAAGATGCAAAAATATGTACATTATAACACAAGAAACATCAAAAATCAAGACAATATAAATCCACCAAAAAGTATTAATGTATCAGAAATGACCTCCAGTGAGAATGAGTCAGAGGAAATGCCTGAGGAAGATTTCAAAAGAATGATTACACATATGCTCAAAGAAGTCAAAGAAGAAATCAAAGGAATCAAAGAAGACACAGGACACCAATTTAATGAAATAAAGAGGTCAATACTAGACATAAATAAGGAAGTAGAAATAATAAAGAAAAACCAGTCAGAATTACCAGCAATGAAGAACACAGTTAATGAAATAAAAGATGAATTTCAAAGGGGAAAGTGGGGGGGGGAGGGTACTACCACGGGATATTTTTTATAATCATGGAAAATATTAATAAAAATTGAGAAAATTAAAAAAAAAAACTCTGTAGAAAATCTCACCAGTAGAATGGATGAAGGAGAGAACAGAATATCTAAACTAGAAGACCAGGTAGCAGATCTAATATAATCCAACAAAGAGAAAGACAAACTAATAGGAAAGCATGAATGGGAATTTCAAGATATTCGGGACACTATGAAATGATCAAACATAAGGATTCAGGGTATAGTAGAAGGAGAAGAATTTCACCAAAAGGATAGCAGGTGTTTTCAACAAAATTATAGAAGAAAACTTCCCCTAAGTTGGGAACGAGATGCCAATGCAGATACAGGAATCCTTTGGAACACCGACCAGACAAACCCTGGAAAGAACCTCTCCTTGCCATGTTATAATTAAACTACCAAACATACAAACCAACCAATGACATCAAAATAAAAGAGAGGCTGATTGAGAGGGGGAGGGTATATGATGGAGAGTGGAGTTTCAAAGGGGAAAGTGGGGGAGGGAATTACCATCAGATATTGTTTATAATTATGGAAGCTTTTTCAACAAAAAATATTTAAAAAAAGAACACACCCACAAAGTAATTTACAAATCACTCTGCAAGATCCCAGAGCAGAATACGTCCGGAGAGGGTGTGGGGTATGTCTGGGGCAGGGAGTGAACTGTTTCTGCTAAATCTGGCTTGTGCTTCTGGGTGGCCAAGAGGCATGGCTCAGTTCAGTCACCTTTGATCACCCCAACGAGGAAAAAGAAACATTTCCTAGTATATCGGTGCATGGTCTTTTCAGCTATATTTTTATCCTTCAGACTATTTATAAAGCCAGTACTGCTCGGTGCTGAGCCCTGAAAATAAGCCCCACTCAGGTTCATTCACCCCCCTCAGCTCAGCCAACCTAGCAAGGAACGGAAGGGACCTTCACACAGGGGCTCAGTCTGAGGTCTATGGAGACACCGATATGGGCAGGACACTGCCTTATACTCCCTAGAGAGCTCTCTGCGGTGGGCAGACGGGCAGACCAACATATATTCTATATATCCGTGCACTCAGTGGGTGGGGGTATGGAGCTGGGAGGCAGGGCCTACTGTGGGGTGGGGCTGGAAGTGGGCAGGGCTGGTGGGGAGGATCCGTGGCCTGCAGCGTAGGCTTAGCATTCCATCATGCAGGTAAGGTCAGGGACGGCGTAGGTGGCGGGCAGATAGAACCAAGGCCAGCACTTGGACATACGACCAAGGAACAGGAGGAGCATGGAGAGGGGCCTTCGGGGTCCCGCTCACTCACGTCCTCCCAGCACTTGGTTTGAGAGCACATGAAGCTCTGCAGCCAGGCTACTCTTTCCAGGCCCCAGTGTCCCCACCCCAAAGAGGCTGCATTTTCTGCTAGCATTGCATGACAAAGCACCACAGGCTGGCAACTTAACAGCAGAAGGCTATTTTCTCACGGTTGTGGAGGCTGGAGGTTCAAGGTCAAGGTACCATCAGGATCAGATTCTTCAGAGTTTAGACAGTGCCCCACCAACCCCCCCCCCTCCCCCGTGTCCTCACCTGGCCTTTCCTCTAGAAATGAGGAGCGAGCAGACACAGAGAGAGTAGACATTGAGTTGCTATTTCTGTTGGCGTGTGTATGTGTTATGTGTGTGCGTGTGTTCACATGTGTGGGGGGTGTATGTGTGTATTCATGAGTGTGGAGGCCAGAGGTTCATGTCGGGTATCTTCTTGTTTGAATTCCACAGTTTTCTTTTCTTTTTAAAAGAATATTTTTATTTATTTATTTGAGAGAGAGAGAGAGAGAGAGAATAGGCACCCCTGGGGCCTCCACTCACTGCAAACAAACTCCAGAAGCATGTGCTACTTGTGCATCTGGCTTATGTGGGTCCTGGGGAATCAAACCTGGGTCCTAAGGCTTTGCACGCAAGCACCTTAACTGCTAAGCTGTATCTCTTGCCACATTCCACAGTTTTCTTTTCTTTTTTTAAAAATATTTTTTATTGACAACTTCTATAATTATAAACAATATTCCATGATAATTCCCTCCCTCCCCCCACTTTCCCCTTTGAAACTCCACTCTCCATCATATCCCCTCCCCTTCTCAATCAGTCTCTTTTATTTTCATGTCATGATCTTTTCTTCCTACTATGATGGTCTTGTGTAGGTAGTGTCAGGCACTGTGAGGTCATGGATATCCAGGCCATTTTGTGTCTGGAGGAACACATTGTAAGGAGTCCTACACTTCCTTTGGCTCTTACATTCTTTCCATCACCTCTTCCACAATAGACACTGAGCCTTGGAAGGTGTGATAGAGATAGTTCAGTGCTGAACACTCCTCTCCACAGCTTTCTTGAGACAGGGTCTCTTGCTTGAACCCAGAGCTTGTCAATTCAGCTAGTCTAGCTGGCCAGCATGCCCTGGGGATTTCCTGTCTCCATCTGCCAGACACTGGGTTACAGGAGGGCAGCCACACCTGTGTGGCATCTATGTGAATGCTGGGGATCCAAACTCAGGTCTGCATGCTTGTGCAGAAAGCACCTTACCAACTGAGCCACTGGTCCCGGCCTCTTCCTCTTATAAAGACACCAGTCCTAGAACTTCACGGAATCTTAATTAGGTCCTCCAGAGCCCATCACCCATGCAGTTGTATTTAGAGCTGAGGCTCAACACAGGAATCTGGGAGAGACGCATTCAGCCTATTGCATTCTGCCCACTGGCCACTGACATTCCTGATTCTTCTAGAGCAGCATAAAGCTATGGACAGGACCTTGGTGTGAGTGTCTCATGGCTGCCACGACAGACCACAGACTGGTGGCTTGAAACAACAAGCTGTGGAGGTGAGAGGTTCAACCTCCAGGTGCCAGCAGACCTATGACCCCTGTGTTCCCTCAGAAGGCTCAAGGTAAGAAGCCATCCTCATCTCGTCCAGCTTCTGGGGTCCCCACCAGCTTTGGGGTTCTCTGGCTTGAAACGACTTCTCTCCAGTTTCCCCTCTGTCTTCACACAGCCTCTCTCCTCTGCACCTGTCTCCACCTTCTAAGGAGCCAGTCATTGGATTCAGGTCCAGCCTACCCCACCATTACTTCATCTTACCTCATCCATCCCGTTTCTACCTTTCACTTTCTGAGGTTCTGGGTAGGCATGAATTGCTCCATCTTAGAAATCTCCTTAGAAAGATGGCCTGGAGCCGGGCATGGTGGTGCACGCCTTTAATCCCAGCACTAGGGAGGCAGAGATAGGAAGATCACTGTGAGTTTGAGGACACCTTGAGACTATACGGTGAATTTGAGGTCAGCCTGGGCTAGAGCGAGACCCTACCTCAAAAAGTCAGAAAGAAAAGAAAGACAGCTGGCTTGGAAGCCATTATTCCCATCCTGTGAGGCAGGCAGTTCTTCAGAGCAGACGGTCCAGGCAGGGCTGTGAGGGTCTGTGCACTGTCTAGAATAACGACGGTGGTCCCTTGGGCCTGGACCCCTGTGCT
Source organism: Dipus sagitta (assembly GCA_036346955.1). Taxonomy (NCBI): domain Eukaryota; kingdom Metazoa; phylum Chordata; class Mammalia; order Rodentia; family Dipodidae; genus Dipus; species Dipus sagitta. The sequence continues at coordinate 3,267,748 of CM070777.1, read as the reverse complement.
TTGTGCACTGTACCTTTTTTTCCTGTGATGACCAAAAATATCTCAGAGCCAGGGCAGGGAAGGGAATGCCTCTACACATGCCACATTGGTTGCTTCTAGAACTAATGGACTCAATCTTGCAGCCGGATCCTGAAGTTTAAGACCTCAGGGGCTTTGAGGGATGATAATGGGGAAGTGTGTATGCATCCATGTGAGGCCAGAGGGGACCCTTGGGTGCTGCTCCTCAGGAATGCTATTTGCCTTTTTTTTTTAAAAAAAAATTTGTTTATTTTTATTTATTTATTTATTTGAGAGCAACAGACAAAGAGAGAAAGAGGCAGAGAGAGAGAGAGAGAATGGGCACACCAGGGCCTCCAGCCACTGCAAACAACTCCAGACGCGTGCGCCCCCTTGTGCATCTGGCTAACGTAGGTTCTGGGGAATTGAGCCTCGAACCGGGGTCCTTAGGCTTCACAGGCAAGCGCTTAACTGCTAAGCCATCTCTCCAGCCCCTACTTGCCTTTTTTAATACAAGGTCTTTTATTGGCCTAGAGCTCACTGATTAGGCTAGACTGGCTGGCGAGGAAGTTCCAGGATCTTCTTGTCTCCTTGTACCCAGCACTGAGATTGCAGGCAGGTGTGACCACGTCTTTTATTTTCATGTGGGGCTGGGGACAGAATGCAAGTCCTTATCCTTGTGAGGCAGACACTTTACCGACTGAGACACCTCCCCAGCCCCCATTCATATCCTTTCCTGATGTAAAAATCTTGACTATTTCCTAACCTCCCAATAAATCAGAACTAATCATTGCATGTGCTCATGGCACTCATTGTTATTACAACAATGATCTCCATTTTATTAATATAAATGCTATTAATAGCTCATAACTCCTTAACTACTGATCTCACCATATGGCAGCTGGAATACCTGTGTAGTCCCTGGAGAGAGAAAAAGCTGGAGCTGCAAGCCAGCCTCCAGCCTCCAGAGTCGTCCCCAGACAGCCCCAGGCCAGCGTCTTTGGCAGTACAGCTTGGGTGTCGGGGTATAACCCAGGCTGGAACTGGGTTTCACTCTGAGAGGGAGAGTTCTGCTTGCAGGCTGTGTTCGCTTGGACACGTCACCCAGTATACATCGTCCTCTGTGTTCTCATGTACATGCAGGGGTTAATGATACCTACTCTGGCCACTTGAATGTATGGTCCCATAAACTCAGAGTTTCTTTTTATTTTTGGCTTTTAGAGACAGGGTCATGCTCTAGTCTAGGCTGACCTGGAATTCACTATGTAGTCTCAAGCTGGCCTCAAACTCACAGCGATCCTCCTACTTCTGCCTCTCCAGTGCTGGGATTAAAAGTGTGTGTTACCATACCTGGCCCTCAGGTGTTTTTGATTAAGAACTGAGTTTGTAACTTGGGTCTCCAGCAGCCCAGCTAGAGGAGGTGTCACTGGGGTCAGATTTTTGGAGTCCATTCCTAAGGTGTGTTTTGGGGGTGGATCTTGAGTCCAGCCCTAAGGGGTGTGGAGAGCAGCTGGAGCCCTGGCTGTTTGGTGTTTGGTGGTGTCTCTCTGCATGGATCTATGGGAGTGAGGCAGCTTCTTCTGCCATTGATGGTGTGTCACTGGAATTTGTAAGACCCAAATCAACCCTTTCTTCCCGTAAGCTGTTTCTGGTTGGGTGTTTGCCGCAGCCATGAGAAACTAACTGCAACACCTACCTTGAGGGGTTTTGTGCAAGGTGGGAAACACGACAAAACGCGGAAACCCATTAGTACTCTTAATACTCTTAATGCTCTCATTCAGTAAGCATTAGTGAGTTAGACGGTGGTGGTGGTGGTGATAGATGCTTCGGTGGTGCCTGACGTGTGGTGGGCACCGTCAGTGCCTAGTGAACGCTCTCTACTTGGAATCCGCATGCCCCGGCATGAGGCATGTGGGGAAGGGAAGCAGGAAGCCAGCTGTGGTTCTGTCCCAGGGCTTCTGCATGTGGCTCATTGTAACTGGAAGAGAACAGACGTTGTTGTTGTTGTTTTTTATTTTTAATCCCCCAAAGTCCTCAGAAGTTTTCAATTAGCTATGGACAAAACGGGTCTGAGCCTGCGAATAAACATTTGAGCCCGGCTTTCGGCACCAGCAGCAAACACAGCACGGAAGGAAAAGTGCCAGGGACTGAGAACTCGTGCTCGTCTAGTCGGAAAGTGGCGTCTCCCACCATCGTGGTAAGAGGGAGTTATGGCTCCGGTCTGCTGGAGCATGAGATGGTCAAGTGTAATGAAAGCCTGGAAAGGTTGTCTGGCCTGAAGAACCTCAGGGTTCTGCAGGAGACTGAGGACTTCAACCTTATTGGCTCAGAGAAAGGAGGACAAGTCGGAGCACTGGTTGAGGAGGACGAAGGAGCTCGTTAGCTTCCGAGGGCTGCATAACAAAGGGCTACCACAGCTGGCCAGCCGCCCACAGCAGTGGTTCCAGAAGCCAGAAGCCAAAGCCCAAAGTCCAGACATAGGCAGGGCTGCTCTGGCGAGGGTTTGGGGGTGCGCCAAGTCACTCTCACCTTCTGTTGTTACTGCAGTCCTTAGATTCTTGGCAGCTGTCATTAAAGGACATTGTCCTGGCGTTGCTGTCTCTGTATCCTGTGGGTTTGAGAAAGAGTCAGGAAGCTTTGTTGGGTAGTTTAGGGTGACGGGGCCCCAAAAGCAGAATGTCCTTACGTGTGCCCTTGAAATCTCCCCTTTACTAGAGACCAGGAAAAGGATCTTTCCTCTCCTTATGTCTTGACTAAAGAAGTAACCTAGGGCTGGAGAGATGGCTTAGTGGTTCTGGCGCTTGCCTGAGAAGCGTAAGGACCCATGTTCAACTCTCCAGATTGCACGTTAGCCAGACGCATAAAGATGAGGCAAAGTGCAAGGTCACACATGCCCTGTAGGTGGCGCAAGCATCTGGAGCTCAGTTTCAGTGGCTGAGGCCCCGACGTCCCAATTCTCTCTCATTCTGTCTCTCCCTCTCACTAAAAAAAGAAAAAAAAAAGAAAAAGAAAAGAAAAATAATTAAAAAAAAAAAAGAAGTTACCTAGATCTGTTTTTCAATGAACAACCTGAACCCCTCCTGGGAGAGAGTTCCCCTTCCCTAGAATTTAAATCTGATCTTGACATTGTGGTTGGTTAAGCTCGGCCCCAAACTTAGCATCATGGCTGGGCCCTTCTTGAACTCGCCCCCAGCCCAGCCCAGGCAGATCTCTGTTAGGAATACCTCAGCCTGAAGGTAGAGCCCACCGTGATAAGATTATAAATACATGCTTATGGGTGCAGGGAGCTGGGTGGGCAAGGTCTCTTGGCTGCTAGATCATCTCTCCTGAACTTCCAAGTCCTGTTAAGTCTCTCCTAACCCTGTCTCTACCCCCCCCCCGCCCGCCACGTGGCAGGAGCTCGCTGTACTTTCTTTCCCAACCTCTCTAAATCCCTTTTCAGGTTTCCTTCAGGCCCATCACATGGCCTCTCTCAGATCACATGGGGGTATCCATTTCCCTTCCCTTGGTTTTATACTTCCCTCAATAAATATAGTAATTTAATAACTATCTTTCTCAGTCTTGTTTTATCCAATTCTTTGGCTAAAAAGCAGACACGAGCTCAGGGGTTGGAGTTCAAGGACTATTCCTGAGCTCCCAGCTAACCCCGTTACAGGACAGAGCCCACGTTAACTCAGGAAGACCTCATCTTAGCTCAATTCATCTGTACAGTCTATTTCCAAACCAGGTCTCAATCCGAGGTTCTCTGAGCAGATTGTGTGTGTGTGATACATATTCATGTGTGTGATCGTGGGCCTGGGCATGCATGACGTGGCACTCTTGTAGAAATTAGAGGACACCGTTGGGTACTGGTCCTCACCTCCCACTCCATTTGAGGCAGAGTTTCTCGTTGTTCACCACTGCATTCACCAAGCTAGCTGGCCTTCAAGCTTCCAGAAAATTCTCCTGTCCCTGCCTCCCATCTTGCCACAGGTGCGACAGGGCTACAGACACCCAGAACTCAAGCTTGTGTAGCAAGCACTTTCCTCACTGAGCCATCTCCCCAGCTTCTGTTTTTGTTTTTTCATTTTGAGATAGAATCTTACTGTGTAGCCCAAGCTGGCCTGAAACTCACAGCAAGCCTCCTGCCTCTGCCTCTTGAGTGCTGCGATTACAGGTGTGTGCTACTAAGCCTGGAAGGATGTGAGTTTTGAGGAAACACTATGCAGCCCAGTATAGAGAAGGCAGGGTGAGAACAGGTCAAGAGGCTTGTCACAAACCCCACTCCCCTTACTGCCTACCGTCTCTGGTCCACAAAGTACCCACCTCACAGCCCTTCTCAGTGGATTCTCACATCACCCAGGACTTCCCAGGCCCGCCTCCTGGCTAGACAGTCCAGACCGAGTCACCACACTGCCTCCTGTCCGGGCATCCTGTGTCCCAGCCCACCCATACATTCCTGTCACTCAACCAGGCTTAGTGTCCCCATGTCCGGAGTGGCCCTGGCTCCTGGGCCTGGAATTCTGCAAAAAGCAGCGCTCTGACTCAAGCCCACGTCATCAGGGTCTAAGTCCTTGCTGACAACAAGCAGCCAAGCGGCTGGAAGTAACCCACCTACTCCGAGCCCCGGTTTTCCAAGACGCAGGGTGCTGATGGTACACTATCCTCCAGGCCCGCGCTGAGAGGCTGCAGTGCTCGTGAGCAGAAGAAGGTGAGGCCTCCCCGCGGGGTGCCTCCTCCTCAGCCCCTCTTCACGTGGGGACCGTGGTCTGCGAGGAGGAAGCTGATGCCCGTCTGTCCTTGCTTCTCAGGGACAGCTTCAGTGGGCACCGGGGGACCCAGGATAAAGCTGGTGGTGAAAAAAAAACCACTTCCCCCCCCCCCCACTGAGTTCCCCAGTGATTACCACAGGAGCACGGTGGCCGCTTCTGTGAAGGGAGATCCAGGCAGCAGCTCGGGGACGGACGAGGGAAAAGGATTTCCACTATTTCACTGTGAAAAAAAAAAGGCTCAGTTTCTGAATTGCCGCTTGGCCAGAAGTAGAAAAAAAGAAAGAAAGAAAGAAAAAAGTCAGCCAGCGTGGGAAGGAAAATGTGCCGAAGTTCTGCTCAGAGGGGCTTTGGGGTAGAGGCGAGAGAGGAAGGAGAACTTACCTCCGCATGTTCTGGAGGAACCCTCTCTCCTTTCAAAGCGCATCCTGCATCCATATGCGACACATTGACTCATTCTCAGAAGCCAGTTGGGCGGCTGATTTGGAATCTCTGGTGACGTGGGTGTGAATGCACTAATTAGGATGGCTCTTCCCATAATAGAAGCCTGGGAACAAAGCACCCCCAGGTGGCACTAAGGGTGGGGCTCCCCTGGGGCCCCAAGGTCTTCATGGCTCTTGCAGAGAAATGCCTGGGCGGTGGTGGCTGCATGGTCCCTGTCTTCCTCGGCATTCTCTTCCTTCAGCTCATGCGTGGCGTGCTTTGCTGCTAGGAGGAACCCCGGACTCCGGAGGTGAAGCAGAGGGACTGCAGCCAGCCCTCCGACCCCAGCGTCTGTCTCCACGGTTCTTCAGTCACTCCAGAAAGGATGGAGGCTCCCACACTTCTGCTCTTTCCCTCCCCTGAGGAGAAGCGGGGAGGCCTCATGGGAGTGCCTGCCCGAGGCCCCAGGGGCCCCACACACTCCCCAGAGGCTGAGCCCCAGGTGTGCCTCTGTCTACCCCATGCTGGGTTGGGGAGAACCTTCCTCCTGCTCCACCTCTCTTCCTCACAGATCTCTTACATTTTGTTGAACAGGTTTTAGAGGATCTCATCTGAATTCAGATAAGGGGATCCCAACATGTAGGCTGGGTGGCCTCAGTTTCCCCATCTGTAAACGGGCGTAACATTGGGCTATGATGAGCTGACTGTCATTTCACATGTATACTCCACCTGCCCCCCCCCCCGTCCTCTCCGTAAACGTTAGTCCCCTGCCTGCCACCACCTCTGGTCTTCTCTCCCTGCCCCACCACTGTCTGAGTTCCTCATGTTGTCACCCTTTAGGAACAGGAATTGAGGGGCAACAGGCCCCTGCAGGCGGCTCAGAGCCACCTCTCATACACGCATCACATGTGCAGGAGTGGAGGGGGCAGCCAGGGCTTGGACATCCATTCTGCTGCTGAGCAGCTGGTAGAGGGCGCGGCCTGCGCCTCAGCACCCACATTGGTATAACAGGGATCCTGATAGCACCTGCTATCCGAGGTTGGGCTCCATCGCTAGGGTCACTTCTGCCATTTCAGGACAGTGTGTCCTCCCCTCTCTGCTCAGATGTCCACACAGAAAGGGTGGGCTGAGCTGGACTCGGGCATGTGTAGATGTGCCTGCTAGGTCGCTGAGCCCTTTACAGCCTTTTTGCTCATCTGTAAATGGGGCAGCTGGAAGGATTAGACACTGCAGAGGCAGCTGGACCTGGCGCTTAGTGACCAGTGTTGGCTGTTACTTTCATTTTCACATACCTAATCCCATGTCTAATCTCCCCATCTGAAACTGTAAGACTGAGGCTGCAGAATGAACAGGTGTCCCAGAGGAGGACACTGGGCACCTTGTGTAAGCACAGAAGGTCGCCTTTGGCCACACGGAACTCACTCACACTCAGAAGCACAGAGCAGGCCTGGGGGCATCTTCCCAAGACAGCCACAGTTTCAGGGAACCTATGGGTGGGTGGCTGGCTGGGACAGACACTCATCTGCCACTAGCCACTGGAGTTTCCCCCTCATACCTCTGGAGACTGGAGGAAGATTCTCCAGTGTTTGAATTTTGTCTTTTAAACTTGTATTGCTGACTGTGGAAACCAGTATGGAGGTTCCCTCAAAGCATTAAAAAGGAGACAAGGGACAGTAACAGGAAGGGATTATGACCAAAATAAGGAAAAATAAGCCTGCCATATTACTCAGCTCTGTTACTCTTGGATGTATACTCAAAGGAGTCAAGGTCAGCTACTGTAAGGCACCTGCCCACCCATGTTGACTGTGGAACTCTTCACAGTCAATAGTCAAATTTAAGAATTAGCCTAGGTGCCCATCAATGCACGAATGAACAAAGAAAGCATGGTAAATAAAAACAATGGAGTTTTATTCGGGTACACGTAAGAATGCAATTACGTCATTTTCAGGAAACCGGGAGGAGCTGGGGATCGTCACGTGAAGTGAAGTAAGCGGAGGTGTGCTGAGCTGCGGCATGGTACGGCAAAGAAGCCTGGCCCCTGGTCTTCTTCTACCCTCAACCAGCCCTTGAGGGCCTCCTCTGTGGCACTGCCCCATGGGGGTTTGAGTCAGATGTCCCCCATAGACTCGTGTGTTTGTTCCCAGCATTTCCACTCGGAAAGTGACGCCTGGCTGAAAGGGTGGAGCTGGAACCCCAGAGACTTTGCTGTGAGTTGCAGACAGACATACATGTGCAGGATTTCACATTCCACCTACTTGTTCTTGGTCTCCTATTGGTTCAATCTTTCCTTACTGTGCCATCTTTGGCAGCTTGAATGTTTACTCTGTGCCATTATGTACATGTAACGTGCCTTGTGGTTTTACAGCCTCAGTGAAGAGGCTTTGGACTGTGGGGATGTTTGAATAGTGCTGGCATTGATAAAAACTGTGGGGACGTTTACAGCTGGACTGAATGCATTTGACATCATGGATGGGCATGAGTGATGGGGCCAGGGGTGGAGTGTGGTAGTTTGAATTAGCTGTCCCTTATTATAAACTCGTGTGTTTTTAAAAAGATTTATTTTTACTTATTAGAGACAAAGACGGGGAGAGAGAGTGAGAATGGGCACACTAGGGCCTCTAGCCACTGCAAACGAACTCCAGACGCTTGCACCACCATGTGCATGTGGCTTATGTGGGACCTGAAGAATCGAACACAGGTCCTTAGGCTTCGCAGGCATGCACCTTAACCGCTAAGCCATCTCTCCAGCCCAAACTCATGTGTTTTTGAATGCTTGGTCCCAGCTGATGGCAGCTTGGGGGAGGGGGAAGACCTGCTGGAGGAGCCGTGTTGCTGGGGCTGGATCTGGAGGTTTGTGAGCCCCGAGCTCGCCAGTGTTAGCTAGCTCACTTTCTTTTTACTATTTTCCACCTGTGTGGCAGAAGTGACATCTAGCCTCTGCTCATGCCATGTTTCTTTCCCCTGACATCATGAAGCGTCCCTTTGAGACTGTGAGCCAAAACAAATCCTTTCTTCCTACTCTTTAACTCAGGCTCAGGAGGGACCCAAGAGCACACCCAGTGACTAATGGACATCACTCCCATCAGGAAACGTCAGGAGCCACGGATGAAGCTCAGATGCATTCTCCTCTATACACGGAAGACTCCGGGCACTGACAGAGGAGTCTGAGAGAGGCCAAGATGCCCAGGAGATGAGCTGGAGGTGCAGGTGCCATGGGGTACTGAGCTTAGCCAGGGACATATCAATGGAGTGGAGCTACTGGGACATGCAGGTAGTGTGCGGGGCAGCCGGGCTGCAGAGTGAACCTGTTCTATGTTGTCTGTCTATATTGTCTGTGTGGCACCCAGGTAAACTGTGCATCAGGGGCAGGGCAGGGCCCAGAGGAGGGAGAGTGACAGTCTGATGCCACAGTTGACCCTCTGACTTGACTCCAGTGGGACCGAGTCTCTGCCATCTCAGGCCCCAGACAGTGCCATTGCTGATAACAGCCACCGTGGAGATAACGGGCATAAAGTGAGCCAAAGAAAATGCGGGGAAGAGGCAGGTGGTGGTGGTGGGGGGAAGATATGCAACCACTCCCGACAAGCCTGTCCATCTCCGTGACAGAGGCATAGGTGGGGCTGCCCCTGAGTCCCTGATGTGAATGGATGCTTCAGCTATAGCTGTACTGTTTGGGCAGGTTACTGAACCACTCCGAGCCTCAGTTTTCTCATCTGTAAAGTGGGGATAGTTGAATCTACCTCCATAGGACCAAACCACATAAAGGATGCCTTGGGGGATGGGAGGATGGCAATCAATGACCCTACAGCAGTATCATGGAGTCAAATTCATACATACCCTGCTGCAGTAGACAGCTTCACATTGCTGGGGTGAGCTTCCAGACCAGGCAGTTACGGGAGGATCGGGATTTACTGATGCTGACAGATAGAGGGGAAGATCCATAATGGCAGAAGAAGTTGGCCCCCTTTCACAGGTCCACACAGAGAGAAAAGTCACCACCAACACACTAGCCAGCACACTCCAGGAGCCCCACGCAAAGCTCGAGCACTTTGCATCTCTTTAGACTGGAATTCCTCAAATGCACCTTAGGGCTGGATCCTAGGGTCAGCCCACAGTTGACACCTCCTCCAGGCAGGCAGCTGGAGACCTAAGTTACAAGCTTGAATGAAACTCCTGTATCCACTGGGAGTCATCCATTCAAACTACCGTTCCTACCAAGAACTCTGTCACGTGGGTGTGCCGCACACTGCCCAGTCAAGCCCCTCCCGCCTCCCATCCCATTTCTTCTGTGCTGGGGCCGCAGTGTCCTCGGAATCTGCTCCCTTAGTGGCCTCCTCCTCAAGGCCAGGCACCTCCTTTGTGTATTGGGCCTACCCCCACTGACCTGCACTTCAGTCTCTCCTGTGTCCTTGGCATCAGCCCCTGGTTCTCACTGAGACCTCCTCCTGGTTCATACCCTGTGCAGAAGTGGCAGTACTCCCAGAAATGGCATCCGAAGTGAATGTCGGGATGAACGGGAGTCGAGAAAGGTGGGCTGTGAGCCAGCAGGACACAGTTCCTGAAGTAGAGCCAGGGGCCACCGGGCTTCCTCTGACTTTACAAGGATGTCTGCTCTTGCCAGACTTGGTACAGGCCTTTACAGCTACTTGGGAGGCTGGCAGGAGAACTCAGTGCCTGCCCAAGCGACTTAGTGAAATCCTGTCTCAAAAAGACAGGTCTAGGGCTGGAGAGATGGCTTAGTGGTTAAGCGCTTGCCAGTGAAGCCTGAGGACCCCGGTTCAAGGCTCGATTCCCCAGGACCCATGTTAGCCAGATGCACAAGGGGGCATATGCATCTGGAGTTCGTTTTCAGTGGTTGGAGGCCCTGGCGTGCCCATTCTCTCTCTCTCTAACTGCCTCTTTCTCTCTCTGTCTGCCTCTATCTGTTTCTCAAATAATAAAAAAAGGATATTTGAAAAAAAAAAAAGGCCAGTCTGTTGGGCTTGCCTCAATAAATAAATAAAGACACTTCTAGCCAGGCATGGTGATACAGCTTGGGCTAGAGTGAGATCCCTATCTCAGAAAAGAGAGAGAGAGAGGTCTAAGGATATAGGTCAGTAATAGGATGCTTGCCTAGCATGCATGAGGCCCTGGATACTCTGGAAGAGTTTCTACACTGTGTCATGTTTACACAGGGAGTAGGCAATTTCAGAAAACAGGGGTCTTGGGGAGACAGCTCAGTGGTTTTAAGTACTTGCATGCAACACCTACTGGCCTGGTTCATTTCCCCAGTACCTACATAAAGCCAGATGCATAAAGTGGTACACCTGTCTGGAGTTCGCTTGCAGTGGCAAAAGGCCCTGGCATGCCTACCCTCTCAAATAAATACATAAGATATCTTAAAAAGAAAACTCAAAGGGGCTTGTTGGTGTTGGGTGATGGCTACTGACCCCAGGGTCAGTGAACAGCAGCCAGCAAGCCTTGTCTCCACCATAGAAGCACACTTCTCTGGCTGGGCGGCGTCTGTCTGAGCTTGTGCCAGCCAAGGACAGCCTGAATGTTTGCCCTGTTGATTTAAGGTCCACAAATGGCCAATGAAAGTCACTAGCTTGCAAAGCCTGTTGGCTGAGGTTCAATGCCAAGCTGCCTACGTAAGCCTGATGCAAAAAAGTAGTGGAAGTGTCTGCTGCTCATTTGCAGTGGCAAGAGACCCCGCTGGGGCGTGTGTGGGCCTGCGCACGTGCACCGTCCTTTCAGAAACAAGCATATAAATAAATTTTAAAGTTACCTTGGAGCTGGACATGGTGACACATGCCATTAATCTCAGCACTCAGGAGGCTGAGGAAGGAGGATCGCTGTCAGTTTGAGGCCAGCCTGACACTACATAGTGAATTCCAGGTCAGCCTCGGCTAGAGCGGGCCCTACCTTGAAGCCCCTACCCCCCAAAAATGTTACCTTGGATTTTCATCAAAATGTCAGTAACATTTATAGAGAAAACGACAAGGATCTGCTTGGCATGCACACACTCTCTGGGCCTCTGAACGCCCTTCCACAATGCCACTCACTTTATCAGGCTGATGTCCAGCCCAGCAAACGCATTTAGCCCAGGCCGGGCCTCTGTCTCCAGCACCCCTGGATGGAAGCAAGAGGGAGTAGGAGACATTGTCCTGGAATAGGCTCATCGAGAAGTGTGAGTCATTTATGGCAAACGCCTCTGACAGCCCCTAATAACACTGGATCCTTGGAGGGGGCTCGTGGGGATTGGCAACACTGCCTTCCGACAACAGAAGAAATGTGTGGGGTGTTGCCATCCCGGTGCCTGGAGACTGCCCTGGAACTGGGGAATGCATGGTCCTTTCTGGGCATTTGGTGACTGGGTGGGCCTGGGTATTTTTTGGTGCTCTGTGCTAAGAGGAAATTATGACCAGTGACTTGTTCCAACACTTTGAGATATGGCGGCACCCTTTCTCCGAGCATTTTTCAAATACAGACACAGGGCATACGACATTAATTGATGAAGACAGTAACTCTGCCACGGTTAATATCGACTCAGAGACATTAACCTCCTGGCTGAGGGTCTGGGAGTTTTGAAATGCGATCCGCGCAGCAGTAGTTGTTATAATTGTTTTATGTCACATTGACCCGGCATGTTTACGACTTTTAACAATGTCTTTAAAAGTCTAGTGACATCTGCTGAGAGTTTAATTGTGAGTGTAAAAAAAAAAAATCATTAGAAGAATCAAGTGGTCAATTTTCAAGCCCGACCTGGTGGCACTCGCCTCTGATCCCAGCCCTCTGAGGGTGAGATAGCAAGCAGATCGCCATGAGTTCAAGGCCAACACGGTCTACATAGTGAGTTCAAGAACAGACTGGGCTACAGAATGAGACGCTGTCCCAAAAAAAGAAAAGAAATAAGAGAAAGCAATCAATTTTCAAACTGTTAAAAACAACAGAGGGGCCATCGGGAGGTGGGGACTCTGGCGACAAGCCTAATTTAGGAGCGGAGGGGATGGAGGTGACTTAAATGAACCGGGAGAACGAGGAAGGAAGACGGAGGAGAGAAGAAAGCGCCTCCGGAGCCCCAGGGACGCAGGGCAAGGGCGTCCCCTCCCGCCGGAGAGTGTCCTCGGCTCGGAGTCAGGCTGGACACTCCAGCAGCAAGGGCTGGCGCCCCGCTCCCCCCGAGTTCCGTGGGGAAACACGGAGGACCTCCCGGGCACCCCACTTCGAGAGCCCGAGTTTGCGCTCCGCTGGCCGCCACTTTTGTTCTCTGCTCCGGGCGCCCGGCGGCGGCGGGGAGGCAGTGCGCACGCGCGGGGCGGGGCGGGGGCGGGGCTGCCGGCGGGTCCCGGCCACGCCCCCATACCGCCCCGGCCCGTTCCATCCGGGCACTACCGAATTAGCATCGTGCCGAGGCACAACTTTGCCGAGGCCCAGCGAGATCCAGGCGCGCGCGCCGGAGGAAATATAGTCCCTGCCGGCGGGCGGCGGGTGCGGGCGGTGGCGGGGCGCGCCTGCGGGGCTGCGGCGGGGCTCCGGACGCCCGGGGGGGACCATGATCCGGGCCTCGCCGGCAGCCCGGGGACCCGGCACAACTTAGCGGGCAGCCCTAGGAGTTGTCGCCTTTCTTCCCCCTCGCCAGTTCCGCTCTTGATCGGCCGTATCCCTCTTTTCCTGGAGGCCCGGCGGACCCTCGCCCCGGTCCGGCTGCAGCCAAACCTGCACAACTTCCCGGGAGTCCGGGCCAAAGTGAGCGCAAAGTGCTGCCCAAGTTGCCGGGATGGAGCTGCAGAGCCGGCCCGAGGCGCTCGCCGTGGAACTCGCACGCCACCAGGTAGGTGGCCGGGAAGGGAGAGAAGGAGAGGGCCACTGGGGAGTTGGGGCTCCTGGGACCGGAGCCTCGCGTCCTCTCTCTCTTGGTCACAAGGGCCCTTCGCTCGGGCTGGGGTGCCGGGAGCTGGCCGCCTTCTGCAGCCTGCCCCGGGGCTGGGGAAGAGTGCCCAGCACGGGCCCCTCCGGGGTTCCCTCCTCTTCACCCCGTTCCCCCGCGATCCTGCACCGTTAGGAGGTCAAGGGCGCGTGGGACCCGAGCCCGGCATCTTCAGGTCTGCAGACTTTGGGGCGTCGGGAAGGGACCCGTGCTAGAGATGGCCCCGGGGTTCGGGGAGCGCGGACAGGCTCCTCCCGGACTCCCCCTCCGGCTCCAGCCCTGCAACGTTCGCAAAAGTAGTTTTGGCGATTGTCGCTCGGGCGAGCGGGTAGCGTGGCGGCCGGTGGCCGGGCGCTGTTGCGGCGTGCGCCCGTGTATGTGTGTGTGTGTGTGTGTGTGTTGGGGAGATTAGGACGCGACTTGAATATTTATGAGCTTTGCTCGACACGGACTCGCAGTGTTTACTTGGCTCTTTGTTCCTCCCCCCTCCCCCGGCACACGCACTCACACTCACTCGCACATGCACCCCGGCCTGCAAACTTGCACGGCTCGGGGCGCGCCGCCGGGTGGCCTGGGCCCCCGCCCCGCCCCGCGAGCTGCCCCGATGAGGCGGCTGCCACAGGTAAGCGGCACTGCCTCGCCGCGTGTGCGGGACGCGGCCGGGGAAACTTGGGGAGAGCTGCGGTCGGGCCCGGCCTGGGCCACCGGGTGGGGGGCGCGGCCCGCGGCGTTCGGGGCGCACCAGATGCTAAGCCCGCTCCTCCCTCCGTGTTTCCGCAGAACGGCGACCTGAAGAAGCAGCCGCGGATCGCAGCGCTCAGCGACAAACAAGTAAGCCAGGGGGCTGTTTCCCCCCCCCCCACCAAACGCCCCAGGCCAGGGACCAGGGAGGGCCGCCGGGCACTTTGGCAGCACCCTTGAAAAGTGCCAGCGTGCGTGCCACACGCACTGACTCTCGCAGGGGTCTCTCGCCAGCCCTCAAAGTTGCGCCCCCCCCCTTTCTGGAAAGAAAGAGCCGGGTCGCGGTGACCAGGGGGCACTGCCATGCCCGGGTAGTGGCCGAAAAGAGCCGAGCTGCACCTCCGAGGCGCCGGCAGCTCGGCGTCCATTTTGAGTGGTGGACAGACATGTTTTTGGAACGTGGACATTCCCCCGACTCAGTGTTCCCACTCCCCGGTGCGGTAGGAGAGGGGCCCCAGTCATTTGGGCCTGCACCCCAAACTACTTGGAAGCCATTTCTGGGCTGCATGACAAACCTGGTTTTGAAAAGGGGCCGCCCCCTCCCTTTCCCTCTCCTCGACCGGCTTCACTTTTTATTCTTGGAACCTGAAGCCAGCTCCCGGGGAACAAAAGAAAGGCGCCCCCGGGACACCCCGCTTCTGCTCCAACTTTGACCTCTGGGCGCTTTCGGGGTAGATGGGGGAGTCCCGAGCACCTCATGCCGGGTGTGGGTGGGTGGGGTGCGGACGCGGCCCCCTCGGGGAGGAAAAGTTGTCCATTGTGACTTAGTTGCGCTGAGCTCAGCGCTCTGGGTTTCAGCACCACGAACAGATGCCGGAGCCCGGCCGGCCGCGCGCCCCCGCGCCCCTCCCCCTCCGCGCCCCCCGCGCGCCCCCGCGCCTTCCCCGCCGCCGAGCCGAGAACTTTGAGCCGCGCAGCCAATCGCGCGCCCGGGGCTCCGAGACGGCGGGGAAGGGGGGGCGGTGCCCCGGCCCGGCCCGCCCCTCCCCCCGCGCGCCCCGCCTCCGCCCCCCGCCCGCGCCCCCCGGCATCGATCGCGCTTCCTTCGGAATGCCGCCCGCCCGCCCGCACCAAACTTGGGCAGCTCGGAGCCCCCCCGCCCCGGCCGCCCCTCCCCCACGCCGCCCCCGCGGCCCCGGCGCGCGCGCCGCCGCTCCACCCCTCCGCCCCGGGAGGGGGCTCGGCGACCTCCGCGCTCCCGCCGAGTCTTTAAAGTTGAGAAGTGGAGGGAGGGGGCCGCGGGCAGGATGGCTGCTCCCGAGGGCTGACGCCTGCTCAGGGCGCCCGGCTGGGGACCGATGCGTCAAGTCCTTCCCGCCGGTGCCGCCCCCCCCCTCCCCGCCCCCCGCCGGCTGCGCGCCCCCCGGCCCGGAGTGGAAGCTTCCATTCCCGCCGGAGGGGGGCTGGCGCGGCCCCGGCCGAGTCGAGTCGAGTGGAGTCGGGGAGTTCGCGGGGGGAGGGGCCCCAGGCTCGCCATTACCATTTTGATTGCTTCGATGCCATTTTTGGAGGGGGAGGGGGAGGGGTTGGGAGACCCTTCTCGGTGGAGCACAAAGATGTTTAATCACTGTGGGGAATCAAATCAGATACTTTCCTAGAAAAGAAAGACCGAAAGAAGAGAGAAGAGAGACAGAGAGAAAGAAAGAATGAAAGAAAGAAAGAAAGAGAGAGAGGGAGGGAGAGAGAAAGGGAAGGCACCACCACCAGCACATCGGCGCGGCGGGCTGGAGCCCGGGGCGCTGAGCGCTTCCCGGGAAGTTGACGACTCCGGGGCTCCGAGTAGACGGCGGAGGAGAAGAGCCGGTCGCCCGCGGCTCCCGGCGACAATGTCCTTTATGAAAGCGCTCCGTGGCGGAGTTTGACTCCGTAGTGGCTCTTCCAGGCTTCGGCGTGCTCGTTTCTTCTGTATTGTGGCAGCTGTTTCCAGGCCGTTTACATTTTCACGACCGCAGCAGATGAGTAGGTGTTTATTATCCGGCCTGCCGGAATTAAGATCAGGCTGGAAAGGAACCTTTGAGAGTCCCCGATGGCTTGAAAGTGGAGGTGCCCCTGGGGGAAGGAGCTCTCCCACCCCTCCTCGCGAAGGAACTGTCTGTCCCCCTCCATCTTTTCTGCGTGTGAGTGCTTGAAAAGAAAGGGGACAAGAAAACTTTTGTTCTCTGGCCTTTAAAACATGTTTCTCTTTCAGATGGCTAAAAATAACATCTGGTCCGCAGCCTGGGTTTGGCCCTCAGAACTTGTGTTTGTGACTGCAACTGTGTTGGTTTTCCGTTTCCCTTTGTGGCATTTTATGTAACAAGGGCTCATAAAAGAGGGAGGGGAGGGCCCCAGCGGCCGGCTTCAGCTTGCTGATGGACTCGCCCGGGGCCCGCGCGGGCTGGGGACGCCTCCCCGGCTCACCTGCGCGGCGAGCTGGGTGCATTTCACTTTCTGGGCTCTGCTGTCCTCGGGAGACGCTGGTGCTCACTGGCGGCTTGGCTTGGCTGGGGGCAAGTCATCGAACGGGATCCGAGGTGACTGAGCCAGGGCTTTGAGGAGTCTCAGCTTGGACACCCCAAAGCTTGCCCTAGGAGGAGCTGCCGTGCAGGAGGGAGGATAAAAGAACCCACAAAATTTGTGTGTCAGAGATAGCTTTTGCTTTTTAGTTCAACAGAAAAAAAAATTAAAGATAGGATTCCTCTGTAGAGTTACTTAGGAAAAACATCTCCACCTCAGGAGATGTTTTTCTCTTCTGCCCCCATTTGGAACACCAGATATAAAGGTTAAGTTTCAATTAAAAGTGCACATTCAGATGGCAAACTAGATAGTAAAATGAACGATGGCCCCATTATCCACCTCCGATAGACTACAATAGCAGGATATCAGGGCCCAGCCATCAATTTCCCGTTCGTGCCCTTGGCAAGGTTTTTCTTTCTTTCTTTTTCTTTTCCCTCCAGTTACTTCTAGGGACAAATGTGGCAAGGACTCATGGAAGTAAAGTAAATGGTTGGTCAGAAGTAGGTAGATACATTTTATGTCATTTTCCTCCCACCATGGGGATCTAGGGGTTAAACAGAACTAACTACCTGTTCAGGACCTTGCATTTTGGAAAGGGAGTTCTCTTTCCTTTGGGGTGTGTGTGTGGGGGGGGGGAGGATAGGGAGTTGTTGGGAGCAGCTTGGAAGAGGACAGACTCCTCTTTAAAAAAAAAAAAAAAGAAACAGAAGACATTGTGTGAAACCTTGATTTGTGGCCCCAGCGGTTTCCTGCCGTAACTTTGCAGCATGGGCAGAGAGGCAGTAACATTTTCATCTGAACTGTCAAGCAACAAGCACTTGGTGTAATAGACCCAACACACTTCTGGAAGCTCCACTCCCCACCCTTGGAGTTTCTGCACAGTGTTCAGATGCTATGCGTGGTCTCTTCTGGCTTCTTGCGGTCCCGCTGGAGCAGAGTTAGAAGGGCCTCTGACCTGCCATTCATGCTGGGGTAGCCTGGTAGAGAGGCCCCGGAGATGAACTTGGGGCCTGGTGCACTGCCCGATCCGCGATTTGATGGACTGTGGATATCAAGGGGCTGTGCTTAAGTGCAGCAATAAAAATCCGTCTTTTTGAAAGAGATACATACGGGGCCTTCACCCGGGCCCTGAATCATGTTCTGAGTTACTCGCTGCCGTCAGGCACGGAGGCTCTGCTGGGAGGTTTCCACCTGAAGATGCTTACTGGCTTCATTCCAAGAGCACCCAACCCCCAAGGTGGTCAGCTCGCGGCCACAGGAAGGTCGTCCCAGCCTGCTCACTTCCAAGAGCGGACGTCCATCTTCCTCCTGGGAGTGCTGGTCCTTGTTCTTGAAACAAGAGATTGGGACTGGTCAGCACCTAGACCTACACTATGACCTGAGCCCTTCCCAGAGACCTACTTTCCACTGTCCACCACCCTGGACTTACTCAGTGTTGTCCTTCCCCAGAGGACTGTAGAAGATGCCTCCCCCCCCCGACCTCCACACCATTGAGAAACAACTCACACATCCCAATCACCCGTGCAACGTTTGATGGCTTTCCCGAGTCATCGCTGCCATCCATTTGAGAGCAGTTTCATTACCTTGAAGCCATTCTGCTGTCACTGCTCCTCTGGCTTCAAGCCACTTGTCATCTACGTTCTGTATGTGGAGTGGCTTGTTCTGAACCCACATGATGCAACTACGTGTGTGTCCCCATCACATGAAATAACTATGGGTGTCCCCATCACATGATGATGTAACTACGATGTGTGCATACATTTCCTCCTGTGCTTGCCTGCTTTTGCTCTCCATAAGGGTCACCCATACTGCAGTGTGTATCATTGCTTTGTTCCTCCTCTTTCTTTTTAAGATTTTATTTTTATTTATTTGAGAGACAGGGGGAGGGAGAGGGGGGGAGAGAATGGGTATGCCAGGACCTCTAGCCACTGCAAACGAACTCCAGATGCATGTGCCACTATGTGCATCTGGCTTACGTGGGACCTGGAGAATCGAACCTGGGTCCTTAGGCTTCGCGGGCATGTGCCTTAACTGCTAAGCCATCTCTCCAGCCCCATTCCTCCTCTTTCTTATTTTTGAGACAGGATCTCGTGTAGCTCAGGCTCTTACTATGTAGCCGAGGTTCAGCATGAGGATCAACAGATCCTCCTATCTCTACCTCCCATGAGATGGGACTACACCAGGTGTGCACTACCATGTCCTGTTTACTGGATGCGATGCTGGAGATGGAACTCAGGTCTTTGTGCATTCAAGGCAAGCACTCTTGTCTACCGATGGCTAAATAGCCTGTATGTGGACACATTTTGTTTAACTGTTTGCCTGCCGGCGGACATGTGTGTGGGTGGGCTCTCCCTTTCAGCAGAAATCTGCCCATCCTAGTAGGTTCATTAGAGTGAGTGTTTTATACTTGGACACAGCCCTCCATGGCCACCCATTGCTCTCGGATAAAACCTAAAGGTATGCTCTGCTGTTAGTCCTGTGCAGGGCCGTCCTCCTCCCTCCTCTTGGCAGTGGGCTCTTTGTGACAACTCTTTACACCCCAGCACCTCACTGCCTCTGGGGTGTAGGGTCTCTCATCTGCTGTGGTCTCGCATGCCCACCATCACTTCACTGGCTCTTCTTGCTGGGCTGTGTGCAGGCGTCCACTCACCACCCCCCCTTCCCTATGTTCTGGCGATGGGAGGGGATTAGCAGTGATGATCTGATGGTCCCAAAGGGCCCTAGCTCTGGTGGGCAGGGAATGAGTGGTAGATATAAGAACTATGTCTTTGAAGTGAGTTACTACGGAGATGAATGAGACCAGCTCTTCATCCCCACGAACACAAGAGAGGGTGAAACATGGACCTTCCGGAAGTGGGGGTGAAATGGTGTTGTGGGAACACCTGCATTGTTTCTGTCCTGAGGATGGCTTCTAGATGAGGTTGCCTGGCTCATGTGTCATCTCAGGACTGAGATGTGACCAGGTGAAGCTAGCGGCCAGGCTTGCTGGAGGAAAAGGGCCCAAGTAGAACCTGCTGGGGGGAGGCAGGGGTGCTGACAGTTCAAATTCCAAGAGAGGAGAGAGCCACAGCTGGGCAAGAGCAAGGAAAGCGCCCAGTGCGGGGCGAAGGGCTGCACTTGGTGCCTGCGGTGGGGCAGAAGGGTGTGTACTGTGGTGTGAGGGTAGTTCCTGGGGGGCTGTGGGGGAGGCTGAGCTCCTTGGTGGGTGAACTACGGTGCTGTTTGTCCATGTGGGAAGTTCCTGCAGTGACAACATGGCCTATGTATTACCTGGGGACCAAGAGCCTGGGTGATCAGCGCATGATCCAGTCGGGAGGGTGAGGCTCCAGCGGGACCTGCCTCTTGCTTAAAGCTGAGATGTTAGTGGGTCACTTACTGAGGCCTCCAGGAACTCTGGGCAACTGCTCAGTTAAAAAGAAGTAAGTGTGTGTAACATACATGTTTATACATACCTGTACTTACCAGTTACACTTTTGTTATTTTATTGACCATCGTGTATAGAATGATAAAATATCTTTGTGTTGATAATGTGAAGGCAGTGTGAAGACTATGTGTAAAATCATCTCAAGATTATTTCTAAAATGAGAGGAAAGATCTGATTTTGAAATCAGGAAAATAGTTACTACTCTTCTATGAAGTAACCGCTAAGGGATAAAGGAGAATTTCACCTGTTTTTATCTTTTTTTGGGGAAAGACTCTTCCTCTATAGTCCAGGCTGGCCTCAAACTCTTGCGCTCCTTTTGCCTCAGCCTCCTGAGTGCTGGGGTCATATGTGCAAAGCCCACACCACTGGTAATTCTGCTTCAAAGTTTCTGCCGTAACAGCAGCAGAGCCTGTGGGGCGGGACAGGTCTGAACCCTCTGAAGCTCATGTGTACCCATCCCGGGGGCCAGTGAGTGCCAGTCCTGAGGCATGTTTGGTCACAGTTTTGTGCATACACATGACTGTTGTACGCATTAACATATTTCTCAGACACAGGTAGATGTGCCATTCTTACTGTCCCTAAACTTGGTTCTCAGCTTGGCATAGCATTGTGGACCTCTGCTAGAAATAACTCCAGTTAGTGCTATGGTCACTTAGGGGGCTCTCACCTATCACTGGTGATGTGGAGGTCATGGGGTGCTATGGTTTTAGCAACAGTGATACTTCATTTTATAAGAATGCACCTTTTTTTTGGTGTGTATGGTATGTGTGTTGTATGCACACGTGTGTGGTGTATGTGTGCCCGTGGAGACCAGGGGAAGATACAGGTTCTGTCCCCTATCATTTCTGTGCCTTATTTCCCTAAGACACAGTCTCTCATTCTGTGAGGTTGCGCGGAGCTCCGGTCTTCACCCGCTCAGCACTGGGTCACAGGCATGTGTCACCATGCCTGGCTTCTCACCTGGGCGACAAGGATCAAACTCAGGTCCTCATGACTGCACAGCGGGTACTCTTAACCTGGAACCATTTCCCCGTCACTTCCGCAACCTTTCAGGACACTTGTGTGATCTCTGCTCACAGCTGTTCTCGTACCTCCAAGCAGGCGTTGTCTACCTGTCCCTTGATGCCCAAGCGAGGTATTGGCATGAGATACTTGGCCCCCAGCCGCAAAGGGGACAGCATGC
Organism: Dipus sagitta; assembly: GCA_036346955.1. NCBI lineage: Eukaryota > Metazoa > Chordata > Mammalia > Rodentia > Dipodidae > Dipus > Dipus sagitta. The sequence continues at coordinate 3,246,827 of CM070777.1, read as the reverse complement.
TGTCATGAGGGCTGGGGGACAGATCTGAGGCGGGGATGTTTGCACTAGAGGAGGAGCCGTAGGCACGCTGCAGGTGCGCACACAGCCTCGGCCGGCTGCTGAGTGCTCTCAGGAGGCTGATTCTTCCTGATGTGAGCCTGCTCCCAGACCTCGGATCTGTTGGGCTGGCGAAGCTACTGTGCTGGACAGCCCAGAGAAAGGCAGTTTCCCAGAGTCAGAGCGCAAGGGGTCCCCAAGAAAGGACTTGCCCCTTCTGTCTGTTAGCCTCAGGCATCGGTGTCCTCTCCAGCCAGCGTCCGGTGTCGTCACACCGTCAGGGGGCAGACATCATCAGGCGGAAGAGCAGAACCTCGCCCCCAAATCCTCGTGCCCTAGCTTTCTGCTCTGGCCAAGTAAACCTAGCGAAGGCTTTCTGCCTCTAACGCAGCCTGAAGGGTCGGCGAGGCCTCCGCCAGTGGCCGCTGGGGGTTGCGGGCAGTGGCTGGGTGGGAGTACCGGGACACCACAAGTCAAGGTGGACTGCGAGGAGAGCTGCTGCTTTGCTGTGAGGTTTGCCTGGACCACAAGAAGTGCATTGTTGCTTGGCCTGTTCAGGGGCCATCCTTCTCTCTGGGAGGTGTCCTGTCACGTGGGAAAGGCTGTTGCTGGTGATGGTGCTGATGGCGGCATCTTTTCGACTAGTCCCAAGAACTCGCTTTGATATTTTAGCTGCTTAAGGCACCTGCTGTCAGAGCTGTGCCGCTGATTTCAATTAAGTCTGGGTGTTTTCAGTGCGATGACGCCGATCATAGTGTTGGTAATCCCAGGATGCCTCATTAGAGCTGCTGGCGATGAGGATGACTCGCCCCTGCTACTGAGCAGTGCCATCTCCAGACCGCTGCCTCTTCAGGAACAGCGTCGTGGGCTCCGGCCGCTTTACTTCACTTGTGTGAGCTGGTGTTTGACATGGCAGCATGCCACAGTCCTGGGGTCCCTTCCTTAGCGGTGCAGGGTCTCTGGTCACCTGAGGGGGCAGGTCCAGAAGATTTGTTGGGGTGTCTGCTAGTCCATCTCTCTCTTCTCCATGCAGAGCTGCTCTGAAGCCCTCTAACTCATCTCTGAGAAGCTGGTACCAGAGAAGCACAGGTTTTCAAACTGGGCAGTTAGAGCTCTAAACTAGCTCTGTCCTTGGATGGCTTTCATTCTGGTCCTGGGTGGTGGTCTCCAGTTTGGAATCTTGGGACCCTGGACAGGGAAATTGGAGGTCCAACAGCAGAGTGCAGGGTACCAGTCAAGAAGTGGTTTACAGAGTCAATGAGACGGTGCTGTAAGCTCTGGGCTCCACCATCCTTGTGGGCTGCGTGGTCAGGAGCCACAGCGTGCCTGTTGGACACTGGTGCTGTCGTGCCCCTTCAGGCTCTCCCGTCCATTGCAGTTGTGTTCAGGAAGAAGTCAAGGCTCAAAGGGTCTCAGTGTCTTGTGGAGATCACACAACACAGTGAGTGGAGATGTTTGGGTCTTAGCTCTCAGCTGCCTAATGTATTTTTTTTAACTTTTTATTGACAACTTCCATATGATGGACAATATAACATGATTATAATTCCCTCCCACCACCCTCTCTTTTCCCCTTTCCTGTCCCAAATCCTCCTTCCACTAAATCTCTTCTTTCCTCTCTTCTGTTTTGATGTCATCGTTTTTCCTCCTATTCTGTAGCTCTCGTGTAGGTAGTTGTCATTCACTGTGGGGTCTGTAAGTGCCAGCACCCCTTTGTGTCTGGAAGATTGCATTGCAAAGCACTCCTCCCCTTCCTTTTGCATTCTTTCCGCCACCTCTTCTGCAATGGCCCTTGAGCCTTGGAGGGTGTGATGGAGATTCTCAGTGCTGAACACTCCAGTGTCACTTCTCAGCCCTTTGTTGAGTTTTTATCTTAACTCATGTGCTGGCTATGAGGGCAGAAAGGCAGTGCTTTATGCAAAGAATGTGAGAAGCTGAGTGTGGAAGGTGACACAGATTAAAGCGAGTGGAGTCTGTGTCAGACATGACTCCCTCCCCCCCATTCCCTTACTAATAAGTGGCCATTCGTGTGATTCTCCTGGGAATTTTTCTTGATAGTAGAAAGTTCTAGAACTTTCAAGGAGCCAGGCACGGTGGCTTACATCTTTAATCCCAGCACTCTGGAGGCAGAGGTAGGAGGATTGCTATGAGTTCAAGGCCACCCTGAGACTACGTAGTGAGTTCCAGGTCAGCCTGGCCTAGAGTGAGACCCTACCTCGAAAAACAAAACAAAACAAAGCTAGAACTTTCAAGGGATCTGAGCAGAATCTGTCTTTGTCCTGACACTTGCCTGGCCCCCCTGGTTCCAGGTGGGGAGTGTATGGCAGGCCGGGTCAGGAGAGAGACTGCAGTGCAGGGGCCCAGGTAGCCCGCCTGGGGTGGGCCAGCCTCAGCCGGTCCCTGTGCTGTGTGATGAGCCCTGGCACCTGCCCTCCTGCCCCCGCCCTCTCTGTGTTCCCGTGGCGCTGGCCTGAGGGCCCTGGGCAGTGCTGGGTGCTGCTGTTTCCTTTTTTACAGTATCACTGACTTTATAATGTTTGGCTTTAAGGTGGATCACCTTCTTGTTTTGAAATAACTTCTATTTTCCAAAGGAACAAATGTGCTTTCTTAAGAATTTTTTCCTGGCGGGCATTTATTGTGAGGTAGCACTCTGGTGTGGGGAGAAACTGCTGATGCGGCTTCCTTCTGCCGGCCAACAGCAGGCAGCCCGGCTCTCAGGTGGACTGCACTTTGATTCTGGGTTGGCCCTTATGCAGGTCTTATTAAGACACAGGAGGAAGCTACCCAGCCATGGGGTGGGGGTGGGGGTTACTTTTTTTTTGAGTCAGGGTCTCACTCTAGCCAAAGCTGATCTAGAACACACTCTGTTCAAGGCCAAGGCTGTCCTTGAACTCAAAGCAATTCTCCTACCTCAGCCTCCCAACTGCCGAGATTGAAGGCATGAGCCACCATGTCCAGCTGGAATATACTTTTTTGTCCAGGATAGAATTGAACCCTCAGCCAAAAGAAGCACCTGTCTGGGCCCTGGTCTCAACGGGCAGAGCGTTGCTGCTCCGACAGGGTCCTGAGGATGCGTGAGGCCTCAGGTCTCACACACCGGCTGTGGTTCCCAGCAGTGCAGTGCGGTTGAGTGCAGGAGCTGCCACCGAGCGGAGAGCTGGCTGCCCCGTGAGCCTAGAGGCGCTGCGGCATTCTGTGGGGACAGAATCCTCCCAGCTGCTTTTGGTCTCCACACTCCCATGTGTTCAGAGCTGGGACTGGGGGCTAGACTCGGCAGAAATTGAGGTTATATGTACCCCAGAGTCCTCTAGACGTGGTCAGTGGCTTAAGGGGGTGAGCAACCAAAGGGAGGTAGATGTTAGAGGACACCTCACCTTACACAGGGCTAACTGAGGACACAGGTTGAGGTGAGCAGAAAGATCCCACCCACTATACTGTGGCCTGGAAAAAAGCTTCCTATGTTTATTTCCACAAAGGGATTTGATTTGCTGAAGTTTTCTATCAGAACCTGCCTGCACTGGAGGGTGGCCCCTTCCAGAAGAAGTGTTGGGTCCTACATGGGATGTCCTTGTGTGCTATCTATCAGTAAGGACTCCAAGGAAGGGTCCCAGGTGGCCCTCTAGAGGGTCTCAAAGAGGTTCTTAGATGCCCAGGGCAGTTGGCTGTCAGTTTACACAATTCAAAAGCAGACCACCTGGCCAGGCCCCTTTGTTCTGGAACCCAGGGACTCATTCCTCACATAACCTTGGCAGGCCTCTACCCCCCAAGTGTAGACTGTGGATGCAGATGGATGCATGCATGGGCTGAGTGACCAACAGTGCAGGGCACGCCCTTTGATTCATCAGGGACACAGAAACTAAGCTGCAGACCTGCTGATTCAACAGGTCACACCTGGAAAGAGTCCTGGCGGAGGACAGTGTCAGTACAAAGTGGGAATTACCGGGAGGCTAGAGGAGGTGCTGACTGAACACTGTCTGGATTGGAGTAGTTGGGGACCCCCACTTCACCCCTGCAGAAGTGGCCCTGATAGGAGAACTGGGACCAGGCCAGGTATTTCTCCCTGATACGGAAGTCTGGGTTCTGAAATCCTAAAGTCTCTGGGGTTCTTTGATGGCCAAATGACAATCCAGGTTCCCAGACTTAAGCAGGGAAGACAGATCTCAGCATTGCCCTGTGACCTGGCCGCATGGAGCTCTACCACCAGGTGTGCTTAGTGAAGCCTCCTGCTGTGTGAATGAAGCCGAGGATGCTGCCAGGAGGGAGACTGCTGCCGGTGGATGTGACTGACTTCTAACCTCCCTGACTCCCTGCGCCTTCCTCATCCCGGGCCTAGCCGGTGTGGGCAGTCACCTGACCTCTTGACCAGAGAGTGTTATTCTTGTTCTGGCCTCGCTCCCTTGATGGCGCCACCATGCTGACAAGTGCCTAGTAGTGTCTCCCTCCCTCACCTCTTGTCCTGTGATAGCATCTCACCTGGGGCTCCCTACAGAGCACTGGGGCTGTTTTGCTGGGGCTCTGCCACCATGGGTTCTAAGATGTACGGAGTCTGCGTTGTGTCCTCAGTTCCCAGGTTTAACGATTACGCTGCCCTGGTGAGAGTCCATGAGGTGAACACATTCAGCCACATAGCCAGAGAGCTGTTAGGGTTCTTCCAGGGTGTTTGTCTGTCATTTAGATAAACATATTTCTGCAGCTCCCAGCCCCTACCCGATGCTTTGGCCCAAGTCAGTTTCTTGCTGAAGTTATGTTATTAATGTGCTCTGCTGAGTGGACGTGAATGGGCAGCGTAGCCTCTACTACGGATCTAATTACAAACACTAGGGACAGCACCAAATAAGCCGCCTTGGAAGGAAGGAGAGCCTGGCAGCCAGGGCTGACGCAGTCTTTAATGAACTTCTTTGGTACTTGTATCTTAGCAACACATTTTATTACATCCCCGTGCGGCTGGACCTGCGCACTAATTTATCCCCCCTCCCACCAGCCCCCACTCCCGTGACTCGAGGGAAGAACGTACCCGCCGCTTTCCCTTTCCCAAGGCCGTGTTTGCCTCTCCCCGCTTTGTTTAATGGATGGGAAAGACAGTCATGGTCCTGGGGGCCGGGGCCTTGCTGGCTGGGGAGAGACTCACGGCAGGGATGTGGTCCGGGCTCATGCTGAACTGTGCCCCGTGCTCCCCTGGACTTGGGTGTTTTCTCTGGACATGGCGATGGAAGTGGGGACGTGTGTAACTTTTGCCTCCTCCTCATCAGCTTGTAAGTGGGGAGTCGAGACAGAGAAGCTCCTGTTGGATGAAGCAGATGCAGGGTCCCACCAGGGAGGAGAGGAGAGGATGGACTGGGGAGCTGGCCTAGGGCTGCTGCTGAGTCTGGGGATCTGGACCAGTTACTGTCCTCTGATCCTCAGATGTGCCTTCGACCTTTTCCCTTTGTGACATGCCCCAGCTTCTTTAACATTGCCCACAAACTTTCATTGCCGTAAAATGTATACAAGCTTGGCCACCTTATCATTCTTAGGCCTACAGTCCAGGGACGTTAGTCCATGCACGTTGTGTGTGACCGTGATCACAATCCACCTTCAGAACTCGGCATCCGCTAGGGCTGAGCTCTGCCCTCATTCAACTGCCCAGCCCCCCTCCCAGCTCCTGGCAGCCCCGGCCTACCTTCGGCCTGGACTGGACTATTCCAGGGACCTTGCGGTAGAGTCACATGCGTGACTTCTTTGGCTTATCTCACTTAGCACGTCGTCCAGGCTCACCCTTGCAGCACGCACTAGAATTCCTTCCTTTTGAAGGCTGAATGTGATGTGTGGATGGACTACTTTGTGGACAGCCATCAGTGGATACAGGTTCCATCTGCCTTTTGGCTCTTGTGATGACCGGTGCTGTGAGTGTGGCGTAGGAGTGTCTGTCTCCTGTCCTGGGTGTGCGCCCAGTGGCAGAATTGCTGCAATGCACTTTTGCTTTTCCTCCTGGACAAACTCAGGGGAGAGAAGTCCAAGCAGTGGCCACCTTCCATGAGCTAGCATTCTGTTACTAAGCTGTACTTTTCCTACTTTTATTATTTACTTTTGTGTGTGACGTGTGTATGGGTGTGTGCACCATGGCGCACACGTAGAGGGAAGAGGACAGCCTTGGGAGGACTGTCCTCTCCTTCCCTCCCCTTTTAAGGCAGGCTCTCTCTCTTGCTGCTGCCTTATGAGCTTCTGGATTCTCCTGGCTTCACCTCCCATTGCCATCGATGCATTGGGGTTACAGATGTGTGCACCACTTTGTATCTGGGCTTTTGTGGGCACTGAAGAGGATTGAACGCAGGTCAGCAGGTGTGCAAGCAAGTGCCTTTAACAGCTGAGCCATCTCCCTGGTCCAAGAGCCATAGGTTTGAGTTACTGCCTGCCAGGGAATTTGTGTACATCCCAACTGGCTTCTTCTGGAAGGTCTCCTCCACCCTGTGGGTGTGGGTATGGGAGGAAATGGACACGAGCTGGTGCCTTGCCACAGCATGGCTTCTTTTATGTGCACTGAGGGGATCTGGTGATGTCCACTGATGTCCCACTAGAGGTCCACATTGACATGGAAGACATGACTGTGGTGTTTGTTCATACCCCGTGTGATTGATGTCACAGTTCTCCATGACGATCGCCACAGGTGTGGAGCTGGTCCCCCGTGTCCTCTCATTCACCCGAACAATAGCATTTGTGTGGCAGTGTCTCAGGTGGTGACAGGTGCTTCCATGTGTGCTCACCCATTGAAATGCCGCATTTCATGAATGAAAACACCAAGGTTGAAGGGCTGATGAGCTCTGTGTGTGTGTCTATCTCTTGCTCCCACCTCTTTCCCTCCCTCATCAGACATCAGTGCATGGATCATAGATAGAATAGGATCTGGCCAACCTCAGAATAAGGAGGACCCGCTCATGGTCAAAGTTGTCCAGGCCTTGCTTTGGGGCCCAAATAGTGGGAACAAGCACGTGGGAACTCCTGGAGCTCTTACTGGGCCCTTGCCAAGCTTAACTGGAAGCAGTGTCTTGGGATACCGTCTCTGCAGAGCACCAAGGCCACTTGGAAGGCTCTGTGGATGCACTGTCCATGCCTCTCAGGGTGGTGACAGGTAGTAGGCTCTGGTGCTCTGGGCTCAAAGGGCCCGGAGATTGTTTTCTTCAACCCTGGGCTAGACAGCTCTCCATGACAGCATCTCATGCATCCTCGTCCCCACCTTCAGCCTGCTTTACCTCCTGTCTTGGTTTCCTGCCTCTGCAGCTCCCCTTCTCCACTCCTGGCAGTACTCACCTGGAAGAGTGCGGCAGCCTCTGGAACAAGCTTTCTTCCTCCAGCATCTGCCCTGCACACTGCCACTCCTGTGCTTCTAGTTTGACCTTCATGTGTTTAAATTCCATTGCCAACTCCCCACTACTTACGGTGGTCATTCCAAGTGCTTTCTTAGCCCTCTTGCTTGGGCGTGAGTCCCAGAGAGGAAAAGCTGCTAAGCTAGAGGCTGCACCAGGGCCTAGAGTCCACCTGGTATCTTTCCTCTGCCTCTATCTATGGGACCATGTTGGAGACACTTGGGGTTCTGGAGAGCACAGCTCAGAAGCCAGTAACTTGAGGAGTCAAACCTAAGCATGTGTGCAGTGGACAGATGGGCCTGTCATGATCTGGCCTCAGGTTTATCTTGACCAGTCTCCCTTCTTCCTAACTACTGGGTTTTGTTTTGTTATTTTGGTTTTTTGAAGTAGGGTCTCACTCTGGCCCAGGCTGACCTGGAATTCACTATGCAGTCTCAGGCTGCCCTCAAACTCACTGCCTCTCAAGAGCTGGGGTTAAAGGCATGTGCCACCACACCCAGTCAGCTTCTTCTCCTGACACAGAAGTGTTGGCTGTCTTCCAGTCACTGGACTTGTGCCCGTGAAAGTTCTCCCACTTGAGTTGACCTTTTTGTTGTTGTTGGTGTTTTAATAAGACCCAGGATCTATGTGAAGGCACAAAGCTTAAATTATCTTCTTACCTCCTGAGAAGGGCCCTCTGGGTTCACCTGGACTGGATTGTGTGGTGGTGGCAAGCATGGTAGTGATGCTGTTGATGGTGACCATGATGGTGATGGTGGTGGTGATGGTGGTGGTGTGGTGACCGTGATGGTGGTGATGGTGGTGTGGTGATCATGATGGTGATACTGTTGATGGTGACCATGATGGTGATGGTGGTGGTGGTGTGGTTGACCATGATGGTGGTGATGGTGGTGACCATGATGGTGGTGTGGTGGCCATGATGGTCATGCTAATGGTGGTGGTGACCATGCTGGTGGTGGTGGCCATGATGGTGATGGTGGTGGCCATGATGGTGGTCATGATGGTGATAGGAGTAATGACCATGGTGATGATGGTGGTAGTGACCATGATGGTGATATGTGGTGATGGTTATGCTGGTGGTGACTGTAATGGTGATAAAGAGTGTGCGATGTTGGTTTTGATGGTGGTAATGATCGTGATGGTGAGGTCGTTTGTGATAGTTATGGTGATAATAATGGTGATGGTATTGGCTATGGAGCTCACAGTCGCAGTGGTGATGATGATAATTCCAGGGCTGGTGGCAGTGACCTCCAGGTACTAACTACTTGCATGGCTGTGTTTTCTAAGCTGCCTGGCTGTTGTAACACATCCTTGTGAGGAAGGGTTACATTACCCCATAGAGGAAACAGCTTTCACTTTTGTGAATTCTTAATCCGCTGGGATCTGGAACATAGCCATGTGGCAGATCACACTGAGCTGCCGTGTCCTGTCAGGGAGGCAAGGTGAGGGTAACCTGCATCTGACACAGAAGCACTGTGAGCGGTAGGAGTGGAAGTGCCTCAGACCCTGGGGATGCGGTACTCCGTGTGTCTGTGTACAGGAGAAGTAACAGCTTTTAAGAGTCGCGTAGTCACTGAGTCCCAAGAAAGGAACTGTGCTGTTTTCCCAGAAGGAAGCCCTCCCGAGAGCCCCTCAGAGCTAATGGCAAGATAACTGAAGCCCCACATCCCTTTAAAGATGCTTATGTGACATTTTTCTGGCAAGCACATCTGGTGCTTTTGCCATTGTTTTTATGACACTTGCTGTCATTTAGTTGGTCCAACACATACCAGCTGAGTGTCGTGGATGCTGTGATGTCGCAGCTCTAGTGGCTGTCCGTCAGGATCGCTGAGGCTCCAGACAGAAATAACAGCAATGGGGTATGTCTTAATGTGATTTTTCTTAGGAAAAAAAAAAAAAAACCCTCTAGAACAATCTTCCCACCCCACAATTTAAACTAATAAATTCTGGAGCAAAATGTAGATACAAACAAGCAAATGTAGTGTCATCCCTCCTAACAACTTCTTCTCATAGAGTGACTCTCCAGTATGTCCCTCACTCACCATAGAGACGCATCACTCAGGGTACCTTAGCACCTGCCCATGAAGGTCTGTCCCTGCATCATGTTGGCTCTGTCTGCCCGTAAGTGCCTAGGGCCTCTCCACCACCAGGGGTCACAATCTCCACACTGGGTGCTGGGCTCTATAAATGGCTGTCCACTAGATTCTGGCTCTAGTTGAGGTAAGCCTTTTGCTTGCACACCTAAAAAAGTGAGTAGGGCTAAATGGTCCTGTTTCTTCAACCCTTGTCTCTTGAGATCTTGACGGTGGTGAATATTACGATGAAAGAGATGGTAGTGATGGTGATAGATTGTGATATGATGGAGATGGTGATGATGATGGTGATGGTGTTGATGGTGTTGGATGGGAGATGGTGGTGACAGAGATGATTGACAAAGAGGATGATCATGATAATTGATTGATAGAGATGGTGATCATGATGATTATTGATAGAGATGGTGTTGATGGTGATGATGATGGACAGAGATGGTGGTGATGATGATGGATAGAGATGGTGGTGATGGTGATGATGATAGATAGAAATGGTGGTGATGGTGATGATGATAGATAGAGATGGTGGTGATGGTGATGATGATAGATAGTGATGGTGGTGATGGTGGTGATGATGGATACGGATGGTGTTGAAGGTGATGATGATGGATAGATATGTTGCTGATGGTGATGATGATGGATATAGATGGTGGTGATGGTGATAATGATGGACAGAGGTTATGCTGATGGTGATGATGACGGATAGAGATGGTGGTGATGGTGATGATGATGGATAGATATGTTGCCGATGGCGATGGTGATGGATATAGATGGTGGTGATGATGATGGATAGAGATGGTGTTGAAGGTGATGGTGATGGTGATAGATTGTGATATAATGATGGAGATGATGATGATGGTGTTGATGGAAGATGGTGGTGACAGAGATGATTGACAGAGATGATGTTCATGATAATTGATTGATAGAGATGATGATCATGATGATTATTGATAGAGATGGTGTTGATGGTGATGATGATGGATAGAGATAGTATTGAAGGTGATGATGATAGAGATGGTGTTGAAGGTGATGGGGATAGATTGTGATATAATGATGGAGATGGTGATGATGATGGTGATGGTGTTGATGGTGTTGGATGGGAGATGGTGGTGACAGAGATGATTGACAGAGATGATGATCATGATGATTATTGATAGAGATGGTGTTGATGGTGATGATGACAGATAAAGATGGTGTTGATGGTGATGATGATGGGTAGAGATGGTGTTGAAGGTGATGATGATAGATAGAGATGGTGTTGAAGGTGATGGTGATAGATTATGATATAATGATGGAGATGGTGATGATGGTGATGGTGTTGATGGTGTTGGATGGGAAATGGTGGTGACAGAGATGATTGACAGAGATGATGATCATGATAATTGATTGATAGAGATGGTGTTGATGGTGGTGATGATGGATAGAGATGGTGGTGATGGTAATGATGATGATGATGGATAGAGATGGTGGTGATGGTGATGATGATGGTGATGATGATGGATACAGATGGTGGTGATAGTGATGATGATGGTGATGATGATGGATACAGATGGTGGTGATGATGATGGATAGAGATGGTGGTGATAGTGATGATGACGAATAACGATGATGGTGATGATGATGGTGATGGCAGTGATGCCAGTGGCAAGGATGATACTGATGACTGACACTGACAGTGATGGCCGCCTTGTCTGCCTCATGTCAAGGGAAGATTAAGGAGGTTATGTAGAGAAGAGGGCTCCGGTTCTAGGTCCTTATATTATCTCACACACTTAAGTGAGGCCTGAAACCCTCTTGAACTTCAGCCTCCTGATCTGTGAAGTAGAAACAATGGCCTATGCACATATTAATGGTTTTATTATTTTAACTTAAAGGACCACACTTGAGTTTTTACAAGTTAAAAAATCTTTCCAGTATTAGTTACCATACCAACATAGAATGGACTAATGAGTTATTTTACAAACACTACCTACATCAAGGCCTAGAACTTCACTAGCAAAGTCTCTTTTATGTGCCCCACAAAATAACCCCTCTCCATTGACATAAGCAGCTGTCTTGGCTTTTTTTTTTTTTTTAAGGCAAGCCCTACAGACTAGCCTTTTTTTATGAGAGAGAGAGAGAGAGAGAGAGAGAGAGAGAGAGAGGAGAGAGAATTAGTGCGCCGGGGCCTCCAGCCACTGTAATTGAACTCCAGATGCCATCTCTCCAGCCCTTGGCATTTATTTTAACTGTTTTCCTTAATTTTTCTAGAGGCAGTTTTGTTACCTGAAAGTATAACCTAGCTACAATAGGTAATCTCACCTCACTGAAAAAGTTGGATGCCTTTTCAATTTCTTTTAATCTAAAGGGTCTTCTACTATCCTGGTCCTGTTTGTTTGTTTACTTATCTTTTAATTTTTTTATTTATGAGAGAAAGAGGGAGGGAGGGAGGGAAGGAGGGCGGGAGGGAGAGAATGAGCATACCAGGGCCTCTAGCTACCGTGCAAATGAACACCAGAAACATGTGCCACCTTGTGCATCTGGCTTATGTGTGTACTGAGGAATCTTTCCTGGGTCCTTAGTCTTCACAGGCAAGTGCCTTAACTATTCAGCAATCTTTGCAGATCCTTGTTTTTTAATAATTTATTTAAAAGCTTAAGACATTTGAGTGAGTTTCTGAAAGCCTGGGTTTTTTTCTTTTTCTTTTTTTCATGAGAGAGAGAGAGGGAATGAATTGGCATACCAGGGCCTTCAGGCACTGTAGCTGAACTCCACACATATGCGCCACCTTGTGCGTCTGGCTTACATGGGATCTGGAGAGTCAAACATGGGTCCTTAGGCTTCACAGGCAAGCACCTTAACTGCTAAGCTATCTCTCCAGCCCAAGGCCCGAGTTTTTATAAAACCTTTTTACTTATTTATTTGAAAGAGAGAGAGAGGAGAGAGAATGAGAATGATGATGGTCATGGCAAGGCCTCTTGGTACTGCAAACTCCAGATGTATGTGCCACATTGTACATCTGGCTCTATCTAAGGGGCTGGGGAATCTCACCCTGGCCTGCAGGCTTTTTAAGCAAGTGCCTTTAACCATTGAGCCATCTCCTCAGCTCCAAAAGCCTGAGTTTTGATCGTGACTTTCTTTATTTATTTATTTTTATTTTTTTTTTTTTTAAGGTAGGGTCTCACTTTGGTTCTGGCTGACCTGGAATTCACTATGTAGTCTCAGGGTGGCCTCAAACTCTCGGTGATCCTCCTACCTCTGTCTCCCGAGTGCTGGGATTAAAGGCGTGCGCCACCACGCCTGGCTTGATCGTGACTTTCTCTTGGTGCAACTGAATGGGTTCTTTTCCCAGCTGTGCTTTCTGTCCTGAGACTGGCAAAGTTAAGGGTGGAGTGAAGCAAGGAGAGGCAGGGCTTGATGCTGGGATCGCACTTGCTCTCATGCCTGCGGCTCAGCAGCATGAGAAAAACACGGTTTGCAAACAGTCAGCGACATCAGTGTGGTCTCACTTGTGTTCTAAGTGACTGGGGTTTAGATGTTTCTCCGTGTCAAAGTGGCTCATTAGGAGTAAGCTACGGAGCAGCAGTTCTTCTTAGGCTTGATTATTTTTTTCTTTTTTAAAAAAGGAGGGAAAGATACAACTTAGTGCTAGAGTGCTTGCCTAGCCGATGTGCGACCCTAGGTTCAGTCCCCAGAAAATACACACACAGAACACAGCACCAAATAACCTCACAGGCCTCCATTCCCACTCTGTGGCCTGGTGCTTGAAAGTGGCCCTTGCACGTGCTCTGCAATTCATCCCTAACAAGCCGCTTTAAGAATGCACATTGATTTCTAGATGGAAATCACAATTAATTTTAAATACCCACTGTAAACCTTGTTACGAATAATTGCCAGAAACATACAAAGTCTGGAATTAATTAAAATCGACAGCCTCGTTTGATGCCAGATGCACTCTCCTGTCTCAGATCGCCTGTGGAGCATGGAGCTGGGCGTGGATAGCGGCAGTGGCCTTGAGAAGCTGGGCCCAGGAGTCTACAGAAGGACAAGTCGAGCTGCTTGGCCTTGTGGAGGAGTGGTGAGGACACGGCCTTGAGAGGTCCACACCTGGCCAGTGACCTTGCACCCGCTTAGTGTAGTTGACCTTCCAGCCTCATGTTCCCCATCTCTGCAGCGGGTTAGCAGCACCAGCTGACAGCTTGCTGAAGGGGAGGGAAAGCCCATGGCTGCTCACAGTTGGTGCCGGCGCTCCTGCCTTCTTCCACTCTTCAAACTGTCTCCCTCATCCACTCACTTCCGCTGTGAGATAGACAGACACTGACCGGAAACCGAGATGGCCAGGATGTTGGAGGGTGTTTGGGCAAAGCCACAGGCTTAGAGTGGGGAGCAACCCAGTCTAACTTACACCTAGGCTGCTGCCCCTGGACCAGTGCTGCACCCACCCAGCACACTCCTGTTCCTTCCAGACCTGGGCTGTCGGGAGTCAGTGTTTGCCACGGTGTGGAGTCCCTTAGCCCCTGTGCTACACAGCCTGGACTGGTCAGTGGGCTGGCTGAATAGAGCCAGTCACTTCCTCAGCAGGATTGCCATAGTAACTGATGCATTTACACTAAGTTGTATTCATGGTTGACCTTTTGTCAGTTTCCATTCCAGAATTCTCAGAATCACTCCAACATGTCCTTGAGGAAGAGTGTTGTAGGTATCCATGTCGTTGGTCACATTTTTTCATTGGTCCCTGCATGAATGTTGTACACAGCCATGGAGGTGCCACAGTCCCTTGTCCCCTTTCTGAGAGAGCACAGGTGTGGGCCAGACCTACCAGAGACTCATTCTTATGTCCCACTCGGTGCTGATGGGAGATGCTAGGCAGCTCTGCGCAGGGAGATAAGTGTTTCTCCCACCCTCAGGCTGTTTATCCAGGCAAGCTCAGAGGAACGGCCCTGCCTTCGCCAAGCTCAGAGGCACACCGAGTATCCCACCATTCTGAGAGGGAGAGCTCCGAGGTCTCATTCTGAGAAGTAGCTATGAGCATCACCAGAGGCTGCTGTCCCCAAGGAGGATGTGGTGGCACAGGAAAGGTGTCTATTGGACAGGACAGCTCATTGCGCCAGCTCCTCACCTCTTTCTCTCCCAGGCTCCAAGTCTCTCTTCCCAGCAGTTTCCTTTTTCATCCCAATGAGAAAGCTTTGGACAATCAAACCTGATCCCTAGGGAACTCTTTATGCCTTTGGTCCCAGTCACCAGTGGTCACCCCTATCCCCGTCCCCACCTGTGTCTTTGCAGACAGCAGCTACAGAGAAACCAGCAAATCCTAGAAGTGTTTTAGTTCTCATTTTGCAGAAATGTTTATTTGAAGACTGCATTGCAAGATGGAATGGTTTGATTTGATTAGCAAGTCTAAATGTATTATCAGCAAGACAGAAACGATATTACAATCAGGGGTAATTAGGTGTGCTGATGAATCCAGTTGCCGTGTGGGCTACAGACTGGCTTCCTGGCTCTGGGTTCGGCTGAGAGGGCACGCCACCTTCGTGAAGGACTCCGGAGTGTCAGGGTTTGGTCTAGTTGATGTCAAGTCTGAGTAACAGCTAATTAGTCACTTTGGTGGAGACCAGTGAGCAGCACCCATTTGAATACAAAGTGACTTCTTGGGCTGGAGAGATGGCTTAGCAGTTAAGGCACTTGCCTGTGAAGTCTAAGGACCCAGGTTCAATTCCCCAGTGCCCATGTGTTGCAGCCAGGTTCACATTGCTGGCAGAAAGCACCCTGACCAAGAGCAGCTTGTGGGAGGAAAGGGTTTATTTTGGTTTACAGATTCAAGGGGAGGCTCCTTTATGACAGGGGAAAACAATAGCATGAGCAGAGGGTGGAAACCACGCCCCCCCACCAACATCAAGTGGACAACAGCAACAGAAGAGTGTGTCAAACACTGGCAAGAGGAAGCTGGCTATAACACCCATAAGTCCGCCTCCAACAATACACTGCCTCTAGGAGGCTTTAATTCCCAAATTACCATCAGCTGGGGACCTAGCATTCAGAAAACCTGAGTTTATGGGGGACACTTGAATCAAACCATCACACCATGTAAGCCAGATACACAGGTGGCACATGCATCTGGAGTTCATTTGCAGTGGCTGGAAGCCCTGGTGTGCCCATTCTCTTTCTCTATCTGCCTCTGTCTCTCAAATAAATAAATATAAGTAAATATTTTTAAAGTGACTTCTTGGTGTTTGGGGAGGCCAGGGGCCCAATGTCTGCAGAGCCCCAGTCATCCAAGCCATACCGAACTAGCACCATCAACGAGAGTGGCTTCCTTTGTACTCTTATCTCATCAGAGAGCTCCGTCCTATCGCAGACTCCTAGCTCTGTGTGCTCAGGTGCAACGGAGGCTCGCTCCCGATGCAAGTCCCGTATGCGGGTAGCCTCGGTTGCATTTGCTGCATGTACAGCGGTGCCTTGACTTCTGACAAGACTTGTGAATGGCCAGCAGCAAGACGGGGAGACTCACAGGACCCTGTACCTGCTCCCCCAGGGGCTTTAGTCTTCTGATGGGGTCAGATGTGCAAATGCGCTGAAAGGAGTCGAGTGTTCTTTGTAGGGGGGGGGACGTATTTTGGGGTTGGCAGAGGAAGGGGCTATACAGCATTGCGCATATACTAAATGCCCCTGAGTGATGTGCACTCACAAGGTTACTTTCCTGTAATGCAAATTTCACTTGAATCAAAAAAAAAAAAAGTGCTGATAGGCTGGTGAGAAGGCTTAGTGGTTAAGGCGCTTGCCTGCAAAGCCTAAGAACTCATGTTCTAATCTCCAGGTCTCAGGTAGCCAGGTGCGGTGCACGAATGCGCAGTGTTGCACATTGCCACAGGGGTGCATGTATCTGGAATTTTATTTTGCAGCAGGTGAGGGCCCTGTTGAGCCCCTTCTTTCTCTCTCCCTTACTCTCCCACTCTCTCTCTGTCTCCCTCAGAAACAAAGTGCTGAGAGCTTCGCTGTGATGATCAGTCTTGACTGTCAACTGTGGTGGATTGAGGGATGACTAAGGGTTGAGTAAAACATCTCTCTGGGCTTGTCTGTAAGTGTGTTTCCAGAGAGGATTGTCATGTGGGGCAGCAACTGACAGGGAAGAACCTGCTGTGAATGTGAGCAGCGCTGTCCAGTAGACTGGGAACCTGGAGGGAACAAAAGGAGGCGAATGAGGGCTGGAGAGATGGCTTAGCAGTTAAGGTGCTTGCCTGTGAAGCCTAAGGACCCATGTTCAACTCCCCAAGTCCCGTGTAAGCCACATGAACAAGGTGGTGCATGCACCTAGAGTTCTTTTGCAGTGGCTAGAGGCACTGGCGTGCCCATTCTCTCCCTCTCCCCCCTCTTTTTCTCATAAATAAATAAAATATTTTTAAAATGGGGGGTCAAATGAGGAAGCCAGCCAGTGCACATGGCACCTTTGCTGAGCAAGTACATATCCTGTGGCTGCCCTTGCCCACGGGCATCTGAAGCAGTTACCTTCTCACGGATGGGACAAAAACACCTCACCCAAAACAGCTGAAGGAAGGCACTGGTTTATTTCAGCTTCCAAGTTCAAGGGTTAGGAGACGTTTCATGATGGCAGGAAAAGCATGACAGCCTAAGAAGGAAACCTGGGTCAGGTCTTCACATCACAGGAAGGAAGTAGTCTGAATACTGGGTATGGAGCTGAGTGATATCACTCCAAAGTCCACCCCTAGAAACACTCTTCCTCCAGCAAGGGTCCACCTACCAAAGGTCCCGTGGCTTTCTGAAATTGTCAGCAGCTGAGGACCAAATACTCAAAACATGCGAGCCTTTGGGGACCATTCATTGAAACCACCACAACATAGACTCCAGCTCCTTTAGCCTTTCAACAGAGACTTCCACCATGACTCCCAGGAGTGCCCAGGTCCTCAGCCTCAAACCAAGGCTGTGTCTTTGTTCTGCTCATGCCAAGCCTGCCAGCTTCTTTTCATAATTGGGCATTATTATTCTTCAAGTGTTATGGCTTTATAATTTCTATCTCCAGTATGTAATAGGATGTGCACACATTTTTAAATATTTTATTTGTATTTATTTATTTGAGAGAGAATGGGTGCACCAGGGCCTCTAGCTATTGCAAGTGAACTCCAGACACATGCATCACCTTTTGCATGTGGCTTATGTGGGTTCTGGGGAGTTGAACCTGGTTCCTTAGGCTTCACAGGCAATTACCTTAACCACTAAGCCATCTCTTCAGCTCTGTGCACACATTTTTAATGTGGGCCTGTGGATGTGGGCTTCTATGTCTGGGTAAGAGTCTGTGCCCAAGGGCAGGCAGCCCCACACGGGGATTGTCTCCAGATTGGCTCCTCCAGCTTCCCAGAGAAGGCTGTGTAAGTTACAGAGGAAGGCAGGGTGGTCAACAGTGTGTGAATCCAGCTGTGGAAATTGTGGAATGTGAGGTGTAATTTTGCCTTTTCCACCCCGGGGTGGCGTAATGACCACATTTAAAATTTTGCTTTTAATTAAGATTAAACTCTGGAAATGAAGGACAATGGATGAGTGCCCTCTCCTGGATAAGTAGGGAAGAGCTTGGCTGACCTAAGTGGGAGGGCCCCTGGTGGGTTTCACTCATTGAACACCAGGGCCAGCCTCAAAGCTACCCGTTCTCTGGGAGGCTGGACCTGCTGGTTCAGCACCACGGATAGATCCCGGGAGGCTCTTCTAAGGAAGCCCACTGGGTAAGCACCACAGATAAGATCCACCTGGCTTCTGAGGACACCCTCTTGGTTAGCACCACGGACTAAGACCCCCAGGTTTCTGAGGACACCCGCTGGGTCAGCACCACGGACTAAGACCCCTGACTGCTGGGGGCACCTGCCAGGTCAGCACCACGGACAGTGCCAGTTTTCCCTCTGAGAGTGAGAGGAAGTGGGAAGCCCCAAGCGTGTTCTTTCTTAATGATTGTTCCCAGAGAAAAGATGGGCTGAATGCATAATGTGAGCCTCTGGAAGATTCTCTGTTCTCAAAGACCCGAGGCTGAGGATGTCAATGGTCAGGGCAGGAAGTGTGGCTAGAGAGGAGGAGACGGGAGCCCCACTGTGGCTCTATGCTGGGAAGGACCCAGATGGACAGGATTCTCTCAGCATTAAGCCTGACAACGCTCATTTGCTAACTAACACTTCATTTTGATTTACTTGTTCACTGACTGGTCCTGAGCAATGCTATGTGATCGAAACGTTCAATAATGGAGAGTGCTGTGCTCTTCACTGACACATCTATATCGCCATCACCAGCCAGGCTTATTAAATCGACATCACATTCACACACGGCTCTGGATTGAGCTGCAGTCCCAGCACTGGGGGAAGATGCCTGCCATCCGCAAGGCTGGCTTCCTCTCCCCTTTGGCTTGATTTGAACACCCATCCACCTCATCCTTGACCACTGGCCAGGAAAGCAGGCAGCTCTGGGCATGGTATATCCACCTAACTTCAAAGTGGGACACAGTTGTGTGTGTGTGTGTGTCCTTGTGCAACATGGTGCCAGCACATGAGCAAGTCTGCTGTATGTGAAGATGTGTGTCACATCAGTCCTGTGTCCTTATGTCAACATAAATATGCAAATGTCTGTGACCACAGCACACATGAGCCCTCCAGGCAAAGGCCGCTTCCACCTGCCTCCCGGACGCTGTGACCCTAGCCCACAGGTCACAGTGTTTCTTAGTGAGTTGGGTCAGGAGTCTTGGGACATTGTCACCCATGAACTCCAGACATCTACTCTGTGCCTGGGTCATCTCGGCTGATCCCTTAAGAAGCAGTTTGGGAGGCTGGGGAGATGGTTCAATGGTTAAAGGCACTTGTTTGCCAAACCTGTCAGTCTGTGTTCAATCCTCCAGCCACCCATGTAAAGCCAGACAGGCATTTGTTTGCAGCAGCAAGAGACTTTGGTGTGCCTATATGCATGCCTGCACACACATACACACACACAACTACAAATAAATAAACATTTTTATAAAAAAGTAGTTTGGTACTGCCTCCTCCAAGAAGTCTTCTCAGACTTCATGGGGCCGGGCTAGGTCTTTCTCAGCTTGTCACCCAGCCTCTGGGAGCAGAGACCACCATTCTCCTACCTTTGTGCCCCGCTCTCACCTCTTATGGTGCTGTGCTGAAGCTGGGAGCACAGTAGGCACTCCGTGTGTGTTAGTGTAGTTTTGAATGATTATTTCTCCCTCTGCCATCAAGCATGAGGGAAATGTGTTCTTCACTTTGGGAATCTAGGAGGGTTATTGGAGGCAAAATCTATGTAAGTGCACCCCTCTGTTTAGGCTGAGCCCCCTGGGGATTTTTGTTAAATTTATTTTTGTTTATTTTTATTTATTTGAGAGCAACAGACAGAAAGAGGCAGAGAGAGAAAGAATGGGTGCGCCAGGGCCTCCAACTACTGCAAACGAACTGCAGATGCGTGAGCCCCCTTGTGCATCTGGCTAAAGTGGGTCCTGGGGAATCGAGCCTCGAACTGAGGTCCTTAGGCTTCACAGGCAAACACTTAACCACTAAGCCATCTCTCCAGCCCCCGCCCCCCGGGGGATTTTTAACTCAAGCATTGAGTGCTTTGTTGTGTTACCTTAAGTATTCCTGCCCGTCCCTGGCTTGCGCACCTCATCTTTGCAGCTGCACTTCTGTCCCTGCCCGGCCGTCCTCATTCTGGAGGTTGGTCCTGCGCCCAGTTCTCTGATCTGGGAAATGCCGTTGGTTTTCAGTTTTCCAGGATCTCCCTTGCTTAAGGGAGGGAGTGAAGGGAGGGTCCTCTTTGCCTCACTGGAGGCCCTGGGTGAGTGTGGAGACCTTCAGGCCCTGGTCTTCTATTCTCTGGTGACACCTGAGGATCTTGAGGCACGCAGTTCCCAGGAGCAGTGTGTTAGGGACAGGTGCCCAGACCTGGGAGGGTTGAGATTACTAGCCGGTCATATGTTGGCACTAACTCTGATGACAAGTCCATGGTCCTTGGCCTGGAGTGGGGGCTTCTTGCAGTGACATGTCGCTGGTTGTTCTCCCAGCTGAGGACAGCCAGAGTGGTGAAGAGACAGTGCCCCCTGCCTGTCCTCTCCTCTTGTCTCTTTCGCCTCCCTTGCTTTAGTCCACCAGGCACCAGGTCTGTGGTAGGGTCCAAGTAATCTGTAGAAGACAGACAGACATACATCAATGCTGTGCTCCGCGTTTTGGAAGGACCAGAGTGCGATCGTACCTGCCCTGGCAGGTCAGGTCAGCTCTGCCACGACAGCCTGCAGGTGGCCCCTCGGCATCTGCTGACCGAGGGCTTTTCAGCGCTGCATGCACTGCTTGGCTCCGTCCATGTGTACGTGGACAGCTGTTTTCTTGGTGCACTCGGGAGGTTCAGACCTCTGGCTTTTCAGGGTTCCTTCCTCGCCTGGTGGAAATGCTCATAGGCCAGGACACCTAGGTCACAGCTCATTACCCGCCTTTCCCACAAGTAAGTTCCTAATCATGCTTCATATCTTCATCTGGGCATCAAAGCGACGGGCCTGGGAAGACAATCTGGATCATGGTGTCAGTAAGAGGCTGAGGAGGAACGCAGAGGAATTTGAATTTCAAAGCCAAGCCTTTATTTCTCATTAGTGTTTCCTGCTGCCAGGGATCCCCCAAGACTCCACTAGGGGAGTTCTCAGTGATTGTGAGTCTGAACACATGCAGTGTAGACAGCGTGGACAACCCACGGGAGTTCACACCCCACCCTGCCGGGCAGAGCAGCTTAACCTCTCTGTGCTGCTGTCTTGTTCATTCATAGAGGCCTGGGCCCTGGCTTCCTGCCTGGCTGTGCATCACAGGAGGGGTCCTGTGATGGGTGCAAGGTGTGTCCGGTGAACAGCTGAAGCCCACGGGGACTCCTTTCCTCCTAGAGGGTCAGACCCCACAGGGCAGGTGGGCACAGACTTAATCGCTGTGCCGGGCATGCTGGTAGTCTCCCTGAGCAAGCGGACAGTGTGCAACCTGAGGGGACTCGGTGGCTGGTAAGAGCGCCCCGTGTGGCCCTCTGTGGAGACTGGCCGCCCGTGCTTGCTTGTCCTCACTGTGCTCACAGGAGACACGGGAGTGTTCTGTGGACATCCCAGCTGAGCCTGCGTACCTGCATAAAACGCTGACTTGAGAGTGCGCATCGCCCCTGCAGACCACGCTCCTTCCTGGGCTACTTGTCACCTTTCCTTCCTAGACACTGGGCCATCTGCTCTTCCAGAAAACTTAGCAACATGCCACTTCTTCCTGCATTCCAGGCCACATGCCGTCTTTCTTTTTTGGACTCTGGGTCTCACTGTTCTCCGGTTGATTTCTCACCACTGTGGTTTGATCTTCACTGCTGTGCCTCAGGATGGGGCTGTGACTGGAAGGGTCCCACCCTGTGACAAGCAGGTGGGACTTGAGCAGGCATCCTCCTTAGCCCCCTCATGCTTTTCCTGCCAGCACTCTCTGGGGACAGCATCTGGGCCTCTCTTCTACCTCCAGCGCAGGCCAGTCTTTCGTCATGGACACTGGCCTGCTTGACAGTTGAGTGGGAGCTGGGAGTGGATGGATAGATTGATGGATAGATGATGAATGAATGGGTGGATAGATGAATGCACAACTGTATATACAGATGGATGGATGATGGATGGATGGACCAATGGGCAAGTGTATGTACAGATGGATGGGTGGATGAATGAACTGCTTCTTGTCTGAGTCAAATCAGAACAATTACTGCAGCACAGTCTTCCCCCAGAGACCTCACCCTGGGGGAGCTCCCTCTGAGACATAGTCACTAATCACTGTGGCTGGAATTTATGTAAATCGCTCCTTTAAATGTCCCATGACAATGAGTAGATCTCCTCTGGAGTTGGGGCTACTGATGTTGGCTAAAGACCAGAGGTGCGTACGGGTCATCTAGGGTTGACAAGGGACCAGGCCTTCTCTGTCAGTTCACTGTACAGGTGTCCAAGCATGGACCACCAGTGTCTCCACCCTCGAGGCCTGAGGCCCTACATCAACAAGTGGCTCACCTATTGTCTGTGTGGATCTGTGCTGGGGAGGATAATGAGAAACAGTGATACAGGGAGGACAGAAGGGGCACACACTGGGCACACACACGTGCAAATAGAGTTTTAAAATGTTATCAATAAAAAAGAAAAGGAAGAAAGAAAAGAAAAGGAAAGAAAGAAAGACAGACAGAGAGAAGAAAGTTGTTCTCTGGGGGTGTAGCTCCATGGTGGAGCACTTGCCTGGCATGCACAAGGCCTGGGGTTCCACCCCCACATAGTAATGTTAACGGCCATACGAAGCCTTCAAATATGTCTGACTATGTAAACAGGCGCACACATGTTCTCTTCCCAGCAGCCCTACGAAGCTCACCTTCTCTTTGGCCTCAGGTCATTGGGTGGCCCCTCCCTGACACACATCTCTGCAGGCAGCCAGGCCGCCCTGGAGCCAGCTCTCTGATGAGCCGGGTTCTTGTCCCTTACCAGGGTCTTGCTGGTTTGAGTTGGATGCAGGTTACATGTGATTGTAGAGTCAGTGTTTACAAGATGCCCCTGGGGCTAGTCCTTTGGGTCCCCCACACAGAGAGGAGCCTTTAGCAGAGGCTCTTCTTGTAAATGTCCTCTGCCTGAGTTTCAGACTGGGGTGTTTGTGCATTGGTCACCATCAGGCACATCTCGGGGCCTGCGGTCAGGGTGGGATCAGTGCCTTGCTGTTGGCAAAGCCCCTGACATCTGCTCTCACCCCGGGGCTGCGCTGCTCACTGAGCTACAGACGGTGCTGATGACTGGAAGGAGGCAGCAGCTTCAGGCACCTTGGACCCAAGGACTTAATAAGGTCAAGGTGGGACTTTGGTGACACAAGGAGGGTGTCTTGGGCAGGTGTGCCTGTTTGGTGCTGCCAGGCCTGTAGTGAGCGCCCCTCCATGTTCTGTTTAAAAAAGCTTTTATTGACAATGCTGTGTGTGTGTGTGTGTGTGTGTGTGTGTGTGTGTGTGTGTGTATACACAGTGCTCCTGTGAAAGTTGGAGGACAGCTCGGGATCCAGGGGCTTCGTGGGATGGTTGGTTGGTTTGTTTCAGGTGAATGTTTATTTAGCATCTACTACACCCAATGCCCAGGGTGAATACTTGGGTTTTGGTGAGACTGGAGCTTGCAGGCCTCGAGAAACATGGTGCTAGGGACAGCAGAAATGAGTGTCACCCAGGGCCTTCTAGGAGACTGCCAGGAGCTGGCCTGGTCCGCTGCCTGCTTGCCCCGGGCTTCAGTTTGGGCGTCTGTTCGCATCCCGCTGGATCCCTCTCTGTTCTTCATGACCTTCTCTTACAGAGCCCGCCCTCCAGCTCCCAGCTCACCTTCCCTGGAGACTGGCACAGCTTCCGCTCACTGATGCTCTCCCTGGGCCCGGCTCACCCCTCAGCTCCCCAGGGCCTCTGTGCGTCCTTTCTGTCACCGGCCTCCTCTGGGTGGGTCTGTGGGTCGAGCCGGGTGCGAGCCGGTAACCCGGGTGTGCTGGCGGCTTGCACAGTTGGAGCGCAGCGCAGGGTGCTCAGCACAGCACAACGTGTTGACGTCTTGCAGAAGAGGGGCTGGTCCAGAAGGCCAGTGCACCTCGTCCTGCGATGGGCAAAGGTGGCTAGGCATCGTGAGACATTTGTGGGGAGCTTCCATCAAGGAAGAGAACAGACAGAGCTAGGCGCTGGAGGAGGGGACCACAGAAAGCAAAGGATGGTTTACAAATTCAGTGGTCTTCCAAGGGATCAGGCAGCATGTGACCCCCCAGGCAGAACAGGTAGGTAGGAGGGGACAGCCACAGAGTTGGCAGGAGCCACAGGAAAGAGGGATGCATGATGAGGGATAACTGATCCTCAGCAGGGCTGGTGGAAGGTTGTGGAGGTCTCTGAAAGAGTAGGGTAAATGGAGGGGTGCCATTAGAAGTCAAGAAAATGGGAAGATCCATGTCTACAAGGAGCCTGGATGAGACAGGGAGACTGAGAAACACCATCAAGGACGTTGACTGTCTATAAAAGATAGCTGAATGCCATCCCATCATGGTGTTTCAAAATACAGGACTCAGAACCTTGGAAGACCCGAAGCACCTAGGAAGAGGGAACATACAGTGAGCTCTGAAGGACTCAGGACCTGCCGTCCGCAGCAGCGGAAGCTAAGCCATTGGCACTGTGGCCCAGTGCAGAGGGCTGCGCACTTGCAACCCAGGTTCTGCTTTCAGATTCGCGTGGCCAGAAACAAATTTAGAACGTGCGTTTCACTTTGCTTATTTATTTATGTATTCGAGAGAGAAAGAGAGAGAGAGAGAGAGAGAGAAGCAGATAGAAAGAATGGGCACAGCAGGGCCTCTAGCCATTGCAAACAAACTCCAGACCCATGTACTACCTTGTGTATCTGGCTTACATGGGTCCTGGGGAATTGAATCTGGGTCCTTCGGCTTTGCAGGCAAGCGCCTTAACTGCTAAGCCGTCTCTCCAGCCCCTCACCTTGCCTTTCTTTTAAAATTTATTTATTTATTTATTTATTTATTTATTTATTATTTATGTGTATGGGCACACCAGGTTCTCTTGCCGCTGCAAATGGATGCCTGTCTGGCTTTACATGGGTGGCTGGGAATTGAACCTGGGCTTCCAGGCTTAGCAGGCAAGTGCCTTTAACCATTGAGAAATTTTCCAGCCCTGTACTTTGCCTTAGCCTCTGGACCTGGTGCTCTGCTGAAATAAAGGAGTTATACGCTGAACAGCTAGAATCTAAGTGATGGAGGGGGGTTCTGCAGCTTCTGTGGGAGAGGGGTCCCACAGCTTCAGGCGAGCTCCTGCAGGCTTGGGCTAGAGGTTTCTGGTGGGGTCCTGGAAATGACAGGAACTAAAGGTAAGATAGCCTCCACTTTGTGGGTAGTCAAGATTATGGGCCCCAAAAGAATATCACTAATAAGTCTAGATAGATAGCAGAATCCATGGACTGAATTGCAAAAGGCTATGACTCACCATGACCCACCCAGATGTCAGCTGACCACCAGCCCTTATGCCCCGTTCCTCTTTTATCAAAATACCCCCCCCATACATCCAAAGGAACCAACCCAACCCCCTCAACCTGATGCCTAGTTTACATTCCCGAGGGTGGAAAATCCCCATGTACATTCAGAGTAATCAATCTAATAAACCGGACTTGATGACTAACTTACACCCAGACGGGTATAAGGAGCCTTGGTCCAAGTCACTGTTACAAGTGAGTCTGGCGTCCGAGAACAACCGCACAGCCTAGAGTGTATCCACAGGCAATGCCGGTTTGCGCAGAAGGGCGCAGAGCCTCGAGGAGCTCAGACAGGCACAGCAGCAGGAAGCCGGCCGGGCTCCTCCTTCCTAACGCGAGGGCCGCGTCGCCTGGTCAGAGCGCAACCGCACACTCCTATGCAGGGGTTAGAAGACAAAAATGATGCCGTCTCTAGGGTAAGCCTCAAGAAATGGAGGATTTAGGGACTTTCACCAAATGCAGAACTAGAAGGTCTGGTTTCAAGGATTGTTGACTCTCCTGGTCTCAGGGACAGCTATTTCAAGGGGGCTCCTACAGAACAGTGTCCTTACAGAATAGAATTTCTCTTTCTTTCTTTCTTTCTTTTTTTTTTTTTTGTGTGTGTTTTGTGTTTTTTGTTTTTTGTTTTTGGCTTTTGACATAGGGTCTCACTCTAGCTCAGGCTGACCTGAAATTCACTATGTAGTCTCAGGGTGGCCTCAAACTCTCAGCGATCCTCCTACCTCTGCCTCCCTGAGTGCTGGGATTAAAGGTGTTCGCCACCACGCCCAGCCTTAATTTCTCTGTCTTTTTAACTCTTTGACAGAAAAGACAGCACATCTCTCTCATATCTCATGTCACCAAATGCTCACCCACTTGGGCCCCTCCCAGCCGAAGAGCTTTCTGCTTTGCTTTATACAGCTTGCTGTTGGCTCTTTTCAGGTCACGAGACAGCAAACTTGAGAGTCACTGGCTTGGAGAGTTTTAGTAACTGTTGAGTGTCCAGCATAAGCATCTAGAGTACCTGGGAGCACCCCATCTGAACCCCGAGTATCCTGATGAG
The DNA here is from genome assembly GCA_036346955.1 of Dipus sagitta. NCBI lineage: Eukaryota > Metazoa > Chordata > Mammalia > Rodentia > Dipodidae > Dipus > Dipus sagitta. The sequence continues at coordinate 3,220,292 of CM070777.1, read as the reverse complement.
GAGGCCAGAGGTCAGGGAAGGGAACCCCTTACTCACCAGGTGGGACCTCCATTCTCAATTCTTTCAAAGCTTCCTGTTTCCAATGTGCGTTCCCAAAATGGAAATCTCTGTCTTGGGTATTCTTGAGTAGCAGATGATCCTTTGGGACTGCTCATGACCTTAGTCAAGGTCAAGCTGGCATCAGAACTGTGTGTGTATATTGGGATGTTTGCACCCTCCACACACTGAGCCGCCTTGTGAAGGAAGCCACCCATCCCTCAGTCCCATGACCAGTAAACCCCAATCTTTCCGCCACTAGGCTGCACATCATGAGGGTAAATTACCACCTGCGATGAGGAAATTAAATATTGACAATGTCATTGACTGTTAGATTTAATTTGGCGCATCATTCAGGGGCTATAATGGAGTTGAGGACCAGTTACTATTGAATCCTGACCACCACCCCGTTAAGGGCTGAGTAATGAGGAAAAGACACGCCTGTCTGGGTAAGAAGGCCGGGGAACCCCAGGCACTCTTGGTCTCCCATGCAGATCCTGCCCCTACCTCCAGGCCAGCCCACCAGGACCTTGTTAGTCTGGATATAGCAGCAACGTCCACACCTTTCTCTGTCCTTTCTGTCATGGTGGTAAGACATGCGTGTGAGGGCTGAGGTGTTGGTCCGGGCTCACACAACATGGTAAGGATGGCACTGCCAGGCCTGGGCAGGGGGCTATATTGGTTGCTTTCTCATTTCTGATTCAAGCTACCCAACTGGAGCAGCTTAGGGAAGGAAGAGGGTTTACTTCAGCTTAAAGTTACAAGGGGAGCTTTCATCATGGTGGGGAAACTCAGCAGGAACAGGAAGCCCACGTCACACCACCAGGGAGGAAGTGGCCAGAGCAAGCTGACTGGGCTTCAGCGCCTCAGGCCCGCCCCGCCCCGCCTCTGTTAACACACCTCCTCCAGCAAGGCTCTGCCTCCGAAAGCTTCCACAATCTTTGCAGACAGTGCCAGCAGCCGGGGATTAAGTATTCAAACATAGGAATCTCTGGGAGGGGGGATTTTGCGTTTACATAATCCCAGGTATATTGCACGTTTATTAAGTAAGCACAGGAGTTGGTCTCCCTGGTTGTCCGTCCCCCACACCTGTCACGCTGACGCAGTCATTGAGCATCAAGCACGGCAGGTTCAACTCCCCAGAGAGCCAGGACATGCAGGAGCTGTGTGTCGGAGTGTGAGGGGGTTTGTCCCAGGACGTGCCGGGGCTGTGTGTCAGAGTGTGAGGGGGTTTGTCCCAGGACGTGCCGGGGCTGTGTGTCGGAGTGTGAGGGGGTTTGTCCCAGGACGTGCCGGGGCTGTGTGTCGGAGTGTGAGGGGGTTTGTCCCAGGCATTGGTCTTGCAGTTACAAAGGTGAAGAAACCCCAGGACAGGCTGGCTGTGAGCAGGAAACAGGAAGCACTAGGCACGATCAGAGTCGCAAGGCCTGAGACCAAGGGACTGCTGGGGTCAGCCCTGGGCTTGAAGACTGATGTCTAAGTATGGAGAGATGGGAGAGGGGGTATCCACAACACTTGTCAAGATCTGCCTGGTCCTCAAGGCCTGACTTTGGGGCCCAGCGTCCTCCAGGAAACCCCTGCACGGCAGACCCTTCTAAAGCCTTGGCCATGCAGTGCAGTAGGGACTCTGCCTGCTATGGGATTTGGCAAACCTGGCCAGCCTGGTGCTTACGTGGCTGCTGAAGCTTTGGTTAAAGTACAGCGTGCACTGTACTTACTTCTTGATCCGGACCCGCTTGCTTAGGAGGAGGGATAATTTCAGGATGAGGTACGGTGGAATGGAAGATGGTGAAAATGATCCATGACCTCACAGTGCCTGACACTACCTACACAAGACCATCATAATAGGAGGAAAAGATCATGACATCAAAATAAAAGAGAGACTGATTGAGAGGGGGAGGGGATATGATGGAGAATGGAGTTTCAAAGGGGAAAGCGGGGCGTGGGGGCATTACCATGGGATATTGTTTACAATTATAGAAGTTGTCAATAAATAAAATAAGATATATTTTTAAAAAGAAGATGGTGAAATTGAGACAAGCCCAGAAGTGCCTCGTGCTTCAGGGACTGCTGGGGAGGACTGCAGCCCAAAGCACCCGGGGGCGCCCTCCTCCAAGGTGGCTGTTCACTGGTGCTTCTCCTGGTCGTGGCATTGGTTCCGTCAAAAGGGAGAGGAACCCAGCAGGTTCTTGGAGCCAAAGGCCCGAGGTGTGCAGAGGCTGTGCCCAGGCAGAGGGCTCAGGAGAGGCGCTGCGCCTCCTGCCTGGCCGGGAGGAGAGGGCAGCGTGGTTCTTTGAGGGGCTGGAGGTCCCGGTGAGCGGGCCCTGGAAGAAGCCTCACCTGGGCGAGTCGGAACAGAAAATGTTGTGCGTCTTGCTATCGTGTGTGGACACAAACCTGCCCCTTGGCTTACCGAGGGGAGTGTTGGAGTGTGGCACCATGGTCAAAGTGCTGACGAGCTGTAGGACTGCGGATGGGACAGTGGGGCCTGAGGGGTCCCTGGGGCGAGCTGCACCCGGGAGGAAGTGCGGAGCCCCCACACCTCCCTTTCTGAACTTGCTCTCCTCCGCAGGGTCAGCTCACACTGAGTCCTGCCCGTAGCGGGTCCTAGGGACAGAAACAGGTCAACACGCAGCACTTCCCAGCCTGGCATCTGGTTCCTTCTGCCCCCTGCTGCCCACCTCCCCTCAGCACTCCCCACACGGCGGGGTCTGAGCCTCTGCCCGGAGCTGTGGGCGCCAGGGACTCGGCTCCTCCTCACGGCAGCTGAGAAGTTAAAAGCCAGAGGGCCTGTATGACAGGGGACACTGAGCTCCTTTCCCCGCCTTAGCAGCAAGATACAGAGTCACCAGAAGGTCAGTGACCAGCCTGTCCCTCCTGGGAAAGACACAGCTGGCCAGAGCCACCACTGGGAGTGGCTGACACTTGCTCGGGACTGTGCAGCTCACTGGAGCCTTGATGGCTGGGGACATAAGAGCCGCCCAAGGAGGCAAGGTGACTACCCCAGAGCTCAGGGGCCCCTGCTGCTTTCCTGCGGCTCTCCCCTGCCCGGCTCCCGGTAAGGTTTTGAGAAACACTTCTGCATTGTACCTGGTGCCTCTTCAGACAGGACGGCTAAGGCTCAGCTAGGGCTTGCCTAGGTTTTCCACCCTGGAGCCCCAGGTTGTGAGTGTGTTGAAGATGGGACTTCATTTTGTATCTTTGTCCCCACCACTTGACTTCCCCTATCTCTCTGAGTCCCAACAGTGTCTCTGCCAATTCCCTTCTTGGTCTCATGAATATCACAAATGCTCCACCATGCATCGTCTGCCGTGTGGAACACTCCTAGAGGGAAAGGAGGGGAGGGGAAATCGCCTTGACTGGATGCATGGCACCGTGGTCTTACCTGAGCCCCGCAGCAACCTCGAGCCCTGACTGAGGAGGACTCGGGATCGGCCAGGTCACTCAGCTGTTCACAGTGGTCCTGCGGTGCGTGGCCCCAGACTTCCTGTGCTTTTCTTCTCTTCCCACCACTCCTTGGAGTCAAGGAGTCTCCCCACATGGTGGCCAGGTGCAGCTCCTCCAGTACCTGCTGGCCCCCGGCCTGTCCTGTGCTTCGCTCCACAGGGGCGGCCTTGTCGCCAGCCCTGCCTGAGCTGTGTTTCCTACAGAAGGTTTGCACCGTGTCAGAGCTGCACTGACAGTCGACTGCCACACTTCGCCCCATATTCCGACTGGGGCCTGAGGGGCATGCTAAAGGCCTTCATGTTGCCTAGTCTTCACCGGCTCTCTGTTCTCTGTAGTTTCTGGAACTTTGTGTGTGTGTGTGTGTGTGTGTGTGTGTGTGTGTGTGTGTGTGCACATGTGTGAGTCTGGCTGCGTGTGTGATGATGTGCCTGGGGATGTCCGTGAACAACCTTGGTGACCAATGCTCCTCACCTTCCACCTCATTCATTGTTGCACTGCAGGGATTTCTCTGTCTCTGCTCCCAGTTCACTGTGCGAGGGCTGGGGTTGCAGGTGCCTGCCGTTGTGTCCGACTTTTGCTTTGCATGCGTGCATGCGTGTGCACTGTGATGCGTGCCTGTAAGTGTCTCCGTGTGGCGCCCGTATGCTGGCCTGCAGTGCGGTGGGCTCACCTGTGGGACCCAGGTGCAGCGTGGGTGTCTTACTCCATCACTCTCCACCGGTTCTTATCCTGAGCCGGGGTCTCTTACCGATCCCGGAGCTTGCTGCTTCACGAGCCCCAATGATTCCCAGGGCCGTGTTCTCCTGCAGGACTGGGATTACAGACACGCATGGCCACGCCCAGCTGTTTATGTGGGGGATGAGACTTGAACTTGGGTAGTCTCAGGCCCTTATGCTTGCACTTAACCACTGAGCCAGCCCACATCTGACTTTTTATGTGGGTTCTGGGAACCTGGACTCAGGTACTCAACACAGCAAGCGGTGTATCCACTGAGCCATCTCCCTCACCCCAGTTTCTCATACTTTTAATATGGCAGTGTTGGCGATCAGTGAGGCCGCGGTGGACCCATTTGCATAACGGTGCTTGTAGACTCCAGCTCTTTATCCTGTGCCACCCGAAATCTTTCCCCATTCCTACTCCTGGCCCTCATTCTGGTTCCTCCAAAAAACAGCACCTTGTTTTAGGCCCAGACTGATTAACCAGTAATATCCAGTCCACTCCAATGCTTAACAGCTGCCCAGAAAGAGGAGGAATCAGGGTTCCCGTAAGGGTGGTGCTTCCCCACAAGGGACGCCTCCAGAGCCCCCATCTTCCCAAATCTTGCCTTTCTTAATATGTAGTTTCTTCTTTCGATATATAATTTACATACATTGATATTCACAGATCTTAATTGCACCATTTGATGAGTTTTGACTGTGGCAGTCATCCAGGTAATTCACACCCCCATCAGGATGCGATATATTGCCATCACCTCGGAAAACCCCTCGTGTCCTGCCTCATCAGTAAGGAAAGTAAAAGGAAACAGGGAAATTGACTTTAATAATATATTTTATGTAACCCAACATGTCCAAAATACTATCATTTCAGGATGTAATTAATGTTTTAAAATAGTAATGAGACTTTTGCTTTTTTCATGCTGTCTTTGTGATTTGTGTGTCTTACACCTTGAGCACACACTCTCTCTCACGTGCTCACCAGTGACAGGTGCCGGGAGCTGGGGCATCCAGGTGGGAGCTTGTAAGGAGAGGACTTGGGACAGGAAGTCAAGAGGCTGCCAGGACGTTGTGACGGTCATAGGCCAGCAGGGCAGAGCGGCCCCTGGCTGGGCCTCCACAGCCAGCTGCTTTCTGGCCTCCAGAGCCAGGCTGGCCAAAGCTGCAGCTTCGCAGTCCTGTCCCCTCCAGACCTGCAGGCAGGGGTCCAGTGAGGCTTCGTGGGCCCTGTCCCTATCTCTCAGGAAGACGGTGCGGCCATTTATCCCAGCGGGGAAGACGGCTGGAGTTGAGCGCTTTCCTGAGGTGTCTTCTGTCACCTTTGCTGAACCGGTTTCTTCTCCCCTGTCAGCACAGATTATTCAGGATCTAAAGTCCATTCTCCAAACCAGGTGTGGTGGTGCACACCTTTCATCCCAGCACTTGGGAGGCAGAGGTAGGAAGATCACTGTGAGTTTGAGGCCACCCTAAGACTAATTCCAGGTCAGCCTAGGCTAGTGTGAAACCCTACCTCAAAAAACCAATAAAATAAAATTAAAATAAAGTCCATTTCAGCTGGAAATGCTGACCTGTGAAAATGCCCCATGGAGACAAGAGAACGCGATGTCCCTGAGGACGGCAGCTTGGGCACAGTTCACTGTGCGCGGGCGGCTCTGTTGTGTGCCCTGGCTCTGCGCTCTCCGTCCTTCCACACGCGCACCTCAGCCTCCTAAGCAGCCTGGATTGCCGGTGTGCGCCGCCCTGCTGGGCCCACAGAGGCTTTGCTGGGTGTGGCGGTCTCCGAGGAAGACTCCTGTGTAGCGCAACACGTTGTGATGGCTGTCACCTCTCCCCCGCAGGCCGGCCCGTACTTTCATAGGGTTGAGTGGGTCCTGTCCACTGCACCTCGCTGGGTGCCAGACCCTTCTAAACACCTACACCCATTGTTCTCGTAGCCTTGTGGGTGCCCTGAGGGTGCCCGTGGGCCGGGGTGTAAGGAGGGCTTCAGAGCTCCTCCCACAGGTCGCTTCCCTCACGGGCTGTCAGGATCTTTAGAAGGAGCCAGGGTGCTGCTGTCCCCCCCCCCCCCCACAGGAGGAAACCGAGCCAGCATAGCCCCCCCCCGCCCCCAGGCCTTGTAGCTACACCATGCTGCCTTCCTGTTAACGGTTACCGAGATCCACCACGACCCTGACTGCAAGCAGACCAGGTGCTCCGTCAGCCCGAGGTGTGTCGCTTGGGTGCCGCCGAGGGCCACAGCTGCAGTTGTACAAGCCGTGTACGTACAGTTCTACGCTCAGGAAGCCCAGGTGGCGCACAGTGACAGTCAATTTCAGTGCAGCCTCTGCTGGTGGCTCCGTGGCTCTGTGGCTCAGAGCATCGTGGAAGGGAGGGCAGTCCTATAGCTTCCCATGGAAAGTGAACAGCCAGGCGTTCTCAGCAGAAACCAAGCATTGGCTAGAGCCCCCAGCCTTCCAGAAGGTTCGGACAGAATGTTCACTCACTGCAGGCTAATGAGCCTGGAGCACTGGGGCACAGGGTCTACCAACTCCTGCTTTCAAAGGAGGGGCCCCCAATCTGACAAGCGAGAGGCAAGTGACTCACAGTGGAAGGCGCAGGGCTAAGTGGGCGACTTGGCGGATTTTGACATAAATTGCTTCTCCATCAAAGTGGCCACCGTCCAGACTAAGTCATAGGATATTCCTGTGACCCTTGCCACGCCACAAGCCCTCAAAGGTAGGCCCTGCATCTTGTTACTCCCTGGGTCCTTTTCAGACAGCAGAGCACATAACTGTGCTGGCCAGTACCTGTGGCCAGTTTTTTGCCCACTCTCACCCTCCCAGCCCACCCCCCATCTTTAGTCTGCGGTGCCGATCTGAGTGTGCATTTGTGCTAAATAGCATAAAATTACATCCTTTCAAGTTAATTAAGCTCCTCCACGACCCGAGGGCTGCCAAAAGGCTGCTTTAAATGTCAGCCCAGAGTGCTCGCTGGTGTTCCTGTGTGGCTTAAGAACTGCTCCCCTGCATGGGCTCCTCTGTCCTCTGAGTGGCCTCGGCCACCTTGCCCCAGCTGGCTAAGTCTCTGGGTCAGCATCACCAGGAGCACAGGCCACTTGCACAGACAGCCAAGTTGCGGTAGCCGAGTGTCACTGCCCTGTAGCACTCTCTGTCAAGTGAGACCCATGTAGCTTATACCCCGGATCATGTGGAAAATGACTCCCTTCCTAGGACTCAAAGCGCCTGCTTTCTGGAAAGGGTTCTGGCTTTAAAGTCCTAGCTTTGAATTTCCCTGTGAGTCCCAGAGATAGCTCACACCTTGGCAACTGTCTTCTCGCGGGTCGCCCGCAGTCCCCTTAAGGGAGGAAAGAAACTTCACTGGATCAGGACACCGAGGCCCAGCAGGAGAGGACACAGAGTTCCAGACAGGCCTCTCACCGGGGAGAGAGAGAGAGAAAGAGAGAGAATGGGCACACCAAGGCCTCCACCTACTGCTAACAAACTCCAGGCTCATTTGCCTCTTGTGCATCTGGCTTACGTGGATCCTAGGGAATCGAACCTGGGTCCTTTGGCTTCGCAGGAAAATGCCTTAACCGCTAAGCCATCTCTCCAGCCCTGTGGTGTGCCATTCTTGTACATGCTCTGCCTGCCCTGGAGGCTCTGCTCTCACTCAGCCTCAGGTTGGCAACCTCACACCTACCCAGCTCTACCTGCTAAGACGCTGCATCGGCTCTGTCCCCTCCCGGATGACCAAGCTCCTGGATGCGGTATTCGAGGCCCCCACTGACGGGACCTCTATCTGTCCCTCATCTCCTCCTTCACCTGCTCTTGGGACTGTAGCATCCCAGCCCCCACTGACCCTGCTGCTGTTGTCTCTGTCCCACCTCTCATTTCACCTGTGCTTCCCTCATTGGCACTTGGGACATTCTGGGCCAACCCCGACACACCACCTTCTCCAGGAAGCCTTCCTGCTCTGCTTCCTCCTGGTCTTGCTTCCAGCTCCTAAGAGACTTGACCATGCTGTCTCCCCAGAGGGTGAATGTATCTGCTCCGTGTTTGGGAGGGCAGCAGATGCAGGAGGCCTGCCCGTTCCCTCTATCCCTTACCCTGGTCTGTGCTGTGCTGTGCTGGGGGGTGGGCATGTGTCCTAGACGCTCCTGGGGACCTGGCTGAGTCTGCCCAGTGCCCCGGGATGCCAGCACGTTTTGGATGCTCTGTGTCATCTGTCCCCTGCCCAGGACAGTAGTGCTCTTCCCAGCTTCGCGGGTGCACTGTGACTGCTGGGTCTGGTTCGTCCACACAAGGCACGCGCGGGCGTGCTCAGTGGAGGACCGGGCCTGGGCTCGCAGTCTTCATCCCACCAGTCAGCGACTACATGCAGGCCCAGCCCTCACTCACACTGATCACCTTGCTGTGTGGCACGCCTTTGTCCCTGGAGGGACTCAGGGCTCAGAGGTAGTGGGGTCATAGGAGTGGCCCGCCCCACTGCTGGGTGCCCAGGGTGCTTCAGCCCTCCTCTGGGCCTGGTATCAGGAAGATAGTGCGCACCACTCTGCCTTAGAGATGAAGAGGTTAGGGTGACTACGCCGCTGTCTCTGCTGCAGGCCAGTGCGTCCTCCCCCCACTGGTCCTGGCTGCCGCTGTGTCTTGCAGGACTGTGAAGAGTGGCTGATCCCGGGTGCAGGTTTTCATGCAGACGCAGGTGGCCTTGGGTGGGCGAGGCCTGATGGAAGTTCAGTGTCTGGGGAGACAGGAGTGAGAACGTCAAAATAAGGCGCAAAGAGAAGCCCGGCGGCCTCGAGGCAGCTGCAGCAGCAACAGCGTGTGGCATGGCCCGCGCGCCTGGCAGCGATCAAGGCAACTGTTGGACTTCATCTGTGAATAATAACTCGGTTTTGCGCGACAGTGGAAGTGGCGCTTATGTTCTATTAATATTTATTAGCAGTTTCTGAGGTTGGAGCTCGCTGGTTATCTGTGCAGCACATCTCAGCCGTTCGTAAAGATACAGGAAAATCATAGCCCAGGAGCAATTAACCCTCCGCGCTCTGCGGCTGTGTGCGCTGTGGCTGGGCAGTGCAGAGGGGAGGTAAGAAGGCTGCCATCCTCCGGTCTCCTTCCTTACTGTCCCCACCCACCTGGGAGGAGAAAGGCACCTCAAAAAGCGTAAAAAGCTGCTCTCTCGGTCCTGGCCATCTTGGCAGGTGCTGTCTCAGATGGTGAGGGACGGGGAGCTGGAGAGCAGACACTTAGAGGTCCTGTCCCTGGTGTCCTGGGAGCCGCAGTCACTGAACGTCGCAGGCTTTAGCTGTCCTGACCAGATCCCAGTGCCTGGCACCCTCTTCGGGGACAGGTTCACCGAGGGAACATAGAACATGCTGGAATGCTAGATTCTCAGAATCAAGTCTCAGACTCTTCTTGCGGGGAGGTGGGGATTGAGGGGACATCTACCCCTGTGGCAGTAGTGCTGCCTTGCGCTCGGCCCTCAGGAACAGTGGCAGCCTGTCCCTGCAGAACCCACATCCTCATTCCAAACCCAGTGGTCGTAACCATGTTTTACAGCCCAGTGGAGTGAGATAGGCCTGCTGTGTGCCGTGAGTATGAACTGCACTGTCCCTACAGCCACAGTGCACCCCAAAGCCAGTGCTCAAGCCCCCAACCAGGCTGGGGGCCCCGCTTCACTGATGCTGCCTTCCGTCCCCTGCCCACACCTTTCCTTACTCCACCTCTGCCCATGACTCCCTCATTGTGCCTTCAGGGTCCTGGCCTGGCAGAGAGACGAGCGTCCAGAGCTCTTAGACCAGGCTGGCCCTTGCCGGCCTTCAGCACCTGCCCTTAGAATCTTGTTAAAACAACATTTTCCATTCTCAAGTCACCCAAGACTGGGCCATTGTACCAACCCCAGGCAATGTGGTATCTCTATTGAGGTGTGGGGGGTGTGCCATGCAGGACTGAGCCCCACGCTGGGCCCATCTGGCGTGCCCTCTTCCCAAATGGTGACATCCACAGAGTGGGTCATTGTCCAGGGCTGGGCAGAGCCCAGCTTTGACTCAGAGGACAGTCCTTCTTGTCACTTGGTCTAAGCTTCTCAGACTGAGAAGGGCCCTGAGGCTTTGGCTTACCAGCAAAGCCTTCGTGTCTCAGTTTCCCCTCTATGCACCAGTGAGAAAGGTTGTGTGTTTCCAGCTCCCCACAGCCAGAATTGCAGGCAGCTCGTTTGCTTCTCTAAAGGGAAGGGGCGCAAAAAATATTTTGCAAGTTGACCAAGCCACTGTGTTAGAAGTTACTCACCCCTGGGCTCTGGGTTTTTTAAAGTATAGAACTTTTCAAGGAGTTCATGTCTCACAACCTCAGAGCTGCTGTCTGTGGCTTTGGTCCTTTCGCCTCCTGACTTACCGAGAGGCGTTCAGGGCGCTAAGGCTACTGGGGCTCACGGAATGGTGGCACCCAGCCCACCGCAGGCATGGACAGGAACCCCGTGGGGGCGTGAGGGCCAGGTATTCCTGGGAGGTGACACAGCAAACACCCCCGTGCTCACCCCGACCCCAGCATTCCCAGTCCATTTTGGATGCTGTGGTGGCTGTTGCCATGGTGATATCCCTCCTTGCTGCTGCCATTAGAAAGGTGGCCTTGCCAGTGTGGCTGCTGATGTCCTGTGTGCCGCCTGAGGCAGGGTTAGCCACCACCTGGAGGGTTGGGTAAGCAGAAGGCCTTTGGAGGTCTGGGGCAGCGACCAAACCACATGCACCTCAGTCACGCTATTACCCTGAGGGGACCCACTGCACCACCAGCAAGTGGAGGTTTGTCTTCTCATTAAGATGTGCAGAGGGCTTGGGGAGATGGTGGCTCAGTGAGTCAAGTGCTTGCTGCACAAGCATGAGGACCCAAGTTTGGATCCCCAGGGTCCACATAAAATATCAGATGTGGAAAAAAATATCAGATGTGGGCAGCCTGGAGAGATGGCTTAGCGGTTAAGTTGCTTGCCTGTGAAGCCTAAGGACCCAGGTTCCATTCCCCAGTACCCACATAAGCTAGATGCACAAGGTGGTGCATGTGTCTGGAGTTCATTTGCAGTGGATGGAGACCCTGGCACACCCGTTCTCTCTGTCTCTCTCTCAAATAAATCAATAAAAATAACACATATGAAAAATACCAAGTGTGGTGGCATATGCCTAAAATTGCAGCACTGGGGAGATGGAATCAGGAGGGTACTTAAGTCTTGCTGGCTAGTTAAGACTAGCCAGATATGTGAGTTCCAGGTTCAGCAAGAGAGCTTGTCTCAAAATATAAGGTGCAGCCGGGCATGGGGGCTCAGGCTCCATGAGGCACTCCACTGAGGCAGTCAGCTCTCACTCGCCATGTCCCCAGGGCCGCTCATGGGAGAGGTAGGTGCCCACTTGAAGCACCGAGGGCGGATGGTGTCTGCCTCCCAAATGGTTCTGTGGCTCTTCATACCACCAGGCTGGGGCTGACGATCCCCCTGCCTGTGGGACCCAGGCTGAGGATGGGGCTCAGAGTGTGACAGGAGCCCCCTCCCCCGTGGCCACCCCACGGCAGGCTCGAGAGTCCCTGCTGTCTCTGCAGTGGCTGTCGGGGCCTGACCGCCAGGATGCCCGGGCTCGCGCAAGCCACCGTGGCAAGTGTGTGCTGAGTGGGCATTATTCTGGGCATCCTGGAGCGAGCCGTTCCCGAGGCTGGCGATCCCTGCCCATTGCCAGGACCTTTCACCTGTTCAGGAGGAGGCCACTTTGACACACATCTACAGTAGGGTCCCGTGGGAGGGCAGCTGAGGCTGGGGGGTCCCAGGGGGGAGGATTCCTGTGTGGCTCTGTGGGTCGGGCAGCTTTGGAGCTGGATCTGGAGGTCTGTGGCCTGGGTGGTGGGCTCCACAGTGGAGTGGAGTCTTGGGGGACTGTTGATGGGCACTGCCTGCTCACCGCGGGGTCCCTGGGAGACCTGGGCTCCTCATTCACCGACGTCCATCAGAAAGCTCACCCGGTTCCCTGCGGGGCGTGGAGAGGGGAAGGCAGTGTTGGTCCCGCAGCCGGGGAGGAAACCTCTGAGCAGAGCCACGTACCACCATGCATGCTCCTCAGTGTTTGCTGAGTTGGAACGAGAGGTCACTGTGGGGCAGTCCACGGTCTGGAGAGCCACCAGCTAGAGGAGGCACCTGCAGCCACACAAGTGGGTGAGGGCACCAAGCAGGAGAGCAGAGGGTCCCCAAAGGGTCACTAGGAAAGGGAGCCCCAGAGTGCAGCAGCAGTGAGAGGTGGGAACACACAGAACGGGTGGCAACAGGTCTTAGAGATGAGGGTCGGGCAGGCCTCTGCGTCTGCGCGTCAGGAAGCCCTCAGGCACAGCAGGGGGACAGAGGCGGGTCAGGTGAGCCTCTCCCGCGGCAGGTTCACCTGGCCCGGTACACGCTGCAAGCTGGACTAAGTCCCTGAGCTGGGCTTAGGTGCAGGTATCCAAGAGGTGTCTGTGGGCCTCTGGCAGGAACCCTGCTGGCCCACATGTTGCTGGGGCCACTGTCCTCGGGGTTGGGGTGTAGACCCCAGCCCCTTAGGGACAAGGAGGCAGTGGCTGAAGGTGGCTGCAGCTTTCTGACCAGAGAGTCGTGTTCTCCAGCTTCGTGTCCTAGTCGCAAGATACCCAAGATAGTGGGTAGGAGAATGGGTTTATGTAGCTCACGCTTCCGGAGGTGCTGGTCAAAGGTGGCTCTGGGCCTCTGGCAGAGGTGCCGGGCCATGTGAGGGTGCCTGGTAGAGCAAGCTGCTCACCTCGTGGCCAGGAAGCAAAAACAAACGTGGAAGAGGGAGAGACAGGGTCCCAATGACCTGTAGACCTCCTACCAGGACCACCTCCTAAAGACCCTTAGCTCCTACTCAAAACACCACCTGGGGACGAAGCCTATTCACACGTGCACTTCTGGGCGACAGTTACCCAGCCATAGCAAAACCCAGAGGGCTATGCTGGCTGCCCTGCTCGTACTGCCCCACTGTCCACTCACTCCATGGCTGTGCCCCTGTCCCAGGCACTGTGTAGCACCCATGGGACCACTCCCTTCAGTCCTCATGGCCCAAGCAGCAGGAACTCTCCTGTGGCCAATGAGGACAACTGGGTTGAAGTGCTGAGTGATCCTGCATGACTGGTGTCGTAGCCAGAATGTCCACCTGTCTTCCGGGTCAAGTCCCCTGGGCACCGGGAAGTGCTCACTGAAGACAGTTTGCCAAAGCTCCTTGTGGCTTCTGCCCCACCAGATCTGCCTAGCACCTGCCTCCCTCCTGTCCTGGGCATGCGTTGGCTCCTCTGTGGCTTCCCAGGCTGCTGAAAGGACTCCGCAAATCCAGGAAAAGTTGAAGTTATCTTTGACTTTTATGGCCCTTTTTTCCCTATTAAAATGCTCAGAGCTATAAATGTCGTCATCGGCAGCTCATTTATCTTGACAAAAGTGCAGCTATGAACGACCCAGTGCTGGTGAAATGGCCTCTGAGATGATCGTTTCTGCCATTTCGATAAATTCCAGTGTGGAGCAGGAAGGGCAGCCCTTGCCAGACAGAACGTCTTTTCAGCTTGTTAATGAGAGGTTTAGTGCACTCCCGGGTAGGCCTGGAAGCAGAGTAGAGCACACCCAGAGATGGGAGGTTGGGGCAGGGAAGGCTCCAAGAATGTTCCAGGAGGAGCCCCACCATGCCCAGGAGTGGGGGATGGTGGGCTTTGACAGAACTGGCAGTGATTCTGGTAGTGCAGAGTCTGTCTTTCCAGGGCCTGCCTCGGGGGGACTTAGTGCTCATAGGCACCTCATACTTAGGAACCCCTGATTGCTGGCTGCAGGCCCTCCAAACTCAGCCAGTGGTCCTGCAGCTGTGGGAGAAGTTGGACAGCTTTAGCTGGGTTGGAAGCATTCAGCCAACTCACTGTTCTGCGGAGATGCTGCAGGCACGCAGTACACACGTGTACACACCCACACATGCACACTCACGGGCATGCAGTACACACACGTGTACACACCCACACACATGCACACTCACAGCAGGTTGTCTTTGTAACAGGATTGAACACAGGCAGAGGCAAGGCTGTCCCCATCGTCTCCTCCCTGGCAGCCCTGGGCCACTGGTCACTCTCCTGACTCCCCTTCCTGAGTGTAAATCCCTAAGGCGACAGTCGGGAGCTGCCGCTATCCATGTCAGGAAGGAGGGCGCTAAGGCCCAGCCAGAAATAAAGGCTCAGAACCAGACCCTGAGGCCACAGGACACTGACACAGAGCCAAAGAAATACCCAGAAAAGAGGGAACACATGCACCACAGGGCGTACCCAGGGAGACAGCACGACAGTCACCCTAGAGATGGACACACACACCCTTCCACCACCCAGCGCAGGAGTGGCGCCCTCCAGAGCAGTTCACACACAGTGGGCACACGGGGACTGTGCTCTGCAGAAGCCTCGCCCTCTGTGTAAGGGTGGCTCCATTCCTTGTGGGCAGCACCAGGTAAAGTCAGTTCCCCCTGTTCTTTGGCCCTCCACCTCTGTGGGAGTCCCTGCTCCCCGGAGAATCATGGGGAGGCCTCTCCAGGAAGGCCCTTGGGGAGGCAGAGCCAACTGGAGGGCAGCGCCTCCTTCAGGCCTATGCTTCCAGAAATCACCCCAAGCGTGTTGATCAGATGGCTGCATTTGCCCCGTTCCCGCCTGGGTCGGGCCCAGGGTTTCACTGTGACCAAGCTGCCTTAGCTCCATCAGCTGTTATCTGGCTGAGAGACGTCACAGCCTTCTACACCCATCACCTTACAGGTGTGACTGACCCTATGGGTCTGGAGTCCGTGGTGGCAGGAAGACAGGGTTTTCTTTTCTTTTTCTTTTTCTTTTTCTTTTTCTTCTTTCTTTTAATTTTGAGAGAAAGAGGTAATGGGGGGAAAGGAGACAGAATGGGCACGCCAGGGCCTTCAGCTACTGCCAACGAACGCCAGTTGCATGCGCCCCCTTGGGCACGTGTGAGACATTGCATGCTTGCATCACTGTGCGTCTGGCTTACATGGGACCTGGAAATTCGAACTTGAGTTCTTAGGCTTCACAGTCAACTGCCTTACCTGCTAAGCCATCTCTCCAGCCTAGGAGGACAGTTCTCACAACTCCACATCTTTTTGTGTTTGTTTTTGTTTGAGGCAGAATCTTGCTCTGTAGCTCAGGTTGGCCTCAAACTCAAAGCAGTCCTCCTGCTTCAGCCCCCCACTTGCTGGGAATACAGGCAGGAGCCACCACACTCTGCTTCCCCTGTCTTTTAAGCCATGCATTGGGAAGGTGGTCAGTAGGAAGGGCCGAGGACATGGCTCATATGCTGTTACTA
The DNA here is from genome assembly GCA_036346955.1 of Dipus sagitta. Classification (NCBI taxonomy): domain Eukaryota; kingdom Metazoa; phylum Chordata; class Mammalia; order Rodentia; family Dipodidae; genus Dipus; species Dipus sagitta. The sequence goes on along the minus strand of CM070777.1, from coordinate 3,204,780 downwards.
GGCTGTGCCACCAACGAGTGATGAAAGTCGCTCTGGGGGTTGAGATGCTGCCCAGATTGTGACCAGGCCTGTGCAGCCCTCCCTACACACCCAGCTCATTACTGACCAGTATGGAAGGAGTAGTCCAGTGGATGTGGGTGATTTCCCTCCAGCAGAGGCACCGCAGGTTGGATGGTCTTGAGCCTGTCAGTGTTCCTACCATATAGGGCAGGCGGCCAAGGGAAGCAGGAAACATCTCATCGTAATCTAGAGAAATGGCTCTGACCTGTGGGGCCCTAGGCCCTCCGCCATGTCATCTGGGCACTTGCTGGGGATGGAGGGAGATACTGGGGAAGAGGAACAGGCAGGGGTTTGTTTGAAGTGTTGCTGAAGTGTAGTTGAAACTATGGCTACTGTGGCTGAGGTCTGAAATGTTCTTTGTGAGCTAAAGATGTGGTCCCCTGCCTCTGTGCTGCTGGCAGATGGAGTGTGAGAAGCTAGGTTAGCCCCTGGTAGGCAGGGAGGGATCTTGGGTCACACCCTTGCCACGCCTGTCATCTCTGCTCCCCCTTCCCCCCCCCCACCTGCTTCAGTCGCAGGACTCAGCTCACCCAGTCAGATCTCTCCTGACCCTGCACCCTGCCCCGGTGTGGCTCCACCCTCTGCCCAGCTCTGCCATGTTTGGCTGTCTCTGTCTTCCAGACTTTGGGAACCATCACTGCAGTGCCTGTCACGGGTCCTCAGGTCAGCTCCTTGCAGAGGTTGGCCGGGCAAGGAGCGGCAGTGCTACCTCAGGTAAGCGTCTGTCCATCCGTCCGGCACCCCCACCCAGCACTCCCTCCTGCGTCTTTCCCTCGGGCAGTGCCCTTCCTCTAATGCCCCCTGTTCATTCAACACAGGATACATTTGGGGTTCATGGAATCTGTTTTTTCAAACTAAGAATTTTTTGGGGGGAGGGGTGTTTCAAGGTAGGGTCTCGTTCTAGCCTGGAATGACCTGGAATTCACTATGTAGTCTGAGGGTGGTCTTGAACTCCGGGCGATCCTCCTGCCTCTGCCTCCCGAGTGCTGGGATTAAAGGCATGCGCCACCATGCCCAGCCCAAACTAAGAAGTTATGAAATCCTGTAGTGTGTTATGTAGTCTCAGGGTGGCCTCAAACTTTTACGGCAATCCTCCTACCTCTGCCTCCCCAGTTCTGGGATTAAAGGCGTGCACCACCACGCCTGGCTTTTTTTTTTTTTTTTTGAATGGAATAAATCTGGTTGGATTGCTCTTAGAATAGAGTTGGTCGTGCATACTGCATGCATACAGTTTGTGCCCCACCACAGGTAATGTGGAGGACTCAGTTGCTGCATTCAGTGTGCGTGGGGCTGTGTGGACCAGTCCTGACACTGGACAAGACCGAGCCACAGGCTGGCCACGTTACCTGGACACAGTGCAGCCCCTGAGGCGGGGAGCTCACACTCACATTACTCAGGGCCCACTGCAGCAAGAAACTAGAGGGCCGCCAGACCTGTTGGGCAGTAGAGGAGCTCGTAGGTACGATGCACATTGAGTTCTGGTCACCTGCTGACTGGCAGGATCCTGCAGGAGCCGCCCAGCGTCACTAGGGTAGAGTGAGGGGAGGCAAGTGGCCGGCATAGCGCTCCGTGGCCTTCACTAATACCACACAGCTCTAGCAGTCCTGGTTTGAGTCCCACAGGCCTCATGACCATGTCACCTACCATGTCGCCGTTCTTGAGTAATCCTCTCCTCTACTCTCCTCACCAATCTTTGTCCACCATGGAATGGCCAGGACACTCTTTCTTTGTCCTTCCCATGGACAGTGGGACTGTCTCCCTTCCCATGGCTCAGTGGGACTGTGACCTTTCTCAGGCTTCCTTAGCCTCTGGTACTCAGACAACCTGGGCTTAGGGTGACCTCACTTGTGAGGTTGAGGTCAAGGGTCTGCTCTGTGGTGGCTTCATGATGGGAATGTCTGGCAACAGGAGGCTGGTGACAGCTGGCACACACTGCATCTTCTCACCTACTCCTGAGCACAGGTGGGTCCTGTAATGTCCAGTGCACAGGTTAGGGACCTGGATCCAGTGACATTCATCAGCATTTCTGAGACCACACAGGTCCCCTTAGAGCCAGGATTGGCTCCAGGCAAGCTGACAGTCACGCTGTCTGGGAGATCCCTAGAGGGGTACTGTCCCCTCACCTGTATTGAGGGACTCTGCATCATGTCTACTCAGAGCTGCCCCTCTGTTATGTCTCTGTCACATGACTGTGTCTGTCTGTCTGACCATGTACTCATTCCTTCTTCTTAGGTTAGGCCAAAGACTCTGATTCCAGACAGCCTCCCTGTCGCCCCGGGCAGGGACCGGCCACCTAAGCAGCCCCCAACCTTCCAAAAGGCCACTGTGGTCAGCATCAAGAATCCCAGCCCAGCCCTCCCCACTGCCAACAACACCGTCAGCCATGTGCCAACGCCCGGCAGCCAACCCCAGGCCCTCGCCGAGCCCACCGCCATCACCTCTCCCCTGAGCAGTGCCGGGGTGGCCTACGCCATCATCTCCACCTCCCCCAGCAATGCCGCCACCATCACCCCCAGCACCGCCGTGCCCGTGGCCAGTGACAGCATCAAAGTGCAGCCCCTCCTCATCAGTGCCGACAGCAAGGTGGGTGATGCGTGCACGCGAAGGCCAGGAGGCCGTTGTCCGCAGGGGCCAAGGCTTCCGTGTAGGAGCAGCTGCGTGCTTGAGTGGTCACATGCCAAGGAATAATGAACAGAGCATGCGCATATGGCTAAGGGTGTGAATCATTGCAAGAATGAATGAGGGGTGAATGTCAGTATGCGTGGTGGTAAGAATAAGTGGTCAACTGGGTGAGTTCCAGGAATGAGTAAGTCAGGCCACAGATGAATGAATATGGGATTAAAAAAAAAATGAGCCCGAGTGAATTACTATTAACATTGGAATAGCTAAGTAGTAATGTGTGGCTGAATTGCAAGAGTCCAGTACTGGTGCTCCATCTCTGCTGGTGAATTCCTGCCCCTGGACCTTTGAGTGGTGACCAGTCTCTGGTGTCAAGGCTGTTTCATGACCCAAGTCTCTGGGTGGAACATGGTTGGTTTCTTGTCAGGATTTAACACTAAAACTCGTATGTTCTGCCTGTGGCCACTGCAGTTTTCCACGATGGCTCTGCGAAAGGCCTTTAGGGCTACTTGGTGGCCTTGTTTCCCTTTACGACTCCTGCAGTTCCCTCGGCCAGGCAACCCCTCTCTTGCTTGTGGCTGATGTCCTTCCACTTCCCCAGGCTGGGGGATGTGTCCCCAAGCAGCCGCTCCTGAAGGTCCCGTGGGCCGTGGTTGGGTGGCAGGTGCTGCTCACCATGGGGCCTGATGCGTGGAAGTGCTTGGTGGGTATTTGCTGGAGGACACCAGCATGTGGTGTTGGCATGTTAAACACTTTTTGCTTATATAATATGTAGAAATAGATGCCTTGTTGTTAATGTTGAATTTCTCTTATTGTTAAGCATGACTATTTCCCTCTGCTCTTTAAGAATCCTGAACCCTCAACGCCTGGCCTCAGGGGATTTTTGTCTCCCTCCCTCTCTCCCTTCTTTCCTCTTCTGTGTTTTTTTAAATTGGTCTTGCTATGTAGCCCAGGCTTGTCTTAAATCATGGCAATCCTTCTGCATCAGCCTTCCAAGTGCTGAGATTGGAGGCATGAGCTATGCTGTCCCTTTTTTCCCTGTTCTAGAGCTAGTAATGTTTTTTGCTTTCCATGATCATAAAAATAATTCCACACAGAGAATTTGGAGTTTTAAAATGTGACTCAAAGAGGGCACATGGAGCCGGGCGTGGTGGCACATGCCTTCAGTCCCAGCACTTGGGAGGCAGAAAAAATGGTGAATCACTATGAGTTCGAGGCCAGCCTGGGATAGAATGAGTTCCAGGTCAGCCTTGGCCAAAATGAGACCCCGCCTCAAAAACAACAGCAACAACGACAAAGACAACGGAAGAGGGCACATATGCGTACGTGTGCCTATGGACACACGTTCACCCACACATGCAAAGAAACACATACACGTTTAACACACACACAGTGTGACACAAGGTTCAAAGAGTTTCCTGTCTACCCACTGAAGGACACAATATCCTCTCTTCCTTCCTCTCTTCCTGCTTGGACCCTTCCAATTCATGATAGGCCCTACATGTTCGTAGGGAAACAAAACCAAAAACAACTCAAGTGGTTCCTGGCTAAGGGCAGATGCTGGATGGCTGCTCCTGGCGAACTCCCGCCCCCACACCTTTGGGTGGTGACCAGTGTGGCAGCTCCCTGGCATGGCAAAGCAGCTGAGGCCCGGAAGCGGCGGGGCGGAACAGCGGGCTCCAGCCTCTGCTTGCACGCATTCCCGCAGACCACGTGCACCACAGCTGGAAGACCAGCTGGCCTGGGGCTGCCTTGTGGGGTCCCTGGTCAGCCCCACGTGCCCCCCCGCCAACTCCCTAGGGCTTGGCTGGGCCCCTCAGGGAAGACTGAGAGAAACAGGTCATCATTCGTCCTGTCCCCTCTGGCAGGGGTTGAGTGTCACAGACACAGTGGTCTGACGGGACCAAGGGGAGGTGGTGGCAGGTGATGCTGTCAGACCGGCTTGCATGCCTCTCAGTCCCTCCGCCTCCTAACCTAGTGCACAAGACTCGTTTGAGCCCTCCAAGTTCAATCTGTCTGTGTTTGAGTGAGGATCGAGACAGCCCCCATCCCCCCCCCCAAGGCCCACTGCCAGAACCTCCAGAGCCTGGCGCTGCCAAGACTTAGTGGATGGGAAAGTTGAGGCTCGGAGCGGCAGAGCAAACTTTCCCAGGCCACACAGCTGGGAATGGGTGAGGTAGGATTGGAGCCAGGTATGTGTGCTTCCTCAACCCAGCCGCCTCTTGTGCAGACGCTCTCATGGGGGAAAGAACTGTCGGGAAGCACGGGCCCTGGGCACAGTGGGGGCCCTGGCACACATGCCCCTGCGCCATGGCTCCCTTCCTGGGTCGCCCGCCTTCCCTCTCACCCCTCACCTCCTGCAGGTCATCATCATTCAGCCTCAAGTGCAGACGCAGCCCGAGAGCTCAGCGGAGTCCCGGCCGTCCACGGAGGAGCCATCTCAGGGATCTCAGGCCACCAAAAAGAAGAAGGAGGAGCGACCCCCGAGCCAGGAGAGCCCCGAGGTAGCTCCACCTTGCTGGAGGCCCAGACCTCCCTCTAGGACGTGACTCTGTGCAGGGTGGGGACAGCCTCGCTGGGCAGGTCCTGACCGGCGATGGCCCAGGGCCCTGTGCGGTGGCAGCTGCCAGGGCAGGGTGTGCCCAGTGAGCTAGGGCAGAGTATGCCCAGCGAACTGGTCTTCATTCTCCCTTCTCAGGGCTATGCCATAGTTAGCGTTGCCTGGCTGAGTGCCAGCAATGCCCTGTCCCACAGCATGTCACAGCATGACAGGGTCAGACGCCCTCATAATCAATCTTGCGTCCGCTGGGACAGTGCGGTGTCCTTCCTCAGAGTTGCTGGAGGCCGTCAAGCCCCATTGTATGTCACCCAACCTCCTGGAGCCCCGGCTGTAGAACCCGTCCCTTCTTAGGACCCTGAGGCCCTCCTTTCCCTCCGCTCCTTACCTGGAGGAGAGGGGAGAGGCAAGTTTTCAGGGAACCATTCTAACGCTGGGTTGACATGCAGCCACATGCAATTACAGGAGTTCACAGGGTAGTGCCTGGTGTCCAGGCTGTGGCAGGCGAACATCCTGGAGTTGCACCCTTGGACTCCCCAGGCCCAGAGGGTCCCCACTGTGCACACTGGCTGATCCCATGCAGCTCTTCCCACGCGGACCCGTCCCTCACAGCCAAGCCCTCTTCCGTCCTTCCAAAGTCAGCTCAGCATGGCTCTCTCCAGGTGCCCTCTGGCTCCTGAGTTCCTGGTCATTCTGTCAAAGAGCTGTTAGCCCAAGGAAGTCACTCGTCCTCTCAGGCCTCGTGCCCTCACTAGTCACATAGGTCTCTATGTCTGTTCCCTGCCTGGCCATGCGCTATGGGCAGAGTTGCCCAATGGGCAGATGTGGTCCTCACCCTGGGAAGGTCACTTCCAAGGGCAGACTTTGGCATGGCTACAAAGGACTCTGTCTACCAGAGGACGAGAAGGTTGCAGTGGTGTCAGAGGAGCAGGAGGTGTGAGCTGCGGGAGACGAGGGAGGCTAGGCTCCAGGCTTCTTCCTGGAGGGGCTGCGGACAGCCTTGCAGAAGAGGGCCAGGATTGGCAGAGACCAGAGGAATAAGTAACAGAGGCTCAAGGCAGCAGGAAGGGGTCAGGTACAGGGGACTGTGTGGGCAGTGACTCAGAAGTGGGCAAGATACATGAAACGTATCAAGCCGGGGCGGGGGGGGGGGGGCCCTGAGACAGACATCAGAGATCAGTCCCAGACCTGAATGCATCCCACCAGAGTGGGACTTTGATACTTAAGTAATGGGAGCTGTAGAGTGTTTGAGCAGGAATAATTTTATTATCATCCTTTGACATATACAAAAAGTTATCAAGTTGAACATGAGGCTGTAGTGTGAGCCATGTCTCCTCTGGCCACAGCCGCAGTGACTCAGGCAGGACCACAGTGTCAGCCCAGGGCGACTGTGTTCATGGTGAGGCCCTGCTGGCCAGATGCTGCTGCTCTTTCCAGCACCCGTCCATTCTCCCTTGAGCTTTTTCCACACTCTCAACATTGGAGAAGGTTCTCTGGTGGCATCTCCCTATTCTCTCAAAGTGTGTCTTAGTCAATTATTGTGCACTTTTACAATTAGTATAATTACACGAAACTACATAATTAGCATAGATATGTGTAATGACTTAAATAGAAGTTAACCACACATTGGGACATAACAATGCTTATTGAAGTTTCTCTGGAAGAGGGTCAAGAGTCAGTACAGGCCTGCTGTCCATGGACCCCATTAATGAGGAGGGTCATGACAATGCTGGGGTACTCCTAGACACTTCACTGGCTGAGCCTGGCAGGAACCCAGGTCATTAAGAGTCATGGGATTTGGGGACATTGCAGTATTGAGGATTGAGCCTAGGACCTCATGCATGCTAGGCAGAGACTCTACCACTAAGCTCCATCCATAGCTCTTTTTGTATTTTTTTATTTTGCATGAAGGCCTAAGTTGACCGGGCTGGCCTTGAACTTGTGATCCTACTACTTCAGCTGCCAGCGTAGCCGGGATCACAGACCACCAGGCGAGCCATGGACATGGGTTTTGTAAAGGCTCGTGAACCGCTGGTGGAGGGGCTTCTTGGAACTGCGCAGCACTTGCATACGCATAGTCGCTGCAGCAGCACTGAAGCGGCCCAGAGGAGGAGCAGGGACATCGGATGGCCAGCAGCCCCATACTGGCTTTTAAATATTTTATTATTTATTTGACAGAGAAAGAGAGAGAATGGGCACAGCAGGGCCTCCAGCCACTGCAAATGAACTCCAGATGCGTGCGCCCCTTTGTGCATCTGGCCAACGTGGGTCCTGGGGAATCGAATCTGGGCCCTTTGGCTTTGCAGACAAGCGCCTTAACCGTTAAGCCATCCCTCCTGCCCCCATATTGGTTTTTTAGTTGTTTAGTTGTGAAGGATGGGCTGTCACTAATAGTGGACTTGGGTGAGGGTTAGGTACCCTCTCTTGATTAGTGTTGCAGCTTTCTGTAAATCTAAAATGCTAAAATAAGCCAGCCCGCAACATCAGGCCAAAAGACAAAATTAGGGCTGGAGAGATTGCTCAGTCGTTAAGGCACTTGCCTGTAGAGCCTAACCACCGTAGATGTTTGCAGAGCCTACTGATTCCAGACACGTGTGCCAGATGCACCAAGTGGCACATGCACCTGCAGTCTGTCAGCAGCTGGTGGAGGCAGCGGGAGTGTGCGGGGGAGGGGGAGCCTGCAGGAGTGGTCCTTGCTGTTGCCAGTTTCACCTTCTCAGGTACCCCAGGCTGGTCTCATACTTGCTATTCAGGCAAGTAATGGCCTTGAGCTCTTGATCTTACTGCCTCCACCTCCTGAGTGTGGGATTACAGTCTGTTCCACCACACCCTTTGTAGTGTGTGTTTGAAATTTTTACTTGCTCAGCCCTATCAGGGCCCCCCACATCTCTGGACCTCCTAGTCCCTTGCGTGTCCTTGCAGCTTTCTCAGTGTCGGGGCAGCTACTGCTGGTTGGGGCACCCCAGAGCCAGCCCCGCAGCTCATGGAGTTCTTGGCAGGTATTGGTGGAGAGCGGAAGACCACATTAACACCTCTTCATCCCTTTCCTTTGCAGAAAATCGCCTTCATGGTGGCGCTAGGCCTGGTCACCACCGAGCATCTGGAGGGTAAGGGTGAGGACGGTGGGCGGGGCGGGGCGGGGCTTGCGTGATGGTCTGAGAGCAGAGTGTAGTCCAGACAGAAGCTGAGAGCCACAGAGGCCCTTAGTCATGGCTGCGTCCAGCTCGGAGCCTCCTGGGGGCCCTGGCCCAGGTACCAGGGGTGTGGACATCAAGGGCAAAGCCGAGAGGCTCTGTGTCACACAGCTGCAGAGACTGTGCGGAGCAATAACACTGCCTTGTTCCTTGTCCGCCCCTCCCCGGGCAGCACAGCGAGGGACGAGACCATTCACTCAGCACTCAAGCTTCCCTTTCTTCACTCGGTTTAGACCAGAGGCACCAGGGACGTGGGGACATGAGTTTATTTGAGCAGACAGGACAGTGTGGCTCTTAGGAAGGTGTCAGTTTGCCTGCTGATGAGAGAAGTTGCCAGTGACCTGGTGCAGCAGCCCCTCTTGATGCACAAATGTGGAGGCTGACTCACTTGCCCTAAGTCACACAGCCAGTCCATGTGGGGCTCTAAATTCTGAGGGATTCCCTCTACAGCATGCCCCTGTCACCCGCAAAAGACATTTCATGAAATGAAAACACACGCTTGGGGGCTGGAGGGATGGCTTAGGGTTTAGGGCGCTTGCCTACAAAGCCAAAGGACACAGGATCGATTCCCCAAGACCCACATAAGCCAGATGCACAAGGGGGTGCATGCGTCTGGAGTTCGTTTGCAGTGGCTGGAGGCCCTGGCTTGCCCATTCTCTCTCTCTCTCTCTCTGTCAAATGAATACATAAATAAATAAAAAGAAAACACAGGCTCGGTAAACCTGGACAGGGTAGACTGGTTGACTTCCTTCTTAACTCCAGGGGCAGGAAGCACATGTCCTAAGACCCTGCAGGACACAGTGCCTGAGGCAGGCACGGCCACTTTCACGTTAGGCAGAGCTTTTTTCCGACACAGCTGGCGAGCCCACGGAAGGGGACAGCCAAGGTCACGTAGGTGCTAGAGGCCACGTCAGTGTCAGAGAAGTTCCCCTGGGCTCAGTTGAGCCCTTCACTTTGGGAGGTGACCTTGTCCCGTGGCCCCCCTGGGGACGGCCTTCACCATCACTGGGCCCCAGAGCTCCCTGGCAGCAGTTGAGGCGGCGATGGGGCTGGGCAGGGCCAGGGAAGAAGCCTCGACTCCACCAGGCTGGCCCCCTCTTGGACAGTGGGCTGACCTGGCCCCTGAGGGAAGGCCCTCTCCACAGTTCAGTTGTGCAGGGGGTTGGAAGGAGAACTGGGCTTTCTGTGTGATGGTGTGAAAGTTGAGCTGTCTTTACCAAGGTCATGCGGGGTGATGGAGGCTGAAGTCCTGAGTTCCAGGTCCAGCCAAGCTGCTTGCCAGTCAGGCTCCTTTCCCACTAGGACCCGTGTCCAGCATGGAGAGCATCACACCCTCGCGCTGTGCAGGGTGGTCGTGGGCACTGAGGGCAAAGTACTTGCCTTGGAAGTAAATAGCCTGCATTTTGAAAGCCTCTCCCCATGATCCCACTGGATCCCGGAGGACCCCTCGGTGTTTACTCAGACCCTGAACCCTTCCATGGAGTCTGCAGTGCCTCGCAGGAAGACATATGTAACCCAGGGAGGGCCAGAAAGATGGTGGACAGAGACTGGGAAAGGGCACCTGAACATTACAGAGAGGCAGAACAAGACATGCCCTTGCCCCCACCCCTGGCAGAAAGCAAAAGAAAGTGAAGAGGGTGGGGAGAAGGCAAGCTCAGTGTGTACAGATGGAGGCTCACTGTGTGCGGGGTGGAGACCCAGTATGTGCAGGGTGGAGACTCACTGTGTGAAGGGTGGAGACTCACTGTGTGCGGGGTGGAGACTCACTGTGTGCGGGGTGGAGACTCACTGTGTGAGGGGTGGAGACTCACTGTGTGAAGGCTGGAGACTCACTGTGTGAAGGGCGGAGACTCACTGTGTGAAGGGCGTAGACTCACTGTGTGCGGGGTGGAGACCCAGTGTGTGCAGGGTGGAGACCCACTGTGTGCGGAGTTGAGACTCACTGTGTGCGGGGTGGAGACTCACTGTGTGAGGGGTGTAGACTGACTGTGTGCAGGGTGGAGACTCACTGTGTGCAGGGTGGAGACTGACTGTGTGAAGGGTGGAGACTGACTGTGTGCAGGGTGGAGACTCACTGTGTGAAGGGTGGAGACTCACTGTGTGCGGGGTGGAGACTCACTGTGTGCGGGGTGGAGACTCACTGTGTGAGGGGTGGAGACTCACTGTGTGAAGGGTGGAGACTCAGTGTGTGAAGGGTGGAGACTCACTGTGTGAAGGGCATAGACTCACTGTGTGCGGGGTGGAGACCCAGTGTGTGCAGGGTGGAGACCCACTGTGTGCGGAGTTGAGACTCACTGTGTGCGGGGTGGAGACTCATTGTGTGAGGGGTGTAGACTGACTGTGTGCAGGGTGGAGACTCACTGTGTGCAGGGTGGAGACTCACTGTGTGAAGGGTGGAGACTGACTGTGTGCAGGGTGGAGACCTAGTGTGTGCAGGGTGGAGACCTACTGTTTGTGGGTTGGAGACTCACTGTGTGCGGGGTGGAGACTCACTGTGTGCGGCGTGGAGACTCACTGTGTGAAGGGTGGAGGCTCACTGTGTGCGGGGTGGAGACTCACTGTATGAATGGTGGAGATTGACTGTGTGCAGGTTGGAGACTCACTGTGTGCGGGGTAGTGACTTACTGTGTGCAGGGTGGAGGCTCACTGTGTGCGGGGTGGAGACTCACTGTATGAATGGTGGAGACTCACTGTGTGCAGGGTAGAGACTTACTGTGTGCAGGGTGGAGGCTCACTGTGTGCAGGGTGGAGAATCACTGTTTGCAGGGTGGAGACTCAGTGTGTGCAGGGTGGAGACCCAGTGTGTGTGGGGTGGAGGCTGCCGCGCCCCACAAAGCTACACCTGGCAGAGCCAGATCAAGGCCAGCATCTGAGCCATGGGCATCTTCTGCTGCCATCCAGGAGTCCCAAGAGACAGCTAAGGAGCTCTAGGCTGAAGGAGGTGGGTCCCTACCACCCTTTCACCCACCTGATGTTCAGCTGAGAGGCCCCCAGAACTGGGCTGTGAGCCATTCCTGGGGGCTGTGACTCACCCTGGCCTGTAGGGCTAGGATGCAGCGCAGGCAGGCTGTAGTGCTAATGGAGGGTCGGTGTGCCCTGGGCTGGGCAAGGCACCCCGTGACCATTGTGTCTGTTTCCAGAAATCCAGAGCAAGCGCCAGGAGCGGAAGAGGAGGAGTACAGCCAATCCTGCCTACAGCGGCCTCCTGGAGACTGAGGTGGGACCCTTGGCGTGGCCACCCTGGGGCTGGGAAGGGAGGTGCACAGCTATGGGAAGGGTCCCTGGGGTCTGCCCAGCTCCTTTCTGCTGCTCCCTCCCCACCTGGCCCTCCGGTTGGAAGAGTGAGACGAGCACACCGTAACCCCAGCAGCAGGGAGGCTGAGGCAGGAGGATCATGAGTTCCTGACTAGCCTGGATTACATAGTGAGACCCTGACCCAAAACCAAACCAAACAAGTCCAGGTGCCCATTGTGCTCCTAGTAGAAGCTGCCCTGGATAGATATGGCTGGGTCCCAAAGCTTCCAACCAATCACTCCTGGCTCAGAATGTGTGTAGTGTGGAACCAGTGAACCCCAAAGAAGATGGGCCAGAAAGGATTAGGCTGGGCCTGGTGGCTGTGACCTTTTCTGCCTCTCTCGCAGCCCTGCCATGTCTGTTTTCCTCCCTGGGAGACAGAATGAGAGAGGAGCTCGCCATCATGGCTAGCTGCAGGCCTTCTGGAAGCCCACGATCTGGCGACCCGAGCTGCACAAGTGATGGTTCTCAGCTCACCCCCCAGACGCGGCTGGTGGGCAGTGGGCAGGCCCCGTTCCCCACCCACAGCTCTACAAGCAGTGGAGTGGGAAGTTAACTGCTAGGGCCTGGAGAAACGGCTCAGTGGTAACGCGCTGGCACCCGGCACTGGAAGTAGTCAGGGAATCCCCGGGGAATCAGCACATGTGGCTAAATCAGCGAGCTGTGGGTTCAGGGAGAGCTCCCGTCCCAAAGAGTAAGGGAATGAGTGAGGAAGGCTGGCCTGGGGCCTATGCGCCTGCGCACACGTTAACTCCCAAGGCAAGAAACGACCCCCTACTCCAGACCCCAGCCCACAGCACGCACTGTCCCAAGTCCCTGCCTGTAGCTCAGGAGGTGCACGGACCCACTGAGCAGAGCAGATGTCCTTGGAGCACCTCGGCCCTCCCAGGAAGCATGAACCCACACTCTGAATTACAGAATTCTTAGGCTAAAATCCAGACATTTTCTCCCCAAAGGCCATCTCCTCAGACTCTAGGCTCAGGACCACATCCTGAGGGAGATAAGGCTGCAGAGCAGCATCCAGAGAAGGGCAAAGAAGCTGTGTGCCCTCTCCGTGACGTGGGCCCCACGTCCATATCTTGAACTTAGCTGGGAGGAAGCGCTCTCCCAGCGAGTGTGGTCAGCTCCAGCTCCCTGCTCGCCCCTCCAGGGGAGAGGGAGTGTCTGTCAGCCCATCCACCATCTCCTTTCTCCCTGTTCCTCTCCAGAACAGGCCCCACTTGGGAGTTTATCTCATCAGAGTCCTCCTGGGTCTGCTAGCAAGCCCTGTTTCCAGACACGGAGACCATTGAGGGAAGTTTAAGTTGTTCTAGACCGCTCTGTGAGGACGCATGTTCTGCTCCTCTGATTTGTTCACTGGCAAAATGTCCTCTCTTTGGACACAGAGCCTACCCTAGAGAGCCCACAGCCTAAGGCCAGTATCTAGCCACCTCCTTAGCCACTCAGCAGTCAACTGAAAGTCCTATGATTTATTTTTATTTTTATTTATTTATTTGAGAGAGAGAAAGAGGCAGAGAGAGGGGAGAGAGAGACAGAGAGTGGGTGCTCCAGGGCCTCCAGCCACTGCAAAGGAACTCCAGACATATGAGCCTCCTTGTGCATTGGGCTTACATGGGTCCTGGGGAATCAAACCTGGGTCCTTTGGCTTCACAGGCAAGTGCCTTAGCTGCTAAACCATCTCTCCAGCCCCAAAGCCGTATGATTTTTGAGCATCAAACAAGCACGCGCACCAAGAACAGCCCTTTCATGGGTCTCTTTCCAGCCCTGGAGACAGCGCAAAGCGTTGAAAGGATCCTAAAACCAAAGCCACAGTTCTAGAACCATGTTTGCCTCAGTCCAAGCAACCGGGAAGCACCAAGAGCTGGAGGGCATAACCTAGGGGGTTGCTGAAGTCTCTGGAATACAGAGCAAACTACAGTTGCAAGGCTTTGGGCAGTGTGACAGGTGGTAGAGTCTGAAGGGCTAGTCTGTGTACCCCCATTTTACCACCTGCCTCTAGAAACAAAGAAAGAAGACCAGGGATCAGGTAGAGAGGGCCCTGGTCTTCTTTCTGTGTTTCTGACACAGCATGTGCCCTCTACTGTGCCCTTCTCTGCTGAGATACTTCAGGAACAGGACGCTGTGGCTTGGAAGGAATGAGCCTTGGGAACTCCCCCACTTACCCACCAATTCTCCTGTGTCCCTGGTGATGGGCCACACCCGTGCCTCTGGCAGAGACGCTCCCCTTGGTCTCTAGAGCCCCAGGTTGGCGGATGGCCCTAGAGGGTCCTGAAGAGGGCTGTGTAGTGGAGGAGGAATCCACACCAGGGCTGGAGGGCTGTGTAGTGGAGGAGGACTCCACACGAGGGCTGGAGGACTGTGTAGTGGAGGAGGACTCCACATGAGGGCCGGAGGGCTGTGTAGTGGAGGAGGACTCCACATGAGGGCTGGAGGGCTGTGTAGTGGAGGAGGACTCCCCGCCAGGGCCGGAGGACTGTGTAGTGGAGGAGGACTCCACACCAGGGCCGGAGGGCTGTGTAGTGGAGGAGGACTCCCCGCCAGGGCCGGAGGGCTGTGTAGTGGAGGAGGACTCCTCGCCAGGGCCGGAGGGCTGTGTAGTGGAGGAGGACTCCACATGAGGGCCGGAGGGCTGTGTAGTGGAGGAGGATTCCACACGAGGGCCGGAGGGCTGTGTAGTGGAGGAGGACTCCACACGAGGGCCGGAGGGCTGTGTAGTGGAGGAGGACTCCACACGAGGGCTGGAGGACTGTGTAGTGGAGGAGGACTCCACATGAGGGCCGGAGGACTGTGTAGTGGAGGAGGACTCCCCGCCAGGGCCGGAGGACTGTGTAGTGGAGGAGGACTCCCCGCCAGGGCCGGAGGGCTGTGTAGTGGAGGAGGACTCCCCGCCAGGGCCGGAGGGCTGTGTAGTGGAGGAGGACTCCACACGAGGGCCGGAGGGCTGTGTAGTGGAGGAGGACTCCACATGAGGGCTGGAGGACTGTGTAGTGGAGGAGGACTCCACATGAGGGCCGGAGGGCTGTGTAGTGGAGGAGGACTCCACACGAGGGCTGGAGGACTGTGTAGTGGAGGAGGACTCCACATGAGGGCCGGAGGACTGTGTAGTGGAGGAGGACTCCCCGCCAGGGCCGGAGGACTGTGTAGTGGAGGAGGACTCCCCGCCAGGGCCGGAGGGCTGTGTAGTGGAGGAGGACTCCCCGCCAGGGCCGGAGGGCTGTGTAGTGGAGGAGGACTCCCCGCCAGGGCCGGAGGACTGTGTAGTGGAGGAGGACTCCACGCCAGGGCCGGAGGGCTGTGTAGTGGAGGAGGACTCCACACGAGGGCCGGAGGACTGTGTAGTGGAGGAGGACTCCACATGAGGGCCGGAGGGCTGTGTAGTGGAGGAGGACTCCACACGAGGGCCGGTGGGCTGTGTAGTGGAGGAGGACTCCACACGAGGGCTGGAGGACTGTGTAGTGGAGGAGGACTCCACATGAGGGCCGGAGGACTGTGTAGTGGAGGAGGACTCCACATGAGGGCCGGAGGACTGTGTAGTGGAGGAGGACTCCACACGAGGGCCGGAGGACTGTGTAGTGGAGGAGGACTCCACATGAGGGCCGGAGGGCTGTGTAGTGGAGGAGGACTCCACACCAGGGCCGGAGGACTGTGTAGTGGAGGAGGACTCCACACGAGGGCCGGAGGACTGTGTAGTGGAGGAGGACTCCACACGAGGGCCGCAGGGCTGTGTAGTGGAGGAGGACTCCACACGAGGGCTGGAGGACTGTGTAGTGGAGGAGGACTCCACACGAGGGCCTGGAGGACTGTGTAGTGGAGGAGGACTCCACACGAGGGCCGGAGGACTGTGTAGTGGAGGAGGACTCCACACGAGGGCCGCAGGGCTGTGTAGTGGAGGAGGACTCCACACGAGGGCCGGAGGACTGTGTAGTGGAGGAGGACTCCACACGAGGGCCGCAGGGCTGTGTAGTGGAGGAGGACTCCACACGAGGGCTGGAGGACTGTGTAGTGGAGGAGGACTCCACACGAGGGCCGGAGGGCTGTGTAGTGGAGGAGGACTCCACACGAGGGCTGGAGGACTGTGTAGTGGAGGAGGACTCCACATGAGGGCCGGAGGACTGTGTAGTGGAGGAGGACTCCCCGCCAGGGCCGGAGGACTGTGTAGTGGAGGAGGACTCCCCGCCAGGGCCGGAGGGCTGTGTAGTGGAGGAGGACTCCACATGAGGGCCGGAGGGCTGTGTAGTGGAGGAGGACTCCACACGAGGGCCGGAGGGCTGTGTAGTGGAGGAGGACTCCACACGAGGGCCGGAGGACTGTGTAGTGGAGGAGGACTCCACATGAGGGCCGGAGGACTGTGTAGTGGAGGAGGACTCCACATGAGGGCCGGAGGGCTGTGTAGTGGAGGAGGACTCCACACGAGGGCCGGAGGACTGTGTAGTGGAGGAGGACTCCACGCCAGGGCCGGAGGGCTGTGTAGTGGAGGAGGACTCCACACCAGGGCCGGAGGACTGTGTAGTGGAGGAGGACTCCACACGAGGGCCGGAGGACTGTGTAGTGGAGGAGGACTCCACACGAGGGCCGCAGGGCTGTGTAGTGGAGGAGGACTCCACACGAGGGCTGGAGGACTGTGTAGTGGAGGAGGACTCCACATGAGGGCTGGAGGGCTGTGTAGTGGAGGAGGACTCCCCGCCAGGGCCGGAGGACTGTGTAGTGGAGGAGGACTCCACACCAGGGCCGGAGGGCTGTGTAGTGGAGGAGGACTCCCCGCCAGGGCCGGAGGGCTGTGTAGTGGAGGAGGACTCCCCGCCAGGGCCGGAGGGCTGTGTAGTGGAGGAGGACTCCACACGAGGGCCGGAGGGCTGTGTAGTGGAGGAGGATTCCACACGAGGGCCGGAGGGCTGTGTAGTGGAGGAGGACTCCACACGAGGGCCGGAGGGCTGTGTAGTGGAGGAGGACTCCACACGAGGGCTGGAGGACTGTGTAGTGGAGGAGGACTCCACATGAGGGCCGGAGGACTGTGTAGTGGAGGAGGACTCCCCGCCAGGGCCGGAGGACTGTGTAGTGGAGGAGGACTCCCCGCCAGGGCCGGAGGGCTGTGTAGTGGAGGAGGACTCCCCGCCAGGGCCGGAGGGCTGTGTAGTGGAGGAGGACTCCACACGAGGGCCGGAGGGCTGTGTAGTGGAGGAGGACTCCACACGAGGGCTGGAGGACTGTGTAGTGGAGGAGGACTCCACATGAGGGCCGGAGGGCTGTGTAGTGGAGGAGGACTCCACACGAGGGCTGGAGGACTGTGTAGTGGAGGAGGACTCCACATGAGGGCCGGAGGACTGTGTAGTGGAGGAGGACTCCCCGCCAGGGCCGGAGGACTGTGTAGTGGAGGAGGACTCCCCGCCAGGGCCGGAGGGCTGTGTAGTGGAGGAGGACTCCACATGAGGGCCGGAGGGCTGTGTAGTGGAGGAGGACTCCACACGAGGGCCGGAGGGCTGTGTAGTGGAGGAGGACTCCACACGAGGGCTGGAGGACTGTGTAGTGGAGGAGGACTCCACATGAGGGCCGGAGGACTGTGTAGTGGAGGAGGACTCCACATGAGGGCCGGAGGGCTGTGTAGTGGAGGAGGACTCCACACGAGGGCCGGAGGACTGTGTAGTGGAGGAGGACTCCACGCCAGGGCCGGAGGGCTGTGTAGTGGAGGAGGACTCCACACGAGGGCCGGAGGACTGTGTAGTGGAGGAGGACTCCACACGAGGGCCGCAGGGCTGTGTAGTGGAGGAGGACTCCACACGAGGGCTGGAGGACTGTGTAGTGGAGGAGGACTCCACACGAGGGCTGGAGGACTGTGTAGTGGAGGAGGACTCCACACGACGGCCGGAGGACTGTGTAGTGGAGGAGGACTCCACACGAGGGCCGCAGGGCTGTGTAGTGGAGGAGGACTCCACACGAGGGCTGGAGGACTGTGTAGTGGAGGAGGACTCCACACGAGGGCCGCAGGGCTGTGTAGTGGAGGAGGACTCCACACGAGGGCTGGAGGACTGTGTAGTGGAGGAGGACTCCACACGAGGGCTGCAGGGCTGTGTAGTGGAGGAGGACTCCACACCAGGGCCGCAGGGCTGTGTAGTGGAGGAGGACTCCCCGCCAGGGCCGGAGGACTGTGTAGTGGAGGAGGACTCCACGCCAGGGCCGGAGGGCTGTGTAGTGGAGGAGGACTGCACACCAGGGCCGGAGGGCTGTGTAGTGGAGGAGGACTCCCCGCCAGGGCCGGAGGGCTGTGTAGTGGAGGAGGACTCCCCGCCAGGGCCGGAGGACTGTGTAGTGGAGGAGGACTCCCCGCCAGGGCCGGAGGACTGTGTAGTGGAGGAGGACTCCCCGCCAGGGCCGGAGGACTGTGTAGTGGAGGAGGACTCCCCGCCAGGGCCGGAGGGCTGTGTAGTGGAGGAGGACTCCCCGCCAGGGCCGGAGGGCTGTGTAGTGGAGGAGGACTCCCCGCCAGGGCCGGAGGACTGTGTAGTGGAGGAGGACTCCCCGCCAGGGCCGGAGGACTGTGTAGTGGAGGAGGACTCCCCGCCAGGGCCGGAGGACTGTGTAGTGGAGGAGGACTCCCCGCCAGGGCCGGAGGGCTGTGTAGTGGAGGAGGACTCCCCGCCAGGGCCGGAGGGCTGTGTAGTGGAGGAGGACTCCACACGAGGGCCGGAGGACTGTGTAGTGGAGGAGGACTCCCCGCCAGGGCTGGAGGACTGTGTAGTGGAGGAGGACTCCACACGAGGGCTCCTTTGCTTGTGTTTTTGTACCTGCAGAGGAAGCGGCTGGCCTCCAGCTATCTCAACAACCCCCTGTTCCTCACAGCACGAGGTAAGTGCCGGCCAGGGCTTGCTGGGACAGCACACGGGAGCAGAAGCACCGTGTGGAAGAAAAGGGTTTATTGCTGGATGGCAGACCTGAGGGGACGCTTAGCATGGAGTGGAAAGCATGGCAGGAGCAGCTGACCTAACTTTACATCTCCGCCTTGGCGGGGGGGAGTGCAGAGACTGAGCTCTGCCACAAGCAGGGCTGGGTAGAACACCCCGTGGCACACCCCCAGCAACACACCTCCTCCAGCAAGGTTCTACCTCCTAAAAGCTCCACAGGCTTCCCAGACAACCCAACGGCTGGGGGTGAAGTATAAGGCTTAACCACAAGTACACGAGGCTAAGATGGACATTTTACATTCAAACCACCACATGGGGGTGAGGCTGTGAGTCCCTCCTGCCTCTCCATCTAGCCTGGGCATGTGCCCCACACTGTTGGCCAAGCCCATGCTGCCTGGTGTGTGTGTGCACTTTCTCCCAGCTGGGCAGGGCATGCAGCCCACTCCTGCCCTCCCTCCTGGGTCAGCTGTGGGCAGTTGGTCTAGTGTAGGAGCCCTGGGGTGCTGGGCCCAGCTTTGACAGACAGGGGCAGCCTGAGGCCTCCATCCCAGCTTTCAGTGGAGCCCACTCCTGCCAGCTGTGCCCTGTTGAGAGAACACCAGCAGCCAGGGCCCACCTGCCACTTTCCCGTAGAAAACTTCCAGTGTGGGCATGGTGGCTCACGCCTGTGATCCCGGCACGTGAAAGACTGAAACAGGGAGATTACTGCAAGTTCAAGGCCAGCCTGGGCTACATAGTGAGACCTTGTCTCAAAAAAATGAGAGAAAAGAAAGAAAGAACGAGAGAAAACCACCACAGGTCCAGAAAGCAGGACTGGGCGCCTCCTGGGACACTGCAGTGTTCAGCACATCAGGACCCCCCCTCCCCCCCCGGCCCTTGAGCTGCTCTCTGCCTGCTCTGAGGTGGTGAAAGGCAGTTCCTGACCAGATGGCATCACGGCAGATGGGTCTGACCCAGAACCTGAAAGGAAAATCCTGCTTATGGTCATTACAGCATGTGACTTAAGATCACAGCCTAAAACACAAGGGGTCTGTAGCCAGAAAGAGCTGGAAGCAGGCCACTCTGAGTCACTGCTTCCTTGCCAGCCAGCTCACTACACCACCATCCTCATGAGTCCAGGCATGGGCCTGTCCCTGGTTGGTGTCTTTGCCTGGACCAAGGTGGAGACCCTTCCCCCCAATGCCCTGGGGCGAGGACCCTGCCCTGCCCTGCTTTCATGCCCACTAACATGTCTCCACCCTTCCTCCCTGTGCTAGCCAATGAGGACCCCTGCTGGAAGGTACGTGGCCCTGTCTTTACCTGTGCGTGCAGGGTGGGTGTCAGCAGTCCACCCTGCCCTCTGTGACCACAGCTTTGCACAGCAAGCTTGCTTCCTCCCTGCCAGGCAGAGCTCCGCATCAGTGCAGGCTTGAGGGCCAAGTTCGATCAGAGGAGCTCTCCTGTGCCCAGTGTGCAGGGTGTAGGGGCCCAGGAGCCACAAAGATCTCACTGGAAGCCGCCAGTGCTGAGACCGCACCATCTGGCCTGATGTGTGACCCTGAGCGCACCTGGCCCTCTCTGCTTCTTGATTTCCCATCCCAAGGGAGTACTAATTCCCGGGGTCTCACCCTGTGTGCCCACATCCCTGTGTCGCCATCCACCTATACAATGTCATCCCTGCTTCCTGCGACCTTGGCCTTGGCTGGGCAGGACCTCATTCCCATGCATGGCTTTGGGATTTGGCATTTCTCACCCAAGTTTTTATCTAATTCCAAACAAATCTTATAGTCCCTAGTGCTCATACATGCCCAGAACTGCTTGCCGCCCCCTCTGCATGCCTCACGAAGTCACCCTGTGGTGGTGATCACAAGTGCCAGGTGACCTGGCACCACGCCCATGTGGGTGAGGGAACAGGAGACTCGAGCAGAAGCCCTTCCCCCATGTGCCCATGTTCCTGGCAGGGTCTTGGCTTCGAGGCAGAGTACAGGGGTGCTGGTCCGAGCCCCGCCTCCTACTTGCTGTGACTCCAGGCACTGAATGAAGGGTGTAGTGGGCGTCTCTGAAGCTGTATCTATAGGCGCTGTGCGCTGCTTCCGGGACAAAGCTGGTGTCTAAGGCCTTTGTAGTGTGGTGTGGTCTGTCCCAGATGAGACCCTTCTGGTCCCCTCACCTCTGCAGTCTGAAACGATGTGGACATTGCAGAGAGAAGGCCCCGGTGGGTGGCAGGCAGGTAGTCAGGTGTTCCAGGCCACAGGAGCCTCTCCCCTTGGACAGTCACAGCTGTCCTTGCTACGGGCCACTGGGTGTGGGGAGACATTGGGAACTCTGTCCCTGGGGCTTGTGCTGAGGCCTCCTTGGGGGAGTGAGGAGCCCTGTCTCTCCCAGTGCTGCTGGGTGGCCTGGGCAGAGGCGCCTCAGGTGCTGCATGCTCTTCTGCCCCCGCGCCCCTGGGCAGCTTCTGTTCAGATGTGCCTGCTGAAGTGGGTGTGTGGTTCACCTGTGGGTGGAGGTCCCAGGCTACATGGGCACACAGTTGAGAGGACTTTGGGTGCTGCATGAGGAATGAGTCACAGCTGCTGGGTCCCACTCCCTGGACAGAGTCCCACAGGGTGGTTCCCTGGACCATAGCAGATGCCCTTCCTAGCAGCCATGCCCAGAGACCAGGCCTCTTCAAGGAAGCCTCAGAACACTGGAGCCCACCATGCCTGTTCCACCCTGTGCTCAGTGCCCTGGAACCCTACTCCTTGGGCACCCAGCTCCTGCTGGGGTGCGGGCATGTTCCCTCAGTATCATGTGCTCCAGGAATCTCCCTCAAGCTGCCCGGACTCGCCTGAGCCACTCCCCCCTCCCTTCTCTTGCAGGGTGACATCACCCATGATGAATACTGTGCCGCCTGCAAGCAAGGGGCCGACCTGCAGCCCTGCGGCACATGCCCAGGGGCCTACCACCTCAGCTGCCTGGACCCGCCCCTCAAGACGGCGCCCAAGGGCGTATGGGTCTGCCCCAAGTGCCAGCAGAAGGTGTGGGCGGGAGTACCCTCCCCCTGCACCCAACCCTCCAGCACATTTGAGACAGCATCCTGGGTGATCATCAGAATTGGCAGAGGTGGGGTAGACATAGGAGGGTGACAAGAAACTTGGGTATCCAGTGGACTTTGACAACTTCAGGACCATTGACACTTGGGACACATAACCCAATGTGGTATAGTTTTGTCCTGTGACTTATGGGTGTGCTTAGCAGCATCCTAACAGGTACTGGGTCACCAAGGAGCTTTTCATTGAGCAGCCTGAGTGACCCCAGCTAGTGTGGCCACTGTCCCCCAGTCACAGTTGGGAACCTGGGTCTTAGTTACGAAGCAGGACACAGTCCTGGTAGGCTCCGGGCCTGCCCTGCTTTCTCATTTCCCATGTGCTCCCTAGGCCTTAAAGAAAGACGAGGGTGTGCCCTGGACTGGGATGCTGGCCATAGTACACTCCTATGTCACCCACAAGACAGGTAAGGTGGCACTGGGGGTGGGAAAGGCCCTACTCTCCCTCCCCAACCCAGACTCTGGGTTCATATGGGATCTATTTTGTTTGTTCTTAAAATACTTTGTTTGCAAGGAGAGAGAGAGAGAGAGAGAAGGAGGGGGGGGGGAGAGAGCACATCAGGGCCTCTAGGAGCTGCAAACGAACTCCAGATGCCTGCACACTTTGTGTATCTGGCTTTCCGTGTGTACTGGGGAATTGAACCCAGGTTGTTAGGCTTTGCAGGCAAGTGCCTTAACCACTCAGCCATCTCCCCAGCCCTGTTTGCTTGTTTTTTGAGGTAGGGTCTCTCACTAGCCCAGGCTGGCCTCAAAACTCAACAGCAATCCTCCTACCTCACCAACCCCCCCCCCAAAGTGCTGGGATTAAAGGCATGTGCCACCATGCCTGGCAAGAGGGTTCTTTAAAAACATAGTATTACAGGCAGAGAAAGAGAGAGAGAGAATGGGTATGTATGCCAGAGCCTTTTGCTGCTGCAAAGGAACTCTAGATGCATGTGCTTTACATGAAGAGTGGAGACTTGAACCTGGGCTGGCAGGTTTTGCAAGCAAGCTCCTTTAACCACGGAACCAAACCCCCCCCATGTGGGATCTTTGGGAGGCTGCTGGCACGTCGGAGCTCTGAGAAGGGCTGGAGCTGACCCTGTACGCCAGCCCAGCCTGCTCACGTGCCCGCGGTGGGCCCGTCTCCCCCCAGTCAAAGAAGAGGAGAAACAGAAGCTGCTGCGGCGAGGCGGTGAACTGCACAACGAGCACCGGCAGCTGGAGGAGCGGGACCGGCAGCTGGCCTCGGCGGTGAAGGTGGGCATGGGCGGGGCGGGCGCTGCCCTCCGCTGCCCGGACGCCCACAGCCTCACCACCCCCTTAGTGAGCCCAGGGGGAGATAGTCCTGCCAGCATTGCCCTGTAGGTCGAGGGTGCAGATCTGACGTAACCCACAAATACTTATCAGCCTTCGAGGACATTCCATACTGGCCTGTCAGCTCTGTGATGGTGACAAGACTCCACCTTTCTAAACCTGTTTCCTGCTGTGTGAAATGAACGTGTTCCTATCTGGGGTGATTAAACAAGATGATGGTGATGACGGCGATTGTGTGGTGATAGTGACAATGAGGTGATGGCGAGGGTGGCAGTAGTGGTGATGCTGTAGGGGATAGTGTGATGGTGGTGTCAGTGGAGGTGATGGTGTTGATACAGGCAGTGATGATGAGATGATGGTGTGATGGTGGTGACAGTGGAGGTGATGGTGATGATACAGTCAGTGATAATGAGATGATGGTGTGATGGTGGTGACAGTGGAGGTGATGGTGATACAGTCAGTGATAATGAGATGGTGGTGTGATGGTGGTGACAGTGGAGGTGATGGTGATGATACAGTCAGTGATAATGAGATGATGGTGTGATGGTGGTGACAGTGGAGGTGATGGTGATGATACAGTCAGTGATAATGAGATGATGGTGTGATGGTGGTGACAGTGGAGGTGATGGTAATGATACAGTCAGTGATAATGAGATGATGGTGTGATGGTGGTGACAGTGGAGGTGATGGTGATAACACAGTGATAATGAGATGATGGTGTGATGGTGGTGACAGTGGAGGTGATGGTGATGATATAGTCAGTGATAATGAGATGATGGTGTGATGGTGGTGACAGTGGAGGTGATGGTAATGATACAGTCAGTGATAATGAGATGATGGTGTGATGGTGATGACAGTGGAGGTGATGGTGCTGATACAGTCAGTGATAATGAGATGATGGTGTGATGGTGGTGACAATGGAGGTGATGGTGATGATACAGTCAGTGATAATGAGATGATGGTGTGATGGTGGTGACAGTGGAGGTGATGGTGATATAGTCAGTGATAATGAGATGATGGTGTGATGGTGATGACAGTGGAGGTGATGGTAATGATACAGTCAGTGATGATGAGATGATGGTGTGATGGTGGTGACAGTGGAGGTGATGGTAATGATACAGTCAGTGATGATGAGATAATGGTGTGATGGTGGTGACAGTGGAGGTGATGGTGATAACACAGTGATAATGAGATGATGGTGTGATGGTGGTGACAGTGGAGGTGATGGTGATGATACAGTCAGTGATAATGAGATGATGGTGTGATGGTGGTGACAGTGGAGGTGATGGTGATGATACAGTCAGTGATAATGAGATGATGGTGTGATGGTGGTGACAGTGGAGGTGATGGTGATGATACAGTCAGTGATAATGAGATGATGGTGTGATGGTGGTAACAGTGGAGGTGATGGTGCTGATACAGTCAGTGATAATGAGATGATGGTGTGATGGTGGTGACAGTGGAGGTGATGGTGCTGATACAGTCAGTGATAATGAGATGATGGTGTGATGGTGGTGACAGTGGAGGTGACAATAACACTTGCTAATGAGATGATGGTGTGATGTGGTGACAGTGGAGGCAATGGTGATAACTCAGTGGTAATGAGAGTATGATGTGAATTGGTGACTGTGGAGGTGATGTTGGTGATAAATAAGGGTGATTTGATCATCCTTGTACATTATTAAGTTTTCTCATTGTGGACAGTGGCACACTCCAGGGCAGATGTCTCCTGTAGTTTGGCCGCTGGTTGGTTTCGCTTTCCATGGCGCTGGGTCGTGGTGAGGCTTTGGACCTATTTCAGTTTTTGCTGTGAAGGGAAAAGGCTCTGGGAGGGCAGGTGCATGGGGGTGGCTGCCCAGGATGCATGTGTGGCTAAGACACTCTCCAACCCCTTTCCCCCTAACAGAAATGCCTGGAGCTAAAGACAAGCCTCCTAGCCCGCCAGAGAGGCACCCAGTCATCACTGGACCGCCTCCGGACCCTGCTGAGACTGATCCAGGGCGAGCAGATGCTCCAGGTCGCCATGGCAACTACCAGCCCCTCCCCACTGCTGGCTGGGCCCTGGACCAAGCCTTCAGCCACAACCATTTGCTCTACCCTCCAGCACCCCCAGGGCCACAACTGACCCCAGGGACCTGTGTCATACCTTGAAAAGTTATTAGGACCCTGTTTCTCAACCTGGGGGTTCTGTTGGCCTTAATTCATAAACTCTATGAAGTTCAGACAAAAATAAACCAGGCAGAGGAGGAAGGAATAAGGGAGGAAGAGTAGGGTGAACATCCCAGAGCCAGAACCCATTGGAGGTGGAATCCTGTACCCTTCCTGGCCATAGAGGACGCCTGTAGGACAGTGGTGGTGTGACTGGCCAGGGCACAGGCCGCCCTCATCCTCAGCTGTCATGGGGCTGCCTTGAAGTTCTATGGTTTCTGTGGCCAGCTCTCCCCTTGTGTCATCCCTGTGGAAGAGAGCTGCAGTCTCAAAGACAAGGCCCACTGCTCTGTGTAGCCTTGTGAGGACTGAGGTGGCTCAGTAGTGGGTGTGGCGCGAGCCTCTGAGACTGAGGGGACAGCAAGCTTCGGTAGTTCTCCAGTGGCCTGGGGCTCCCTGCACCCTCTCAGCTCCTGCCCCCTTTCCATCAGTATTGTTAGGTTGAGAATTGCAGCCATTTGCTTAGACAGACTGGAGGCCAGCTTCCCCAGGGTCATGTAGTGTGGCCTGCGCCCAGAGTCCTGGCACGCTTGCTGCCACCCACCTCCTTCCATTGAGTCTCTGGGACTGTTTTGCTGTCGATGTATTTTTCTCATGGAGTTGCAGGGGAGATGGAGCCGCTGTCATTCAAGGGAGGTGTCTTGTGGGTCTCCACTTAAGATGGAAGCCTTTAATGTTCTCCTTTGGAAGAGTCACTAAGCATCCAGCCCTCTTCTTGCCAGTGACAGACACTATGCCAAAAATAGCTTCACATCTTTGTATGGCGTTTTTCTTGTAAGATACGTAATGTGAACAGCGCTTCTGCTGCCCTTCCTCCGTGTCTGGTAGTCTCTCCTTCAAGGTACGAACGGGCACCCTCCCCTGAGAGGCTGGCCAGACGGGGCACCTAAGGGGCTTCAGCTGTCCAGGGAAGCAGGGAGAGAGGGTGCATCCCCGAGTTCCCTCCTGGCCCCATCTCCCTGTTAGCAGGGCCCAGCATCCCTGTGAGCCATGCAGCCCATCTTGCCCGCCCCCCACTTCCCTGTCCTGAGGGACTCAGCACAAACCGTATGCAGCCAGGAGCCGTAAGGCTCCACCTGAGCATATCACACGGTGCCGAATTGCATTGAGCACGCATGTGCGTGTGCAGGCAGCATGGCCACAGACGCACACACGTGCATGCAGACATAGGTGCAGAGCGGAGAGGCTGGGAGGGATCCCGCCACCAGCCACCGTCCCTCTTTGTCATTTCCACGACTCCGGGAGAAACTGTGCTGTACGATACAGATCTATTTTAATACACGTAACACTGGGTGAACAAGATTTTTATATTCTTTTATTGATGAACAAAGTGAACCTTGTGAGACACACGTCTTATATATTGGTTACGTCAAGCTGATTTATGCAGTCGTGCATGGCTGGCAACATAAATGTCTTCAAGTTCCTCTTCTGTTGGCTTGCTTTTCTTCTTGGATGGCTTGAATTCAATTTTTTAAGAAACATCATGGAAGGATGTGGAAGGCTGGACCCTGAGGGGTAGCTGCCAACGTGTCTTGAAACTGTTAGTTTTTGGGGACTGAGGAGGACCGTCCAGTGGATAGTGAGGGTAGAGAAAGTGTTTGTCTTAAATCTGCCAACGTAGTTTTTCCTTCTGTATGATGCATTAAAAACTCGATTGACCATTTTAAAGCCCCGTGGTTCTGTGTGCTTGTCTTCCATGAGAGCTCCCCGTGGACCCCGGGACAGCTGGGTGGGTGTCAAAGAGGCCAAAGGTCAGGGCTGCCCCACCTTACCCCATGGAAAGGAGGGAAGCAAGAGAGCTCCCAGTTCTCTCTCCACACTGTCACCCCAGCCCTGGAAGTTACACCTGTTGGGGACAAGGTGATGGAAGAGCGCAGAAGCCCCAGGCCAGTTGCTGTGGAGAGCCCACGGACAGCCACTTCCAGCTTCTCCCTCGATAATGTGGGCTTCTTGGCGCATCCACATTGCCCGTTGGTTCTGCTCCTCAGGCACGTGAGCCTGGCTGCTAGCTTGGGGTTTCCATGGGCACCTTGCCAGGATGCAGATGCCTGGGCCAGGCTTCAAACCCTGCAGAGCACTTCAAACCAGCCTGGGGGTCAGGTCTACCCATGCACCAGCAGCTGTGGTCAGGTGTTCAATCAAATACCACACAGAGGCTGGAGAGATGGCTTAGTAGTTAAGGCACTTGTCTGCAAAACCTAGGGACCCAGGTTTGATTCCCCAGTACCCACAGAAGCCAGATACACAAGGTGGTGCATGCCTCTGGAGTTCATTTGCAGTGGCTGAAGGCCCTGGTGTGCCCGTTCTCTTTCTATCTATGCCTCTTTCTCTCCCAAATAAATAATATTTTAAAAAAATACCACAGGGGCTGCCTGCTGCAGCTGGGAACAGATATACCCTAAGAGCAGGAGGGCCAGGCGGCAGACAGCCTATCCAGTAGGGTCCACTGTTGTCACAGCCTGCCACAGTTGCTCCAGTGCACAGCTCAAAGGGGCCCAGAGTTCAGTTCTGCAGGGTCCAGCTGTATGCTCCTGCCTCTTGAGCCGTCTCTACGTTTTCCTCCCCACACAGTAACCCCCATTCCCTCCAGTTCTCTTGGACCTCTGTCCCCTGCTCAGTGCCCTCCCAGAACTGCCTGACTTCTGTGAAAATCCAGCGGCTGCTCTGGACTCCCCAGCTGTGAGCCTCACTGGTGACACTGCATTATTGAAGCAGCTCCTATGCCACCCACTGCCAGGCTGGCTTCCCGACTGTGCCAGGCTTTCTTCCCCTTTACCTGATCCCTAAACGGGAACCACCACTGGTGCCATCCTCCGCTCCCTGCCCAGGTTCCTTGGACGACCTTCATCTTGCTTTCTTTTAAAAATATTTCATTTATTTACTTATTTATTTCTGTGATAGAGAGGCAGAGTATGGGCATGCCAGGGCCTCCAGCCGCTGCAAACTCCAGACGCACGTACCACCTTGTGCATCTGGCTTTACATGGGTGCTGGGCCATCTCTCCAGAACCCCATCTTGCTTTCTGCCTCTGCCTTGCCATCCGCTCAGGGACTGCCCTGCCAGAGGGTGCAGGTTCCACAGACTCAGCGCAGACCCGCCAGGCGGGCCCCTCCCTGCACGGTGGGCTGCTGTAGTCACCTTCTCATTGTTGGGCCAAAAGCAGCTGATGGGAGGAAAGGGCTTATTTTGTCTCAGTCTGGAGGGGAAGCTTCGCGATGGCAGGAGGAGGATGGGAGGGCAGAGGCTGGGACATCACAGTCTTGCTGCCATAGCTGGCAGAAAGCAGTGGGAGAGTGAGCTCTGGTGGGGGGCGGGGGGGCGGGGTAAGCTGACCTGTAAAACCCCAAAGCTGGCTCCCAGCAGCACACCTCCTCCAGACAGGCTCCGCCTCCCAGACTGCCACCCGCTGGGGACCAAGCATTCAGAACACATGGGTTTATGGGGGGCATCTGATTCAAACCACCATGAGACCATTACCACAACAGTGACCCTTGACTCCTTGCCCTTCACACATTACTGACAAACCCGCCAGCTTTGCCAACAAGATACGAGTGATGGGGTACATCTCCCTGTCTGCTCCAACACACCTGACCCTCGGCCTCCTGTTATCGAATCACGGATACCACCTTTCCCTGAGATCCTTTCCAACCAGCACCGAGAGTGGGGGTGACTGCTAATGGGCTCCTGTTCCCATCTACTCAGCGAAAGCCAACGTCCTCATTTACATAGCTTCCTTGTGGCCCCAGGGCTGCACCCTCCTCCCCTGGGCTTCCCTCCCCGCGCCCTTGTGCTGCCTCAGTTCACTAGACACGCTCCTGCCCCAGGCTTTTCTGCACATGCTGTGCCTTCTGCTCAGCTTGCTTCCACGCTTGACCCTGGGGCCGGAGGGATGGCTCAGGGGCTAAGGCATTTGCCTGCAAAGCCAAAGGACCCTGGTTTGATTCCCCAGCACCCACGTTAGCCAGATGCACAAGGTGGCACATGTATCTGGAGTTCGTTTGCAGTGGCTGAAGGCCCTGGCACACCCATTCTCTCTCTCGAATAAATAAAACTTAAAAAATAATTAAAAGATGTACCCATTCTCTCTGCCAGGTCCAGCTGAGGCTGGCAGACACAGCCCCTGGCCCAGCTGCCCCCACGGTCAGGTTGTGATTAAGGACTGGGTAGGAGGGGACAGATAAGGGTTCCTGAGGTCTACGCCCTACTAACCACACACTGCATGTCTTGGCATGTTCAGGCTTTGAGAATAAAACACCATAGATTGGGTAATTCAATCCACAAATAGCAAATATATGTAAATGATGCACAGTTCTGGAGGTTGAAGTCCAAAGTCAAGGTGCCAGCAGAGTGGATGGCGAGGGCCGTTCTTACATGGCTCCTTATTACTGCTTTCTGGTATGCCATGGGCTAGAAGGCATGTCCTACCTTTTTTAAAAAAAAATTATTTGCAAGGAGAGAGAGAGAATGGGTGTGCCAGGGCCTCTGGCTACTGCAAATGAATTCCAGATGCGTGTGCCACTTTGTGCATCTTGCCGAGGTCCAGCCTCAGCGGGGTTGTAGAACTCGAAGGGACGTGTGGAATGGGCCTTGTGAGGAAATGATGTGGAGCAGTGGTTCAGGCGAAGCACACTGGACACAGAGCAAAGCTCTGCTTCTTTATTTATACTTTCACAATCCATTATATATTTTGCAAGCAAGACATAGTAACTTATTCGCGTGGTTTCTATTCTCTAAGAAATCGCGCACAATATTCCTCTCTTCCCTTGGTTTCCCCTGCTTCTGCTTAACTCGTGAACCTCTTGCCCCATAGACATTCTGAGAACATCTAAAACAAGAAAGTCAAGCATTGCAAGCTGGTTAAAATCTTACCCAGGCTCATGGAAACTAGCCAAGAGCCCCGGCAGGCAGCTCTTGCTGTTACAAGATGATAGACATTTTTTTTTTTTTTTTTTTTACCTCAGAAAGGGCTGCATTGGCCACTCTCTAAATAATATTATCTTGCAGCCTGAATAACAGTACCAGTACTGACTTAATTGCCTCTCTATGACCTTTCTTTGTTGCTCCATTTTGCAGTTTGGTCCTGACCTTGCAAGTCTCTCCATAAAAGGAAGATTTTGATATTTAACTCTTTTCCCATCTTTCCAACCCATCCTTACTCCATTAATGTATGCCCCTGTATATGGTAAAGGTTGATCTATCCAACCAGTGTTTTGCATTGATGTCTTTCCTTTAGGAGCCCACCAAACTATAGTTGATTCTGAAAGTTACATATTCTGTTTTGCTTTCTTGTGGGGGCCCAACCCAATTATTTGAAAGGTGCTTACTTTTGCTCCCTAGCATTTCAGGCTCCTTTTCTAGTAAGTCATCTGTACGTTCAGGAAATGTGCCCATTAATTCCTGTAATCATCTTGACAAGAATTTTCTTGTAAGTAATGTTTCTTGGGAACAGTTGGTAAGGCAGGTAGCATAGCATTGCGAGGACCATGTCTCATTAGGTGAAATACACATTTGTGGTGTTAAGAAACTTTGTTCGAAGCTGGGGTGCCTGGCGCACGCCTTTAATCCCAGCACTCGGGAGGATCACTGTGAGTGAGTGTAGGAGGATCACTGTGAGTTCGAGGCCACCCTGAAACTACATAGTGAATTCCAGGTCAGCCTGAGCTAGAGTGAGAACCTACCCTGAAAAAATAAAAATAAAAATAAACTTTGTTCATTCAAACTAGTCATAGTTTCGGGATCCATAATTTGTTTAAACATTACAGCCTCAGAAATTTCTGTTTAATTACTGGTGACTGTATAAATACATCTGAATTGCATTCCCCTGTTACTACTGAGAAGGGGAAGATGAAAGCAAAAATAAGCAGTAATAAACTTATAATAATTGCAAAAATTCCAAGGAAAAGAAAGCAATAGCGCAAACTGTCAGACAACAGGCAGCCCAGGAGGTCGCTGACAGACTTCCTGGCCCTGCCAAAGAACGTCTCGGATGCCGCAGCCCTGCTGAGCCGTGTCCCATCAGCGTCGCCCTCCAGAGCTGACTGTTGCTACCATTTGGCCACCGCCAGCATCTGGCTTTGTGTGGGTACTGGGCAATCAAACCCAGGTCATTGGGCATCGCGGGCAAGCGCCTTAACGGCTGAGCCATCTCTCCAGCCCCATGCCCCACCTTCTGACATCGCAGCAGGATATTGTCATCTGCCGAGTTCGTGCTTGGGAAGCATGCAATCAAGTTACATGAAAAGATCTCGTAATGTTGCAAGTATACTTACGATTCTGTGTTGGTCTTCATTCATAGATATTCTTGGCTACATGTGGCCCATGGGCCAAAAGTTGGACACACCTGAACACAAGCTCATTTTCTAGGCCTGTTGTCTGGGCACCAGTGCCCTCCAAGAGGGAGGAGGAGCCCTGAGGTCTAAATCACATGAAGAGGGCCCCCTTTTTGCTGATGCACTGGGGTTCCCTTTCAAGATGAATCTGGGGACACAGCAGTCCTGGTGTCATAACTACCCCTGGCAGCAGGACCCTGTTCCCATATTACAGAGGAGACAGGAGACTGAAGTTGGGCCAAGGGGACAAGCGACCTCCCACTGGCCCACAGTGTCCTTCCCCCACCTTTTGTCCTTTCTGTTTCAACGGACTGGCCAATGCCCACCCACCCAGAGTGATGACGGTGGGTCTTCTTAATTCTTCCTTGCGCACGTGTGCGTGCGTGCATGTGCGTGTGTTCGTGCATGGGCTCACATGCCCCGGTGTGCGTGTGAGGACGGAGGACGACCACGTTGTTTGAAACGGGATCTCTGACGTTTCCTGCTGTGGCTTGCCGGGCTGGCTTGCCCGTGAACATCCAGGGATTCTCTTCTTCTGCCTCCTGCCTTGTTGTGGGTGGGCAGGAGTCACAGGCCCGCAGGGCCCCGTCCCGCTTTATGGAAGTTCTGAGGATCCAAACTCAGGCCACTGTGCTTACACAGTGCACGCTTCTCCCCATGGGGCCATCTCCCCCCCCCCAGATCTTCATTAGATCTATAGGGTCACATTCCAGTCCCGTTGGGCTACACTGAGGAATGATGCTGACCCAGCACCTCCTTTTTTTTTTCTTGGTTTTTCAAGGTAGAGTTTCACTCTAGCCCAGGCTGACCTGGAATCCACTACATAGTCTCAGGGTGGCCTCGAACTCATGACAATCCTCCTACCTCTGCCTCCTGAGTACTGGGATTAGAGGTGTGCGCCACCACGCCTGGCCCCAGACCCTCTTAACCAGTACGGAAAGCTAACCACCCGTGTTCACCCGTAAACGTGAGCTGGTGGGTGCATGACTGTGGCAGACAGGGCAAGCCACACCCCAGCTAACTTGATCTATTAGTGCCAGCTGACCCAGGCATGAGGCCGCTCGAGGAATCACACTGAAGCCTGCTGGAAAGAAGAGCCAGCTGGGGAGGGGCCCGCGCAGGCCTGGAGCACCTGTGGGTGTCTTGTTTGTGTTTTGAAGAAAAAGAGGTCCAAATGGATGCTGCAGTCAGGTTCGCATTACTGGCAGAAATCACCCAACCAAGAGCAGCTTGTGGCAAAAAAAGAGGCTTATTTTGGCTTACAGACTCAAGGGGAAACTCTATCATGGCAGGGGAAAACGATGGCATGAGCAGAGGGTGGACATCACTGCCTGGCCAACATCAGGTGGACAACAGCAGCAGGAGAGTGTGCCGAACACTGGCATGGGGAAGCTGGCTATAACACCCATAAGCCTGCCCCCAACAATACACTCCCTCCAGGAGGCTTTCATTTCCAAATCTCTTATCAGCTGGAGACCTAGCATTCAGAACACTTAAGTTTATGGGGGATGCTTGAATCAAACTACCACATTCCACCCCTGGCCCCCATAAACTGATAACCATACATGATGTAAAATACAGTGCATTCAGTCCAACTGTAAAAGACCCCACATTTTTTTTATCAATCCTAATGATGTTTAAGCATTCCCATAGTCTAAGATCTTTTAACTGAGCCATAATACCAAAAAATCCCCCCCAAAATCATAATGGCACAAAATAAACATTCATACTGCAAAAGATGGCATTGAGCATAGCACAGAAATATTCAACAAACACAAGATTTAAACAGGGCAAAAATCCAACAAGTCCAACAAGTCAGTGACAAGTCTCTGAGTCTGATAATTCTGACCAGCAACAAGTCTCTGGAGTTCCAATTCCACCCCTCTAGCTAGGCATCTCACAGTTCTGGAAAACTTCATCCTGGGCAGGCAGCTCTCCTTGGCAGCCATCTCGATCTCGTGGTCCCGGCAGCTCCACTGGGTCTCCACTGCAATCCACGGTTCATCCTCATGGCTCCATGGGGTCTCCATGCAGGCATCCAGCAAACCTGCTTCACACTGCCTATGACCATTTCCAAAACACAAGGCCATGTTGCAAACTCAATGACCCTCTCTTTCCTGCATTTCTTATACTCCACAATAACAGGTAGGGTGCCAATTTGTTGATCCAGGAGGGATTAAAGCAGACTTTGAAGAACAGGACACTCCTTGATCATTCAGGCCCCTTCAAAAGAGTCAACATTCTTCCTGTTGCCCCAGTGCAGGTCAGCTGGCCCAATCTCAAAGGTTGTAATCTCTCAATTGTAGCTGAATAGGCAGTAGTCCACCCCCCAAATTTTTTTTCTGTGCCACATCCCTCTGCTCACACCAGTTCATTTCTACGCCAAGCAACCCTGCACATCTTCTCAGGACATGGGCATAACAGCAAGCTTTTCACACAACTTGCCTCTAGCCCAGTCCAAGCAAAGCTGCTTCTCACCCTCATAAGCCAAACCTCACAGTCCATAGTTCTTACTGCATTCAGGTTTTTAAACTCTGACCAGAATAGTCTGTAAAGCTGTACTTACAGCACTGCAAGGCATCTCTTAGGCCAAGGTTTCAAATCCTTCCACATTCCTCTTGAAAATCAGCTCCAAAAGGCCAAAGCCACACAGCCAGGTGTCTAGCAGCAACCCCACTCTTGGTACCACTTTACTGTTGCAGTCAGGTTTGCATTGCTGGTAGCAAGCCACCAAGAGTGGCTTGTGGGAAAAAAGAGGTTTATTTTGGTTTATAGACTTGAGGGGGAAGCTCCATGATGGCAGGGAAAATGATGGCATGAGCAGAGGGTGGACATCACCCCCTGGCCAATATCAGGTGGACAATAGCAACAAGAGAGTATGCCAAACACTAGCAAGGGGGAGCTGGCTATAACACCCATAGCCCGTCCCCAACAATACACCGCCTCCAGGAGACGTTAATTCCCAAATCTCCATCAGCTGAGAACCTAGCATTCAGAACAACTAAGTTTATGGGGAACACCTGAATCAAGCCTCCACAATGGCTCAAATTCCCTCTGTATACCCACCCAACCCCAGTCTGGGCTAAGTATAACCTAGGGTGAGTGGGAGCCTAATGAACCTTCCATCCAGTGGGCTGCATACATGATTTCTCCAAGAGCTCAGAACCCCATCTTTGGGGAGGGAATTTTCTTTTCAATTTTTCTGCTTAGAGAGGCTTATGTGGCCCTGGGGTATCATTTATAGACCATACTCTGGCTTTGTAGTGGTTGCCCCGTCGTAGTCTATGATTGCATGAACTAAACTTTTCCTTTTCAAATCAGTGTCATTTCTCTTTCCTAATCTGCCTGATACACTTCCTGAAACCTACCAAGTCCTCTTACTCTTCTGACAGTTGCTTTGCAGAGCTCTTCAGACTTTCTGCATTACCTACCACACCACCTGCAAGTAAAGACAGTTCTGCACCTCTCATTGTAAGCTTCATACCAATTACTTTTCTTGCTTTATTATAGTAGCTAGCAATGATCTCTAATCCAGTGTTTAATGGAAAAGGGGCATGTTTGTTTTTTTCTGAATTTAGTGGCAACTTATTGTGACCATAAGTGTGTTATTTAGTAGATAAAGGTTCTCTTCTGTTCTTTGTTTAGGATTTTTTGTTTTGTTTTGTTCTGAGCAGGGTCTCACTCTGCAGCCCAGGCTGGCTTTGAGCCCTCCTCAATCATCCTACCTCAGCCTTCTACATACTGGGATTAAAGGTCCGAGACACCATATACCTCACTTAAGGATTTTTTGTTTGTTTTGGTTTTAGAAATCATAATTGATTTTTTAATTTTGTCAAATGCTTATTTTGTGATGACTGGTCTCTAGTTGCGAACTTGACAGGTTTCAGAATCACCACGGAAACAAGTTTGTTGGCACGAGTGTTAGGGACTCTCTAGGTCAGATAAGTTGAGGCGGGGAAGCCCCTCTGTGCAGTGTCATTATATGGGCTGGGGTCCTGGGCTGCGTGGAAAGGGGGGAGCTGGCTGAGCAGCAGTATTCATCACTTTCTGCCTCCTCACTGTGGACTGAATGTGACCAGCTGCCTCAAGCGCCAGCCGCCGTGATGGACAGGAACTGAAAGCCTAAATAACCCTGCCCTGCC
The DNA here is from genome assembly GCA_036346955.1 of Dipus sagitta. Classification (NCBI taxonomy): domain Eukaryota; kingdom Metazoa; phylum Chordata; class Mammalia; order Rodentia; family Dipodidae; genus Dipus; species Dipus sagitta. The sequence continues at coordinate 3,169,118 of CM070777.1, read as the reverse complement.
TTAAACTGGTTGTTTGGTTGTTTATTTAGTCCCAAGATAAGAGAGAGAGAATGGGCACACCAGGGCCACTCGCCACTGCAAACCAGCTCCAGTCACATGTGCCACTTTGTGCATCAGGTTTTACACAGGTAATGGGGAATCAAACCCAGGCTGGCAGGTTTTGCCGGCAAGTAACTTTAACCACTGAGCCTCATCTCCAGCCCATCCAACTCGTTTTTTCAGGTATTTTGTGCCAGCAATGAGAAGTTGACTAATACATATATGTTTGTTTTGGTTTTCGAGGTAGGGTCCCACTCCAGCCCAGGCTGACCTGGAACTCATTCTGTAGTGCCAGACTGGCCTCAAGCTCACAGAGATTCCTCTATCACAGTTTCTTGAGTGCTGGGATTAAAGACGTGCGCCACCATGCCTAGTGAGCGTTGCAGTCAGGTGCGCAGTGCTGGCAGAAATCACCCCACCACGCCAGGCGTGGTGGCGCGCACCTTTAATCCCAGCACTCGGGAGGCAGAGGTAGGAGAATTGCCATGAGTTCAAGGCCACCCTGAGACTACATAGTGAGTTCCAGGTCAGCCTGGGCTAGAGTGAGACCCTACCTCAAAAAAAAAAAAAATTAAAAAAGAAAAGAAATCACCCGTTCAAGAACAGCTTGTGGGAAAAAGAGGTTTATTTTGGCTTATAGACTCGAGGGGGAAGCTCCATGATGGTAGGGAAAAATGACGACATGAGCAGAGGGTGGACATCAACCGCTGGCCAACATCAGGTGGACAACAGGAACAGGAGAGTGTGCCCCACTGGCAAGGGGAAACTGGCTATAACACCCATAAGCCCGCCCCCAACAATACACTGCCTCCAGGAGGCGTTAACTCCCAAATCTCCATCAGCTGGGGACCTAGCATTCAGAACACCTGAGTTTATGGGGGACACCTGAATCAAACCACCACACCCAGCTTTAAAACAATGTAGCTCTCTCCTTTATTCTGTAAATATGATTTATATTACTTTTCAAATATTTAACCAAGCTCAAGCCCTACTTACTTGTGGTATAGTATCCTTTTGATATTGCTTCATTTGATTTGTTACAATTTAAGGCTTTGCATGCATATTTATGTGGAATATTGACCTACAGATTGCTTTTCTTTACAACGTCTTTATCACACTATGATATTAAACAAATTGAAATGTTTCATTTGTTTTCTGGAAAATGATCTCTGACGGTTTGAATGTGAAACGCCCTGCGTGGCTTCGTGTGTTTGTGATTAAGCCTCATACTTAATCCCTTGACTGGGGGAGCCTTGCTGGGGGCAGGCCTTAGGGTTCATGAACCCAGACCCACTAGGTGTTCAATAGCTCACTCTTGCTGCTTCCTCCCTGCTGAGGTGAGAAGATATGATTTCCGGCTGCCTGCTTATGCCTTGCTTTTCCCAACATGATGAAAGTTTCCCTTGAAACGATAAGGTGGAGACAAACCCTTTCCTTCCATGAGCTGCTTCTGGTCAGGTGTTTGGTCCCAGCAACAAGACAACTGCTACAGGAGCTTTGTTAGAATGCACCAGTGAGGCCACATGGGGTCTGAATTTTATTTATGGGACTATTTTTTCATTTAAAATCACAATATGTTTAATATGCAGGGATGTTCAGATATTCCATTTCTGTGTCAGCTTCAATAAGCTGAATTATTCAAGGAAATTGTCACATACATTGGATTGTGGCGTGAAATTGTTATAATATTTTTATTAACATTCTGCTACCTGCAAACTCTAAAGTGATAAGTGCCTTTTCATGCTTAATTTGCATTTTCTCTTATCTTGATCTGTCCATTGAGGGGTTCATAAATTTTATTTAAAGAACTAATCTGTGGCTTTGCTAATTTCTCTATCATGTTTCTGATTTACTTATCCTGCTTTAATCCTGCTCACAAATGCTGACACATTACAACATTTGCATATATTCAGGGTGTTTTGAATTTGAATTCAAATTGTTTTCTCACATCCATTATGTGATCCTCTTTGGCACCTAGATTTATATTTTTCTTTTTAAATATTTTCATATACTTGTTTTTTCCTACATATCATTGACTTTCTTTTAATGCCAGTTTTATTCCACTATGGTCTTTGCTTAATTTTAATTCCTTTAAATTGACTGAAGCTTTTTTTTTTTTTTCAACCTGGATTATGGTCTGTGTTAGTGGTCCTATCATGTGCACTTGAAATAATGTATATTTTCTTCTGTTGAGTGTAACATTCTAGACATGATTAGGTTAAAGTGGTTGTGATGTTTAGATTCATTCATCCTCCCCCCCACACACACACTGTGGGTGGGACCCAGGAGCCTCACACATGGTCTGTGAGCCCTGGTTGATCTTTCAATTTCTGAGAGAAAGGGTGGCTGTGCTCCAGCTAGGACTGTAGAAAAAATCTAATCTCCCTTTTTGTTGTATTTTTCCTTCTTGTGTATGAAGTTCTGTTATTAGGTATGTATGGATTTATGACATATGTTCTAAATAAGTCCCTTTTTGTCGCTATAAAAAGATCCTTTGTAAGCTGGGCATGTGGTGCACGCCTTTAATCCCAGCACTCGGGAGGCAGAGGTAGGAGGATTGCCATGAATTCGAGGCCACCCTGAGACTCCATAGTGAATTCCAGGTCTGCCTGGGCTAGTGACACCCAACCTCAAAAAAACAAACAAACAAAAAAAAGATCCTCTGTAGTTTCTGTAGTTGGATGTGGCAATTGCTGCCTGCAATCCATCTTCAGGCCCATCTGGGATATCTTGCTTTCTAAGATGGTACCTCCTCGTGGAGAGGTGTCCGCTGAAGTCCGGGTGCCTGCCTTGGCCAGGCTCAGGTTAAAGCCATATGATGAAGGCTCCCCTGGTCCTCACTTTGTCCACCTGGGGACTCCCCTTCAGAGCCTACTCCTGAGTGTCCTTCAGGGCCCTTGAGGCACTGGTGACTCCTGTTTTATATTTTGTCCAGAGTTCACTAATGTCCTCTGTGGAGTGGTCAAGTCTGGCAGAAGGCATTCAGTCACACATCTAACGTTACAGAAGCGGTCTCAGACCTTTTAATTCTTTACTTCCCATTCAGTCTCTCTCTCTCTCTCCTCTATCACGGTGCAACCAGAGCCTCATGCATGCTAGACAAAAGCTAGTTCTACCACTGAGAGACATCCCTGTACTCATCATTCAGGTTGTTAAAATATACGTTATTTATTTGAGAGAGAATGGGCACACCAGGGTCACAACAAACAAACTACAGGTATATGCACCCATTTGTATCTGGCTTTACATGAGCACTAGGGAAATGAAACCGGCATGGCAGTCTTCACAAGCAAGCACCTTTAACCACTGAACCATCTCCCCAGCCCCCATCAATTAGAGTTTTTTTGTTTTGTTTTCTTTTTTAGAGGTAGGGTCTCGCTCTAGTTCAGGGTAACATGGAACTCACTCTGTAGACCCAGATTGGCCTCAAACTCACTGTAATCCTACCTCTGCCTCCCGAGTGCTGGGATTAAAGGCAAGCGCCACCACGCCCGGCCTTAATTTTAATTTTTAAAGAGAGAAAGACAGAGACGGAGAGGGAGAAAATTGGTGTGCCAGGGCCTCAGCCACTGTAATCGAACTCCAAATGCTTACACTACCTAGTGGACATGTGCAATCTTGTGCTTGCCTCACCTTTGTGTGTCTGGCTTACGTGGCATCTGGAAAGTCGAACATGGGTCCTTAGGCTTCGCAGGCAAGCACCTTAACCAGTAAGCCATCTCTCGAGCCCTTGAAAACCACTTTTGCGACAGCAGCTCCAGGTTGAAGGAGAAACTGTTTCAAGGATGAGTGACAGAAGAGGGCACCTGACATTGTCCTTTGGTCTCTGTGCACAGGGCATGAGTCTATACACATACATGCATACACCACACCACACCTACTCTGCACGCATGCACGCACGTGCGCGCGCACACACACACACACACACGCACACACACACAGGCAGGTGCCTCTGCCTGGGCTGTATTTTCTGCAGTTTCCCTTTCTAACGTAACAGCTGTCAGTCTTGAGGTGCACATGCAGGTTTGTGTTAATTGCAGGGTGGTCTTCAGTCATGGATGCCCCCCTAACTTAGTTACTGGTTTCCTGTTGATGGTCAGTCTGCATCTGACAGCCCCGTGGCAGGGTTCTTGTCCCCACTTCCAGGTTATTTACCTAGACGTGTGGTGCTTTGACTCTGCCAACCTGCTAAATTGCTCTCCCAAATGACTGTGCCAATTTGCACACGACCAGCAGCACTGAGGGCCCATTCCCCAAAGCACGGACAATGGCTGGCTATGGGGGGGCGGCACGTGAGCAATTTTTATTTTCCGTTTTCTGTCACTGACATTTTCCGCCAGGGCAGACCCTCTACTTGCCTGGCTTCTGACACGGGCCTGGGCAGGTGTCAGCAATTCACCGTGGACGTCAGGCACGAGTGCTGGGCAGCCTGCCGAGCATCTGCAGTTGCCCCCGAGCCCCGTCATTTCTGCAGAAGTGAATGTTTGGACAATTTGGCCCGTGCGTCCTGTCAGCAGCGACACCCTGGAGTCCTCGAGGCGGCGTTGCTTTTCATTGTTTTAAGCTGAAATGTGCCAATGTGCCTCCAACACATTATCGCTGTAATCACTTTCTTTTGCTGTGGAATGATCGGGAAATTATGCTGTGATCCAAGGGAAGGGTGAGGAGGCCACGCAGCGCCGGGCTGGGATTCCACAATTACTGTTTGTTGAAGAGAAACTGTTATCAAAGGAGCCACAGGAGAACATCTTGGGCCACCTCTCGGAGTTGGAAAATCTGTAACATATATTTCACAGACGTGTACTTCCCTGTACACCGCCTGTATAATGCATGAGATTTGATTTAATGCCATTGTTAATTCTGGGCTCACAATGGTGGGCTCTTGAGGGAGCCATCATTTTTCTTTCTTTCTTTCTTTTTTTTTTCCTCCTGGCAGCAGGACTCTGAAGCATTTTGAGGTTGTTCTGAACTGTGAGCAGACACTTGGGGCGGAGCAGATGCCAGACAGCTTTCCCAAAGGCTGTGTTAAGGGACACGGTGCAATTGCTTCAGGCTCCACACCAAGCCACTCTGGGGAAGCCAATCCAGGTGGGGCTACGCTGGTTCAGAGCTGAAGGCTACGTTGGAAAGAAGGAAGGAATGGAAAGGGAGGGGAATGGAAGGAAAAGGAGGGGAGGGAAGAGTGGAGGCAGGGAGGGAGAAGAAAAAAGGAAGGAAGGAAGGAAGGAAGGAAGGAAGGAAGGGGAAGGGAAAGAGTTGGGAAGAATAGAGAGAGTAAAGGAAGAGAAGGAGGAAAAGAAAAAAAGGAAGAAATAAAGAAGGAGGAAGGGAGGGAGGAGCAAGGAAGGAAAGAGGGAAGGGAAAGGAAGGAAAGGAAAAGAATGGAAGAAAAATGAAGAAACAAGAGAAGGAAATTTTAAAAAGAGGCTTTGTAGGAAGACAGGAAGGAATGAAACAAGAATCAGTTTTTAAGTGGCAACTGAATCCAGGTAGTCTTCAGTGCCAGAAGTCACAGAGGTACAGAGAGCAGACAGGACAATGAGAAAAGTCCGGGTGGAACTGAAACCACCATGGGAGAGGGGTGCTTTGCCATAGGACTGAAGGCCAGAGGGCAGGGAGGAGGGGGATAGGAAGAGAGAGGGACAGAGGGAGGAGGGAGAGAGGAAGGAGGGAGAGAGGGAGGAGGGAGGGAGGGAGGAGGGGGAAAGGACTAGGGAGAGAGAGAGGAGAGAGAGGGATGAGTGGGAGAGGGAGGAGGCAGGAGGGAGAGAGAGAGCAGTGAGGGAGAGAGGGAGGAGGGGGAGAGGGAGGAGGGGGAGAGAGAGGCGTGAGATAGGGAGGAGGGAGAGAGGGAGCTGATTAGATAAGACTGGATCAGGCAATGAATTCCAGTTCTGCTGGAGCATGCAGATGTATGTGACCTCTTTCTGATTCCTTCTTTTGGGTCCTCTCCTGACTGGCTACGTAATAATAAAGCTATCAGCCTAGTTCCCTCTCAGCAGGTCTCCCGCCCTTGGTAGTTGGCTGCTAAGTGAAGCAGGCACCTTTAGGGGCATAAAATGACCCCATATGCACCAAACACTCATGTGTTTGAAACTTGGTCCCCAGCTGGTGGTGGTTTGGGAAGGCTCTGGAAACTTTAGGAGCTGGGGCTAGTTGGAGAAAGTGGGTTGCTGGGGGTGACCCCAACCCACCTCCTTCTGCTCTCTGCCGCCTGGCCTGTCCAGACGTGCTCGTGACTGCAGTAGGGTCAGCTTACGCCAGCGGCCTTCCCCACCACGATGGATGCACCCTCTTAAACTTGTCAGCCCAGATAAATCCTTCCTTAAGTGCTTTAGCCAAATATGTTAATCACAGCAACAATGAAAAGTCACTAGCACAAGTAACTAACTCCTGTATTAACACACTTCAAAGCTGGGCATGGTGGCGTATGCCTTTAATCCCAGCACTCTGGAGGCAGAGGTAGGAGGATCACCATGAGTTCGAGGCCACCCTGAAACTCCATAGTTAATTCCAGGTCAGCCTGGGCCAGAGTGAGACCCTACCTTGAAAAACCAGAAGAAAAAAAAAAAAAACCCAGAAACACACACTTCAATGTCCTCTCATTTTTATTTTTTATTAAAGTTGATTGGAGTGAGCTGAGCATGCCCAGAAGCATCCTGTCTGCCATCTTCATGGTTCGAGCTGAGTATGCCCCAAAGTGTCTGTGCCTGCCACCTTTACCTTTCAAAATGTGCTCTGTGACCTTGAGCTAACCAGGCTGAAAAGTGCACCCACCATTCCTTCTTGAACTGACCTTAAAGTGAGCATGCTCAAGAATACCTCTCAACTGAGCATGCTCAGGAATGCACCTGCCGCCAATTTACTTTTCTACATAAATATGCAGAGGCTCCCCAAGTAAAATCTCCATGCTTCCTTTGCTGGAGCATGCATTTCTTTAAGAAAGTTACTGTGTTCTCCTAACCTGCTGCAGGGAATGCATCTTTGTCACTCTTAAAAGTGTCCTTGTTTGGGGGCCGGAGAGATGGCTTAGCAATTAAGCTGCTTGACTGCAAAGCCAAAGGACCCAGGTTCGATGCCCAGGACTCACGCAAGCCACATACACAAGGTGGCACATGCATCTGGAGTTCGTTTACAGCAGCTGAAGGCCCTGGTGTGCCTATTCTCTCTCCCTCTATCTGCCTCTCTCTCTCTCTCTCAAATAAATACATAAAGTTCCCTAAAAAACAAAGTAAAGTGTCCTTGTTTTGGCCTTGTAGTCAGAGGTGACGGGAAGCTTTCACATTCAGGTACCATTTGGTCTTGGTCTGAGGGACTCCTGAGTATATGCCTCTCAACTCTCCTGAGTTCAACAGGGAGAGATCACACCCACAGAGATCATCATCCCAGCGGGGCTGGTGTGTTACTTAAAAGGTGTGCATGAAGGCCACTGTGTACTTTGCCAAGCCACAGCAGGGACCCATGGTAGTGGAGTCTCTCTCCTCACCAGCTGGAAGCCCTGCATTGGGGTGTTCTATGGGAGTGGTGGGGGGACAGTGAGAAGTCCTCTCCTGGAAAGATGGATCAGTGAGCAGCGTCCACCAGGGCCAGGCTAACATGCCCAGCATCCTGGTGACTCAGGCCTGTCTCCTCCAGTCCAGAAACAGCTTCAAGAAACTGCTAGCATCGCGGTGCCCTTACTACAAATGGCCAGGCCCCTCCGGCTGATGTGCATTCCCCAGTGCTAGCATCATTACGGAGGAGCTACGTGCTGCCCTCAGGCCCTGCTACAGGAAGGGACAGGCCGCTGGGAAGGGAGGAACAAAGACCATGTGGATGCCTGCTTCTGTCCTTCTGGCTGGGGTGGGTGTGACCCCAGCCGCACTCTGAGCTCTGGGTCTGGACCTTGGGGTCACTCCTAAGGCTCCACTGTGGAACTGGAGGTTCCGGCCGCTGGTTCCCTCCCTCGGCGCTCCCATCTTTGTTAGTTCCACCTCTACCTTGCTTAATTTGCCCTCTTATTTATTTATTTTATTTATGAGCGACAGAGAGAGAGAGAGAGAATGTGCACGCCTGGCCCTCCAGCTACTGCAAACGAACTCCAGATGCATGCGCCCCCTTGTGCATCTGGCTAACGTGGGTCCTGGAGAATCGAGCTTTGAACCGGGGTCCTTAAGCTTCACAGGCAAGCGCATAACCACTAAGCCATCTCTCCAGCCCTCATTTTTATTTTTATTATCTTTTGTTTTTGTTTTTCTGAGGTAGGGTCTCGCTAGCTGAGACTTACCTGGAATTCACTATGTAGTCTCAGGGTGGCCTCAAACTCTTGGCAATCCTCTTACCTCTGCATCTCAAGTGCTGGGACTAAAGGCATGCACCACCACGCCTGGCCCTTCTATTTTCATTTATTTGTTTTTTTTGTTTTTCTTTTGAGACAGGGTCTCATGTAGCCCAGGTTGACCTTGAGTTCACTACGCAGCTGAGCGTGACTGGGCTCCTGCACCTACCTCCTGAGTGCTGGAATGACAAGTGTGCACCACCGTGCCCTGTCTATGTGTGGGAGGGGCCATGTGATACAGGCTTAGCCAATCAGTTCATCCCTTAACCCCAGTGATTGGTGCAGGCTGGGCATGTGACCTAAGTTTGTCCAATCAGGATGACTTTGGAAACTTTGCAGAAGTCTTTCTCTTCTGCACTGTGATTGGAGACACTGGACCCATTCTGCAGCCCTGAGGGGACATTCTGAGATTACAGACCTATAAGCCTCTGGTAGGTAGGCTTGCTGCCTGAGGCTCAACACTGTATCTCCCCACACCCACTCCTTGTCCAAACACTTGCCATGTTGGTCCCTCCATTGTGGCTCTGGGCTTGGCTATGGTCTTTCTTTGATCACTGCAACTTGAGCATTTGAGATCTGGCCAGAGCTCAAAATTTGCTTGCACTAGCTGTAGGGGCCGTGCCTCTACCTATAGAATAAGCTGTGTTCCATGGTACCTGCAAGATGGAGATACTGGGACAGCTAAGTGTCCCCCCAGCTGCTAGCCAGCAGAGCCTAGACATGTGAGGGAGCCCCCCCTAAAAAAATAAGGAACTATCAGCTGACCCACTGACTTGTGGTAACACTGGGCAGCCATCTGGAGTTGCTGGGTGTGTGGGGGGGGGGATGGCTTGTTACACAGCACTATAGCAGCAGTGACCGCTACAAGTCTCTTTTCCATAAACTTGCATTTTCACATAAATTACAATGATGGTCCTCACACATACATTATGTGGTGGTTTGATTCAGGTGTCCCCCATCAACTTAGGTGTTCTGAATGCTAGGTTCCCAGCTGATGGAGATCTGGGAATTAATGCCTCTTGGAGGCAGTGTATTGTTGGGGGCGGTCTTATGGGTATTGTAGCCAGTTTCCCCTTGCCAGTGTTTGGCACACTCTCCTGTTGCTATTGTCCACCTGATGTTGGCCAGGGGGTGATGTCTAGCCTCTGCTCATGCCATAGTTTTCCCTGCCATCATGGAGCTTCCCCCTCGAGCCTGCGAGCTAAAGTAAACCTCTTTTTTTCCCACAAGCTGCTCTTGGTTGGGTAATTTCTACCAACAATGTGAACCTGACTGCAACAGTAAAGTGGTACCAGGAGTGGGGTTGCTGCTAGACACCTGACTGTGTGGCTTTGGCCTTTTGGAGTTGATTTTCAAGAGAATGTGGAAGGATTTGAAACCTTGGCCTGAGAGATGCCTTGCAGTGCTGTAAGTACAGTTTGACGGGCTATTCTGGTCAGAGTTGAAAGACCTGAATGCAGCAAGAACTATGGACTGTGTGGTTTGGCTTATGAGGGTGAGAAAGAGCTTTGCTTGGACTGGGCTAGCAGTTTGTGTGAGAGGCTTGCTGTTATGCCCATGTCCTGAGAACTTGTGCAGGGATGCTTTGCATATAAATGGACTGGTGTGAGCAGAGGGATATGGCACAGAAAAAAAACAAAATCTTTGTGCCAAAACTTCTGCTCCTTTAGCTGCAATTGAGAGAGTACAACCTTTGAGATTGGGCCAGCTGACCTGCCGTGGGGAAACAGAAAAAATGTAGACTCTAGAAGGGGCCCAAATGCTCAAGGAGTGTCCTGTTCTTCAAAGTCTGCTTTTTTCTCCCCTTGATTAACAAATTGGCACCCTACCTGGTATTGTGGAGTGTAAGAAATGCAGGAAATGAGAGGGTCGTTGAGTTTGCAACATGGTCATGTGTTTTGGAAATGGCCATGGGCAGTGTGAAGCAGGTTTGCTGGATGCCTGCATGGAGACCCCATGGAGCCATGAGGATGAACCGTGGATTGCAGTGGAGACCCAGTGGAGATGCCGGAACCACAAGATGGCTGCCAAGGACAGCTGCTGGCCCCAGATGAAGTTTTCCAGGACTGTGAGTAGCCTAGCTGGAGGGCGGAATTGGAACTCCAGAGAGTTGTTGCTGGCTAGGATTATTGGACTTGGAGATTTATCGTTGACTAGAGTTGTTGGAGTTGGAGTTACAGAGTTTGATGTTTGCCCTGTTTAAATCTTGTATTTGGTGAATATTTCTTTGCTATCCCCAATGCTATCTTTTGCAGTATGAATGTTTATTCTATGGGGTTTGGGGGAATTTTATAGTATTATGGCTCAGTTAAAAGACCTTGGATTATGGGGATGTTTGAACATCATTAAGACTGATAAAAAATATGGGGACCTGCCAGGTGTGGTGGTGCACACGTTTAATCCCAGCACTTGGGAGGCAGAGGTAGGAAGATTGCCATGAGTTCAAGGCCACCTTGAGACTACAGAGTGAATTCCAGGTCAGCCTGAGCTAGAGTGAGACCCTACATAAAAAACAAAAACAAAAACAAAAAAAAGTGGGGAGGGAATCTTTAAAGATGATGAACTGAATGCATTGCATTTTACATCATGGATGGTTATCAGTTTATGGGGGCCAGGGGAGGATTGTGGTGGTTTGATTCAGGTATCCCCCATAAACTTAGGTGTTCTGAATGCTAGGTTCCCAGCTGATGGAGATCAGGGAATTAATGCCTCCTGGGGGCGGTGTATTGCTGGAGGCGGGATTATGGGTGTTATAGCCATTGTCCCCAGGCCAGTGTTTGGAACACTCTCCTGTTGCTATTGTCCACCTGATGTTGACCAGATGGTGATGTCCACCCTCTGCTCATGCCATCGTTTTCCCCTGCCATGATAGTTTCCCCTTGAGTCTGTAAGCCAAAATAAGCCTCTTTTTTTCTCACAAGCCGCTCTTGGTCGGGTGATTTCTGCCAGCAGTGCAGACCCGACTGCAGCTCACTGTTTTATTCCAGTGATGGCCTTGGGTCAGTGACGAAGGCCTGGGAACCAGCAGCTTAACCTTCACTAGAATATTCTCAGTTCACTTACCGCCTGGTTATTTTGTGAGTGGGTGGTGAATGTGTACGTGTGAGTGTGGGGGACAGAGGTCAGCATGGGGTGGTGTCCTCAATCGCTTCCCAACTTCTTCTTCTTTTTTTTTTTTGTTTTGAGGTAAGGTCTTACTGTAGCTCAGGCTGACCTGGAATTTACTCTGTAGTCTCAGGGTGGCCTCAAACTCAGAGTGATCCTCCTCCCTCTGCCTCCCGAGTGCTGGGATTCAAAGCATGTGCCACCACGTGCCGGGCTCCGCCGGCGGGGGCAGGTAGTGTCGAGGGAAGGACCAGGCCCGCTGGTTCCTCCCGAGGGGCTGAGGAGGAGATGAGCGTCCGACGACTCAGACCTCTCCTGGCCACCGGAGAAAAACCACACTGAGTCGGGAGTCTTGTCGAAGCAGGAACTTGATTTATTGCTATGAACAGTTGCCTATATAATGTTGGGGGTGAAGGTGGGGATTGTAGGATGGTGGGGAAAGGTAAGGGCCAATAGTAAACTGTGACTATTGAAATGATAATTCTAACTCCCATGTGGAGGTAGCAGGTAAGAAGCCATTAGGCGTCTTGCTGAGTCACGTCTGGCCAGAGGCAGATCACCAAACTTTACCTAGGCTCAGGAAGTTCCACTAGGCCTCACACCTGGGCCTTTAGAGGCCAACATCTCCCCCTTTTGTTTTTGTAAGAGCATTAGTCACCATGGCCCCTGTCTTAGGTTGTCCCCCTCTGGGGGTCTTAACCGTCATTGGGTACCAGGTATTTAGCTTAGAGCATTTATTATGGCCCCTGTCTTAGGTTGTTCCCCTCTGGGGATCTTACCCGTCACTGGGTACCATGTGTTTAGCTCGGTGAGAACCCTCCCCATGGCCTGTCTTAGGTTGTCTCTTTATGGGGATCTTATCCGTCATTGGTCACATGGAGGGCAGAGGAGGTGGCAGTGGGTCATCTGAGGAACTTAATTTCTGAGTTGCCAGCCTGTGATAATGTATTTTGACCTGATGAGGTTTTATTGTCTCTAGTCATTGGTGAATAAATTGTGTAATCTTAATTACACAAGGCCTGACAGTGAGGATAAGGAGAAGGAGGGGGAGGGGGAGGGGCCCAAGTAGAGGGAGAAGGTAGGGTAAGAAGTCATATAAGCCCGTTCGCAGCGGGTTGTCCTGGAGATCCCGTTGCCTCCTCTCCAAGTCTTCTTGGAGCCTCTTAATCTTGTCCTGGACGATTTTTGATTTATTGGCGTAAAAGCAGCATTTTTTCTGTAAAAACAAACATATGCCTCCTTTTTTGGCCGTTAGTAGGTTTAGTCCTCTCCTGTTTTGTGGGACTACCTTAGCCAGGGAATCTAGCTGTTGTTGAAGATAGGTCTCCCTCTGATATAGGGAGGGCCTCATTTTTAGGGATGTATCTACACCTGGGATTAAGGTGGCTGGGGCACAAAGGCCCGTCCAATTGGTGGGCAGAAAGTCATAGGCCATCCCGCCTCCACAAACATAAACCATTCCAGAAGGCGGGCAGCATTGAGCATTGGGATCAGCTGTGTTAAAAGTACAGAAGGAAGGATGAATGTATCCCACATCTATACTGGAATTATTAGGGGAAGGCGGGGCCCAAATGTAAGTTCCAGGGGAAACATTGGGAAAAGCTGGACGGGGATGGGGAAGGTGGCTGAGTAATGTTTTAAGGTCGTACAGGCAACTGTACTGTAAGCAGCCAGAGAGGCCCAGATTGGAGGCAAAGCCAGCAATCCTCCACAAGGGAGGGAATTGTTTAGTTTAGTAGGGTGAAGGACCATTTTAGGAACAGTCCTCAGGGGTGGGACACTCCCTAGAGAAGTGATTGTCAGTGTCCTCTTGTTGGGACAAATATTTTAGGTCTCTCGCTGGTACCCAAATGGGTCTTTTTTTATCTTGAGGGAAGACACATCTAAACCCTCTCCCTGCTGTGAGGAGTGGATCAGGCCCTCTCCAGGCCCCAGTCAATGGGTCCCTCCATCTTACCCAGATAGAACTGTAGGTAATGGATGAGGACCAATGTTTTTGAAAAGGGGAGAGTTGTTTATCTTCTTTAGAAAAGTTTAAAATATTTAGGGTAAATAATGTCTTTTTTAGTTGGTAGTGTGGGGGTAAGGATTTTTTTTTTTGTTTTTGTAATTGAGACTTGAGAGTTTGATTATATCTTTTAACGATAGCTTGGCCCTGGGGGTTGTATGGGATGTCTGTAGAATGTAAGATTTTTTAGTTTTGGAGAAAATTTATAAAGGCCTTGTTTATGAAGCAGGGGCCATTATCTGTTTTAATTTGATCAGGCAGCCCAAGAATGGCAAAACATTGAAGCATATGACTAATGGTATGTTTAGATTTTTTTTTGGCATGTGTCGATGTCCAGTAGGCGCGGGAAAAGGTATCAATTGAAAGAAAAATATACTTAAGTTTTTTAAATGGAGAATAGTGTGTGACATCAATTTGTCACAGATGATTAGGGCGTAGCCCTTTAGGATTGTTTTTTGTAGTTTGAAGGGGGGGTACTTGGAGGAAGGGCTGACAGGACTTACAAGTCCGGACAATTTTTTTAAGGTCCTTGACTGGTACCTGTGGAAACCTGTGTTTGAGACCTCTTTAGTTGACATGGGTCAATAAGTGGAAGCGTGTAGCTTTTGTAATAGTATTACACTGAGGCATAGAAGTCATTTTATCAGCCAAATTGTTTTTTTGAGAAAGAAATCTTGGTAAGTTTTGATGACCCCTGAGATGTTGAAGAAAAATGGGGTTAATTTTTTGTTTGAGTAGGGAACGAGCTTGAATCATCAGAGGAGATATAGGGTTGGAGTCCAGTCTAATATGGGCCTTAACCAGGTTGGGTAATAAATTAACAACATAAAGGGTATTAGAAAATAAGTTAAATGGCTTTTGAATAGTGTCCAAAGCTAGAATGACAGTAAATAGTTTTTTGAATTGTGTCGACTCCTCAACCTCATGGGAGACTGACTTTATGGGCATAGGCTCTTTTTTTTGTTTTAAGGGAGGGTAAACAACTAGGGAAGCCCCCAGGTGCCCTCCATCAGTAAACACGGTAAGAAAGTTAGGGTTAGGTTGAGACAGAAAAAGCCTGGGGGGCTTTTATTTTAATCTGGAGAAAGAACTTATCCATTTGTGGGGGCCATAATGGCAATTAATTTTATTTAGAAACCCCTCGAGAGCCGTAGTAACTTTATTATTATTTTTTTGAAGCCAGGTGAAATCTGTTATCTTAAAGGGGGTGACAATAAGGTGAGGTTTTGTGTCAAACAACTGGACAGAGGTGTCTCTGTCCTTGATAATGTAATCAGTAACCTGGTTGGTTATAGAATAAACTCTGGGGACCCCACCAATTGAGAGGTGGACCCATTGGATGGGTTTACCTTCCTGGGCCAACAGTGTGGTGTATAATGTTTTTCCAGAGAAAATGTAGAGGGAGATGGGCAAATCAGGATTGAACCTCTTTAGGGTCACAGTATTTATAGCCTGTTGTACCTTACGAAAAATTTGTTGATGACAAGGGGACAAAATTACCTGAGAGGAGAAGTTAAGGTCCTTTAGGAGGTCAAATAAAGGGGACAGCTCTTTAGTAGTTATGGGTATCCAAGGCCTCATCTAATTAATTTTTTCTAAAAGCTTTTGGAGTTGAGGCAAGGTGTAAGAATTTTGAATATAAAGTTGTGGTTTAACAGGTGAAACTGTATCTAGGGTAAGGATTGAGCCCAAGATCTTAAAGGGAGGCACAGTTTGAACTTTTTTTGGAGTTACTTTAAAGCCGTGAGTATGTAGGATAGTTAGACATTGGTGGGTAAGGTCCTGGAGTGTGGAGGAATCTAGGCACCCAAGAATAATATTATCTATGTAAATATAAAACAGGGTATCAGGGAGATTGATAAGAGAAGAGAAAATGGATGACAGGTAATATTGACAAATGGGTGGGCTATTTGTTATGTCCTGAGGTAAGACAGTCCATTTAAATCTTTTATTTGGGCCACAAAAATTAACAGCGGGTATAGAGAATGTAAATTTTTTTATGTTTCCTGGATGGAGAGGGATAGAGAAGAAGCAATCTTTAATGTTAATGATAGTAATATGGTATATATTGGGAATAGTTGGGATCTATGGGAGTCCCCTCTGGGGAGTTTTGAAGGGGATCATGTGTTTATTGATTTTTTTTAAATCATGTAAAAATCTCCAGGACCCATAAGCCTTTTTATGACAAAGACAGGAGAGTTTCAGGGACTAGTGGAGGGACGAATATGTCCGGCCTTTAACTGTTGATCAATAAGTATGTGGAGTTGGTGTAACTTAGAAGAAGGGAGAAGCCACTGCTCAAGCCATACAGGATCCCCCGGTTTCCACTGGATTTTAAATGGGGGGGCTGGGCAGTGGCCCTTAGAATTGGGGGTGTTTATTGGAGTACTTTTGTCTGAGTTGTTTAAAGTAAGGGTCATCTCTATAATTGGGATGATATATTTTTTTAGACTGTTGTTGATATTTTTTTTATCTAACAAATTATTATAAAAGGCCTTATGGTCAGTAGTGATGAAAGCCTCGGCATCTCCAAGGTTGTCTTGCCCCAGTAAGTTAGCAGTGAGTCCAGTCACCACGAGAGGGTGGATTTTTTTCCTGTCCCCACCTGGGTCAGTTCAAGGGAGCCACGTGGCAGTCTCCCAGGAGGTGGATTGCCCGCCAACTCCCAGTAGGGGAGGGCCGGGCACAAGCTGCCAGGAGGGGGGCACTTTTTCCTTTTTTAGGACCGTTTGGTCCGTTTTAGTGTTGATGAGAAGTTTGAATTTTTTATTGTCAATATTTAAAATAATTTTGGGTCTAAGGCCGGGGACCAGGGGGACGGTCCAATAGGCTTTGATGGTCTTTTTTTTTTTTTTATTTAACGGGGCTGGGGGAAGCCCCTGGAGGAGTTTAAAGGCTTTTTCTGTATGTTAAACTTTTATTTACATTTCTTAGCCCAATGAAACCCTTTATTGTATTTAGGGCAAAGGGTGTGAGGGGCGTTGGTCGTCCCCCCAGAGCGCGGAGGAGGCTTTGTCCTGTTGGGGTATTTTTTTTTTAAAGTGGCCCTCGTCCCTGCATCCAAAACATGTCAAGTTTTTAGAATTTAACTGTAATGTACAGATCGTGTTGGTCAAATCTCTCTGTTTATTTTTTTGAAGGGCGGCAGCCATGGCCCTAGCCTGATGGGAGATAGTGCCAACATCCTTGGTGGCTACAATCCATCTACTCATGGAGTTGTCCTTGAGACCCGCACAAGCGAGGCGGTGATCGGCCGTCATCCCTTCCCAGACCAACATTTTAGTAAATTGATCCCGTAATGTCCCTGGGGGAAATTTTTTTTGGAGACTTTTTTTTATCCTATCTATAAATGTAGCCAAATCCTCAGATGGTTTTTGAGTAATACTCATAAGGGGAGTTTTAGAGGGTCCCTCATCAAGTTTTTTTTATGTCGCCAAGCCCAGTGTCTTGATCTGGTCCCTATATGGGTCAGGTATAGCCGTCTGTTGAGTGTCTGTAGTATATTGATCAGAGGTACCAGAGAGCATCCCAAAAGTTATCGGCACAGGGGGCTGTTGATTTTGGTTTTGTTTTGTCTGTGTATGGCATTTATCTCTAAAAAAGGCACACCACTTAATGTATAGGGGACCTGACAAGACAGCCCTGACTAGATTTTTTTAATCTTGGGTTGTACAAGGTTGATGGGCAAGTCCCTGTAATAGGGTCTCAGCCCAAGGAGAGTTGGGTCCATCCTCCGAGACCGCCTTTTTAAGCTCCTTAAGGTCCTGAGCTTCCCATGGATACCAGGCAGCAGGGCGATTGCCCCCAGGATTTAGATTGACGGGAAATAAAAAAGTAGCTTTATTTTTTGACTGTTTGGCTGTCGAATATGAAGGAGGGGCTGAAGGGGTCTCGGCGGCCGAATATGAAGGAGGGGCCGAGGGGGTTCAGAAAGGGTTAGTTGATGGAGGAGGTGGAGGAGGTCCCCTAGAAGGCCAGGGAGCATTTTTAAAGGGATCGAGTGAGGAGTATAAAGATGTATCTTTTTGGGGTTTTTTTAAAGTTGTATCTCCAGGAGGAGTAGTTGGATCAGGCTGTATATTATCTTTTTCTTCTGTCTTTTGTTTATGTTTGGTTGGCCTTGGAGGGAAGCAGGCCTTGAGGGCTGAGATCATAGGGAGGACCCCTGAGGGGGGTATTTGACTCTTCTCCACATGTGTCCGACAAACAAGGGCCTCTACCCTATCCCACGTGTCCCAATCAAAGAGATTTCCTTCTGGCAGCCATGGCGCCAGTTTGAGAAGGCAATCCCAGGTCTGTTGAGCCTGATTATCAGTCAAATTAAGCCCTCTACTCTTTAGGAGTGTCCTGAGAGATTCTAAGGCAGGATTGGATTTACAGTTAGATTGTCCCTCATTATAAAGTTGAGAGAAAAATGTCCATAAAATTAGGGCAATAGCAACCCACATACACATGAGTACAATACAACCGCAAGGATCCAAAAGATAGGTAAACATGCTGTACAAAAGCCGCAGATGTAGCTTGTCTGTAAACTAAAAGTGAAAGGAAAGAGAAAGAGAACAAATAGATGTTGATCAACAAGTACAGGTTATAGAAGCAAAGTTTAGCGCATTAAATATAAAGACTACTTATGTGGGTACGCTCACCCGCATATGTACACCGTTGACCTCCTCAACGAATGTCTTTCACGGGGCACTAGTCTGTCGGATTCCGAGAGCCCCACGTTGGGCGCCAGATGCCGGGCTCCGCCGGCGGGGCAGGTAGTGCCGAGGGAAGGACCAGGCCCGCTGGTTCCTCCCGAGGGGCTGAGGAGGAGATGAGCGTCCGACGACTCAGACCTCTCCTGGCCACCGGAGAAAAACCACACTGAGTCGGGAGTCTTGTCGAAGCAGGAACTCGATTTATTGCTATGAACAGTTGCCTATATAATGTTGGGGGTGAAGGCGGGGATTGTAGGATGGTGGGGAAAGGTAAGGGCCAATAGTAAACTGTGACTATTGAAATGATAATTCTAACTCCCATGTGGAGGTAACAGGTAAAAAGCCATTAGGCGTCTTGCTGAGTCACGTCTGGCCAGAGGCAGATCACCAAACTTTAGCTAGGCTCAGGAAGTTCCACTAGGCCTCACACCTGGGCCTTTAGAGGCCAACAACCACGCCCGGCTTTCCAACTTCTTTTTGAGACAGGATCTCTCACTGAAACCACAGCTCACCAGTTCAGTAGACTAGACTGACCAGCCAACATGCCCCAGGGATCCTCCAGTTCCACAATGCTGGGGTTACAGGCATGTGCTGCTCTCTGCTTAATTTTTTTAAAGATTCCTTTATTTATTCATTTTTATTTTTGGAGAGAGAGAGAGAGAGAGAGAGAGAGAGAGAGAGAGAGAAAGAGGTAGATAGAGAGAGAATGGGTACACCAGGGCCTTAAGCCACTGCAAACGAACTCCAAACGCATGCACCACCTCGTGCACCTGGCTTATGTGGGTCCTGGGAAATAGAACGTGGGTCCTTTGGCTTTGCAGGCAAACGCCTTAACTGCTAAGCCATCTCTCCAGCCCCGCCCCCTTTTTCTACATGAGTGTTGGGAATCTGAACTCAGGTCCTTATGCTTGCACAGCAAGCACTTTACCGCCTGAGCCACCTCCCCAGCCTCCAAGTCTGGCCATTCTTACACATAGCAAGTTTACAAAGCCTATGTGCTTGGATTTCAAGGGGACATTCCCAACATGAGAAGTGTCTCTGGCTGTGGTCAGGGGACCTGGAGGTGGGACAAGTGTGGAGAGGCCTGGGGCAGGTCTGTCCCTGCACACCCTCTGGGAACAGGGCCTGTCTGCCTGCCTGCTTCCTGGGTGCTCTGCGTGTGTGCTCTGGAGGCCTCCCGGGCACTGAAGACCTTCTCGTAGTACTCGATGAGCAGCTCAGTGAAGAGGTTCAGCGGCACCAGGGCACTCAGCGACGCCACCCCCTGGGACGGCCAGATCAGGTTCAGCCCGAACACGCAGGCCAAGTTGGAGCTATTCATCTTGTTGAAGATGCTCTCCTGGGACACCTGGAAGAAGCCACAGCCAGGACGGGGTGTGAAGGCCCTGGGCAGCCCTGACCCACATTCCACGTCGATCCCCAAGAGGAGCTGGCGTCGTGCTAAGACCTCTGAAGTGGGGCCCCAGCCAGTGTGGAGACCTTACGCAGCACTCGGGAGGCAGAGGTAGGAGGATCACCGTGAGTTCGAGGCCACCCTGAGACTCCATAGTGAATTCCAGGTCAGTCTAAGCTAGAGTGAGACCCTACCTTGGAAAACCAAAAAAACAAACAAACAAACAAACAAACAAAAAAAAAAAACCAAAGGGAGCCTCTGTTTTCCCGTCTATAAAAGAGACTGGCTTCGATGTTCTGGGGACCCTCCACCTATGACCTTCCATGATCTGTCTTCTGGGGCTTCCTCCATTCCCCTTCCACATCAGCAGATGCCCACAGATCCAAGTGAGATGCCCTCTGACTGCTACATTAGAGTTAGTGAACTGGGCATAACTGAGGCCAGCCAGCATTTTCTGATAGATTCTCACCTCTGACTATTGGACTACCTTTCTCCCTCTCATCTCTGGGCATTGCATGCCCAGGCCTCTTGCCGTAGGGCATGGTACCTGCGTAGTGTGTCCCCCAAAAGTGTGTCTGTACTAACACAATCTGCCTCCCCTGCAGATGCCAGGGGTCTGTGTCCCAAAGCTGGCCCAGCATGCATGTCCATGTCTAGCCTCACACACCAGGGAGGAGAGCCAGGAGCAGTGACATGACAGAGGTGTGGCACGGCGTGAGGCGGGACCTACTTGCTTTGCTCAGGTCCCTGTCAACCTGGCCTTGGCTCCAAAGCTGCCCTGCCCTGGGCCCAGAGCCAGGAAAGGTCATTGTTCAGTTGCTTATCTTGGTGAGATGGGCCAAATGATGGCCAAAGCAAAGACATCTAACCAGAAGCCTGAATGTCACCTTATCTGAAAACCTGGGGGCTTTGCAGGTATGAGAGTCTGAGCTCAAGCTCCAGAACCTATGTTAAAAGGGGGTGGGTTGGGGCAAGGGCTCAGCAGTTAAACACGCTTGCTTGTAAAGCCTACTGGCCCAGGTTCAATTCCCCAGTGCCCTTGTAAAAGCGAGACCCACAAACTGGCCCATGTGTCTGGAGTTTGCAGCAGCAAGGGGCTCTGGTGGACCCATTCTCTTTCTCCCTCTCTCACAAATGACTAATAAATTAAGAATATTAAAAAAAAAAAAAAAAGACAAAAGCCAGGCGTGGTGGCACACGCCTTTAATCCCAGTACTTGGGAGGCAGAGGTAGGAGGATTGTGGTGAGTTTGAGGCCACCCTGAGACTCCATAGTGAATTCCAGGTCAGCCTGAGCTAGAGCGAGACCCTCAAGAAACCAAAAAAAAAAAAAAAAAAAAAAAAAAAAAAAAAGGCAGATATGGCATAGTGGGGAGACAGAGACAGGTCGGTCCCTGGGGCTCACTGGCTAGCTTGGTGAATCCAGGCCACTGGGAGACCCTGCCTCAAAAAAGGTGCATGTTGCCAGGTGTGGTGGCGCACGCCTTTAATCCCAGCCCTCGGGAGGCAAAGGTGGGAGGACCATTGTAAGTTCAAGACCAGCCTGGACCTATAAAGAGTGCCAGGCCAGTCTGGGCTACAGTGAGACCCTACCTTGAAAAAAATACATAATAAAAAAGGTAGGGGGCTGGAGAGATGGCTTAGCAGTTAAGCGCTTGCTTGTGAAGCCTAAGGACCCCGGTTCAAGGCTCAATCCCCCAGTACCCACATAAGCCAGATGCACAAAGTAGCGCATGTATCTGGAGTTCGTTTGCAGTGGCTGGAGGCCCTGCTGTGCCCATTCTCTCTCACTCTCTGTCACTCTCAAATAAATAATTAAAAATATGCAAAAATTTTAAAAACAAAGAACGTGGATGTGTTCTTGAGGAACATCACCCGAGGCTGTCCTCTGGTCTCCACATGCATCCACACACATGTGTATGTACACCCCCCCACACACACACATACACCTGCCCACACAAACGTACACACAAAAACAAAACTAGTCCTCAAGCCAATGACAGGTCCTTGGGAGAGAAAGTCAGCAGAGGAGAGAAGAGAAGGACACGGGACACAGGGGAAGGAGACGCATTAGGTAACAGCCATCAGGAGCCACCAGGAGCTTGGTGAGGCGGGCAGCCCCTCCCATGGGGCCTCAGAGGGGCCATGCTGGGCTCTGGGCGTGTAGCCTCCAGCACAGTGAGGGGACATGTTTCTCCTGCTTTGACCCTACCTGTGTTCCTCCGTGACTCAAAAGAAACCCCATGCATGTGGTGACACATGCCCTTCATGGGACCACCCGCTCTGTTCACAGGACCTACTGTGTGCCAGGCTCCAGGCTCCGGCTGGAGACACGGCCCCACCTCCAGGGTCTCGGCCCAATCTGGGGCACAGGGACAGGAGAGCTTTCAAGGTCACTGACAGTGCCCGAATGACTAGGCCCTCCAGGCCAGCATGGGGAGCAGGTCAGGATGTAGCGCACCGTGCTTCGCAGGCAGGCTTGCTTCTCAGAGTGGCCCTGTGTAGCCAGAGAGTGGTGTTCCCGGGGTGTGACCTCAGCCCCAGGGCAAGCACAGGGGGGATCTGTACAGAACCTGCTGCCCGGGGCCAGGCCCAGATCACAGGGCCTCCCTTCCCCAGGAGCCCGCGGGGCGCACTCACCGCATGTAGGAAGTCCATGACGTACTGGAGGACGGCGTAGTTGTGCTCCGGGAGCTCCTGCAGGATCTGGCGGCAGCGGGTCACGCGCAGGCTGCTCTCGACACCTGCAACACCGCGGGCTGCTGCCTGAGCCTCCTTGCGGCTGTGGCAACGTGGTTCCAACCCAGCAGGGCACACAGCAACCCTCTCATGGTTACCTTCCATTTCACCTTTTTTTGGTTTTTCGAGGTAGGGTCTCACTCTAGCCCAGGCTGACCTGGGATTAACTATGTAGTCTCAGGCTGGCCTCAAACTCACGACAATCCTCCTACTTCTGCCTCCCGAGTGCTGGGATTAAAGGCGTGCACTACCACACCCGGCTAAAAATCTTTTTTTTTTTTTTTTTTTAAAGAGAAACAAACAAAGGAGTGCTGGAGAGATGGCTCTGTGGTTAAGGCACTTGCCAGCACAGCCTAATGACCAGAGCTCAATTCCCCAGTACCCACATAGAGCCAGATGCACAAAGTGGCACATGCCTCTAGAGTCTGCAATGGCTTGAGGCCCTGGCACTCCCATTCTCTCTGTCTCTCTGCTTGCAAATAAATAAAATCATTTAACCCCTTTGCCCCTTTCCCAAAAAGAGTTCAAAGACAACCTGGGTTACATAGTAAGTCTGAGTTGAGACTGAGCTACATAGTGAGGTCCTGTATAAAATAATTTTTTTAAGAAAATTGTGTGGGCTGGAGAGAGATGGCTTATCAGTTAAGGTGCTTGCCTATGAAGCCTAAGGACCCAACTTCAATTCCCCAGTACCCACGTAAGCCAGATACACATGGTGGTGCATGCACCTGGAGTTTGTTTGCAGTGGCTAGAGGCCCTGGTGCACCCATTCTCTCTCACTCTCTCTTTTTTTTCTCTCTCTCTCTCTATCTCAAATAAAAGTAAAATAAATGTTTTAATTGTGTGTGCATGCATGAGCATGTGTGTGTATGCATGGGCATGCATACGTGCATGAGTGTGCAAACACATTAGGGTCTCTTGCTGCAAATGAATGCTTGTCTGGCTTGAAGTGGGTGGCTGGGGAATTGAGCCCAAGCTGGCAGCTTTGCGAGCAAGTGCCTTTAACCCCGGAGATATCTCCCCAGCCCCGAAAATACCTTTTTAAAGGGACGGAGAGCACAGCTCGGCGGCAAAAGCTTGCCTGGCATGCATAAGGCCCTGCGTTCCGTTCCCAGCACCACCCTTTCCTGAGAACCACACCCCTAATACAACACAGCTACAATCGCAAGGACCCATGTGCTACAGTGACTTGGGGAGAAGTACGAGAAGGCCTCCTCTCTATTGACAGAGCAGGGTGGGGACCACCTCAAAGCAGCCCAGGACAGACAGAGAAAGCACTAGGACCCAGAATGTGTGTCCCAAATCTAGAAATGACCTCTGCTTACTGAGATGCCAGCCAGCGGCCCAGAACCTCACCGCAGAGAGAGGCAGCCACAGAGGTCCCCTGTGCTGAGCTGCAGGGCCAGGTGACAGCAGAACATGGCTGGGCAGACGCCACCTCTATCACTACGCGGTCTGACCCTGGGCCAGCACCAGGGACATCTTGAGGACCAAGGTCCCCTGCATACATACTGGTGATGCCGAGAATCTGCTCGTAGGCCCGGAAGGTCAGCAGTGGCTGGGGCAGCTCTCGCAGGAAGGTCTTCAGGATCACAGCAGGGATGTGGATGTCCCCATAGTCATCAAAGTTCACGGGCTTCCCTGCATGGGGGCACGGCACAGCCGAGCTCCTTACTCGGCCCAAGGGCTCAGGGCCACATGCTCTGGGGATAATTCTATCTGAGCCTGGAAATGGGGTGTCTTTCCTGGCAGCTACCCCATCGACTTCCCTCCTGCAGGGTGCTCACGGAGGCTGTAACAGGCTAACAGTTTCCGGAGAAGAGGGTTTGCCAGGACTGGGTGTGAACTCTGGGGTCAGGGTCATGAATGTGAACAGAGGGCTGGGCTGGTCGACAAGTACTGGATTTTGCACGGCGCAGCCTGAAGTGAATGCGTGACAGTAGGAATGCGGAGGAAGCGCGAGGGGTGGACAAGTGGCCTTAGGAACAAGAGGGCTGCTGGGCTGGTGTAACTTCGGGGCGCCCTCAGCTCAGATACCATTTCTTTCTGTTTGCAGGGCCTGAGCTGCACAACATGATTTCCCCTTCACTTTTCAGAAGTGTTAAGTGAAATCATGTGTCCACCTGGTGTGAGGAGAGAAGCCTTACAGGCAATGAGGGCTCAGGCAGTGCCCTGCTCAGTAGGATGGGGTCTGCACTTCAGGGAGTGGGTGGGAGTGGTGACTTCCTGGGCCGTGGCCCTGTCAGTTTCTCCTGGGGCTGGGTGTGTGGGAGGCTACGCTGCCTCTGGTAAGATGGACAGCTGTGGGGTGGTAATGGGGCTGTGGGCGGAGTCTGGGGCCGGAGGGTTGTGTGGTGCGGTGGGTAGAGTCGGGGGCATCACCTTGATTGAACAGCTTCTGCACCTGGCGGATGGTCTGGGCGCTGGCTGATCTCCGGAACAGACCCTCAGTGCGCAGCCCTGCAGGGAAAAGAGCCTTGGGCATCTCACAGGTCCTAGCACACTTGGGCTTCTGGAAGGTTCTATGACTGCCCCTGTTCTCCAGCTAGAGTCTAGTTCTCTGACTATAACCCCTCACCCACTCTTAGTCCCTTCTCTTACAACTTTTCCACGTTGCTCTCATCCTCTGGTTTCCAATATCCGTGATGGAAGGGAATGTGGGAAGACACAGACCTGGGCTTCAGTCCCTTGTGCCTCCTACCAGCTGTGTGACCCTGCAGGACGCCCTCAACCCAAGTCTCAGCTGCCTCATCTGTCACACAGCATGCACATCACGCATCATTTTATTTAGACCTCACCACAACCCTGAGAGTCAGGCTTGATTACCCCACTGGACAGACTGGGGAACGGAGGCCCAGAGATGGTGGACAACTGCCTCAAGGTCACGCAGCTGTCACGTGTGGGAGCTGCGTGCCCGCGCCCGGCCCCCCCCCACCCCGTCTCCCTGGTTGGGTTCCAGCTCCACCAGTCCCCTGGCTGTGAGGGGCTGGGATCTGAAACCAAACTTGCAGGGGGACACCCAGGCACCCTCGAGTGCCCTGGCTGGAGCTGCTTTCACTTACCTTTCTCTTTCAGGTACGTCACTGTGGCCCTCAGCACAGGGGGGATGAGTTCACCCTGGTTTTTGTCTCTGAGGCTGAGGACAGAGAAGAGAAGAATCTGCTTATTCCTGGGTGATGAGACCAACGTAAGGCTCTGGACTTCCCCAGGCCTGAGATCACACAGCGCCACGGTGCATGCAGGGAGAACAGCCAGGAGTGTCCAAAAGAACAGGCATGATGGCATCATGCCAGAACGTCACCCCTAAACAGTGCAGGGAAGACCAGGCACTGACTGCTCTCCCAGGGTCAGCTTCAGAGCTGGGCTCTGAGGGATGTGTAGGAGCTGGCCAGAGGGCAAGAGAAGTAAGGGCGCGCCGGGCAAGGGGGCACACAGAGGCACAAGGAGGTCTGGCTGTGAGGGCAGATCCCGGAAAGCTGCACTGAGTGCTCATTCAATTTAAAAAATGTGTGACAAAAACACAAGGTCGCTGGGCATGGTGGCACACACCTTTAATCCCAGCACTCGGGAGGCAAAGAGAGCACGTGAGTGGCCACTGCCCAGGTGACCACGTGGACCTAACGTGCCGCAGAGACCTGCCAAGTCACACAGCTGAAGAGCCTGGGTCTGCAGACTCCACGGCCTGAGCTGCTCATCATTCCTGGAGGCTCTCTGAACAGGTGAGACAAGCTTGAGGCATTCTTGGCCTCT
This sequence comes from Dipus sagitta, assembly GCA_036346955.1. NCBI lineage: Eukaryota > Metazoa > Chordata > Mammalia > Rodentia > Dipodidae > Dipus > Dipus sagitta. The sequence continues at coordinate 3,143,068 of CM070777.1, read as the reverse complement.
CTGTTTTAAAAGCAGACTTTTAGGCAGGGCCATTCAGCCTCACCTCCTCTGGCAGAAAAAAAACTGAGGTTCCCCAAGGGGAGGGGCTTCTCCGGAGTCCTAAGTCCCCTACCTGTGCACTTAAGGAGAAGCACTCAGTCAGCGCCTGCCACAGGTCATGACAGCTGGCGGGGGTGGGGGAAGGGTTTGGGGGAACCCAGCATGAAATCACTGCTCCCCACAGAGCAACCCACAATGCAGGCTCTCCTCCCCTCCAGCCCCTACTTGCCACCCGAAAGCCTGGCAGAGTCGGTGCGGAGAATAACAATTACCCGGGCAGCAGGGCAGATGTGCTGGGCTTGCCTCCTGTCCAGGCAGCAGGGATGCCTGGGACAGTGGTGAATGTCACCACACTATCTCCCTTCCACGCACCTTAATGGCACAGGCCAGGGTGAGGTTTCTAAGGCTGCTCAGAGCCTATTTCAACCACCCCCTGAGCTAAGGTTCCAAGTGGCACCGGCAGAAACAGTCTGGGGACAAAGAACAATTCATTTGTCCAGAGCGTGCCTGGTAAATAGCTCCTGCCTGGCGCAGGGACAGCTGTCTGCCCCCCAGGAAGGCACTGGGGATTCGTGGCACATAATTCTTGCTTGGACCTCTCCGCCGGGGAGGAGTCATTCAGCACGCGTTCTCCAGCTTCTGCATGAGAGGAATGCATAAGGACACAGCGGCTCTCTAACAGTGGGTTCCCGGCGAGGATGTGATGGTTCTGGTTGTGGGGAGCATGGAGCAGGCCCGCTCCAGGCACCCAGTTTTTCCAGTCTCCAGCATTGTCATTTGACTTCTGAATGCATGTGCCTCCAATTCCTAAGACAGCAAGGGATGGCTGTGGCTCCCATCGCTGACAAACAGGGCTCTTGGCCACAGGGTCAGCCAGGGAGGTCCTGGGTGCCGTGGGAGCTGGGAAGTGGCCGAGGGTCAACTGCGTATCCCATGTGAAGACCGAAGCTCAGAGAGGCAGACTGCCTGAAGTCACACAGCCTCAGGTGAGCTGTACCCAGGGTTCAAACCACCAGATCTGACTCCAAAATCTTCCTTGTGCCTGAGTTCAAAAGGCAACCACCACAGCCTGGATTCTGAGTGGGGAGTCTGCAGGAGGTGGGGCGCTAGGAGATGAAGGGGCAACTGAGCTTGGGAGGGCTGGGGTCCGCATCTGTGCCGCACCCAGTCCTCTTTTGGGGTGGGAAATACGAGATGGCTTCATTGTGTTCACTAAGCCTGTTTGGGGGACGACGAGCGTGGGAAACTTAGCCCATTTTCTGTTGGTCTAACAGAAAGTCTGAGGTGGTGTCATTTATAAAGAAAATAAATTTCTTTTTTATAGTTCTGGAGATGGGAAGTCTAAGCACCAGGTGCCAGCATCCACTTGGCTCCTGGTCAGGGACTTTGCAGAAGGGAGACTGACATGAAAGGAAGAGAAAACACGTGAGTGGCTATCTCCCATGTCCCATGCTCCGCTGGGCTCCGTACCAAGGAACTAACCAGAGAGACCAGCCCGAATGCACTCAGGAGAGTGGAGTCTTGTGACCTACATGTCTCCCACTAGGTCAAGCCTCCAACACCACCCCGCTAGGAATGGCTATTCCACATACAGACTTTGGGGACAATTCCTAGACCACAGACTGGGCTTGGGGCACGTCAAGGCGGCACACGCAGCTTAGAACCAGAGCCTAAGTGCGCCCACTCCCCCAACTGCCTCGCAACCCATGGAGACAGGGAGGGACATCACCACGAAGTGTGACAGCTCACAGGTGGAAGAAAATATGTGCAAACACACCTTATAAGAAGCTCATACTTGCCGGGCATGGTGGCACACGCCTTTAATCCCAGCACTCGGGAGGCAGAGGTAGGAGGATCGCCATGAGTTCGAGGCCACCCTGAGACTCCATAGTGAATTCCAGGTCAGCCTGGGCTAGAGTGAAACCCTACCTCGAAAAACCAAAAAAAAAAAAAAAAAAAAAAGAAGCTCATACCTGGGGCTGGAGGGATGGCAGAGCCCCTGGCAGACCTCTGACTCGGGCTGCCCTTGCCGCGTGAGCGCAAGCAGTGCGTTCTAAGTGATCCGTGGTGCGCAATGCGCTTCTGAACTTAAATCAGCAAATTTAACATTTGTGAATGGGGTTTGGCTGTGAATTTTAATGACTTTCATTCATTCACTGTCCAAACAAATTACATATCTGGTGCTTTATTTAATACATTTATTGCCATTTTATTATAGTCATTGGCAATGAAACTGCATAAAATATTAATTTGAAGAGGCAATCGCTTGGATTATCTCTCAAAGTGGTGTGCACAGAATGTGGTTTAAAGGCTGTTGACTGTGGCTCACAGAGCCCTGGAGATAATGAACTCTTTTTCTGTTTGTTTTCTAGTGGTGCTAGGTTGGAACCTGGGACCTCGTGCATGCTAGGCAAGTGCTCTACGAACTGAGCTACAGCCCAGCTTTATTTGTTTAATGGGCTGATTCTTAAGAGCTACAACTGGCCCTGATTAGAACTGGACCCCAGCAAAGAGACAGTCAAACAGCAGTGTGCTGTCCACTGACAACGCTGCGTCCACACATCCTGAAAGCGCGCAGGTCGCAGAAAGTGCGCAGGTCGCATTTTCTCACAGACTGAAACCTCCCCTCCTGGAAAGAGGCTCCGAAAGCTCAAGAAGCTTACAGAAATCCAGAGGTTATATACATCAGTTTACAGAACTCCAGAGGTTATGTACATCAGCTTACAGAACTCCAGAGGTTATGTATATCAGCTTACAGAACTCCAGAGGTTATGTATATCAGCTTACAGAACCCCAGAGGTTATGTATATCAGCTTACAGAACTCCAGAGGTTATGTATATCAGCTTACAGAACTCCAGAGGTTATGTATATCAGCTTACAGAACTCCAGAGGTTATGTATATCAGGTTACAGAACTCCAGAGGTTATGTATATCAGCTTACAGAACCCCAGAGGTTATGTATATCAGCTTACAGAACTCCAGAGGTTATATATATAAGCTTATAGAACTCCAGAGGTTATATATATCAGCTTACAGAACTCCAGAGGTTATATATATCAGTTTACAGAACCCCAGAGGTTATGTATATCAGCTTACAGAACTCCAGAGGTTATGTATATCAGCTTACAGAACCCCAGAGGTTATGTATATCAGCTTACAGAACTCCAGAGGTTATATATATCAGTTTACAGAACCCCAGAGGTTATGTATATCAGCTTACAGAACTCCAGAGGTTATGTATATCAGCTTACAGAACTCCAGAGGTTATGTATATCAGCTTACAGAACTCCAGAGGTTATATATATCAGTTTACAGAACCCCAGAGGTTATGTATATCAGCTTACAGAACTCCAGAGGTTATGTATATCAGCTTACAGAACTCCAGAGGTTTTATATATAAGCTAACACAGGTGCGGGGGAGGGGAGACTCCAGTGGATCTGCCTGCAAGCTGCACAGGGACCCCCAGTGAAGCAGCTTTCACGTCATCACCCTTGCTAATGACCCCTTGGGAGGGGTTATGCTGGGTCCTCCCACGCCCTGCAGGGTGGGTGTCACCGAGTAACCAGGTACCATCTGCAGAGGTGGAGGGTGGCACAGTGGCTCAACACTGCCTCCTGACGACACCTGCCCTATGTCTACTGTTGGCCAAAGCAAGTCCCATGAACATGTTTCACTTCGGAGGTGACCGCAGGGGTCCCCAGCCACAGGCTGGGAGGGTAGAAGTCAGAACTGTGGGGTGACCTGGGGCACACGAAATAGCAGGCACTCAGTGTTCTGGAATCTGGTCCCTCATCCCTCCTGCAGAGTTAAGCTCAACCCTGGAGGCAGAAATCTGGGGAAAAATCTCCCTGGACACAGAAAGGTGCCAGAGCTCTGGGAACAGGGCGAGCCCAGGCCCCGCTGCCACACACACTTACTATTGCAGACTGACACCAAACTGCTGGGTGGGCAGAGGTGGCCGTGGTGGCGGCGTCTTGGTGGGAGGGGGAAGCTGGCCTCTCTGAAGCTTCTCGTCGTACCTGCGGACAACAGGACAGGGGTCACCTCACTGGGGACAGCCCTTGGCCATAGGAGGCCTATGGACATCAGTGGGAAACCCAAGTATCCCGGCCCTCTGGGCCCGTGTGCTCCCTCTCTCTCGCTCTCTCCCTCTCTTTCCTTCTCTTACACACATGCACGCACACCCTGACAGTCCCCCCACTATCTCACAGGGCTGTTGCACAGAAGACAGGCAGGTAGTCCAATTTGAAGCAAATGTTCAGTTCTCCTGCCATCCCCCAACAAGGGTGGTCCTGCCATGACCAGCCAAGAGCCTTTCCTTGTGATGAGGTCAGCTCTGGGGTGGGCACAGCCACCATCTGGTCTCCTGGCATCTGAATTTAACACAGGAATTGGTTCACAGTTCATGATGCTGAAGGGACCTTATTCCCTCTGCTTGCCACTATGTTCCTAGGGTCTAGAACAGGCCTCTCAGCACAGCAGAAACTTCGCGGAAACATAGGCAGAATGAGCAAAAGGGCACACAGGGGATGAGCAGACATGGAAGCTGGGAGAGAGGCTGAGAACTCCGAGTGGAAAAGCCTCCAGGCAGCATCTCAACTTCCCAGACACTCGGAGCCCATCATCTGCTCTTTCTTTTCTTCCTCCCTTCCTTTTCCTCTCCCCCTTCCTTTCTTCTCTCCTTCCACACTCCCTTCCTTCTTTCAATCCTCCCCTCCCCTCCCTCCTTTCCTTCCTTCTTCCTGCCATTCTTCCCTTCCTTTCTCCTTTCCTCCCCCCCTTCTTGCAGACAGGCAAAGGTTCATGGAGGTCCTATGTGCTGGGCACAGTGGGTTTGGCAGTGACCCAGCTGGGAAACAGGACACACAATGACCATAGTCACCAGCTCACATATGGGCCACCAGCAAGGATGTACTACAAGAATGCATCACATAGGAACTGACAACAGTCAGGCAGGGGCGGCTGGAGGCCAAGGAAGGCCTGTGGAGAAAGAGGCTCAGTAGTGGCCCTATGGTAGCACAAAAGCAAGCTATTGTTGGGCTGGAGAGATGGCTTAGCGGTTAGGGTGCTTGCCTGTGAAGCCTAAGAACTCATGTTCGAATCTCCTGGTCCCAGGTCTGCGCACACGTCTGGAGGTCATTCTCAGTGGCTGAAGGCCCTGGCACGCCCATTCTCTCTATGCCTATCTCTCTCTCTCTCCCTCAAAATTAAAAAAAAAAAAAGGAGTAAGCTGCTGTCAGTAATTACTTGTGAGACACCTTTGTCCCTTATAGCAAGCGTTGATTACATCCACTTTACAGACCAGGAAACTGACACGTAGTGAGGTGTGATAACATGTCCTTGAGATGGGATACAATCCGGATCTAGGACGACAAGCCCCTGTCCTGCCAGTGGCCTTGGGCTGTGTTCACAGGGTCCCTGGGTAAGTTAGGGCAGTTCCTGGTGCAGGAAGCGTCTTTCTCCTGAACCTCTTCCCTTTGGACTCACAGGATCCAGAGCCCAGGTGTCACCAGTCAGCAGCACGTTCATGCTGACTCCAAACCGCAGCTGGTGGTGGCTGGAGCCGGCTGCCTTGGGCGCTAACACTCCACCCGCTCGGTCTTGCTCATTATCTCCCCTTGTCATAAGATCAGACTATTCGCACCACATGACCACCGTGAATGTCTCCTGAGCCCCACCAGGTCCATCCCAGCCTGGGGCGGGGCTTCCCTGAGCCACAGATGACCTCAGCATCCACTGTCATCTTCAGTGCCTATCTCACACTTTTTCAAGGCCCCACTCCTCCTCTGCCCAAGATAAGGTCCAGTTCCATGCCCCTGCCCTCTGCCGGGTCTGTGGGACCTGTCATGCCAACAGATGTACTCCAATGGTTCAACCCAAATGTCTGCACAAGGGCCACAAATGTTTCCTTCTGCTGGGAGCCTGCCTTCAGCCAACTGTCCCCCCCTTTTCTGGCATGCATATGTGTATGTGTGTTCCTACATGTGTGGGTGCGCGTGTGTGCACGTACATGCGTACAGAAGCAGAGGTCAATACTGGCTACTTTCTCAATCCCTCTCCACCTTATTTATTAAGACACAGTCTCTCAGTCACCAGAGGTCACCATTTTGGCTAACCTCACCAGCATGCCCTAAGAATCCTCCCGTCTCTGCCTCCTCAGCGCTGGGATTAGAGGCGTGCACCACCAAGTCCAGCTTTTACCTGTGGGGGCTAGTGATCGGAACTCAGGTCTTCATACGCGCTCAGCAAGCACCCCACCCACTGAACCATCTCTCCAGCCCCCAGCTATCTCTCTGAAACTGCTTTAAGAGTCACCTCCTCCCAGAAACCTTCCCAGATGACACCACCACCAATGTTTTCAGTGCCTCTTCCAGCCTCTCTCATCACTGACTCATGGTCCCCACTAGCCTGGGGATGTCCTAAGGGTAGGGGTCACACTCCACATCTCTCTATGCCACACATGACCCAGAGGAGGCTCGGCCTCTCTATACCCTGCAAGGCTTCTGCTCTCTGAGGCATCATGGGGACACAGAGCCCTGCTCCCTCAGAGAGAAGTCAAGTGCAACAGGGCCCAGGCCCAGGAACCACTGTGGACACAGGACTGCCCCCTGGTACCCCCCAGGCTCAGGACCACAGTGGGCATGGGCCTGCCACACACAGACCAGCCGTCGACACTCGCACAGGTGGCTGTTTCCCACGTTCCCTGCGATGTCCCCGAGAACATGTCATTCCACACACGGTGTCACCTACACACCCTGAAAAATTCCACTCATTCCTGCTCAGAGCCAGAAGCAGCAAACACGGGCTTCAGCTCGCGTTTTTAGTCGGCTTTGCACTAACAGGTGAGTGGCCCCTCCCTCCCGTGCCCAGTCTCAGCGGCTCGCAGCTTTCCCACGCGTGTCTGTGGGGGCTGAGCGTGTCTGGGCACAATCTTGCCAGACGGGTGTGTGTGTGGGGGGGGATTGAGCCTCCCTCGTGGGGGGCTGGCAGGGGCCGCCGAGCTGCAGTCCCGGGAGGCCTGGGTACTCACCGCACCACCTCCGGGGGGACCAGGAGCTGCTCACACCGGAGGTGCTCTCGGAGCTCGCGCAGGTGGTTGCAGTAGGTAACTTTTTTCCCGAACTTGTGACTGAGGAGGTAGAAACCAGAGAGTAACGCCATCAGGAGGGGCGGGAGGCGTGCGCTCCCCTCGGGGGGGGTGTGTGACGCTGATGCTCCAGCCAGCACACTAAGGAAGGCATGCACTGCCAGGGCCGCTCTTTCGGGAGACGCGCTGTGAGGTAAACCCACGGGAGGCTCATCTGTGACGAATGAAGACCTGTCTCCAATTTTAATCCACAGATGAGGAGAAGCGTGGCAGTGCCAGGGACTGCATTCTGGGGTGTGGTGGGGGGCACCACGCTCAGAGCATGAGTAGATCAATCCTACCTATCCAGTGACACCTACCTGTGGTCCCAGGCAGTGTCAGTAAAGACCCTGGAGCCAGCGCTGTCACCACCAGTAACTCCACCGTCTCTCTCAAACACAGGACAACTTACTCAACCTGCCAGGGCCTGGGACCCTTGGTGAGGTGGGTTTCCCCTCCTGGGGGAAAGGTCGTTAGATCAGGTGACACTATCTGCGTAAACCATTAGCCATCACGTCATGACCCTGCCACTCTGCCTGCGGCTGTTACTGTTGTCAACGGAGATCAGTTTCCTCGAGGGCAGAATCTCCTCGCTGATGTTTAGGAGGACCGAGGGGACGGCCCAGCCGCTAGGAGCCCTTCTGTGCAAGCAGGAGGACCGCAGTTGGATTCTTAGCACTCAAACAAAATTGAAAACTTTAAGGGGGGCTGGGGAGATGGCTTAGTGGTTGAGCGCTTGCCTGTGAAGCCTAAGGACCCTGGTTCGAGGCTCGATTCCCCAGGACCCACGTTAGCCAGATGCACAAGGGGGGGCTATGCGTCTGGAGTTCGTTTGCAGCAGCTGGAGGCCGTGGCGCGCCCATTCTCTCTCTCTCTCTCTCTCTCTCTCTCTCTCTCTGCCTCTTTCTCTCTCTGTCTGTAGCTCTCAAATAAATAAATAAATAAAAATAAAATGTTTAAGGGCTGGAGAAGATGGCTTAGCGGTTAAGGCGCTATGGCAAAACCAAAAGACCTAGGTTCAATTGTCCAGGACCCACGTAAGCCAGATGCACAAGTAGGTACATGCATCTGGAGTTCATTTGCAGTGGCTGGAGGCCCTGGCGTGCCCATTCTCTCTCACACACTCTCTACCTCTTTATCTCTCTCTCTCAAATAAATAAATAAATAAAATATATATTTTTAAAAAGTTTTAAAATATTTTTAAAAAAATATAAATCATTTAAAATAGTCACTAGGAGCTGGAGAGATGGCTCAGAAGTTAAAGGCATTTGTTTGCTAACCTTGCCGATGTGAATCTGGCGCTCCCCAGTCCCCACATAAAGCCAAATGCCAAGTGCCACGTGAGTCTGTGATTCCAACGCACCCATGGCAACAGGAGGTGGAAGTAGGAGAATCTGGAAGCTTGTGATCCAGCTAGTCTGGCGCACGGTGGCAAAACAACCATGAAAGAGACCCTGTCTCAAAGGAGGTGGAGAGAGAGGATGGACACCTCGAAGCTGTCCTCTGACTCCCACGCGTGTGCCACGGCATGCACATGCCCATACACATACATATACACACAAGGAAGTAGCAAATTTACTTTAAAAAAATCTTAGGGTCTGGAGCGATGGCTTAATGATCAAGGCGCTTGCCAGCAAAGCCAAAGGAGCCAGTGAGATGCACAAAGTGGTATATACGTGTGGAGTTCATTTGCAGTGGCTAGAAGCCTTGGTGCCCATTCTCTCTACTATATCTCCATATACATATTCCTCTCTTTCTCAAATAAATATGTAAACTAGGGCTGGAGAGATGGCTTAGCGGTTACGCTCTTGCCTGTGAAGCCTAAGGACTCCGGTTCGAGGCTCAATTCTCCAGGACCCACGTTAGCCAGATGCACAAGGGGGCGCACGCATTTGGAGTTCGTTGGCAGTGGCTGGAAGCCCTGGTGCGCCCATTCTCTCTCTCTCTCTCTCTCTGACTCTTTCTCTCTCTGTCACTCTCAAATAAATAAATAAAAATGAACAAAAAAATAAAAAAGTTTCTTTCTTTTAAAAAAATATGTAAACTATTTTTTAAAAAATTAGAACTGTGTCATTTCCTTTTGTTTATACTAAAGATGTGCAGCTATGAATGTGGACCAAGAGCTGCAGTGACCAGAAAAGGAGAGTCACACATCCAGCAAAGCCAAGCAGACGGTAACAGTCTACAAGATGAAGTGAGTATTGCTGTGTTCTCCATGCTGCATATATCATGAGGTTAAAAGTGTCCATCTTACCATGAAAGTCATGACAGGAGGACCCCTGGGAGAACTGGACCTAGATCCTACTCCCAGCCAGTGGTCACTCCAGCCTGAGCTCGTGCACTGCCTCCCCCTAGCGGATGACAGTGGAGCAGACCTGGGCACCCAGACCGCAGTCACCTGGCTTTCGCAGTCTGCAAGGGTTGTTACACAGGAGGCCAGACCCTGAGACCAGAGGAAGGGGCTGGGGAGGGTCGTATGGGAGTGTCTTGGCCACCTACCCCTTGCGATTCCACAAGACCCAGGGACAGTATTTCAGCTCCAAAGATACTAGACGTCCTCTGGGGTCTGTGAAGTGCTGTCCACACTCTGGGTGATGGGCAAGAGACCCCAGTGAGGTCCAGTGGAGTCCTGGCTGTCCCATGGGACTCCCCAGACAGCAATGCCCACTTCAGAGTTAAGGGGGGGCTTCTCATACTATCCCTGCTCATGCAAGGGCCATATACCACCTTTCTTTCTGCAGCTGCCAGACCTCACCTGTGAGTCAGGCACCTGCTGGACCCAGGCTGCAGGTGGGCAGGTGCAGGCAGGGCCCCGCTGGCCTCTCACACCCCTGGGAAGGCTTTGGGTGGCTCGGACAGGCGACTGCAGTGCAAGTGTGCAACCAAATCACCAGGGCTTGTGCCAGAGCTGCAGCTGCCAGGATTCACCTCCAGGGACAGCTGTGTTCTGGGGTGGTCTCGGGAGGCTGAGTGCACACATGGGTGTACACACGTGTGCACGTGTGCAGCCAAGAGCCTCTGTGTGCTTTCTTTTCCTCCATTTTCAAATGCTTCCAGACAACAGAGTCACATGGCTGCCCAGGGCCACATAGCCCACAAGCAGCAGGGCCCTGATTCCTGAGGTGGGATGACAGGGTGACCCACATGGGCTCAAGTCGCTCTTACTTGCTGTGTGTGTGGCCTGGACAGCTGCGTACCCTCGCTGAACGTTAACCTCTTCTGATTAGAGACAGGGAAGCTACGGCTGATTCCTTAAGACTGTTTCACACGCCGGGCACAGAAGGTACATGGGTATTATAATTAAATCAATCACAAAAAAAGATCATTAAAATCATTCACAGATAATATCAGCACTAACATTGTGCATGTGCTGGTGCTTGGCAGGCACTATTCCAGTCGACATGGGTCAAGTCAGTGACTTGTCGTGATAGCGGAACGACTTAAGCAGCATAATTGGCCAAGTGGGAAATCGAGGCTCGCCCAGGTAAGGGACGGCCACTGGGGCAGAGGCAAGCCCAGGCAGTCTGGCTGCCCATGGCTTTCAGGTAGCAGTGGTACACAGAGGGCACGGGTGAACACTGTTCTCCAAGAAGGAGCTTCAGAAGTTTCTAGAACCCCGAGGGTTTTTGTAGGCAAGTGACTGCATGACAGAACATCTGGAGCTGTTCTTGGCTTATCCACTGTCCAGTCTGTCCTGGTGGCCCCAGCTCTGGACCTGATTCATCCTTATAGTCACAGGAAGCTGCCTTCCTGCAGCTGTGTCTACTGGGATGCTTTGGACGTGAAAGGCTCCTCACCACGCCAATCTCTACTGCGCTCAAAGGGGGCTGGCTGAAGACCACCACCTGGGTATCTTCCCAGTGGAGTCTCTCAGGGCCACAAGGTCCCATCTTTGGGAAGGGGGCTCCAGGCCATGTGGGACAGCAGTGTTTGGTCCCTGCCAGGGCGTGCCTCACTGTTACCTCTTCAAAACAGTTCAGCTCCAGGTCAGACCTGAGCCTTGAGTCTCTCCAACAGGGTGGAGCACTCACAGCAGAGGGGGCAGCTCAGAGCACCCCAAGGATGCCCACCCCCAGCACCCTGCAAGACCAGCCTGGCATACTGCTCATTTCGTCAGGTCTCTCCCTGGATCCAGTCTCTGGCCCTGCTCAGAGCCAGGTACACATAGGCACTGAGATACCTGCGTGCCAGGATGGCTGGGGCACATTGCATGGAACACGAGGGCCATGGGGGAGGCGGGCAGAGCTGGGGCTAGAAGCGTGGGGTGAAGCTTGAGGCAGAGTGGGGTTGCCCCACCACCCATGAGCCACTGATGGCATGTATGTGTGCCTGTGTGAGTGGGTGTGTTATGTGGAGGTATGCAAATGAATGAATGGGAGTGGAGATGCAGGGTGTGAACACACCCGTGTGCACATGAGTAGGCACGCAGGTGTGCACACTGGTGGGGCGCTGAGGCACCAGAGTGTGAATGAGGGGGTGTTCCACAGAACAAGTGGTCAGGGTCCTGGGACAGACACGGTTTACAACAGCAGCAGTCGCCTCCCACAGCCTGGGTCGGAGCCGTCAAAGTCTCGGTGGGCCAGGCCAGGGTTGCTTTACTGAAGAGCTCCAGGTGGTACCCCATGCCTTGCACCTTCCAGTTTCTAGAGGTGCCCACATCCCTTGGCATGTGGCTCCTACCTCCATCTCACAACCAGCCACTCGGCGTGTCTGTGCCTCTCCTCCTGACTTTGGTGGGAACAGTTATCTGTTCGAAGAACCCTAATGATCACCTTGGGCCCAGTGGGACCTTTCAGGTCATCTTCCATCTCAAGATTCCTAACTTATTCTTATCTGAAAAGCCCCCATGCTATGGGAACTGACATACTCACAAAGGATCAGGGTGTGGACGTCTCTAGAACCTTTCATTGGCCAGCCACCTCACCAGTGAAGAAGGGTCTTCACTCCCAAGGGCTGTGTGTGCCCCCAGAAAAAGACTCAGGGACACAGCAGGGCGAGACGTGCATCTCGGCCATGGGAAGACAGCTGGCAGGTGGGGGATGCAGGTGGGGGAGAACCGCGGCTCTCCACATTGTCAGTGGCCTGATGGCCTCTCAGGAGTTAGAACGCAGGGCTGCAGAGATTGCTCAGTGGTTAAAGCACTTGCCTACAAAGCCTAATGACATGGGTTCAATTCCCCAGTACCTATGTAAAGCCAGATGCGCAAAGTGGCACATGTATCTGGAGCTTGTTTGCAGTGGCTAGAGGCCTGGTACACCCACTCTCTCTCTCTCCTTGCAAATAAATAAAATTAATTTGTAAAAAAGCAGTTAGAAGGCAAACTGGCCATGGGAGTGTAGATGCCATGCTAGGCCCAGCCCAGTGCTATCCTGGTTTCTCACCTTTACACAGATCATTGATACCACCCTGCTGATGGCTGTGGGCTTGAGGGAGTGACGCGTGCCAGTAACAGAGCTCTGAGTCGCTGCGGGGGAATGCCCACAGATGGCAGAAAGTGAGTGTGGCAGTTTGGACGTTACATCCCCCGATAGACTCAGGTGTTTTATTAAAACTTGAATTTCGGGGCAGGAGAGATGGCTTAGCGGTTAAGGCATTTGCCTGCAAAGACAAAGGACCCAGGTTCAATTCCCCAGAACCCACGTAAGCCAGATACACAAGGGGGCGCACGTGTCTGGAGTTCATTTGCAGTGGCTGGAGGCCGTGGTGCACCCATTCTCTCTCTGTCTGTCTGCCTCTCTCTCTCACTGTCAAATAAAAAAAAATTATATATATATATATTTAAAAAAAAAAAAAAAACTTGAATTTCGAGCTGCCTGGCTGGCAGAGGTGTGTTTGGTGAGCTCTGCCCGGGGCCCTGGGGCTTGCTAGTCCCCTGCTGTCTCGCTGGCTTGTGGTGCTGGCTGTGTGGCCGTGTCTCTCTGCTTGCGTCTGTGAAAGGGGGCCACCTTCTTCCACCATTGATGGAACATCCCCTGGATCTGTAGGCTTCAAATAAATCCCTTCCTCTCCTAATGCCTGTCAGATTTACACGTTCGTCCCAGCAACATGAAGCTGACTACGACAGTGAGGGAGACACAGTGGGCGAAGGGACAGCAGGAGGCTACGAGGTCCGCGTGTGGCACGTCCAGGGCAGGGTGACTGACCCTTGGGCATGCACCCGCCTCACACTCCAACACGCTTCCCGGAAGCTCTCCAGAGTTACCCTGGCTTTGAAGGACATTGCCCTTCTCTTTCTGAGATGCCACTGCCTCACCGGAAGGCTGTCATCTCCCCTGTGCACACCTAGGCCCTCCTAGAGCCCATAAGGGGCAAGCCAGAGGTGCTGGGCAGGAACCCCAACTGTGGGTCTCAGGCTTTTTGCCTCCCCACACCCGTCATGTGGCTGGGCACAGTTTGTGCTGGGAGCCTGTGTCCAAATGAAGGGAAAGACACAATGCCCATGGGGTCCTGGCAGAGATTTGAGGCTTCTCTGATCCCTAAGCTTCCCCAGAATGAGTCAGAAATTATTTTCCAGAGGGAAATCCCAAGTCCATACATGGAGGGAGCTGAGCCAAGCCTCCAGGGTTCAGGGCTGTTTGCTTGGGTGTGGTTGGTAAAGGGGAACTCATGGGCTTGGACTAGCTAAACCCTGACCTTCCACAGAAGTGTCTGGCCCGTGACCTGCGCTGGGGAGGAAGCCTGGAACATCCCAGCTGTGCAGCTGGGACTGAAGGCCACACCACATGGTTTATACGAGCAGTGTGACTGAGGTCTGGTCTGAGGCAGTCTGCATCCAGAGGGATAGAGACCGGGTCACTGTTGTCCGCCGCGGGGTGCTCTGTGCCTACAGGATCAGTCCCAAGAAATCACCTGGGCATGGAGCCTGGCTGAGCTCCTCATGCTATTGGGGGACAGGCTGCTCCAAAGCCCCTAGGACAGGGTGGGAGACCCCTCTGCCTCTATTCCTGCCATGTGAGCTGCTGCTCATTCCCCGAGTGAACACGCCCTCAGGAAAACTGCTTCTTGTCCTCTGACAACTCGAGAGTGACTTGGGCACCACCATACAGCTGCATCACGTGGCATTCAGGTCACAAGGGGATTTAATTTTTTTAAATTTATTTCACTTATTAGATAGGGGGGTGGCAGATAGAGAGACTGGGCGTGACAGGGCCTTCAGTTGCTGCAAACGAACTCCAGACACATGCGTCACCTTGTGCATCTGGCTTACATGGGTACTGGAGAATGGAGCCTGGGTCCTTAGGCTTCACAGGCAAGTATGTTAATTGCTAAGTTATCTCTCCATCCCTATTCTTTTTAAAAATTATTTATTTATTTATCTGAGGGAGAGAAAGAGGCAGATAGAGAAAAAGAGTGGGCACCACCAGGGCCTTCAGTTGCTGTAAATGAACTCCAGACACATGTGCAACCTTGTGCATAAGGCTTATGTGGGTCCTGGAGAATCAAACCTGGGTCCTTTTGCTTTGCAGGCAAGCACCTTAACTGCTAAGCTATCTCTTCAGCCCATAAGGGGATTTAAAACACCAGTTGTAACCTCACAGCATCATGGGCCACCATTCCTGTCCATGGCCCTCAGAGGGCCACAATGCATGGCCTAGATTGTGTGACTCTGGAAAGGCCCACAGGCACCTCAACAATGGAACCTCCTGGAACAGCATCCCATGAGATGGCAGCGGGGTCTCCTGGGAACGGGCTTACCTGATGAGCGGCCTGAAGATACTCCACAGCACTTTGATGAGACTGGTGGGGTGTACTACATACAGTGCCTTAAGGTTCTTCTTGTACCTGAGGAGGGAACCAGTGAGGTGCCTTCAGGCCCCGGGGCTCAGACACACCCTTTGCTGGAGGAACTGGATCAAGTGGGTCACGGGGGGCCTTAAGGTGGGCTGGCTCAGCCCACTTGCTGCTCCTTCCTCTGCTTCCTGTCTGCAATGTGACAAGCCAGCTCCCCACTCCTGTCACCATGCCTTCCTGTCTGCAATGTGACAAGCCAGCTCCCCACTCCTGTCACCATGCCTTCCTGTCTGCAATGTGACAAGCCAGCTCCCCACTCCTGTCACCATGTCTTCCTGTCTGCAATGTGACAAGCCAGCTCCCCACTCCTGTCACCATGTCTTCCTGCCATGTCACTTCCCCCTCCAAGCTGTAAGCCACAAATACCCCTTCAGTTGCTTGTGGCTGGGTAGTTTGTTCACATCAATGAGCAAGTAACTAGTACTGAGGGGGCTAAAAGGGGGTCCTAGGGGAGGGAGAATGTGGGGGAAGGTTCATGGCTCAGGTGAGCTCATCACTCCAGTGTGTGGGCAGATGTCATTTACATGCTATGGACTTAAGTCTATCTTAATTCTACTCGCGAGAGCACCCAGGGCCCAAAACAATGAGCACACTATTGTCTTGTTCTCTAAACATCGTGTCCCCTGGAAGGAAGCAGACTCCAAGACTGGGGCAAGAAAGACAGAAGAGGAGCCCGGAGCAGCCTTTGCCGGGCGTGAAGGAAACGTTGTGGGCTAGACAACTCTGCTCCTCAGAGCTCTGCACTGTGAGCACAGGCAGCCCCTACACTGGTCGTGGGTAGTCTCCAATATCTAGCCAGGAATGTGGCCTTTTCCTTTGTCACTACTCCCAAGCTTCTGCCCCTAACCCACATGTCAGATCCTCAGATAGTCTATGCGACCAGCCCCAGGGCAGGAGAGTTGGGGGATCTTACAGCTTTCTCCCAGATGGAAGCTAGTCACAACTGTCCACTCTCACTGCCTATGACCCCTCCACCACATAGCCCACCCCCGCTGTTATGTCCCTAAAGACACCGAGCACATACTTCCTGTCAAACTCCTTGTAGGCACTCTGGAGCCAGCCCAGGGATGGCTTGTTCTGGCTGTTGAGGCCGTAGTGGAAGTAGACAATGGTGTAGTCGTTTTCCACGTACTGGTCCAGCGTGTATTTCAGATACCTAGGCACAAGACACATGATGCCATTAGGAAAACCACCTGCTGCTTACCGACATGGCTGTGCTTCCCTGAATGCCATCCCAGGGATATGCCGTGGTCACTAGGTGACCTCCCAGGTGGCTCCAGGAGGGCAGTTTGGCTTCTGAAGACCGTGGGCAGGGCACCCGTAGACATAGGCCACTCTGAGCAGTCAGAAGACAAATACCCTCACAGCTACCAGGTATGCTGGTGAATGCCTTTAACCCCAGCCCTGAGAGGCTGAGGTAGGAGGGTTCAGTGTTCAAGGAGAGTTCAGAGTGAGTTCCAAGTCAGCCTGGATGCCCATCTGCACGTGCTCCACCAGGCCCCAGGAGGCCCCTGGTGAGAATGTCACCTCCTACAAGAGCACGTCAGCTCCTCTAGGCTCCTTTGACTCCTCAGTAGCATCAGAGAGGCCCCCTCAAAAACAGACACCAAGATGTTAGTCAGCTGACTCTCTCAAAGGTTCCCTGAGGCTTGGCTGTTATCCCCATTCTCCAGGCATGAACTGGAGGGCCTGGCTCCTGCCCGAGAGCTGCCTGCTGCCGTGTGCCTGAGCCCACCCCGCTGTCCCCGATACATACAATGCTAGCCTGAGGTCACATGGTCAGTGCTTTTAGCCCATCGGAGGTGAAAGCAATGTCTGTGCTGGGAATTTTCTAGAGACATGTTCAGTGTCTTCTGGTCTAAGCCATGGGTGCCATTCGAGGTCCTCAGACAGAATTCACCAAGAGCCCAACTCAGGGGCCTCAAGCAGTGGACCACCAAGTCCTCTGAGGGAAGAGCCTGGGCCGCTGTCGATGCTGAATAGCTCCCAAGGATGATGTCTTGGGCATTTGTCAAATACCTCTTTCAAGAAGGAGCCTTAAACCTGGGCGTGGTGGCGCATGCCTTTATTCACAGCACTGGGGAGGGAGAGGTAGGATTGCCATAAGTTCAAGGCCACCCTGAGACTACATAGGGAATTCCAGGTCAGCCTGGGCTAGAGTGAGACTTTACCTTGAAAAGCCAAAAAAAAAAAAAAAAAAAAACCACAAAAACAAAACCAGGAACTAGGAAATACAGTTTACTCATCGTCTCTGAGGAAGCATAGCCACTGCTTCTGCCCCCTTTCTACTCAAGTGTCTCAGCGTGGAGCTCCCAGGGGACGGGCGCATCTGGCAGCCTGCCCCGCACAGGAAGCATTAACTAAATTGCCAGCTGTGTTTCAAAGATAGGGACTTGTTTCTTTACCGATATCAAAAACGGGAGCTCACATCTAACCCCGGAAAACCATGCATTTAGAGCAAGAGGGAGGCTGGGGTCTGTGTGTTAAAAATTCGAAGGACGGGGCTGGAGAGATGGCTCAGTGGTGAAAGATGGTTGCTTGCAAAACCTGACAGCCTGGGTTCAATCCCCCAGTACCCACATAAAGCCAGATGCACAAAATGGTGCGTGTGTCTGGAGTTTGTTTGCAGTGGCAAAAGGCCCTGGCATGCCCATTCCTCTCTCTGTTCTTGCAAATAAATAAATAAATACATTTTAAAAAAAGAAAAGTTCGAAGGAGGGTAAATAAGCCTTGGAGTGCTCCCTGTCAGTGCTAAGCCCACAGGGTGACTGCGAATTAGAAAATGGCGCCCTGGCCTGGAGAGCTGGCTCATCAGTTAAGACACTTGCCTGTAAAGCCTAAGGACCCTGGTTTAATTCCTCACTACCCACGTAAGGCCAGATGCACAAAGGGGTGTGTGCATCTGGAGTTCATTTGCAGTGGCAAGAGGCCTGACATGCCCATTCTCTGTCTCTTTCTCTGTGTATGTGTGTGTCTGTCTGTATCTCTCCACTTACAAATAAGTAAATATTTAAAAAGAAGCCAGGTATGGTGGCGCATGCCTTTAATCCCAGCACTGGGGGGTCAGAGGTAGGAGGATCACCATGAGTTTGAGGCCACCCTGAGACTACAGAGTGAAAGCCAGGTCAGCTTGAGCTAGAGTGAGACGACTACCTCAAAAAACAAAAAAGCAAAACAAAACAAAAGATGCCCCTTCCAAGGGATAGTGGCGGCACCTTGGATGGTGAAATAAAAGGGCACAGTGTGCCAACTGGCTGCTGCCAGGGGTACTTTTTCTTCAGTAGAGGTGAAATTCTCACAGTCAAGTCACCACACTAACATGGGAGACTCAGAAGCACACAGAACGTTCATAACCACCCAGCTCGAGACAGTCACCACCCCAAAAGAAATCCCTGTGCTAAGCAGCCATTACCCCTCCATCCTCCCCACGTCTTCCCTCTCCCCGTGTGCCTCATAAACACCAAGGGTGGTCTGGAAGCCTCTTTGCATCATCTGAGCATGGGGGCGGGGGGAGATGGCCTCATCACCTGGGAGACGTGTCCAGGGTCCCAGCTGGCTTCATGGACAACCCCCCAGACCTCTCAAGATGAACACAGTGCTGGTTGGTACCCCCCATGGGAATTCAGGAGCTGCTCAAAGACCTTTACCCGACCTCTGACGCTAGTTCGCAGGAGATTCACCTGAAGCCCAAGTCACCTAATGCTTCTGTGACCTAACTGCTCATCTGTAGTTGGAGGCTCTTGGCCAAGACCTGTGATCTGCCATGCTGCTGGTGGACGTCGGCCAGCTTTACCAACTGGATATGGGCACGAAGGGGACAGCAGGCACAGCCCCCACCCTATCACCTCCCAAGCTGGACAGGGAGTGAGCCTCGGTCCTCACAGAGATGCCAGGGACCAGTCAAGGTAGGAAGCTGTCAGGAGACAGATGACAGTCGCTGGTGGAGCCTCCGTCTCCCAAGTTGGAGTGCTGCCTTAGACTCATGTCACCATCATGACAGGTAGATATTTGAACAACTCCCAAGAGGAAGGATCGGGGCTGGAGAGATGGCTTAGCAGTTAAGGTGTTTGCCTGAAAAGCTGAAGGACCCAGGTTCGATTCCCCAGGGCCCTCGTAAGCCAGATGTAGGAGGGGTGCACATCAGACGCACAGGGCCAGCAGGAGCCAGAAGAAGAAGCTGGAAGCCTCCTGCCTCAGAGTGCCCAAAACTGGAATTTGGACTGCCGACCTCCAGAGCTGTGAGAAGATATTTCTGTTGCTTTATTCTGTGGCTCTTAGATATGGTGGCCACAGGACCCTCAAAGAGCCCAAAGACCCCAGTGAGGTCTCGGGGTGCAACATGATGTGAGCTGGGGTCCACAGACATGAGGTCTAGAGGCCAGCCTCCGTGTGCCCGGGACAGGGGACTCTCCTCAGCTTCAAAGGGTCAGTGACCACAGCTTAGCTGGCTGGGAGGGAACCAAGCCAGCCCACCCTCCACCACATCACTGAAGCTGGGGACAGTCCCAGTGGCTCTAGTGATGGCAGCCTTCCAAAATGGGCCTTGAGTGGACTCAGGAGAGCAGGAGCTGAGTCCACACAGGAATCTGTGACGGAGCAGTGATGCGGGGGCGGGGGGAGGGGACTTACTCTAGCAGCCGCTGGTGGTTGAGCTGGTGTGAGGGTGGCATCCGGCAGCAGCTGAACGTGACAATGAGTCTCCCCAGTTGGTCAGCCCCTGCAGGAGCAGACGTAGGAGTGAAGCCTCCAGCCACAGTGCGGGAACCTCCCAGGCACAAGTCACCAGTGGTTCCCAGAACATCCCAGCCTGAGCTAGGAGCTAGGTGGCTCAGAGCTGAGGTGACGTACAGGTTATGTCAGCAAATCTTCCTAACTGGGCCCCTCTCCCATTTCACAGTAGGAAAATGGAGGCCACTGGATTACCTTACCAGTGTTAGGCTACGCCACTGGCTGATGGCTCCAGGGTTTAAATCTGGGCACATCTGACTTCCAGCCTAGAGATCTTGGCCACCTTCTCACAGAGTGTAAGGGTCCCTCAGGGTTTTCCTAAGGCTTGGAGGAAGCCAGGAGGCCAGGGGTGGGTTGTCCGTGGACAGGTCAGGACCCCATGTCCAGTACAGGAGCATTCTCAGAAGTCCATGCTTGGTCCTGCCCTCTGCCACAGCCAAGTGACCCTGCCCTGTGATCATCTCTTGACACACCTTTGTCCACCCCACAGTGTACAGCCATGGGGAGTATTCCAGGGTCACCGGGGAAAAAAACAGACTGAGCTGGTTCCAACCGTCACACTTTATCACACTACACCCAGCACACGGGTCAGAGCCGTCTGCACATTTGCCGAGGACCTGCAGCATGGGAAAGAGGCCAGCTCCACATGGCCCCAAAAGCCAAAGGAACCTGGCAGCTGGGGACTTCATTTATCTCCCCCTTCCCTCTCTCATGTTTAATAAATATTTTTTCTTTTGTTAAATATTTTATTTATTTATTTGAGAGGAAGAGAGAGTGCGTGAGAGAGAATGGGTGCACAAACCAATTCCAGACGCATGCGCCACCACATGCATCCAGCTTATGTGGGTCCTGGGGAATCGAACCTAGGTCCTTTGGCTTTCCAGGCAAGTGCCTTAACCACTAAGCCATCTCTCCAGCTCTTGTATTTTAAATTCAGTCATTTGCAAGGGGCCAGGGGAGAGAATGGGCCTGCCAGGGCCTCTTGCCACTGCAAACAAACTCAGGATGCATATATCACTTTGTACGTTTGGCTTCATGTGGGTACTGGAGAATTGAACCCGGACCATCAGGCTTTGCAATCAAGGGCCTTTAACTGTTGAGCCATCTCTCTAGCCCCTCTGTTTGTTTTTTGAGATAGGACCTTGCTACGCAGCCCAAGCTGGCCTGGAACTCAAGATCCTACAGCAGCAGGATAGAAAAAGAAGACAGTTTGTAGCGGATATGAAAAGAGAAAGAGGCCCCTTGCCCTGAGATATAGCTCGCGTTTCCATTAGCTAAGCCAGCAATCTTCAACACAGGGGGTGGTCCAAGATCGCCCGCAGGGAGAACACAACGATGCGTTCTCCTAGAGACGGCCCCAACAAGGACGTCAAAAGTCAACAGATGAACTGTGGTTTCTTAGGGCCAGAATTTTTGTGGTCTTGACTTGAACTGTGGTCAGCATTCCTCTCTCGTCCCTAAATCTGAACCATTCTGCCCACATTTCAGTTTTATTTACGAAAGGAAATTCTTTAAGAGAAATAAGTAAACCAGCTTATATATATATATATATATATATATATATATATATATATATATATATATATATATATACATAACATTTTACTAAATTTCAAATTCTTTACTGAATTTTTTAAAACTTTGCTTAATCTTTTAACCTTGTCATAAATCACATCCTTCAAACAAAGCAGCTTCAAATGCCACAGTTGCGTAACTGCCCAGCATTGCAAAGACGCCTACGCAGGACTCGAGAAGCCCACACTCACACTGAGTGTGCACTGCCCTCTTCCTCCGCGTCTCTCTGTCAAATACCTAATAAACTCACTCACTTGGATTCGCTCTGGCTTGTCCTGTCAAGGATCGGGCTTTACTTGAGTGCAGCCTCACAGAGGAAGGGAGAGCCTTCCTCAGGCTGCTGGTGGCCACGTTGAGGCTTCTTTGAGTCCCTGGCACTCCTGCTTCAACCTCCGAGCGCTGGGATGACGGACATTCACCACCACGCCTAGCTTTCATTTCTTAGAAGGACCTTCCTGCTCCGGCCTTGCATGCCCTACCTCCTGATCTTCCCCGCCTGCTAACCTTCAGCTCTCCTTCAATACCACCTCTGTGCCATGCTGCTGTCCCACAGGGCCCCAGGGATGTGGCACCCTCCCCATCTGTGGACACAACACCTTCCCTGAGAGCAGGCCCGTGCACAGCGCTCGTCTAAGTTGCTTGGCCGGTGCCGGGTTGGGGGGCACTGGTGCGCAGGAGGCCTGCGATCCTGTTTGCCTTGTGTTGCAGTCAGCTTCATGTTGCTGGCAGAAAACACCCGGCCAAGAGCAGCTAGCTTGTGGGGAAAAAAAAAGGTTTATTTTGATTTACGGACTCAAGGGGAAGTTCCATGAAAGCAGGGGAAAATGATGGCATGACCAGAGAGTGGACATCACTCTCTGGCCAACATCAGGTGAACAACAGCAGCAGGAGAGTGGGCCAAACACTGGCAAGGGGAAGCTGGCTATAACACCCATACGGCCGCCCCCAACACTACACGGCCTGCAGGGGGCTCCAATTCCCCAATTGCCACCAGCTGGGGACCTAGCATTCAGAACACATAAGTTTATGGGGGACACCTGAATCAAATCACCATATTTCTGCCACTGGCCCCATAAACTGATAACTATTCATGATGTAAAACACAACACATTCATTCAACTTTAATTTTTTTTTTTTTTTCGAGGTAAGGTCTCACTCTAGCCCAAGCTGACCTGGAATTCACTATGTAGTCTCAGGGTGCCGTCAAACTCATGGTGATCTCCTACCTCTGCCTCCCAAGCACTGGGATTAAAGGTGTGTGCCACCATGCCTGGCTTCTCCCCATAGTTTTGAATCAATCCCAATGATGTTCAAATATTCCATAGTCCAAGGTCTTTTAACTGAACTGTAATACCAATAATAATAATAATAATAATGGCTAAATATTCACATTGCAAGAGATGGCATTGGGCATAGCGAAGAAATATTCAACCAATGCAACATTATAACAAAAAGGGCAAACATCAAACTCTGTACCTCCAAG
This sequence comes from Dipus sagitta, assembly GCA_036346955.1. NCBI lineage: Eukaryota > Metazoa > Chordata > Mammalia > Rodentia > Dipodidae > Dipus > Dipus sagitta. Next base: position 3,120,324 of record CM070777.1, on the reverse strand, counting down.
TGTGACAACTCTAGTCAGTGACAAGTCTCCAAGTCCCAAAATTATAACCAGTGACATGTCTCTAGAGTTCAAATTTCGCCCCTCCAGCTAGGCTACTCACAGTCCTGGAAAACTTCACCTGGTGCCAGCAACTCTCCTTGGCAGTCATCCCATAGTCCTGGCATCTCCATTGGATCTCTGCTGCAACACATGGTTCATCCTCATGGCTCCATTGGCCCTCCACACAGGTAATCCAACAAGCCTGCTTTACACTACCCATGGCCATTTCCAAAATACAAAACCATGCTGCAAATTCAACGACCCTCTCTTTCCTGCATATGTTATACTCCATAGTAGCAGGTGGACTACCAGCTTGTTAATCTAGGGGGAAATAAAGTAGACTTTGAAGAACAGGACGCTCCTTCAGCATTCAGACCCCTTACTTCAAAGAAACCTGCATTCCTCCTGCTGCTCCAATGTAGATCAGCTGGCCCAATCTCAATGGTTGTAATCTCTCAAACCTTTTGGCTCAAAGATTTCTTTCTTTCTTTTTTCTTTTCCTGTGCCATATCCATCTGCTCACACCAGTCTATTTCTATACAATGCACCCTGTACAGATTCTCGGGACCCAGGCAGGCAGAACACAGAAAGCCTCTCACACAAATTGCTTAAAATAGACCAGTCCCAACAAAGTTCTTTCCCAGCCCTCATAAGCCAAACCTCAGGGTCAATAGTTCTTACTGCATTCAGATCTTTCAAACTCTGACAGGAATAGTCCATCAAGCTGTACTTACAGCACTGCAAGGCATTTCTTAGGCCAAAGTTTTAAATCCTTCCACATTCCTCTCACAAATCAGTCCCAAAAGGCCAAAAGCTACAATCAGGTTTCTAGCAGCAATGACTCCACTTCTGGTGCCAATTTTATTGTGGCAATCAGCTTCACGTTGCTGGCAGAAAACACCTGACCTAGAACTGTTTGTGGGAGGAAGGTGTTTTGGCTTACAGACTCAAGAGGAACAGACTCAAGACTCCGTGATGGCATGATGGCAGGGGGAAATGATGGCATAACCAGAGGCTGGACATCACCTCCTGGCCAACATCAGGTGGACAACAGCAACAGGAAGAGTGTGCAAAACACTGTCAAGGGGAAGCTGGCTCTAACACCCATAAGCCTTCCCCCAACAATACACTGCCTCCAGGAGGCTCCAATTCCCGAACTGCACCAGCTGGTGACCTAAGCATTCAGAACACATAAATTTATGGGAGACCTGAATCAAACCACCACACCATGGTGTTCTGGTCTCCAGGGACTTCACCAGCTCTCAGCCCCTCTTCCTTTCCCCACACAAGTGGTGAGAGCCCTGGTTCTCTAGGCCTAGAACAATCCACCATTCATTGCTCTCAGTCTGAATGAAGTCAGGAGATGAACTACTTCAGGCTTAATGGTGACTGACTCACGGGGAGAAGCGACCATCCTAGGCAATGTAGACACAGCATTTCTGCCATGTGCACATCTGTGTTGTGTGCTTCCGTCCTCGGGTGGACATGAGGGGGTGAACCTCAAGGCAAAGAGCTGCAGGCAGCTCTACCTGCCTCCACCTTGGGCGATGAGCTGAGTACTATGCCAGCTCATCATGACAGAGGAACGGGTAGATTAAACATGAGCCTGCTCTCACCGCTAGTCTGAGAACCTCCCCAGGGAGACAGCAGTAGACACTGAGGAGACTCAAACTCATCAAAGCAGAAAATCAGAATCTGCAGAGAGCTCAACACTAAAGGAAACTTAAAACACACCCTCCAAGGCTCAGGAAACATTGCGGAGGGAACAGGAGGAATGTAAGAATCACCTAGTGGGAAGGTGTACTCTAAGGCATTGTCCCCCAAACAAAGACTGACTGGTGCATTCACGACCCTACTGTGATTACAGAAGAGGATCTCAGTGGAATGGGGGTGGTAGGAGGGAACATAAAACCACATGGGACTATGACCAAATTGCATTATGTTCATATATGAAAGTTCTCTATTAAAAAAAAAAAACAGCTCATGTCTACCTGGAGCCTCCAAATATGACCTTATTTGGAAATAAGGTCATGGCAGACCTAATCAGTTAAGGGTCAAGAAGACATATCCTGAATTTGGGGTGGACTCCAAGTCCAAAGTCCAATGTCCTCAGAAGAGGCAGGAGGACATTTAAGATATTGGGTCAGGAGAGAATGCAGCTAGCTACCGGGCAAGGAGGTGGCAATCACAGTGACACACCACAGGCCAATGGACACTGAGGCCTGCTGGAGCTGGGCGAGGCAGCCAGACCGTCACAGTGCCTTTAAAAGAATCCAGGCACCTATACCTTGGTATTCACTTTTGACCCCCACAATTTTGAGGGTGAATGTTTGCTGCTTGAATCCCCTCAGTCTGGGGCACCCTGTCCCAGCAGCCCCAGCGTTAGATTAGTTACTCAATCTCCCTGCATTCCAGAGGAATTTAGGACACATAAATCGGTGCAGGAAAATGTACTTATTTATAGCTTGCCCAGACTGGGAGAAAAAGGACCCAGTTTTTCTCCCCTGTCTATGGCAGTCTTCCAATGTATAGAAAACCACCAGAGCGGTGGCCAGAAGCTATGCAGATGTAGGCCACGGGACAGGTCAACAGGTCCTTTCCTGAGGGAGGCTACTGGACCTCAGGCTGCTTCGCCTCTGCTCTCAGCATGGAGCATACAGGGATCTCTCTGTAGAACTTGGAATACTTCCTCTGTCCCCACAGAGCTCCAGTCCATCCTCTCACCAGGGAACCAGGACACATGGACAAGGGCTCCTTGCTGCCTGACAGACATAGGCCAACAAGTGTCCCCAGACACAGGGCCTGGGTTCCACAGAAATGCCACCATTCCCAGCTCCTACTCCCACTGTTCTCTGCTGCTTGCCTTGTACATGGAGCTCCTACCCTTCTTACCTCCCTTCAGTCTGCATCCCCCTGCCTGGGGTGTCCCAAGCCCCTCACACACCCTCTCTCTGTCATAGCCTCATTCCTTCCATTCCTTGCCCCCCTCCCCACCGTGCTTGATTCCCTCACCGAGAAGGTCCTCCTGGGTCCTAGCCTGGAGGACGTTAATAGTTACTCAGTCGGCTGTTTTCCCGCCACAGTCCTTGCTCACCCCAACAAGTCTTGTCCAGCCCTTTGTGGACCCCTGCACATTTCTTTCCCCTGTGTTTCCAGTAACCACTGGCTGCCTGGCTGAAGGACTGACTATGAGACGCTTATCCCTACTAGAAAGAGGTCTACTTTGAAGTCACATCTGTTGTCAAGAAGTATTTATTCCAGTTCTCAGGGTGTTCCCTCAGATGAGGAGAGGGGACAGCGGAGTTCTCAACCCTGCAGTGCAGACAGCAACGAGCCAGAGTGACCCCGCCTGCAGGAGCACATGCATGCACAGCGGGGTATATGCGTCCATGTGAGATGCGGGCACCCCACCCTGTCTGCTGGGGAGAGCAGTTTGTTGTTTACAGCATGACAGGTGTGAGTCTGGTTCCCCAGGGAGCCCAGGAGCCACACTGATGGTCAGGCTTCTAAAGCAGGCTCGGTTTGCAAATACGTCATCCATCCATTTCCAGGCGTGGTAAGAACTCTGGTCATGCGGCTCTCTCTCCCAGCTCCTGCCCCACAGGTTGCACTTGAACCCATGGTCTTCTGCTTCTGATGCCCAGCAGGGGTTCCCTGACTGCCTTTGCTGGTTGCAGGATAACAGCTAGTTATCTAGATGAGCTTCTCCAGCCCTGGCCACCAGGTTTCACGGCTAACTGCAGCATCCAGAGGTCAAGGGGAAAAGAACAACTTCACGTCTGAGTTCTGAGTCACAGCATGGCTGCTGACACGAGAGGAATTAGATAACTCTAGGGCTGAAGGTTAAATCTGCAAGGCAAGGTCAGAAAGCTGAGGGGCTCCCGCTCGTCTATGGAATCAGATTAGGCACAAAAGTCTTGGGGAGAGTGTAAATTCACCTGACTCAAGGGTGATCATTTAGCCAGTGCTCAATGAGGACTAAGGAAAGACCAGGAGACTCTACCTCTGCCTGCATCAGAGTGTGGCACGGGCATCTGTGCCCAGTCACATGTGTCGTGTGTGCGCAAGTACACGTAAGTGCACCTGCATGTGAAGGCTACAGGGCAACCTGGGGTATTGTTCTTTAGGCATGGTCTTTTATTTATTTATTTATTTTGAGACAGGGTTTCAAATCGATTAGCCTAGCTAGCCAGTGAGCCCCAAGGATCCTCCTGTCTGTGAGTCCCCAGTGCTGGGATTACAAACTCATGTCACCACACCCAGAGTTCTTGGGATTCAACTCAGGTCCTCATGCTTTCAAGGGAAGCATTACAGACTGAGCTACCTCTCTAGCCCAAACCTGCAATTTTCTAGGAATCTCCTAAGAAACCTCATTTACCATAAAACACATCTTAACCCCCTTGTGTAACCCTTGTGGCCCAAGATTTTATCTTATGAGATAGCTAATCCCATCCAAGGCATCTGTGAAGATGCCCTATAATTTCATTTATTGAAAAAGAAAGAAAAGAGAAAACATTTCTTAGCAGCTCTTTGAGATGTAACTTGAGAGGCACAAAATCATGTATGTGGCTACTGCTAAAACACTTAATCCCAACTCTACTTTGAGAAGCTCACATCCAGGCTGGGGTGTGTCCGACTCTGTCCCTGTGTCCCTTTCTATTAATCCCCTGTGCTGAAATCTACGTTAAACTCGCTTCTTGATAAATTCCAACTCTGCTTCATAGTGGCTCATCCTGAAATTCTGTGAAGTCAATAGCTCAGTGGTAGAGTGTTTGCCTAGCATGCACAAGGTCCTGGGTTCAATGCCAGGTCTGCCAAAAAATAATAATAACAAAGAATCTTGACTTCACTTGAGTAGATTTTTTGTTTGTTTGATTGGTTTTTTGAGGTAGGGTCTCAGTCTAGCTCAGGCTGACCTGGGATTTACTACATAATCTTAGGGTGGCCTTGAACTCATGGTAATCCTCCTACCTCTGCCTCCCAAGTGTTGGGATTAAAGGTGTGCGCCACCACTCCCGGCTCAAGTTTTGGAACAGAACTCCTTAGGCTGCTGTAGGCGGCATCGTGGAGCTATGAATCTAGCCCATGTCCTACTTCCCATGACAGAATCACACTTTGCAGAAAGTAGGCACCATGTCTTCCTCAAAACTGCCCATACCTCTGGTGGTTTGAATCAGGTGTCCCCCATAAACTTAAGTGTTCTGAATGCTAGGTTCCCAGCTGATGGAGATTTGGGAATTAATGCCTCCTGGAGGGAGTGTATTGTTGGGAGTGGGCTTATGGGTGTTAGAGCCAGTTTCCCCAAACCAGTGTTTGGCACACTCCCCTGTTGCTTTTGTCCACCTTATGTTGGTCAGGGGGTGATATCCACCCTCTGCTCGTGCCATCATTTCCGCTGCTATCATGAAGCTTTCCCTTGAGTCTATAAGCCAAAATAAACCTTTTCCCCTCCAGAAGCCGCTTTTGGTCTGGTGATTTCTGCCAACAGCGTGAACCTGACTGCAACAGGCACTGTCCAAAGTTCAGAGCTCCCTAGGTTGGCCATACTTCTGACCACTTAGCTGCAAACTCAGGGGTTCCCATGATGGTCTCTTATTTGATAATTTGCCACAATTCACAGAACTCAGGGAAGTAGAGGTGACGCCCCAATCACCCACTGTAAGCTGAAAGTGTTTTTGGTTTCAATGCGCTCAGTCACCTAAGCAAGAACACCCAGGCCCCTCAGCTCAGCACCACAGAGCACCAGCCTCCCCTGTGACTGCACGGCCCCCGGCCCGACGTCGAGGAAGGGCAGCGGTGCTGCATAGCACATCTCACCAGTTCAGGAAAAGATCAAAACGCCAAGTGCACCGGGCGTGGTGGCGCACGCCTTGAATCCCAGCACTAGGGAGGCAGAGGTAGGAGGATCACCATGAGTTCGAGGCCAGCCTGAGACTACATCGTGAATCTCAGGTCAGCCTGGACTAGAGTGAGACCTTACCTTGAAAGAAACCAAAACAACAAACAAACAAACAAACAACAACAACAAAAACACCAAGTGAGATTTCTACAAAATGCTGTATTGCATTTGCACTATTAAGAAGAGAAAAATCTTCGGCTGGAGAGATGGCTTAGTGGTTAAGCGCTTGCCTGTGAAGCCTAAGGACCCCAGTTCAAGGCTCAACTCTCCAGGACCCACGTTAGCCAGATGCACAAGGGGGCGCATGCATCTGGAGTTCGTTTGCAATGGCTGGAGGCCCTGGCATGCCCATTCTCTCTCTCTCTCTCTCTCTCTCTCTCCCGCTTTCTCTCTGTCATTCTCAAATAAATAAATTTTAAAAAAAGAAGAGAAAAATCTTAAGTTGAAACATTGTAAGTTAGGGGCCGTCTTGGTTATAGTTATAGGTTTATAATAAAGGATCTCTCCTGGGTGACGTCTGAAGTCCCAGGAGACACAGGACCCTCTCCTGATACATCATCTCCCCAGGGAGATGCACCTGAGCCAGGGACCCACAGCTGCCACTAGCAATGGTGGTCTCCAACCCCCTACCCTGAAGTCTCAAGGTCCTCAACACTCTCACCACAGGCATTTCTGGGAGCAGCCTGAATTCCAATGACTTCAGCACAAGTATGTCCATCCCTAGGAAAAGTCCAAGGACAGAGAGATGGCAGCAAAGGCCATGATGCAGTGTCACCCTGCACCCTGATCTACAGGTGACTGCGGGAGCTCACTGTGGAGACGGGTCTCCCCTACTAGGCACACACCAACAGAACAGCCCCTATGTCCCACAAGACAGACTCAGAGATGGGGCTGAGGGGGGCAGAGCACACACACACTTAGCAGCAGCAGCACTTGTAGCTAACAGACTATGGACCAAAGGAGAATACGGCAGGAGGGGTCAGGGGTCTTCCAGGAAGAGGGGGAAATCTAAGGTTGGACTTCACCCTCCTGTTGACCCTGGGGAGCGGTGAGGAGTGGTGGGGACAAATCTGCTGAGTGACATGGCAGGCCTTGAGCCACTAGCTAGCTAGAGGATGGTCTGAGGTAGGACCTGAGTGGGGACTGAGGGAGAAGGGAGTGAGGAGATGGGGGGCAGGCAAAAGGACTCTCCGAACTGAAAACTGGCCAGAGACGGCAGGCTGGGAAAAGCGAGGGCCAACTTGGGCCTGGGGGTGTGGGGCAGGCTGTGCAGAGGGCTACACAACACGGAGGTGACACCCTGAGGTTGAAGGAAGAGCCAGGATGTCCTGTGAGTGAGAGGAGCTGCCACCTGTCTCAACAGGTTCTAGGGCCAGGGGGGCGCGGCATGAGACAGGCCTTTTTTCAGAGTGTACTGAATAGGGTTGGCCTTGAGGGGGTCACAGGAAACACAAGTCAATAGCCCAAATGCAGTCTTGGCAAAGGGATGCACACAGTAGGTCCTGAGTAACTGTGAGCTGAGAGCACCTGGCTGGGAGGACCCTGGGTGCCTCCAGTAGGGCTGCACCCTAGCTTATCTCAGGTAGGGAAACTGAGTCCCAGAGGCTAGCTGAGTATCTGACACGTTTGCACTTGCACAGGCTGACCCCAAAGGCAGAGACCCTGCCCACCTCGGCGGCCTCCCCTGCTCCCCACATTGAGGCTTCCACACTCCCTGGCTGCCTGAGCACAGGCTCCTTAGAAGCCACGGGGGACCCTGGAACATTCCCTGCACACGCGCTATTGCGTTAAGCCAGCAGCACTGCACCTGCATTAGTGACATCAGTCAATACGAGAAACGTCCCTTCGCTGCTCTGCGTGAACGCAGGCCGGCGTAGCCCAGACTTGGATGATGTAGGGCAAAAGGAAATGAACCCCATCCATTAAATGCAAATCCCGAAGGCTCACGATCAGTCCAGGACCCGCGTTTCCTTAGAGGGTCACAACCCAGCATCATTCACATCGCCTTGTCTCCACACCCAGGTGAGCCCTATTAGAGGCCCAAAGACAGGTTCCCAAGGCAGGTGTGACCCATTCCTCATCTCCAGTAAAAAACATCAGGCCACAGCAGTCCACAGTCACCCGTGAGGGATGCAGGAGTTGGTCCATTCATTTGTGTGTGTGTGTGTGTGTGCGTGTGTGTGTGTGTTTTAAGATTTCCACAGAAGTGAAGGGAGATGGGGAGATTCACAAGACTTGATTCTGTCCTATAAGAAAGCCTGGCTGGCTTGAGTGGACTGTAGGAAGGATTTGTATGAGGAGGGTGGGTGTCAGGGAAGAGGAAGAGAAGAACACGCACCCTAACTCCAACCCTTCCACGCCTCCCTCCTCAGGTCCTCAGATCCAGAACCTTCCATCTCCCCACCCTGCCTTCCACCACCTGACGTCCACTGAGCCTGGCCCCTGCCCAGGCCACAGCCTCAGGCCCTAGAACATACTTCACCTCATCTGACCACTTCTTAGTATAAGGAACTCAATGTGACTCACAAAGATCACCCAAGGGTGAAGGCCTGCGGCACTTCCCACGGGCCAAATGCATGTCCACGTAAGTGCATGCCACCACCTGGTTGCCTTCCATAGAGTTCCAGATTTGCCAATAGCTCCAGCTTTTGAACCCTGTGCAGGCTGCACCAGGGAAAGGCAAGTTAGGAGATTTTTTAAAAATTATTTTATTTATTTGAGACAGAGAAAAAGAGGCAGATTGAAAGAAAAAGAGAGAGTGGGCGCACCAGGACCTCTAGCCACTGCAAACTCCAGACAGATGTGTCACCTTGTGCATTTGGCTTACGTGGGTACTGGGGAATCGAACCTGGGTCTTTGGCTTTACAGAGAGTGCCTTAACCACTAAGCCATCTCTCCAGCCCTAGGATATCCTTCTGTCAGAGGCATATCTGGTTATACACGGAAACTGTAGTTCACCTTAGCTGAGGGCCCTGGAGGAGAGGAAAGGAAGTCTCTGGTCCTGGGCCCACTGGAACTCAGGGGACACACTTAGGGACCAGGGATCAAAGCTGCATGCATTGACCAGGTGAGGTCCTGGGAGGGGTGGCCAATAAGGGCCCACCAGGTGTGCTGTCACTGGCACACCTCTAGAACAACCACAGGTGATCTCAGAAAGGATGACTTTAACTCTCGTGTCTTCCCGCTGGTCACACAAGTTGGATGGCTAGACGTCTCTCGAGGTGCTTTCGTGACCATGAGAACTTGTTCTTGCGCTGGAGAGATGCCTCAGTGGTTAAAGGCACTTACTTGCAAAGCCTGATAGGGTTTGATGTGAACCCAGTACCCACATAAAGCCAGATGCACAAAGTGACATGTGTCTGGAACTTGTTTGCAGTGGCAGAAGGCCCTAATGAACCTTTTTTTTTTCTCTCTCTTTCAAGTAAATAATAATAATAAAAAAGATCTTATTCTTCACCAAGTACAGTGGGGCTTCTCAAAAGACGGTTAAACCTCCCAAGAAGCTGATTTTAAAAACTGTATTCCAGGGCTGGAGAGATGGCTTAGTGGTTAAGATGTTTGCCTGCAAAGCCAAAGGACCTCAGTTTGATTCCCCAGGACCCACATAAGCCAGATGCACAAGGGGGCGCATGCGTCTAGAGTTTGCTTGCAGAGGCTGAAGGCCCTGGAGTGCCCATTCTCTCTCTCTATCTGCCTCTTTCTCTCTCTGAAATAAATAAAATAAATAAAAAGAATATTAATAAAAACTGTTCCAAAACGAGAGAAGAGTCTGCAGTGTGAAGAGCTGCCTCTGCAAGCGCAGCAGTGAGGACACAGCCCGGTGACAACCAGTGTCTCTGGAAGGAATCTGACCTATGATCCCAGGGTAGCTCTTGGCCCCTCCATGGCACTGACGGGCCCACAACAAGCCATAGGGACACCCTTAGTGCCACACCAGGAGCAAACGCTGCCCTGGACCCTGGGGTGCCCACCAGCAGAGCAGGTGGAAATGGCCAATAAAACTAAGTCACTTCTCGCTTTTTAGTGTACGTGTCTGTGCACACGTGCGCGTGTGGAGGCCAAAGGACAGCTTCGGGTGTCATCCTCAGAAGTGCCGTGCACCTTTTTTGAGACCGGGTTTCTCACTGGCCTGGAGCTCGCTAATTATGCTAGACTGATGGGCCTGTGAGGCCCAGGGACCGTCCCGTCTCCACCTCTCCACCACGTGACCACCATGGTACTCTGAAACTTCTCTATCTGTTCCCCGGAACCCTCAAACCATGCCACAGAGCCCTTTCCCCAACTTAAGCCTCCAAGTTAAGTTTCTTTGCATGCATGTAGTATTGAGGGTCCTCACTATCCCCGGGGGTCGTTGGCCACTGACCCAACGTCCTGGGCGCAGGAGAACTTGAGGGGAGGAGGGTGAGCGCGACAGGTAATGAACCACCCAGGAGACATTCTGATGGGTAGCGAATTGTCTCGTTTATTCAAAAGGGGAGTGGGTTTATAAACACTTGGGAAAGGTTGAGAAGGCACATACAGACTATAAGGTGACTGGATACATAGGTTTGGGTTGCTCTAACTGGCTGGTGTTGGAAGGCAGAAGTTGTGAGGGAGAAGTTGCGAGGGAGATAACAGAAGCGGGGAGAAAAGCTACGTGACTTCATTCACATATTGGATGGCTACAGCAGCAGGGAGATTGTTTACTACCATAGAAAAGTCTCTTGGGCAGCTGGCCAAAAGGTCAGGAACTGTGTGTGTGTGGGGGGGGAACAGAACCTTGGACTATGGAATGTTCAGGTGCTTTAGGATGGGGGGGGGAGGGCCTGCCGGTCCCCTTTCCTCTGTGCGAAGATGAGGCACACTACAACCTTGCAAGAAGGGAGGGCCAGCTCTGGGGCCACAGTGGGTTCCCAACGATAAGGTCAGCTGCCACCCCCTCAGCCCAAGGTCCCAGCCATGTCCAACAGCTCAGGCCAGCTTTCTCGCAGTCTCAGCCCGTGTTTAGCAATGCCCAACACAGTAAGTGTGGTGTGACATGTGTGGTATTCACACATGTGTAGATGCTGATGCTGCACCCTGTCCACTCACTTGCAGCACCTTTTGGGGACGTCATGTGTCCCCTTCCATCACATACCCGCCCGTTTTTTCTTGCAGTGAAGTCTCAGAACGGATTCCTGAGCTTGCTGCTCCTGAGCCCCAGTGATTCTCCAGTCTCTGCTCCCTCAGGGTTTCTGAGGTGCATGGCCACACCCATCTGGAGATTCTGGCTCGGCGGTTAAGGCACTTGCCTGCGAAGCCTAAGGACTCATGTTTGAATCTCCAGGTCCCACGTAAGCCAGATGCACGGTGACTCAAGCGCGCAATGTCGCACATGCGTACAAGGGGGTGCACGTGTCTGGAGTTCCTGTGCAGCAGCTGAAGGCCCTGGCGTGCCCCCCTTTTTTTTCTCTCTCTCTGCCTCTTTATCTCTCTCAAAATAAATAAAAAATAAACACGGGCAGTCTCAGGCCCTCACACTTGTGAAGGAAGGACAAATAACTGCCGAGCCAGATCTCCAGTCCCAAGGCTGACATTTTAATAAACTGTTTCTCAAACGCACGTCTTTATCACACGTCATTAACACAAACCTCCACTCTTGCTCTACCAGCTTCCCTGACCCACTAGCTGTCATCAGCATTCTCCACCCCAGAAAGAATGACAAGAACAAGTCACAATGCCAGTTATGGCCTCTGGTTAAAGTGCCCCAGAGCCATCACGGCCAAGCACAGACTCTTTAAGGCTTTGAGAATCTGTTGCCCATCATGTGGCCTCCTCTCTGTAAGTGTTAAAGAACCCATGAGCTGTTTATAAGAGATGCACTTCATCTGTGGAGACTCGGGTTGAAAGAAAAGAGTGAAGGATATATCTACCAGATCCAAGGATAAGAGTATGAGAGAGCTGTCAGGAAAATCAGACTTCAAAATAAATAGTTGGAAGTGGTGGTGAATGTCTATAATCCAAGCACTTGGGAAGTAGAGTTCAAGGTCATCCTCTGCTACCCAGCAAGTTTGAGACCAGCCTAGGCCACGTCTCTAAAAGACTAAAGAAGCACTAGAAGATGAAAAAAGGACACTTCCTAAGAGTGAGATGGTTACATCAGGCAGATGTGACAATTCCAGGCATATACACTACTAAGACACACGGAATGAGCCAGGCGTGGTGGTACACGCCGGAAACCCAGCACTTGGAGGCGGAGGAAGGAACATCTTCAGTTTGAGGCCAGCCTGGACTACAGAGGGAGACCCTGTCTCAAAGTGAAGCAAGCAAGGTTGGACTGAACCAAAGGGAGAAATTTACCAGTCCTCTGTTGGAACTTGAAAGAAGCAGACAAAAGCACAAATGCAGGGCTGGGGAGATGGCTCAGCGGTTAAGGCACTTGCCTGCAAAGCCTAAGGACCTGGGTTTGATTCCCCAGTACCCATGTAAAGCCAGATGCACAGAGTGGCACATGTATTTGGAGTTCGTTTGCAGTGGCTGGAGGCCCTGGCATGCCCATTCTCTCTGTATGTCTTATTCTCTCTCTCCTTGCAAATAAATAAAAAAAATATTTTTAAAGTGCAAATGTAGCATATTTGAACTTAATCCAATGAAAGTCCAGAACATTCCACCCGATGGTGTAAACCATGAATTCTTTTCAGGTGGGCAAGGGGCATGGGTTGGTTACATACATGCAAAGTTCCTTGTCCATCACCTCCAGAGGATTCCGCGTCCTTGGAGGCGAGAGCTAATGGTGGCAGCTGGGCTCTGGAGACTTAAGAGGAGAAGCTCAAGGTCACTGTCCACATGAGAAGTGTGCGCCCAGAGGCCCTGATCCTTGGGCGTAGTTAGAGTGCTCAGGCAGTTCCTGGACATGCGTCACTGTGACTGCTTTCTCAGAAGACTAGCAAGTACCCTGTGCCCGCGACGGCTTTCGTCCTGGTCACAGCCCAGCTGGAAAGACCCCACCATCCTACAGGGCACAGAGGAAGACGGTACTGCCCAGTCTGGGCACCACCCAGATGCGGACTTACCTGCCACCTGCAGGATGCCATGCCGGGCCACATCGTAGAATGGGTGATTTGTGCTCAGTGTGGGGTCCTGGCCTGCCATGGACGCTCCCAAGGGCCTTCTTGTGGCTCGCAGTGTACCTGCTGCCTCTGCGGGCACACAGGGAGTACAGGAAGTCAGTTGTAGTCGTGGACAAGGAGAGAAAGGATGCATTACAGGCATTCACTACTCCCTGGGGTGCTGGGACAGGATTTAAACATTGTAAGGAACTGTTTAATACTGTTAACACTCCTAATGATAAGCCCTTATTGTAAACACGCCTTTTAAGGTGCATTTCTTTTTAAAAATATTTGTATTAAATTAAATTAATTTATTTATTTGAGAGAGAGAGAGAGAGAGAGGCAGAGAGAGGGGGCGTATGGGTGTGTCAGGGCCTCCAGCCGCTGCAAACTAACTCCAGATACATGCACCACCTTGTGCATCTGGCTTACATGGGTCCTGGGGAGTCGATCTTGGGTACTTTGGCTTTGCAGGCAAGCACCTTAACCGCTAAGCCATCCCTCCAGCCCTTAAGGTACGTTTCTCCTTTAAGCTAAGACGTTGGGGGCCAGAGACAATTTGACTCCTTAATTGACAGCTGTGAGACCCTTCCCTGGTGCCTCAGCAACTATGAACCAAGCAGCCAGCGAGACATCCCTCATGCCATGGCTGCACCTGGCACTCTAGGACCCCCGCCTTGAGGAGGCGCCACGGCACCACGGCTGCTTGCTGCCATGCCACAGCTCCGGCGGCAGAAGGCGCTGTCCCCGCCACAGCCATTTCAACTCGACGTGACTCCAGCGACTCCCAGCCAGAGCAGAGCGAGAGCCCTTCCCCGGAGCCCAGTGGGCTCGCTGACTGGTGCAAACACAACCCTTCAACTGTATAGGGACTGGCATGAGTCAGTGTGCAAGCATAGGAGGGACTGTGCCTGCCTGGCACAGAAAGCCCTGAGGCAGGAGGATCGCTGTGAATTCGAGGCCACCCTGAGAATACATGATGAATTCCAGGTCAGCCTGAGCTAGAGTGAGACCCTACCTCAAAACACCAACCACACAAAAACAGTCCTTCATTTGGCTGAAGGATCATCATGATTGGTACAGACATCCTTTCTGGCCCCATCAGCAGGCTGTGTGGCTCACTTTGTGAGTCAGTGGGTAGACACCCTCCTGTGCTGCCCACGGGTGCTGCAACATAAGACCCCCAAAAGACTTTACTCCAGTGCTTTTCTTGCCCACATGGGATCTTCCTCACCAGTAGAGCAGGCTGAGCTGGAAACAGGAAGCAAGGCAGAGCAGCAGCAACATGGGAGTAACAGTGAGGACAGCTACAGCCTTCCAGAAAGGGGGTGGGGCAGGAACGACGGAGAGAGGTGACGGGGACCACAGAGCTGTGAAGAGCTGAAGAAACAGAATTCTAGGGCCAAAGGGCCCAGGTGTCAGATACCCAGGCCTAGGGCGTAATCCCTACTGCTGGAGGAGTGAGGGTCCCAGGGTGTCAGATACCCAGGCCTAGAGCTGTAATCCCTACTGCTGGAGGATTGAGGGTCCCAGGGCGTCAGATACCCAGGCCTAGAGCTGTAATCCCTACTGCTGGAGGACTGAGGGTCCCAGGCTGTCAGATACCCAGGCCTAGAGCGTAATCCCTACTGCTGGAGGACTGAGGGTCCCAGGCTGTCAGATACCTAGGCCTAGAGCTGTAATCCCTACTGCTGGAGGATTGAGGGTCCCAGGGCCTCAGATACCCAGGCCTAGAGCTGTAATCCCCACTGCTGGAGGATTGAGGGTCCCAGGGCGTCAGATACCCAGGCCTAGAGCTGTAATCCCTACTGCTGGAGGACTGAGGGTCCCAGGGTGTCAGATACCCAGGCCTAGCGCTGTAATCCCTACTGCTGGAGGACTGAGGGTCCCAGGACCTCACAAGAGTTCTAACCCTGGAAGACACCACCTGCTGCCATTCAGTGTTGTTAGAAGCCAAGTTTTATAATAGCTGCTGGATGCTGGGACCACTGGTAGTGAAAGCCCAGTGCAATAAGCCTTTAGCTTGAGTGCCTAGAGCCAGAAGCCTGTGGGCTTTAAAGCCTGAAGCATTAAGTCCCAAGCTCTCAGGACCTGGAGCTGCACGCCTCTGTGTCTGCCAGCTTAACCTGTAGGTCCTGCGTACTCAGCATCCCAGGACTGCCAGGACTAGAAGAGCTGCTCACCTACCCACAATTCCTGGTCAGAGAGAGAACATCTGGAGCCCAACCCTCTGACTGAGGGATCCTCTTTGGGGCCCTTTCCTGAGATTGCCATGGACCTGTAACACGGATGCACACCCACTATGTGCACACCTCTGCTGTGTACTCACTATGTGTTCATCTTGGCTGTCAGCCCACACTGTGCATGCCATGGCCCTGCTGCAAAATCCACTGTGTCGCCCCTACTGCAAAGCCACTATGTACCCTCCCCTACTGTAAGCCCACTATGTGCTCATCCCTGTTGTAAGCACACTATGAGCCTGCCCCCGCTTCAAGCCCACTGTGTTCCCACTTCTGTGATAAACCCACTGTGCGCTCAGATGCTCAAGGTCATGCCAGGCAGTCCCCGCCCACCCAGGTCTGTGTGGGAAGCACCCACTATGTGCCCCAATGCTCAAGGTCACGCCAGGCAGCCCACCCTCCCAGGTCGGTGTGGGAAGCACCCACTATGCGCCCCAATGCTCAAGGTCACGCCAGGCAGCCCCGCCCTCCCAGGTTGGTGTGGGAAGCACCCACTATGCGCCCCAATGCTCAAGGTCACGCCAGGCAGCCCGCCCTCCCAGGTTGGTGTGGGAAGCACCCACTATGCGCCCCAATGCTCAAGGTCACGCCAGGCAGCCCGCCCTCCCAGGTCGGTGTGGGTAGCCTAGACTTTCTGCTTGAGCTTCGGCTCAGTTCACGGAGCTGGGGTTTGACGGCGTCGCATTTCCTGTGAGGCTCTCTTGACATCTGATTCCCTGTGAGGGTCAGAGGATGACTGGGCCATGGTGAGGGATGAATGCACCCCTGCCATGCCAACAGTGGCCACTCCCGGACTCCCTGTCCAGTTTCTAGCCCTCCTCCCTGTTCTGTGCCCCCACCACACATATTCCCCGATGCCCCCAAGCCATCTGTTCCCCCTGGCAGGACTCTGCTGCCAGACTGCTGCGTGGCCCTGGCCCAGAGCTTTACCCCATCTGGGCTGTGAGACAAGCGATGACCCTGCCTGCTGCTGCTCAGTGACTTCCTGCCAAGTCCCCAGGGCACTGCTGGCCGGAGATCCTGGGCAGAGGACCAGGAAGGTGTCCAGGGTGGGGAGGAGCAGAGAGGGTCAGAGGCCCCGGGAGAGAGTTGGTGGTACGACACCCTGGGGCAATGGGGACTCTCTCGTGATGCATGCATACCCTTCTTACGCCTATGCGGACACATGCACAAGTCCTGGATCCACGGGTCCCTGCGGTGTGGGCCACCTGTTTCCTTGCCCCATCGCGGATTCCTTCCCACTCCAGTGTGCACAGCTGAGTCCGCCTCAGCCCTCCCATGACCCATGTCTCACACCACGGACTTGACCTCTGGCCTCCCCACCCAGCCTCCCTATGCTTGCACCTCGTAGTTGTCCACAGAACCTGACCCCAGATACCCCGGCTGGGAGCCGGAAGGGAGGGTGGAAGCCATGGAGCCGCTGGCCTGGGCCCCGCTACACGCTCCAGATCAGTTTCCCCTCCGTGCCAGGGGAGCAGGGCACAAGCACAGGGCAAGCGAGGCTCTGCCCGTTCCAGCTTCGTCAGGCTAGGAGCCCAGCACTCCTCAAAGCCAGGGGTCCCTGCACTGCGGAGGAGCTGGCTTGTGGGGAACGGCAGGAATGTGGGATGACACCCTGGCGCCCTGGCTGGGATCCTGTGCCCACGCACGGTGGCGTTACCTGCTAGAAAAGAGAGCCAAGGGGCTCGGGCCTCAGCCCTCCAGCACCACAGTGCAGCCAAGGCAGCTGGTCAGGAAGCTGCAGTGACCAGGGCAGGGCAAGCTGAGAAGCTGACCCCATGTCAGTCACTCAACAAGCTCTGGCTGCTTGACGTGTGTGAATGCTTCGCCTGTCCTTGGGAGTATCCAGGCCTGTGGTGACTGACTGCATCCCAGTCAATCTCCTTAAATATCACAGCCGGCAGGAGGTACTCTCAGATACTTATTTTAAATATTTTATTTATTTGAGAGAGGGGAGGAGGGAGGAAGAGAGAGGAAGAGGCAGAGACAGAATGGGCGCACCAGGGCCTCCAGCCACTGCAAATGAACTTCAGACACACAAGCCACCTTGTGCATCTGGCTTTATGTGGGAGCTGCGGAATTGAACCTGGGTCCTTAGGCGTTGCAGGCAAACGCCTTAACCACTAAGCCATCCAATCCACTCTCAGCTATTTGATGGTGGGAAGAATACTCCTTCAAGCAGGAGACTCTGCCTGTAGCCACTCCCAGCCCATCAGGAGCTCCCTCGTCCTCCAACTCCTTGGAAGGCTTTTATGGAATAATCTGGAAAGCTAAGTTTTGCCAGGGATGTGTTTTAGTGAAAAACCTGCCATAAGCCAGACACTGAGAAAGTAAACTTCTGGGAGTACCAGGTTCCCCTGAACCCGTTCCTACCAACCCCGCCCCCAGCGCAGTGTCCCTTCCCAGAAGAGGGGAATGCACCAGGAACATTCTCGCTGCAAACCCTAGTACAGATCCTGACCTCCTGACTGAGTGAACAGCCACAGTGGACCAGCTTCCTTCCTCCTCCATCTTGAAAAATCCTCCCGCTCCTGACCAGCACCACACCCAGAGCAGCGTGGCTCAAGGCTCCAAAAGAGGCCGCGGTGTTGCCTGGTGGCTGACGGCCCTGCCCCTCCCCCAAGCTGAGCTGCACCATAGCCGCCCAGCCAGGAGCTGCAGAGCCCACGGCCAAGCCGCCTCCAACCTCAGCTTTAAAAAGGAAACGCATGGCAGTGACCCTGGGACGACTCAGAAGGTATCATAGTGCTGGAAAGAAGTGACTGGAGTACTGAGTAACATCTCAATCACACCTTCCAAGGCTCAGGGTCTAATGCGGAAGAGGTGGTGGAAAGAATGTAAGAGCCAAAGGAAGGGTAGGACTCCTTACAACGTGCTCCCTCCAGACACAAAATGGCCTGGATATTCATGACCTCATAGTGCCTGATATTACCTACACAAGACCATCATAAGAGGAGGAAAAGATCATGACATCAAAATAAAAGAGAGACTGATTGAGATGGGGAGGCGGTATGATGGAGAACGGAATTTCAAAGGGGAAAGTGGGGGGAGGGAGGGTATTACAATGGGACATTTCTTATAATCATGGAAAATGTTAATAAAAATTCAGAAAAATAAAATAAAAAGGAAATGTGAGCCGGGTGTGGTGGCGCACACCTTTAAGCCCAGCAGAGGTGGGAGGAATGCACTGAGTTTGAGGACACCATGAGACTACATAGTGAATTCCAGAGCAAAACCTTACCTCGGAAAAACAAAACAACAACAACAAAAAAAATTAAAAATTTTAAAAAAGGAAATGTGACTCCTTTTCCCTCACACTCACGTGTTCAAAACCTATATCCTAGGCTGGAGAGATTGCTCAGTGGTTAAGGCATGCAAAGCCTAATGAACCTGGGTTCGACTCCCCAGTACCCGCATAAAGCCAGACGCACAGGGATACCTGCATCTGCAGTTGTTTCAGCAGCTGGAGGCCCTGCACAGCCATTTTCTCTCTGTCTGTCTCTCTTCTATCTCTCTCTGCTTGCAAATAAATTAAAAAACTATTTTTTAAAAAAAAGATATCCCAATTGCCTACCTTAAAAAGCACAGACAGGGCTGGAGAGACGGCTTAACAGTTAAGCGCTTGCCTGTGAAGCCTAAGGACCCTGGCTCAAGGCTTGACTCCCCAGGACCCACGTAAGCCAGATGCACAAGGTGGCACATGCATCTGGAGTTCCTTTGCAGTGGCTGGAGGTCCTGGTACGCCCATTCTATCTGTCTCTCTGCCTCTTTCTCTGTCTGTCACTCTCAAATAAATAAAAATAAACAAAAAAAAACACTTAAAAAAACCACAGACAGACAATTCTTCATCTTGAAGTTTACAAGCAGCCTCCACAAGCCCCCTTTCTCCTGCAGTCATTCTGTGAGGACCGTGGTAAGGGGCTCCTGGCATTACTTCGTGTGGGGTACAAAGTGCTTGCTCTCAGCCTACCCTGGCCCCTGGAGTGTCTGGGCAGGGGGACTCATCTCACAGAGCAGGGACAGTAGCCAATCCAGAAATCAAGACCATGCCTCTGCTAAGGAGCTTACCCATCCCTACCATGGCTGGTTTTCTTTAGGCCCAAGAGTCCAGGTGACACAGACTGCAGAGGTCTCTGGGGAGTGGATCCTGTAGTAAGGGTGATATTTCCTTTCACGTGTCACCTGGCTGGGCCACCAGTGTCCAGGTATTTAGTCAAACACTAGTCTCTGTGTTGAAGTATTTGTGGGAGAAATTAACAGGTCCTGTCCAATCAGTGAGGGCCTGAAGGGTGTCCAAACCCTCCAATGGCAGGCTGGCTTCTGTGGAATAACCCCCAGCCTGAAGCTAACTTGGGTTCACTTGGAGTCACCTCATTACTACAAACCTGGGTGTGAAGGGCTCATGATGCATGGCAAATTATATATATATTGTGCTGGGATGGAACCCAGGGCCATACACACGCTAGGCAAGGGTTCGGCCACAAAGCCAACCCCACAGACCCAAACACACATTAAAAAATTGTATCACAGCACTCCCTATAGGTCCAGCCTGTCCTCTGTCCACTCTAGAATTCTCTCCCATCAGGAGTGGAGCACGGTCTTTGCAAAGCACCGCTCACAGGCCCCCACCAGGGAGAATGTCTAAATGCTGTTCCTGTAGATAAAGCTTCACTGGGACAAAGCTCATGGCAAGACTCACTCAAAGAACCCCTAGCACCCTACACAGGGCGTGGCACATGAGGGGTTCCCACGAATGCCAAAGTGAAAACGAACAGGTATTGCAAAGGGACCTTTTTCCCTGCACAGTGGACTTTGAGTCCCAGCCCCGTTCCCCAACCTGCTTCGCCCTCTGTCTGCACCACCTTCACTTGTGCCAACACCCAGCTCAGCAGCCCTAGGACTCTGCCAGGTAGAGACTTGGGCCCCGAGAGACAAGGCGGGCTATAGCGACAGACCAGACCCCACGCGTTATGTAAAACAGATTCCCGATCACCCAAGTGTTCTATTTATAATTCATAGCAAAATGGTTTGTGACGGTAAAAGTGTATTTGCACTTTACATAAATCAACCCTCACAGCAATTATCTTAGTGCTCTAGCTACAAAGAATGAGTAAGCGAGCCTGGAATTTACCTTGAGTGTGTGGCCCATGAGCAGCGCTAAGGAGAAGAGCGTGTGAGGTGTGGGCATCCCTGGTTCTCTCAGAACTGGGCCCTCGGGGACAGGTGGGCAGGAGGCTGATGCCACCTCCAAGGTCCAGGGACAAAAGACTTGCACTGGTCACATCTGTCTCAGATGGCCAAGGGTGATTCGTAGGCTACAGCCCAGATGTGGAACAGGTGTTCAGGCCCAGGTCAGGCTGGGCTGGGATGCCAGGCTCTCTGTGCCTAATGCCTATGTCTTAACTACGCTCCTGGCTTAATGACTGTGGACCTCTTTGCCAGCCCAGATCAGGAATATGAGCAGAGCCTTGGACTGTGTGTTGAGTAAGGCCAGGATGAAGGCACAGTACAGAGCCCGAGTTCAAGGTCCCACTTGGCCTGTCCCCACCCCATGGCCCACGGTCCTCCTGCCTTCCTCACCACCTGTGCTGCCTGGGGGCCTCTGCCGCAGTCTCCACCATCCATGTTCAGGCTTGGGGTGGGGCCTATGGTCCTCACCAAGGGACACTGAAACTCAGGCTACCCACTCTCAAAGCCAGGTCGCCCCTAAAGTCCAGACCTCTCCCAACTGCAGATTGGACCATCAGATATCAGCACAATGACTCCTGGGACAACCCTCTTTGCACCAAGAACTTCCTGTAGCTTTTGGAATATAATTCTGCCCACCCAAGTTTGGGCGTGATTATGCTGCCAAGTCATGCCACCTCCACCCCACCCCACTGCTCTAGCCGCATGGGCCTGACACTCTCAAACACTCCGCTCTGTGCTGGCCTCAAGGCCTTTCATGCACTGTCTCCTCCCTGGCACAAACAGCTCTGACAAGGTAAGTGATGCACAACAGCCTTCAACTATCATTGGCTGAAGTCCAACTCATATGCAGTCTGAATTCAAGTCCACCTCCTCACTGACCCCCTTGGACACTCAAGTGTGATTCTCAGAAACCTCATAAACCCATGTTGACCTTCAAGCACCTTATTATTGATTTTTAAAAAGATTTTTAGTAGCCTCCCACCTGGGATCTAGGACCTCTCCAGCCACAGATTTTTGACCAAGTTTTCAGTACCAGGAATGAGTTCCCTTTCTTGGAGCAGGCCTCACATCTAATCAGAAAGCAGTTGGTTACCTCCATAACAGCCGTGCCACTATTGCAACATTCAGACACTTTACAGGAAGATCTGGTTACAACTAGGCCAGGTATAGACAGAAAAATGCAGCAGCAGGCCCCCCGAGGCTACCTGGGCTCCTGGGACCATTCTGAGGTAAAGTCTAGCTGAGGTGGGCTATGGGCACAGTCACCCCAGCATGTGCACCACCCAGGTGTCAGAGGCTGTGACAGGGACTGAGCACAGGACTGGGAAACATTACACTGAAGTCGGCACACTTCAGACACAGGTATGTGACACTGTCACTGTTAAGTGGGTGTGAACATTAAGTTGAAAGCACTCCTGAGTTTCCTGAGGGGACAGTGATGGCTTGGGAGGGTTTTAAGAGGTGGTGGCACACACTGTAATCCCAGCACTCAAGAGGTGGAGGCAGGAGGAAGTGACCAAGTTCAAGGCCATTCTTGGCTATCTCAAAAAACACTGTCTCAAAAACACCTAAATAGCCTGGTGTGGTGGCACATGTCTTTAATCCCAGCACTTGGGAGGATTGCTGCGAGTTTGAGGCCAGCCTGGGGCTACAGAGTGAGTTCAACATCAGCCTGGGCTAAAGTGAGACCCTACCTCGAAAAAACAAACAAACAAAAAAATAAAAAAATAAATCCTTATATAAAGTGCTGGGAGATGGCTCCGAGATTAAGGGCACTTGCTTGCAAGCCTGCTGGCCTGGTTTCAGTTCCCCAGTACTCACGTAAAGCCAGATGCACAAAGTAGCACATGCATCAGACATTCATTTGTAGCCACAAGAGGCCCTGGCATGACCATTTGTTTCCTTTCTCCTTGCAAATAAATAAATAAATAAATAATATTTATTTTTAAATCCTATATAGAGAGCTGGGTGTGGTGGCGCATGCCTTTAATCACAGCGCTTGGGAGGCAGAGGTAGGTGGATTGCTATGAGTTCGAGGCCAACCCTGAGACTACATAGTGAGTTCCAGGTCAGTCTGGGCTAAGAGTGAGATCCTACCTCTTAAAACCAAAACTAAACTAAAATAAAGAGTACCATGTGTAGAGAGATAAAGCTACCCACATATGGAGGAAAAGCAAGAGGAAAAGAGACAGATTAATCCACTGCACAAAAACTGAGATAAGTAATACTCATGACATCTGGGAATTGGATTCTGCCTGAGCACTGTCATGGGTTATTTTTTTAATGTGTGTGTGGAATATTTGTAAGTGTGCATATTTTCATGCATGCGCAGACCAGAGGGCAAGATCAGGTGTCATTCATCAGGAATGCCATCCACTTTCTTTGAGACACGGTCTCTCGTTGGCCCAGAACTCACCAATTGGGCTACACTGGCTGCCAGTGAGCCCCACGGATCTGCCCGCCTCCCCCCGGGGCTGCGATTGCAGCTGCACACCACAACACCTGGCACTGACGTGGGTACCGGGGATTGAACTCAGTCCCACATGCTTGTGAAGCCCTTTATTGACTGAGCCACTTCCGCAGAGCGTAGCATTCATCAAAGTACCCACTGCACACTGTGAACGAACGCAGTTCTACTTGCCAATTATACCTTTAAAAAGCTGGAGAAACCTTTTTCAAAAGGGACTCTCAGTGCTCATTTATGTAGTCTGGGATCGGGAAACTGCTTTAAAAGGATGTGGGAGTCGGAAGGGGTGTAAGTGGTGGGGAGTTGGGTGGTGTGGGGCAAGGGGGGGCATGGGAGTGAGCCCAGACAGCACTTTATGAAGCATCCTGCTTTCCTTTGAGACTTCTCTAAAGATTAAAAAACATGAATAAGCTAGCCAGCTAGTTTTTAAAAAACAAGGTATTAGAGCAGGGTGCCCACTGGAGGCCCGGCTGCAGGGACCTCAGAGGGACCTCGAGGAGCGGAGCGCAAAGCCAGACAGAAGGCACCTGGGGAAGCGTATCCAAGGACCCCAAGGGTTCCACACTTTGCAGATCACAAACCCAACAAACCCGAAGCCCAGGCCCCCAGGGCCCTCCCGACAGTGTTTGCTCTGTTCGCGGCGAGGTTTCACTTTATGGCTAGGTGGGGAAAGGGCGGGACCAGCTAGCTCCCAGGAGGTTCTGGAATCCTGACCCACCCAACCAGTTCTGAGGGGCTCCTGTCCCCTCCAACTGAAAGTTGACTTCTGGTTCCCAAGTTGGAACTGCTTAGTCTTGAGTGTGGAAGGAACAGGTATACACAAATTCACTCTTCGCCTGGTCCCCAGGACTTGCTCTCTAAGTCAGTAGAATGAGTGCCAATAAATTCCATCTCTTGCAAAGCGGTATGACCTGTTTTAGGTGCTCCACACAAATCAACTCTCCTTGTCCTCCAGGTAACCCTGGAGCAGGTGATAACAGGTGAGGAAAACAAGGCACAGGGCGGCTAGCCACTGCTTCATGGTCCCACAGCCAGTGGTGGGGTGGGGGGGGGGGGGGGCGGTCCCAGTCATGGCTCCTCAACACAGTGCAGCCTTCTGCTTAGCATTGAGAATCCCCCAGAGCCTCGGGACAGGCTGCTGCCTTGAGGTGCCTAACAGAGGTCAGAAGACTGGGACTGAGACTGACTTGGAGAGAGGCACTCACCCGGCCCTCCATCAAGAGAACCAGAAACCTGGAAAGAAGTTTGGAGGAGAGTCCACATAGAGATGCTGGGGCTGGACCCACAGCACCACAGGGCTCACTGGTTCCCAGCTCAGAGCAGCTTAGTGAAGGCTAAGGGGGGCCTGGGGGAGTAGAGACCAAGAAGCTTCTGACAGGACACAGTGCATCTTCCTTAATCATCAGGTTGAAGCAAAGCATTGAGGGGAGAGTCAAGTTAAAGAATGTATTGGCTGGGCATGGTGGTGCACGCCTTTAATTCCAGCACTCTCGGGAGGCCGAGGTAGGAGGGATTGCCGTGAGTTCGAGGCCACCCTGAGACTACATAGTGAATTCCAGGCCAGCCTGGGCTAGAGCAAGACCCTACTTGAAAACAAACAAACCAACAAAAAAAGACTATCAAGAAATGGAAAACATCACTTTCCATCCCCATGCTAATATCTTGAAAGGAGGTTGCTAGCCAGCTTCCAAAGCTTCCAAAGTCTCCAACTTGCACAGACCAGCTCCCACCAGGGGAAAGGAGGGCGTGGCAGCTGCAGAGCCTGGCTGCCCACTCACTGGCCAGGGAGCCTCCCATCTCCTGCCTTTGTTTCTTCATTTGTAAAAGTGGGCAGGGAGAGCCCCTGTCTCAGGAGGCTGGTGTGAGCATGGAATGAAGGACGCGCAGGCAGAGGAGAGCACCCCAGGGAAGAACCGCCGCAGGGCCCCTGGAGGTCAGAGGTCCTTCCCCAGCAGGACACCCACGTCTGAGCCGGTGCACCCCTGTATCAACACTCAGGGGGCTGAGGCAGGAGGACTGCCTTGACTTTGGAGACGTGTTACCAAACAAAGAAACAAAGCGTGGAGCTCTCCTGACTCTTTCTCACCCTGCTGCTGCTGGTGCCTCGGTTTCCCCATCAATGAGATGAGGAATCGGGATGAACGTCTAGTGTCATCAAAGAGTTCGCTCAGGCTCCTCCTTTAACTGAAATCACCTCCATGCCCCCATAGATCTTGTGCCCACTCCTGCACCGGCAGATGCTCGAGTGTCCCAGGGAGTTGAGTGAGCCCCCAAGCCTGACATTGCTCACTGAAGCCACAGTGAGTCTACTACCATATCCACCCAGGCACACTGCCAGGGGACTTCCGTGCAGCCACCTTGGGGAGACGCTCTGTCTCGGCTACCTGCCACCCATCAACAGACACCTCCAGGAAAGCCCTCGCTGGCCTCCCACTGTCCCCTGGTTTCCATCAGAGTCCACTCTATCAAGGGTCCCGAGAGTGGGGAACAGACAGAAGCAGAGACCCCATGTCCCATGTCCACCTCCCCCCACACCATAGCTCTGGCCGCAGAAGAATCTGTCAACACATTCCACGGGGCACTCACAGACATCCCGAAACGCCGCAGAGGCCGGTGCGAGGACGTCTGCTTCCCAAACTGCTGGGTTCTCACCCGGACCATATCCGCACTGCATCCCACACGGGTCTCCCGGGAATCTACACACCCAGGGCAGAGCTGGTCTGCAGCCACCATCCAGCCCAGGCCGCGTCCCCACCGGGGCCACACAGGACGCAGGAATGCCACCCCTCCCCCGCCCCAGCGGCCTCCGAGGACTTCTCGAATTCCCTGGAGGCCCCAGACAGGTTCTCGGAAAGCAAAAGTAACTCTGCCCGGGCGGCGACTTCCTTGGCGGGTGGATTCGGCTCTAAGCTGGGGGCTCCATCCAGACCAAGCCTCGGGTTCGAGTCTGCATCAGCGCAGCACCCCCTCTGGCCTCGGGGTTCCCATCAAGCGAAGCGGGAACGAAGGCACTCGGCCCCCAGGTTTGGGGCGCGGGATTCGAGGGGCCCAGCCGAACATGCTAACCCGTGCGACCCGAGACCCCGCGACGGGAGGGAAAAGGCGGCCGCGAAAGCTCGGCCGGACACAGCTCAGCTCGAACCCCAGAGGGAGGGGAGGAGGAAGGCAAGGGGGCGCAGGAGAGGAGGGACCCCAGAGGCCGATCCTGAGAACCAGAGGCCGAGAGCCTGGGGTCTCCCCAGCGCCTCGTGGGGCGCTCCGTGCTCCCCGACGTCTCCACCCGAGCCAGGCCTCCCGAGGGGCTCACCCGGCCACCGCGCGCCTCACCTGGCTACGACGCGACCCGCCGCTCACCTGGCCCCGCCCGGACCGGGCCGGGTCCACCGGTCCCCAGCCCCGGCCCCGCCCACCAGCCCCGGCCCCGCCCCTTCCTCCCCGGCCCCGCCCCCGTCCCGCGCGCTCCTCCGGGCGAGATCCGAGCTCCCGGGGGCCGCTGCTGAGGGCGGAGCGCCCGAGCTGGGAGTCCCCAGGGCCCAGTTCCCGGGTGCTGGGACACCGCCCTGCAGGTCGCACCCCGCCAGCCCGCGCGTTTCCCAGCGTCGGGATGCGCCGAGTGAGGCCGGCAACGTCTAGATTTGCGCGCAACCCCGGGGAAACTTGACCAACATCTCCAGCACCCTCCGGGCCAGGGAGCTGACATTCCGGGACCACGCCACGTTCCGGGCCCTCGCAACCCAACTGCAACCCGGGCTGGCAGGCAGTCAGGGAGGCCGCCAGCGACCTAGGCTGCGGGCATGGAGGGGGGGGGGACTCTGCTTCCTGGCTGCCCAGTGGTGCCTCTGTCCACAGGCGTGTCACTGTCCCTGTCTGAGGGACGAATGCGGCGCCTGTTCAAAATTGGCATCGTCTAGTCCGGTAGTTTAGGCCGGAAACTTTCTCCGAGGTGACTTGTCCCCCAGGCGAAAGAAGGCCTTCAGTCCTAGGAGGCGGAGATCCTAAGGTGGCTTGATGATGGGCCTGTCCATCTGCCTCCTCCTCCTCCCTCCTCCTCCTCCTCCTCGCACCAGGTAGCCTCTCTTCCCTCTCATCCGACCTCTTGCTGTGCCCTACCTGAAGACTCTCATTTGGCTTCCCCTTGCTGTTCTCCATCTTGCTGGAGGGGCACGTCCATAGTCCAGGCCTCCCTCAAGGCACACTGCAGTGGTGGTTGGAGGAGGAGGGTGAAATACCTCTCCTCTCCTTTGCTTCACTCATGGCTAAGGCTCCTGGACCAGCAGACACATTAACAAGAGGGTGCTGGGTGTAGTGGCACATGCTTGCAATCCCAGCCCTTGGGAGATGGAGGCAGGGGAATCAGAGGTTCAAGGACAGCCTCCACTCCATAATGAGTTCAAAGCCAGCCTGAGTTAAATGAGACCCAGTCTCAAAAAATCAAAACATACAAAGAATAATTCAACAAGAATAAGAGGAAGTATTCCCTCTTTGTGTAAAGGTTTATGTGACAAGGGAACCTTCCTAAGGAGAGAAAGAAGAAACCAGAGAAATAGGTGCATAATAGGTGTGTGATATTTTCATGCTCAGGTTTGATGGAGGGCGGCTATCATAGAGAAATATGACTGGAAGGCAAAATGTGGTGACTTCATGGTAATTAGTGGGCAGGGGACTTAGCAAGACCCATGTTCACAAGAGCATTCTCTTCCTCGGGGTGCAGAGAGGCACCTGTCACATGAGATTCTGTGACTTGTCAGGGGAGATGGGAACAATGAGAGCGGCCCCTCCTTACTGCTTCTTTACCAACAGGTCATGTTTGGGGAGTAGTGTCCTGAAGCCCATCACTGGACAGCCGTGCTGTGACCACGGCTTAGGGGGAGGCAGAGACGGCAAGGACCTGGGCCCTTTGTGATATTGCAGATTCCCTGGATCAAACCTGTCCTGAAGCCACTCCTACCTTAGCCATTTGTGCCTAAACTCCCATTGTTTAAGATGGCTTGTTTTCTATTCCTCAAGATTCAAAACATCCTGATAAACCATTGAACCTTTTTTATTATTATTTTATTTTTGAGAGAGACAGAAAGAGGCAGAGAAAGAGAGAGAATGGGTGCGCCAGGGCCTTTCAGCTGCTGTGAACAAACTCCAGACGTGTGCGCCCCCTTGTGCTTGTGTGTGACATTGCACGCTCACGTCACTGCTGCGTCTGACTTATATGGGACCTGGAGATTCAAACATGCGTTCTTAGGCAAGCACCTTAACCGGTAAGCCATCTTGCTAGCCTGACTATTAAACCTTTTCATAAGACAAAAAAAATCAAAATCAAAATAAAAATCCCAGGAAAGGCCTCTGATTGACTGAGCCTGAGACATCTGGTGAGTGCGGAGAGAGGCAGAAGGGTCACATTCACCAACGCTTCCTCCTCCCAAAGTTAAGACCGTTGGCTCTGGCGCTTTTGCTCGAGTTAACTGTGAAATAAGTGAGCTAGCCTTAGTGTGAACTAGCCTGGCACTAAACATTCGGTGTTACTGAGAGGGAGTGCAGTTAGAGTGACT
Organism: Dipus sagitta; assembly: GCA_036346955.1. NCBI lineage: Eukaryota > Metazoa > Chordata > Mammalia > Rodentia > Dipodidae > Dipus > Dipus sagitta. The sequence continues at coordinate 3,091,879 of CM070777.1, read as the reverse complement.
GAGCCCCTAAAAGTGAAAAGACAGGAAAGTCTGAATTTGCTAGAAATTGAAGATGATCTGACTTCCTGTCTCTTGCCTAGTTCCCTGGACCTGCTTTTTCACTGACAACCTCGGCCCCTCTTGGGAGGGAGGTCCCCTAGGATTTAAATCTAATCCTGACAGTGTGGTTGGTCAAGCTTAGACCCCAGAACAGGGCTAGCCTCTTCCTGAGACAATGCCTAGCCTCACCAATCAGCTGTCCCTCTGGTTCATCTGAGCTGGAAGGCAGGGCCTACCACCATAAGGTTATAAGTACATTTCCCAGGCTGAGCCAGGGAAGAGACCCCCCCCCCCACCCACTGGCCCTTACTCTCCACATGGGCTCCTTAGCCCCTTCCATCTCCCACAGGGCAGGAGCTCTTTGAACTTTCTCTCCCTCCTTTTTTCCTTCATGGCTTTCCCAGGCCCTCCACATGGAATCTGTAGCCACGTGGGTGCCTTTCCTTGGCTCTGTACTTCCCTAAATAAACACAATAACTTAATAATAATCTTTCTCAGTCTTCTTTTAAATTCAATTCTTTGATTAAAATTATAAACATGGGCTGGAGAGATGGCTTAACAGTTAAGGCACTTTCCTGCAAAGCCAAAGGACCCCGGTTTGATTCCCCAGGACCTATGTAAGCCAAATGCACAAGGGGGCACATGCATCTGGAGTTCATTTGCAGTGACTGAAGGCCCTGGTGCACCCATTCTGTCTGTCGCTCTCTAAAAATAAATAATTTCACTTGGGAGGCAGAGATAGGAGGATCACCATGAGTTTGAGGCCACCCTGAGACTACATAGTGAGTTCCAGGTCAGCCTGGGCTAGAGTGAGACCCTACCAAGAAAAACCAAAAAAAAAAAAAAAAAAAAAAAAAAAGAAAGAAAAAAAAATTCAAGGTAGGGTGTCATTGTAGCCCAGGGTGACCTGGAATTCACTATGTAGTCTCAGGGTGGCCTCAAACTCCCGGCGATCCTCCTACCTCTGCCTCCCAAGTGCTGGGATTAAAGGCGTGCGCCACCACACCCAGCTAAATACATTTTTTTAGGGCTGGAGAGATGGCTTAGCGCTTAAGGTGTATGCCAGCAAAGCCTAAGGACCCAGGTTCAATTCTCCAGGTCCCCTGTAAGCCAGATGCACATAGTGGCGCATGCGTCTGGAGTTCATTTGCAGTGGCCGGAGGCCCTGGCGCACCCATTCTCACTCTCTCTGTCTCAAATAAATAAATAAAATAGATACATAAAATGTTTAAAAAAAATTAATTAAAAACAAACCTAGGGTTTAAGGTTCAAGGACTTTCCAGAACTCTGAACACCCCGTCACATTGCCATTCCCCAGCAGGCCACTGTGAGGTCGTTGGCTCACGGTGTCCATACTTAGTAGGCACAGTGTCTGCTGAGTAGGCGGGCAGGGTGACCTCAGCTGCATTCCCTGGCACCCACACACAGCTGCTAGCCCATGCATTTCGGAGCATCCTGGATGCTCCAGTGAGGCGGGAAACGAAGTGGTAAGGAAGCAGAGAACCCAGGTGTCATGGGATTCTTAACGCACAAGCCAGTCTGAGCTTCTGGCTTAGATCAGGAGTGGGCCTGTTCTAGGGCAAGCATGCCACGCCTCTCAAAACATGACAAGGAGAGCTGGAGGGATGGGTCAGTGGTTAAAGGCACTTGCCTCAAAGCTGATGGCCTAGGTTCAATTCCCTAGGACCCACATAAAGCCAGATGCACAAAGTGGGGCATGTGTCTGGAAGAGGGGGCGCTCCTCCTTGAATGTTTTGTGTGCATCTCATACAAACTCCATAGTCATAGCCTCATGAGATTTAAATGCACACAGTAAACCAATAATCCATCTGACTGTGTGGCCAAGAACGTAGATGGGTGACTATGAATGATAAAAGAGCAACCCCCCAGGAAGTGGAAACCTGGGCTGCCCCCTCTCTCTTCCATCTTCCTTTTGTTGCTTCAACAATATACCTTGCATTTCAGACACTTTGCAATAGAACAGAAATAATAACATGAAATGAAGGAATTACAGCGGAAGGGTTATTTTATTAAATTTGCTCTTACAAGCCGGGTGTGGTGGCACACACCTTTAATCCCAGCACTCAGGAGGCAGAGGTAGGAGGATCGCCGTAAGTTCGAGGCCATCCTGAGACTCCATTGTGAATTCCAGGTCAGCCTGGGCTAGACTGAGACCCTACCTCGAAAAAACAAAAACAAAAAACAAAAAAACAAACAAACAAACAAAGCTCTTAAAAATGTTTATGAAGCCAGAGTTGGTTCTCTACCAAGCATCGAATTCCACCACGCTACTAAGCATGCTGGCATGAAGCACTTGAGACAGAGGGAAAGACCCAAAGTCCATCCCACATCCCAGGCTCCCTATAGCTCATCTCGCCACTGCTGAAGCCACCCCTTGGCTGGCTTTGAGCCTTTTAAAAACCACCCAAATCAGCATTTCTGTGTCCATGATGCACAGTGCGACATCCAGACTGAGCCAAAAAGAACCTGGCCAGCCTTCCAGCCCCGCCCCACCCCTCTGCTGGCCAGGACGACGGAGCCCCCAGGACCTGCTTTTCTCCTGGACAGCCAGTTGCTTCTTGCCAGATATTTTGTTACAGCAACCTGGAAAGTCACTAACAGACCACCTGATACACCTCGTTGCCTCAAAGAGGTGGTCAGACACCTAGCTTACCCAGCCACCTTCGCCACAGTGACGGGCTTCCCACAGTGAGGCGCACCCGAGAGGCAGCTGCCCTGGGACACGTAATGCTCCGCAGGGAGGCTGTGCGCAGCATGGGAGGTCAGGGGCGCACCATGACGAGGGACTTGGGACGACTGACGCGAGGTTTGCTGCTCTGGCTGCTGTGCATTTGCACCAGCGCCCACTGGAGCTGATTCCTGCGGGGCACAATTCTACGGGCAGAGGCCACCTGCGCAGTGGGAGCCTCCTGTGGTACACAATTCTCTGTAAGGGCCTGATCCAGTCACCCGGCCTGTCCCTTGTCACAGCTGCTGAGCTGCCCGAGGCCCTGGGCTGTGGCAAATGAGCCACAAAACAGCAGTACGTTCTGCATCTGTAGCCAGGCTGTGCTGAGACGGGGGTGCCTCTTAGTGGTGGGTCACTGTCCTCGGTGGGTGGGAGGGTCCTCTTCCAGGGCTGTGTGTGCACAAATGTGTACTGTAAGTGGGTGAACGATAGGACCGTGTATGGGTGCACGTGACTATGGATTCGGTTCGAGCATGTGAATGTCTGTGAGTGTATGTGAGGGATTATGGCTGTGGTTTCCAGCAACAAGGCTGGCAAGCGCTCCCGGGCCTCAGGGAGCAGGTGGGGCTGCCAAGGTTCCAGGAGTTTACAAAGGCCCACGGCACTTGGAGGTTAACAGGGGCATGTAGCCCTGGCCACGGGGGGACCTGTTCAAGCAGTATTGGGAGCAGAACTCAGGTTTTGTGCATGGCAGGCAAGGACCACCAATTGAGCTCCGCACCACCCACGGGGACATGCGGACAGAGCCAGCAGCTCGGGTTGCTGGGGATGAAACCCGACTTGTGTCCCCAGTGCTTGGTGACGTCTCCAATTACCTGCCACCAATAGGCTAGTGAAGATGAGCGCGTGCCCTCTGTGTTATAGCCACAGCCAGGTTTCCTCCAGAGACAGATTTACTGTAGGAACAAGTGTTTCCAACCTGCGGCCCAGGATAGCTATGCGTACTATACAACACAAAATTGTCAACACTTAAAATGTTTTTTTCTTTTTTCTGTAACTGTACATGGCTTGTGAACTTTGTAGATGAAGTTGTGTTGCTATGTCAACTGATAGCAATGTCAAATGAAGTAAATGTATGTCCTTGTGATCTGCAGGCGGCAGACTGGACACCCCTGGTGTGTCGCCCAAGGCCATCTTCATGCAGCGTGGCTCACAGAATCCGGAAGGTTCGACAGTGACAGCAGTGCTCAGGAAACAGCTGAGGCTTCCCCAGAAGCCTACGGAGGGAGGGCATGGACAGGGTGAGTCAAGACCACCAGTGGTCTCCCCAGGTGAATGAATATTGCGTGTTTTTCGTTGTGAATGTTGTTCCCACCCGACGAGAGCAAACTGGGCTCACAGCTTCTCTGATAGTGGCCGAGGCAATGTCCCGGCCACCCTAAAGTCAGTTAGCAGTTGATGGGCCTGCTGACCCTATGCACTGGAGCCTTTTGTCACTGGGTAGGCCTTGTCATTGCAATCCCTTTTTAAAAAATGTTATTTAATTATCTGAGAGAAACAGAAAGAGGCAGGCAGAGTGAGCATGGACATGCCAGGGCCTCCTGCCACTGCGTACAAACTCCAGACACATGCTCCACTTTGTGCATCTGGCTTTATGTGGGTGCTGGGGAATTGGGCGCAGGCCATCAGGCTTTGCAAGCAAGCACCTTTAACTGCTGAGCCATCTCTCCAGCCCCATAATACTTTTTTAAAATTTACTTATTTGTGGGTTGGGCGTGGTGGCACATACCTTTAATACCAGCATTCAGGAAGCAGAGGTAGGAGGATTTCTGTGAGTTCAAAACCAGCCTGAGACTAGAGTGAATTCCAGGTCAGCCTGGGTCAGATGGAGACCCTGCCTCAAAAAAAAAAAAAAAAAAAAAGATAAATTTACTTATTTGTGTGTGTGTCTGTGTGTCAATGAACACCAGACACTTGTGCCACTTTTTGCATCTGGCTTATGTGTGTGGTCTGGGAATTGAACCCAGACTGACAAGATTTGCAAGCAAGTGCCTTTAGCCACGGACCCATCTTCCCAGGCCTTGTGATACCTTTCGGAGTATCACCTAGGCCCCAAACTAGAGGCAGCCCTCACTTGGTGAGTGGCAGCCTCGTGTGTCTGCCAGCACAGAGGCACACAGTAGGTCTGCATGTAGGAGCGGGTCGAAAACCGCACGGGAGAGGCTGGGTTTCTTCAGAAGCCGGGGTGACCAACACCCATTGCGGCTGCCCCTGGGACCACAGATGCAGGCCCATCATCGGCTAAGTAGCTGGTCAGGAGGGCATACGGCAGGGGTAGGTGCTGGGGGCTCAGTGGGAGACCGACAGAGCACAGCAGCATCTGGGGTGGCAGACAAACCTCAGCTGAGCCACAGTAGGGGCCCATGTGTTCATGCAGTAGAAACCTGGGACCCTTCCCGTCCCTTCCAAGAAGCAAGTGTCTTGGGACAGCTGGTGTGTCCCTCCCAGGTCAGAGGGCTTCACCATCACCCACCCTAGCAACATCTTGGGAAATCTGAGGTTCTGTATACCTGGTGAAAACCAATTTTGGCCTGCACTGGAACCTCCCACGTGGTAGACACCTCTGCCCACCATTCCAATTGCTCCTCCCAAAGGAACTTTGATAAAAGTGGCTGTGGGGTGCAAAGACGAGGTTTTCCTAGGTCTAGGGGCAGCAAGGTAGCAGGGCCTGGCCGAGTCCTGGGAAAAGCAGGTTCCATGGGGAGCAGCGGGCCAAGGGGCCTCAGTCCTGTGGCTGAGCTTTCTCACATCTGGTGTCCCACCTGTCCCCTGAGGCCGGGGCAGCCTTGTTCTCCCAGGTGCCTGGCTGAGCTCCGATGGCCTGAACATTTTCCAGAGCCCCGTGAGGTCTGCATGTGCTCGTTACAGATGGCACCCTTGAGGCTCAAGTAGGCCAGCCTTGGCCAGAACAGGACTTAGTCATTGTCTTCCAGCCTGGAAGGAAGGGCTCCTCCATCCTGACAGGCCTTCAGATTCTTAATGCCCCTCCCCCCACACTGCCCACATCCAGTGACTCAGGCGTCCACCTCTTGTTCTGGTCACCCTGACCTGGGCCTGTCATGTTTGCTCAGATTACTCCGCGAAAATTACTCAAAGGAGAGCGTGCTTTCAAGGATGCTGGGGTACAGGGTCAGCACATGAGCTAGATGCAAGAGGACCTCCTACCTAGCCAGACTCCATCTCCCCACCCCGGAGACCATATCACCTCCTGGCTCTCTGAAAGTGGGGGCTAGAATCCTACCACAGGCATGGCTTCCGCTAGACCAGGCTGCTGTGCTGCGCAGGCCCGCGAGCAACCCTGCCACCTCTCAGGAAATTTCAGTCTCGCACTCACGCAGGGCAGGAAGCAGAACCTTCCAGCTACTGTCGGGAGGTCCTGGTCACCTGCAGATTCAGGGAAAGCCTGCTGGGAGGCAGAGGCGCTTCGGACAGCTCGTGTGTCCCTCCCAGGTCACAAGGCTTCAGCATCCCCCACACCCAGCTCAGGAGGATCGGCAGGTCCTACAGGTCTCTATTCCTCCCAGTCGGCAGTGGGTCCCTCCTAGGCCCTGGCCCAGGCAGCACCTAGGCCCCATCCCGGAAGTACAAGCCCCTGCCAGAGGGGAGGGGGCATGAGATAGGGTCTCTGAGGCTCAGGATCCAGGAAGGACACCAGGGGCAGACACGGGCCTGGAAGCCTCAGCTTTATTCTGCACCTTCCTGCTGTCTTCCCACCCCCCAGCGGAGGGAGGGCAGCCCTCCAGGTCTAGCCGTGGCTTGAGTTATGTCACTATGACGCCGAGCTGGGCCCGTGTGGGCAGAACCCACCAGTTTCACATTTCCCTGGGTGGGTGTGGCTGCTGAGAGCCAGGCAGGCATGAGGGGCATGGCACTCCCCACTCTCAGAGGCTGACTTCATACTTGGGTGGCACCAGCAGGGCATCTCAGGCAGACCTGGGCTGGGCTGAGGAGGTGGGTGTGGATCTTCCACCAGGCCAGGTGATGTAAAGTGACCAAGGCAGTGACAAAGGGGATGGCAAGGACAAGACAGAGTAAAAAAGTCTCTCTCTCTCTCTCTCTCACACACACACATACACACACACACGAGGGAGAGGGAGGGAGGCAGGGAGAAGGGTCAGTAAAAACATGAGGCTGACTTCAAGCCCTCACACAACGCTCTGCCGGCCCCCAGTCTCCTCAAAATCGGACACACCGGAGCGGCCAGCCCTGCCAAAGTCAATGAAGAGGCCTTCGGAGTCGGAGTCCACAGACTCTAGGATCTGGTCCACCAGCGTCTCGGGGCTGGAGGTGGGTGGGGAACCATGAGCTGGGCCCTGTTCCGGGCACTGGGCAGGGGGATACAGTCTGCCAGGGCAGGGCCCTGAGTGCGGTGTTGGGGAGGACCTGAAGGCTCCCGCAGGGCCCTGGCCAGGTGTGTCTGCGAAGCCCTGGGGATCCGGGCAGGACGTCATCTCGGAGACGGAGTGCCTGCGGATGCTCGCGCCACCGGCTGCCGCGCCCTCTGCCTCGTGCTCGGCCACGGGGTTGAGCAGGGGCGTGTTGTAGCTTTTGGAGCGCACCACTGGGTTCTTGGCCAGGACGTCCCCAGAGCGGGAGCGACGCAGGAGGCGCTTTTCTGCGGGGAGAGACAAGGTCACTCACCCCGCTGGTGGCCACTGCTCCCGCGCTTCCTTGCTGCAGCACATGCGGGGACCTGTGCATCCCAGACCCCACATCTGGGCAGAGGCTGCCTACTGAGCACCTAACACACCCGAGGGTCACCCAGGGGCAGGACCACTGGCCCAGCCTTGCCAGCCCCTGCCCGTCAGGATGAACACAGGGCTTCTAGCCCAGTCTGACACTGGTGCTCCCAGCCTCAGCCCGGACAGGCAGTGAAACCCCAAGTCGGCTGCCCTGCCAGTGACCTGAGTGTGACCTGTGTCAGTTACACAACTTTTCTATGCCATTTCTCCACGTGTACCCCTAAATCTTAGGTCCCAGCCTGGGGGGTTCCTGTCCTTGTGGAGCTGACATCTAGAGGATGAGCCTGCACAGATTAGATGCAGGTGCTACGATGGGGGAGGGTGATGAAGGCCAAGCCAGGTCAGATGAAGGCCGGGGTTCTGTGTCCTCCCAAACCCCACTAGGCCGGCCCTTTGGCCTTGTGGGTAAAAGGCTTATAACTAGTTTTCCACCTTTGAATGGTGGGATATTTTTGACAATAACTATCCATGCGTTGCCTAAGGAGAAAACAAAATATAAGCAAATATCAATTTTCACTTCAATAAGCTCTCCCAGGTTCTACTTAATCTGTTTGATATTGGAGGGTCTCCAAGTGGGGGGTAGCATCCTTGTTTGTACAGCACCCTGCAGTTCCCAAAAGTGACCACACGGTGGCAGATCTTAGTGTGAGAAGCTGGGGAACCCAAGGTCCCTTTCCGCTGTGCTGGGCCAAATGAGGCCTGAAAGGTATAGGGCTCTCCAGCCGCCAGCACCCAGCTCCAGCCGAGACATGCACAATGCTCGAGTTTTATACCCACAGTCAAAAAGGGGGGGGGCATTCCAAGTGCCCTTGTGTCTGTACTGTCCTCGGAAGGCCCCTGGCCTGCAGCCCAGTGGTCACCATAAGGACTCACTGGCCCATCTTCCCTGAGGAACTGAGTCCATGAGAGTGGGGCCTGGTCTCCGAGCTGGCACACAGCACCCAAATAACACTGAATTTACATCATAAAGGCAGCAACATGGCTGGTTCTGCACACACCAGGTGCCCAAGGCCCTCCTCTGCCTCGTCCTGAAGGTTTTCTCAAGACTGAGCAGGGATGGGGCATCCTGGAGACTCAGGAGGCTTGGCACATGGGGGCTGCCTGCTGTCCCCACCCACCCCACACCCCAATCCCTATGGGTCCAGGTCAGCACACAGCAGGGCCAGCAGGGGCTCAAACATGTTCACTGTGTAACTGCAGTCGATCTCCACTGGGATCCTGATGATGTCATACTGCGCCCCATCCTCGGGCAATGCTTACCAAGGATGCAGGAGTGGGTGAAGGACCCCTCACTGGAGTAGAGGCCATAGGTGCCCAGGTACGGTGACACGACCTTCTGGACCAGTGTCTCCAGGCGCAGGTAGTCTTCAGTCACTCCCCTGGACTCGTGCACGCCCTGCATGAGAGCACAGATCACTTGCCCTCACCTAGGCAACCCGCTCCCGCTCTCCCCCTCCTCAAGTGGGAGGAGACAGCTCCAGCCTTCCCTGGTCTGGGGGTTCCAAGGGATGGGGGGGGCCCTCTGTCAGGTTCCACCACAGGCAGTCCATAAGCCCTGGTGGTCTGGGCGTGTGTGTGTGTGTGTGTGTGTGTGTGTGTGTGTGTGGCTGGTCCTTTGAGAGACAGCTGGCATCACCCAGGGAGCACCCAGCGTGTCGTCGAAAGCTCAGGCATTCATCTGTTTACCCTGAGGTGAAGCAGGCAAGAGAGGGTGCCCATGGGGTCAGGCCCACCCGCGGATGGGGGAGATTTGGGCCGTCCTTGACAGAGCCGCCCTGCTCCGACCCCCCACATCTTCCCCATGCCTTGCTCACAGCAGCACCAGGATCTCAAGAGCTTCACACTGTCCCAGGGAAAGTTCTAGAACTTGTATGTTTGTACTGCTGGGGATTGTGCATGGTAGACAAGCATTTTATTGAGTTACACTCCTAGCCTTTGAATTTTTTTTGTTTGTTTATTGAGGTAGGGCCTCACTCTAGCCCAGGCTGACCTGGAATTCACTATGCAGTCTCAAGCTGGGCCTCGAATTCATGGTAACCCTCTTCCCTCTGCCTCCTGAGGGCTGGGATTAAAGGCGTGCACAGAAGCCAGTAGGGGGCAGCACTACTCAGGCCTTGGCCACTTCCCTAGGTGGTCACACAGACCCTAGTCCCCAGCACCTCAGGGACTTTATCTTCCAAGTCTCATCACCTCCAAAGCCACCTGCCAGGTAGGAGGTCTGCTCTCTTCTACAGAGAGCAGGTCTGAAGCCCCCAGATTCTACCCAGCCAGGCCAGACCTAGTCTGTGCTGTGCCCACCACGGGGCAGCAGATGCTGGTGGTGGTCCACGGGTCTCTCTCTCTGGGGCAGGAACCTTTACTCCGGCTATCGTCCACCCGTAAGCTGTCCTTTGCTCAGAGCTGGGAGTGTCAGGAACCAGCAGTTGTGTGGAGGGGGAGCGTGTCCCCAGGCCTGGTGACGAACTGACAGGACAGTGAGGCCCGGCCCCTGGCACGAGGGACAGCGCTGGTCCTGCACACACTGCCCTGTCTCTGTCTGGATGGTCTCCCCATCCACCCAAGCCCATCCCACCTGCAGCACCAGCAGCATCTGTGCAATGGCGGGGGGCACGCGGGCGTGGGCACGGGCCAGCGCATCCTCCAGCTTCACACTGAGGGTGATGGTGTTCCGGAAGTGCAGCAGGGCTAGCTGGCGCACCGATGGCTCCTTGCCCTGTGGACGCAGGACATGGCACACTGACCCTACTGCCGTCATGCACGTAGCCTCTCTCTACCCCAGCTTCTGGGCTAGGACACAGCAATGAGCCACTGACCCTGAGCCCCTGCGCTACTCCCCCTCCCGCACGACCAGCAGGGAGGGCTGCCTGCAGCTCGCCCCAGCAAGGCCAGGCCCCTCCACACACACCTCCTCTCCTCTGCCTGGGCCTCACCGCTCCAGACCCTGGGGCCCTGCGGAGGGAGAGTCCACAGCTTGTTTCAATGGCCTTATGTGTAGCTCTGCAGGGGTGGAGCCAGGTTCTGGAGTCGGGGGCATGGCGGGCTCGGCGGGCTCAGCAAAGGCAGGGCGGGGCCGGGAGCTCTGCTCAGTGGTACTGCTTGCCCAGCGCACTCGCCCTAATGCAAGCCCTATCACTACAGAGGCAGAACGAGACAAAAGGGCGCTGTGGACCACAGGTCTGAAGCCTCCTTCCCAGAGCAGTCCTTGGGGCTCACAGTGTGACTTGGGCATCCCCACGGGCACCCAGACGCACACCTGCACGGGGTAGAAGATGGCCTGCAGTGTGGGCAGCACGTCACCGAAGAAGAAGTCCCAGGTCTCTGCGAGAGAGTCCAGCAGCTTCTGCCCTGTGGGCAGGAGGAGCCGTCAACATGGTCCTGAGCGAGCTGGCAGCCCTCTCACCTACCAGGGACGAGGAGCTAAGCACGGGCAGACTGTCCACGACTCCCAAGTTTGCACCCGCCTCCAGCACTGGGCCCCTCTCTGCTCACTGCCCAGCCTCCCTGTGCCTCAGCTTCCCCATCTGTGAAGCGGAGTGGTGACACAGCCTGCCTGCCAGGGTTGATGGACTGATGAGACTGAGTGGGAAGTGTTCGGCCTGCAGTGTTGTGACGGGAAACGCTGTGAGCTAGCTCTGCTCCCTCCGCCTCTCTCACCAGGCCCTCCTGACAGCCCCAACAACCATGTGAGGAATTCATCCATCTGCTCCCCCATCCGCCTGCAGGTCTGGAGAACATTTACAGAGCCCCTTTTTGGGCCAGGCTGGATGCTGGGCACTGGGAACCCAGCCCAGCAATGGGGAGAACGAAAGGTGAGAAGGGACCTCTTGGGCGAGTGGCCCAGGCCACAGTTTCTGGCTCCTTCCTTCAAGGCCCAGATCACTCCACTCTAGCCTGCCAGGGGAAGGCCCAGGTTGGTGACAGCAGCTCTGGGTTCAGGCAGGACAGAAGGCAGATGGTCAGCAGGAAGGCTTCCTGGAGGAGGTGCTGTCTGAGGAGGCTTCCCAGACGGCACGTGGTACCCCACAAAGCAGCTATGTGGGAAACAGGCATTTAAATAATCCGACACTCCTCTAGGCTCTCCTCTAGCAGAGTGGCACTGCCTGCTGGGGTGGGAAGCTCTTGGGAATGGGACAGCTGAGGTCCCCAAGCTGACCCTGGTTTCTGTGAGAGATGTGGCTTGAAGACCCAGGTACTATCTGCCAGGGAAGGCAGAGAGCAAGGCTGCTGAGCAGAGAGGGAGGGTCTTCGAGGGCTTGGCCAACCGGGTTGCTGGGGATGAGAAGGCCTCCCGAGGACCTTCCCCTAGCTTCCCAGCACTCGCCTAGCTCACAGGAAGCTCCAGTCTGGGCAGCGAGGAGGGCATGAGGAACCTCTAGGGCTGGCCTGTTTTGGCTGCCTGGGGCGCCCTGCTGGCAGTGCCAGCCCTCCAGGGTGGCCCACACCTGGCTCCAGGGGTGAGGAGGCCACAGGAATGCCCGGGACAGGCGGATGCTCAGGGCCCTGCCCGCACACAAAGCCCCTTCAGTTCCTGCCGCCCCACAGGAAGAAAGGCTGCTCAGTCCCAGCTGGCAGTGGGGCGGCCCTGGGCGCCAGCCAGGGCAGCGTGCCACCCAGCGCAGGCTGTCCTCCAGCCCACAGGGCAGGCACGCTGTGGAAAGCAGATGTTGTAAAACACAATCCAGGACCCGGCCGGAGCCACATGCTGACCGAGACCGGGAAGGACAGCCAGCTCTCACCAGGCCGCTGTGGGCTGGGCTACAGTCAGACACAGGGCCTGTAGCCTTGAGCTGTGGTTGCTGTGGGATCTGAGAGGTCATCCAGCCAGTCTAGAAAGCACCCTCTAAAATGGGCAAGATAAATTCCCAGGGACTGACATGGCCAACAGCTGGCACCAAAGCGCCCAGCAGTGGTGAGTGCCTGGGCCCCAGTTAGAGACTAAACAGCAAGCTAGGGCGAAGGGCACTGGCCCAGGAAGGCCAGGCCGAGGCTCCACACTGGCTCAGGCTGAGTAAAGAAGTGGCAAAAAGTTGACTGCAGGGTGACAGGCGTGAGCCTGATGGGCCCAGCTCTAGTGCACAGGCAAACAGGGATGACTCCAGCACAGTGAGAGCCAAGGGTGTAGGACGGGGCGGGACAGCAGCACCGGCAGGCCGGGGGGGAGGGGGAGGCAAGTGTGCCCAGGCTGCTGATGGGCAGTCTGCACGTGAGAGCTACACTGGGCTGGGCTCTGGCAGGTGAGAAAGGTAGACCCCGGCCCTGGCGGCAGTGGATCTTAGTGGCCCCTGGGGCGTCGACCTGCAGTGCAGCAGCTGTGTGGAGGGCAGAGGTTAGCACTCAGCCGCTCCCTCTATCACGCTCCACCTCGCTGACTGGGCTAGTCCAGCCGCTACCTTGCATCCGAGTGCTGGGACTGCGGGCGCGCACCACACCTGCACTGACACAGGTGCTGGTCGTCCCCCTGGCACTGCGGGCACTTGGCCCGTGGATCAGTTCTTGTCAGGCACCAGGCCACGCCCCTGCAGGGAGACCTGCAGAATGCCCATTCCAGGAATCACCTTGCTGAAGGCTGCAGAGCCCCAGGAGGGGCAGCTCTTGAGGCTGGCCTAGAGGGTAGCCAACTGTTATTCCTAACGTGCAGGGCTGTAAGAGGCAGATGGGCTTCTGAACAGACCTCACCTGGAGGCCCGGCCCAAGGGTCCTCACACTCACACAGCCCTCCCTGGCTGCCAACACGGCGTTAACCTTTCCTTCCCCAGGGTTTCCCTTTACCTGAACATTCAGTACACTGCTTGTCACTACCCGGTGCACACATGTGCCCAGGCGTGAGTCCCTGCACACGTAAGCCCGTGCCTCCGCCACCTCCAGGTCTGCAGAGAACCCCCCCCCCCCCCCGCCGGGGAGGGCCCTAGGGAGTGAGTCTGTCGTTACCACAGCGGGGAGACAGCGTGTCTGTGGTGGGGAAGCGCGGGTGGGGCTTGGGGCCTGTCATTCTCACACGGAGCTCGCTGCCAGGCCCGAGGTCTGGAGGCGCAGACAAGGCTTCACAAAGCTGTCCTGTCCCTTCCCTGGGAGGCCTGAAGTCCTGGGGCTGTGGACACAGCTCCACCAGGCCACACAAAGCTGTCCTTTTCTAAGGACCCGGCTGGCTCCCCGGCTGTGCTTGTGGGAGGTGCAGGCACCTCGGGAATGTGCTGCGTCAGGAGGCTTTAGGAAGCTTCTCCCTCAGGTGCCAAACGCTCACCTGCTGGCTGAGATGCTGGCTCCTCCAGAGCGCTGCCTAGCCTGACTGCCTGTGCCCCATGCAGGTGTGAAACCCCCTGCCCTTACAGCCCTCCTGGCACACACAGGGGAGATGATGGAGAACAGAGCATTAGCGTCAGGACCCCTAGAGTGGAATCCTGGTCTCGACCTCCCCCTCAACCTGCGGTGCTCAGCAAGGCCTGGAGGACGCCGGAGCAGTCACCGAGCTCAGTGCCCAGTTCGGTCACATCACTGTGTGTGGCCTGGGCAGGACTGAGGACTCCTGCCTCCTTTAGAGGGCTGCTGGGACACTCAACCAGTCAGGACACAGCCCAGCAGAGCAAGCATGCACCCAGGGTCTGGCCCACAGAAGGTGCTCATCAAACACTCCTGGGCTGAAGCCACCACAGGGCCTGGTGCGCAGTAGGGATCTGCACAGGAGAATTGGCACGCCTTGTCCCCCTGGCACTGTGCTTCCTTGTCATAATGCTGAGGCCCTCCTAAAGGAAGCACACCTGGGCTGCTGCCCAAGGCCTCCAGGCACCTTGGGCCTGAAGTGCCACCACCTGTGGGAGGTCAAGGCCATCTGCTGCATGATAGGCGCTGGGTCACACAGGGAGGCTGGCTGGGATGACAGGGGCCTCAGGAAGGACCAAGGGTGTATGTCCCAACATTGCAGATGCAGGCTTAAACTCTGCCTTCTCCCCTTCCCTGTGGCTGCGGGATGGCCCCCGTGTAGGAACAACAATGACTTGGAGGTCTCGTGACCTTTGCGTGAGCTGGTTCTGGTCGTTTGGGGATCCACAAAGACCCTACCATGGCGTGTCCCAGGTTCTAAGGCAGGTGAGCTTTGGTGTGAGAATAAAGTAAAAGGCTCGTGTTGAAGCAGGTGGCCCCTCTGAGGTACCTGCACGGGGGAGCTGCTTTCACTGCAGACTGACCCACTCAGAGTATGTGAGCTAAACAGGCTTCAGGAGGTGGGTGAAGGCAGCGGGCCACTGGAGGTGGGCCTTTGAACACACAGCTTGATCCTGGTCCCTTCCGCCCACTTCTCTGCTCCCTGCCACTGTGAGGTGAGCAGCTTTCCTACCACACCTTCTCTGTCATCACGTTCAGCCTCATCTCGGGCCAACTGACCAAAGGACTGACACCTCTGACACCACGAGCCAAAGTAACCCTTTCCCCTCTTAAGCTGTCACTGTCCTCTGTCAGATATATTGTCACAGTGAGGAAAAGCTGACAGTCCTCAGGCAGTGACGGAAAGCAGAGGCCTCGTGCTGACACCTGGCACCTCCCTGAGCTCCCGACTGTGGGCAACAGACTCCCAAATGTCTTCTTAGGTATCCCTTGCTACCTAAGGCTGTTTCTGTCCTGCTAAGCCCTCCTGACCAGAGTACCCCTCCACCCAGCACGATGCCCAGCCCAGGCTCAACTCCGATGTGGACCAGCCACAGGGGCAACTTACCCTCATAGAAGCGGATCTTGTCTCGAAGGATCACCATGCCTTTTGTCAGCAGCTGGTTCTGAAAGTAAATGGAGACGACATCACTGGCCTGCCACGAGCAAGCAGCCAGAGCCCAGAGAGGGACAGCGACAAGCCGAGAGATCTGCTGCACAGCCCGAACCCGGGGCACCCTGCAGGCAAGCTCGGGCCAACAGACAGGATGTAGCTGTAAGCTGAGAGAAAGGCCAAGCCCAGGGCCCGCGGGCTGCTGCACACACCCACAGGGAGAAAAGGACTCTGAGATGGGTGTGGTGGGGCACAGCCGTCATCCCTGCACTCTGAAGGCTGAGGCAGGAGGACTGTGAGTTTGAGGCTGGCCTGGGCTTTTATAAAGCAAGGCCCTGACCAGAAAGAAGCCCTCAGTAATTGTAACAGTAATAATGTTATCACTTTGTGCACCTGGCTTTATGTGGGTACTGGGAAATCCAACATGGGTCTTTAGCCTTCACAAGCAAGCACCTTCACCACCAAGCCGTCTCTCCAGCTCAACAGTAATCATTTGAGTGACCTTTTTTTTTGGGGGGGGGCAAACCCAACAGACTGGCCTTTTTCTATGGGGGGGGGGAGAAGTGGTGCACCAGAGACTCCAGCCACTGCAGTCAACTCCAGATGCTTGTGCAACTTTGCGTGCATGTGCGACCTTGCGTCACATTGTGCATCTGGCTTACGTGGGATCTGGAGAGTAGAACATGAGTCCTCAGGCTTCCCAGGTGTGGTGGTTTGATTCAGGTGTCCCCCCCAGGAACTTACGATGTTCTGAATGCTAGGTCACCAGCTAACGACAATTTGGGAATTAAAGCTTCCTGGAGGCAGTGTATTGTTGGGGGCGGGCTTGTGGGTGTTATAACCAGCTTCCTCTTGCCAGTGTTTGGCACACTCTCCTGTTGCTGTTGTCCACCTGATGTTGGCTAGGAGGTGATATCCACCCTCTGTTCATGCCATCATTTTCCCCTGCCATCAGGGAGCTGCCCCTCAAGTCTGTAAGCCAAAAATAAACCCCTTTTTCCCCCCACAAGCTGCTCTTGGTTGGGTGTTTCCCATCAGCAATGTGAACCTGATTGCAACAATAAAGTTAGTACCAAGAAATGGTGTTATTGCTGCTAGAAACCTGTGTGGCTTTTGGCCTTTTGAAACTGCTTTGCAGGAGGAATGTGGACAAATTTGAAATGCTGGCCTAAGAGATGCCTTGCAGTGCTCTAAGTACAGCTTGATGGACTATTTTGGTCAGAGCTGAAAGACCTGAATACAGTAAGAACTATAGACTGTGAGGTTTGGTTTATGAGGGTGAGCCTGGACTGGGCTAGAAGCAGTTGTGTGAGAGGCTTGCTGTTATGCCCATGTCCTGAAAACCTGTGCAGGGTTGCATTGCACAGAAATGGACTGGTCTGAGCAGATGGATATGGCAGAGAAAAAAAAAAATCTTTGGGCCCAAACTACTGCCTGTTCAGCTGCAATTGTATGAGAGATTACAACCTTTGAGTTTAGGTCAGCTGACTTGCACTGGGACAACAGGAAGAACACAAGAGTCTTTTGAAGGGGCCTGAATACTGAAGGAGTATTCTGTTCTTAAAAGTCTGCTTTAAGGCCAAATGAGCCAAAGGGTGCAATAGTGGCACATCTGTCATGGGGGAAACCAACTGCTCTCTAATTGGACTGGAGGCCCACTCCATGGGAAGGGAATACATCCCTGATACTAAAAACTTAAAACAGGGGTAGTCATGAGCCCTAAGGGTGTAACGTCTGTGGTTGTCTGGCCAAATGTATATAGTATGCTTATCAAACTGCCTAGTAAGCACTTCTGTTAATGTTTACACCCTCACATTAATGCTACTCTCACTTTTGGTTGAGAATCATCTCTTTTCAGATGGCTGTGACCTTGGGATGACTCAGAAGGTATCATAGTGATGGAAAGAAATGACCGCAGTGCTCAGTACTGCAATACTTGTATCACACCTTCCAAATCTCAGGGTCTAATGCGGAAGAGGTGGCAGAAAGAATGTAAGAGCCAAAGAAGGGCAGGATTCCATACAACATGCTCCCTCCAGACACAAAATGGCCTGGATAGCCATGGTCCCACAGTGTCTGACATTACCTGCATAAGACCATCATAAGAGGAGGAAAAGATCAAGACATCAAAAGTAAAAGACTGATTGAGATGGGGAGGGGGTATGATGGAGAGTGGAGTTTCAAAGGGGTAAGTGGGGGGGAGGGATGGTATTACCATGGGGTAATTTTTATAATCATGGAGGTTATTAACAAAAAAATTAAAAAATACAAAAATAAACAAAAAATAATAAAATAAAAAAACTTTTTAAAGTCCGCTTTAGCTGGGTGTGGTGGCGCACGCCTTTAATCCCAGCACTCGGGAGGCAGAGGTAGGAGGATCTCTGAGAGTTCGAGGCTACCCTGAGACTCCATAGTGAATTCCAGGTCAGCCTGAACTAGAGTGAGACCCTACCTTGAAAAAAAAAAGTCTGCTTTATTCCCCCCTGGACTGACAAGTTGGTAGTCTACCTGGAATTATGAAATATAACAAATGCAGGAAAGAGGGGGTCGCTAAATTTGCAATACGGTCTGTGTTTTGGAAATGGCCATGGGAGTATGAAGCCCAATGGAACCAAGAGGATGAACTATGGGTTGCAGTGGGGACCCAATGGAAATGCCAGGTCTATGGGATAGCTGCCAAGGAGAAGTTTTCTGAGATTGTGAGTGTGAGTGACCCAGCTGGAGGGGTGGAACTAGAACTCCAGAGACTTGTCAATGGTTAGACTTACCAGACTTGGAGACTTGTCACCAACTAGAGTTGTTGGACTTGGAGCTACAGAGTCTAATGTTTGCCCTAGTTGTCTTAAATCTTCTATTAGTTATTTCTTTGCTATATGCAATGCCATCTTTTGCAGTGTGAATGTTTATTCCGTACCATCATGTTTTTTTTTTTTTTTTTTTTGTATTATGGCTCAGTTAAAAAGACCCTGGACTATGAGGATGCTTGAACGTCATTGGATTGATAAAAACTATGGGGACTTTTAAAGTTGTATAAATACATTGCATTTTTTATATCATGTATGGTTATCAGTTTATGGGAGCCAGAGACAAAATGTGGTGGTTTGATTCAGGTGTCCCCCATAAACTCGGTGTTCTGAATGCTAGGTCCACAGCTGATGGCAATCTTGGAAGTGGAGCCTCCTGGAGTGATGTACTGTTGGGTGCAGGCTTATGGGTGTTATAGCCAGCTTCCTCTTGCCAGTGTCTGGAACATTCTCCTATTGCTGTTGTCCATCTGATGTTGGCCAGGAGGTGATGTCCACCCTCTGCTTGTGTCATCATTTTCTCCTGACATCATCGAGTATCCTTTCAAGTGTGTAAGCCAAAATAAACTCCCTTTCCCCCCCACAAGCTGCTTTTGATTAGGTATTTTCTGCTAGTAATGCGAACTTGACTGCAATAACAGGCAAGTGCCTTAACTGCTAAGCCATCTCTCCAGCCCTTGAAGAACCTTTAAAGTCCTGAGACGTCCCACCCACTGGAGATGGTGGGTTCACTGCTGTGAGCCTGTGAGAGATGCCCCTGTCTGCACAGGGGTGTTGGACAACTACACCACTCCACGAAGCTCAAAGAGCACAGGCCAGGTGCTGTCCTCAGCCCTGCCTGTGTGATCTCAGACAGGGAACTTTACCTTTCTGAGCCTCAAGGTCCAGTGCTGAGACTGTGCGAGCCTGCCGGGCAGATGGGGATCAAAAACACATGTGCTGCTCCACCTCGACAGAGGCCTCACATAACCTCAGGGCTGGCTTTGCACACCGCCCCACCATACATCCTACACTGACTTTCTCCTGAATCTTCGAGGCCCCTATTGTGCCAGGCAAAGCACAAAGGCTGGCCTGGAGCTTGTCACTTAACCTTCTCAATCACATGTGGAGGTTGGGCATCACAACTGGGTGCATCCTCAGAATCTCCACACAGATGGAGCGGGGGGAAGGGGGAACTGGTGCTCCACACCCAGAGTGGTGACGTGTCCTCTGTGGCCAGCAAGAGCCACTCACCTGCAGGCACTCTGTGAAGAAGGATCCCAGCTCTGTCTTCAGCAGCTGCCTAGGGGACAGAGGAGATGCCAGTGAGCTGAGGCTATGTGGTGCCCCAGTGAGGGCAACCTGCCAGGGGGCAAGGACCATCCAAGCAGCCAGAGCCCAACGTTTGCAGATGGGTGGGCCTGTGTGTTCCCCCTCTGAGGTCAACAGGGCAGCTTTCTCACCAAGTACCCGCCCCCCACTACCACCTGCCTCACAGAAGAGAAACCTGAGAGCCACTGTGGAGGCAGAGGTAGGAGGATCACTGTGAGTTTGAGGCCAGCCTGAGACTACATAGTGAGTTCCAGGTCAGCCTGGGCCAGAGTCAGACCCTACCTCGAAAAACCAAAAAAAGGCCAGGTGTGGTGGTGCATGCCTTTAACCGCAGCACTTGGGAGACAGAGGTAGGAGGATCACCATGAGTTTGTGGCCACCCTGAGACTTTGTAGTGAATTCCAGGTGAGCCTGGGTCAGAGCGAGACCCTACCTCGAAAAACCAAACACACACCTGCAGGTCTGGTCCCACACAGCAGACTCCACCCATCTTTCACCTATCCACATCCCAGAGCTGGTCGTTTCCCAAGTTCCCTGCTTTATTCCTTTGGTCTTCGAAACCAGCAACAGGTAGACTGGGGTTCCTCAGACAGTGAGGCAGGAGACCCAGGGCCACATGGCCCATGCCACGTTAGCTTGGGAATTCCATCGTTGTGAACACGCCAGCAGCATCTCCCACTGCACCCCTCCAGAGCCGGCAGGATGCTATCGGATTCCACAGCCACCACAGGCTGCAAACATGTGGCCGCTGACCTCCACACCAAGCCTTCATGTGCTAAGCCAACATGATCAGAAATCTTAAAATTTTATGTTGCTATTTCCACTTGAGAAATGCTGTAACTAGCCCTGAATCACACACTGCTCTCACCCTGTGTGGCTCTGAAGACTGTGTCAGTATCAGTCACCAGGGCTTAATAATACTGGTCCCCAAAAACATACTCCCAATTTCAGCTCCCATGGAATTAACTAAGCAACTGTTTAAGCACAAGCCCCTCTTGCTTGCCAGCAGACCACCAATCACAATAGAGGTAACAAATATGCGTCATCACTAGTGACCAATCATAGCTCTTCTTCACAGTCACTCTGTGATTGGCCAGATCGCCTGTCCTTCAGTCCATGCCCTATCATCTCCCCCATGAGGCTTTGTAAAAGTGGACAAACCAGAGCTGGAGACACTGTTCGCTGGCAAGGCACTTGTTTGTAGGCACAAAGCTCTGGTTGGACAGCCAACAAGGGTGAAAGGGAGAAAATCCCGGAGGCTCCTTGACTTAGTGATGGGCACCGTCTCACACACCAGCTGAGACGTTCCAAGTCAAAAACATATCCACTACGCCTCCCGAGCAGGATAACTCGGCCGTGCCCACCCTGAACAGCTCACCCTCTTGCGTCAGCACTCTTGGTCTGAACCACCTCACACAAGCCTGTCTGTAACTAGTCCTGAATCACACACTGCCCTCACCGTGTGTGGTTCTGAAGCCTGTGTCAGTATCAGTCACCAGGGCTTAATACCACCGAGTCCTGAACTGACGTGAAAACCAACGGCTGTGTGGATGTGCCACACACCGCCGTCAAGTGAAGATCTACATACTGAGTCACTGCAGGTGAGAAGCAACGATGGCCTCAGCAGGCAAATCCTGCCTTCATCACAGGTGTGGGACACTATGTCAGGTTGGATTAGCCAACGTCTTGTTACGAAGACAAAATACCTGAGAAAAATCAGTTTAAGGGAGGATCTATTTCAGCTCACAGCTCCAGGTCACAGTCCATCAGGACGGGGACGGCGTGGCCTCAGGAGCTCGAAGGTGAGCTCGAGCTCACATTCAGTCCACAGTGAGGAAGCACAGTGAGGAGTGCTTTTTACACAGTGCGGGACACCTGACACAGTTAACTGAGGTCTGCCCACCTTAATTAACCTAATCAAGATGATCCCTATAGGCATACCCAGAGGCTAGCCTAAACTAGGTAATCCCTCATGGGCATGCCCAGGGGCTAACTGGTTGACAGTCAATCAAGTTGACAATCAATATAAACCAGAGGTTTTAATAAAATAAAATAGCTGGGTGTGGTGGCGCACGCCTTTAATCCCAGCACTTGGGAGACACAGGTAGGAGGATTGTTGAGTCTGAGTGCACCCTGAGACTACATAGTTAATTCTGGGTCAGCCTCGGCCAGAGTGAGACCCTACCTCGAAAAACAAAAACAAAACAAAATAAAAATAATAATAAATAAAATAAAAATAAATAAATTTTAAGATTTCTAATCACACAAGTTTCTTGTTCTTGTTGTGGTGGCGATGCTAATGATGGTGGTTGTTTTTTTTAACTTTGCAAAGAAATAGGAAACACTTCTCAGTGTTCCTGATGTTTTATATTAGTGTTCTAAATAAACACTATCAGGTTCACTTATCTATCCATTTATAACCAACAGTATCAGGGGGGCTCTCCTGATGAAAGTTTTTTAAGATCACAGAAGAATTGTAACTATCCCTTGAATTACCAAAGTAACTGTGTGGTTTCAACCTGCAGCCATTTTTAGGGTCTTGTCCTGTTGAACAAAAGCAGGGATTGGGGCTGGGGGATGGCTCAGTGGTTAAAGGTGATTGCTTGCCAAGCCCTGTGGCCTGGGTTCGATTCCCCAGCACCCACATAGAGCCGGATGCATAAAGCGGTGCATGTGCTCTGGATGGCTGGCACTGGCAGGAGGCCCTGGAGGTCCATTCTCTCTGTCTCTCTCTCCCTCTGCTTGCAAAGAAATAAAGTGAGGACGGCAGGATTTTGCAAAGGCAACATGTGGAAGTTACACTGCTGCTTGCTTTGTCCCTGACCTTCAGGAGCCAGAGGGTGACAAATTCAACTGTCTCTGTCCCCAAGCAGCTGCCTCAACCTTGGATTTGGTGACGGGGCAGGTGGCAATAAGCTTAGCTCCCTCTATGTGAAAGAAGTGGATGTTCCGGGCCTCAGAGGCCCTTTGGGACATCTTCCTGAGGGAGCTGTACGCTAGACCCCAGCTTGGGTCCGGCTGCTACCGCTAGCCCTTGCGAACAGTGGACCCGAGTGAAGCTGAGAAGTCAGGTGGCCAGCGCCTCAGCTGCTGGATGGAGGTGGCTCCTACCTCCTGGCCACCTGGCCTCAAGCAGCTTGGCGCTCTGGGGACTATCACAGGGTTTGAAGGACCAGCACCGTCTCCTGAAGAGCTCAGTGAGCACCACCAAACCAGGCCAGGGTCAGGTACCTCCCTGTCCGTCTTGGGATTAGCAAGCTGAGGTAGAATTGCTGGTGGTGCCCACCTGGGGCCTGGCCCTGTGCCCATGGTGGGTTTCTTTCATCAGGGCCAGGGCTGAGCTCTGTGCCCAGCATTCTCCCTTGCCCAACTGTGACCTCAGCAGAAGCAGAATGAGACAGACTAAGATAAGGAGGGCGTGCTAACCTGTGTAAGAGACTAAGAACCCTTCCTGGTCAGGCCCTGGCCCCTGCCGCTGGCAGGTCCTCACCTTCTCCTGTGTCCCCTGGGAGCAGCCACTTGGCTCTTGGGGAACCAAGCAATGACCTTCACCTCATGGAGTGACGCCCCCCCATGTCCTGGCTGAGCTTGTCTCAAGGTTGCCACAGGCATCACCTGTAAAGCCACCTGAGCAAGGTGAGGAGCGGAGCCAGACCAGAGCTGTTCCCCTTGGCTGTGTGAGCTTGAGGGGCTCTGCGAACATCAGGGTTAGATCAGAGGGCAAGTTTAACTCATAAGGAACAACTTGGGAGGCTGAGCAGGCCCCATCCTGCTGGAGCCTCAGTTCTTCCCAGTGGCCCAAGGCAGGCTTGGCTGCACAGGGGAGGGCCTGGCGCCAACAGGCCCAGGACTGAGCCTTGAGCATGAGCAGGTGCCCTTAGTGAAGCTTTGCTTCCTGTCCCCTGCTGCCAACAGTGACACAGGTTGCCTGGGTGTGAAGGACAGGGCCCTCTACCTCTCTGCGCTGGCCTCCCAGGTCTGTTCCTGATGGAGCCAGCCTCTGTGGAAACCGTCTGCCCAGCCTCCGCACATTCCCTGTCCACCAGCAGTTCACCCTGATGAACTAAGGCAAGGGCAGAGGGCCACCACTGGTGAGCACCTGGATTTCAGCGCTACCTGTTGGTTTGCCTAGCTGCCAAGGGGTACAGGCATGGCTCTGGAAGACAGAAGGCTGCCGGGCAAGGTCTCAGGTTTGTATTGTCCATGGGTCCATGGCAAGGAACCAGTTTGGGCTTACACCGCCTCAGGCAGGAACATGGCCAGTGGCTCTCCTGTCATCTCTGATCCTTCCACAGCAGGTGTTGACCATACCTGGCTAGTAAACACACGAGGATTTCCACCCTGCTGTTCACAGAACCCTCGGATTCCTCCTGGGAGACTGCATTCCAGGAAGAGGAGGAAGGCCATATATACCAATGCAGCTATGTAGAACCCTGCCAAGCAGGAACCATGTTCATTCTTCAGGAAGGGAAACTGAGGCTCTGGGAAGGCTCACAATGAGTCAGGCCAGGGCAGCCAAAGTTGGATCCCTAAGTCTGTGGATTAAAAGACAGATAACCTAAAAACTGATAACCTAGCTGGGTGTGGTGGTGCACACCTGTAATCCCAGCACTCAGGAGCGAGAGGCAGGAGGAGAGCTGCCAGCAATGAGAGATGAGACCATTGGACTTCCTCAAAACGAAAACTCTTTGTACTTCAAAGGACACCGCGGGGCGGGACGTGGGTGGGGGAGATCCGCAGGTCACGTCTGATAAGGATCTAGACCAAAACCAGGAACAACGTGTACAACCAATGACAAAGCAGCCAGGGACGTGAGCCGACGCTGCTCTGAAGAAGAGACCCCGACAGCCAGCAAGCCCCCAACACACGCCTGACACCACTGCCATCTGGAGATGCCAACTGAAGCTACAAGGAGCCGCCACACCACAGCCACAAGCACTGTCAGAATCCCCGGGCAGAAGTAAGAAGTGGGAAGAGGGCGGTGACCTGCGTCTGCCGCTCCCCCTGCTGAGGGAAAAGGGCTGGCGCCTGGGCTGGTTTGATTCAGGTGCCCCCCATAAACTTAGGCGTTCTGAATGTTACGTTCCCAGCTGATGGAGATTTGGGAACTGGAGCTTCCTGGAGGCCATGTATTTTTGGGGGCGGGCGTATGGGTGTTATAGCCAGCTTCCTCTTGCCAGTGTTTGGCACACTCTCCTGCTGCTGTTGTTCATTCATCTGATGTTGGCCAGGAAGTGATGTCCACCCTCTGCTCAAGCCATCATTTTCCCCTGCCACCATGGAGCTTCCCCTCAAGTCTATAAGCCAAAATAAACCTTTTTTTTTCTTTTTTTTTTTAAATCCCACAAGCTGCTCCTGGTCGGGAGTTTTCTGCCAGCAATGCGAACCTGACTGCAACACTCCCCAAACCCGAACCCAAGTTTGGGTGATGTGGTGGTTTTCAGGTGTCCCCCATAAACTTGGGTGTTCTGAATGCTAGGTTCCCAGATGATGGAGATTTGGGAATTAACGCCTCCTGGAGGGAGTGTATTGTTGGGGGCAGGCTTATGGGTGCTTATGTCATAGCCAGTTTCCCCTTGCCAGTGTTTGGCACACTCCCCTGTTGCTACTGTCCACCTTATATGGGCCAGGGGGTGATGTCCACCCTCTGCTCATGCCATCATTTTCCCCTGCCATTGTGGAGCTTCCCCTTGAGCCTGTAAGCCAAAATAAACCTTTTTCCCAGAAGCTGCTCTTGGTCGGGTGATTTCTACCAGCAATGCGAACCTGACTGCAACAGGAGAGGAGCTAGCAGATCCAATCACATGTTAGAAGTGCAATCACATGGCCACATAAAATCTACACAGAAGTTGGGCACAGTGGCGTATGCCTGGCATCCTAGCATGCAGGAGGATCAACAGTTTGAGGACAGGGCTGGAGAGATGGCTTAGCGGTTAAGCACTTGCCTGTGAAGCCAAAGGACCCCGGTTCAAGGCTTGATTTCCCAGGACCCACATTAGCCAGATGCACAAGGGGACGCACACGCCTGGAGTTTGTTTGCAGTGGCTGGAGACCCTGGCGCGCCCATTCTCTCTATCTGCCTTTCTGACATTCTCAAATAAGTAAGTAAAAATAATTTAAAAAAAAAAGAGTTTGAGGACAGCCTAGGCTACAGAAAGACCCTGTCATAACAAGTAAACTGTCTCTGGGATGCCTGACCTCTGCTGAACCTCTGGCATCTGGCGAGTCTCTCCTCGTGAAGCCCTGACCCCTACTTTCCACATGGCTCTTTACCCCTCCTGCCCTGCACGTGGCAGGACTTCTTTGTACATTCTTTTCTGTCCTCTCCATGGTTTCTCCAGGCCTGCCACGTGGGTGTATTCATTTTCCTTTCCTTGGTTTTGTACTTCCCTCAATAAATATAATCAGTTAACAATTATCCTACTCAGTTTTTCCACGCATCTGTACACCTCTCTGACCCTTAGATCCCGTCTGAGAAAAGCACAGATAATCAACAGTCCTTCAAGGGACCCCCATGAGCCCCAGAAACATCCTCTAATCGGACCCCTCTCCCAGTCCCAACTGATACAGGAATTGGTATTTCTTGCCAATGCACCAATATATGGGAATTTTGTGCTATGTCTGGATTCTTATGAATTCAAAGACAGGGTAAGGTTTACAGATATGTTATCTACTTTATTAGATTAAGAGAAGGAGTGAGAGAGAGGAAAAAAAAACTCCAAACACCAAAACTCCATACAGGGTGGATGCTCATATCCATTCATGACTTCATTGCAGCCATAAGACGTGCATGTAAGTGCATGAGCACAACGCCCAGGCTGGCTCTGAACTTCCGATCCTCCTGCCTCTACCTCCCAAGTGGGGGCTGGGGTTACACGCATGCACCACATCTGACTTATGCAGTGCTGCGGCTGGAACCCAGGGCGTCACGTACGCTAGGCAAGCACTCCACCAACGGAGCTAACTTTCCAGCTCCCATGAATACATGTTCCAATATGGCCTGACCAGGAAAGACTCATAGAAAGTGGCACGACACAAGAGGCTTTACAGTCACTCATCTGTATGAAAGTTCCCGAATAGGGACAGATACAGCCAGACTGGGCTGTATAAAGGGAAGTGACACTATCTGGAGTGATGAGAATGTTCTGGAAGTAAGTACTGTGACAGCTGTGCAGCCAGACACAGAACTCAGAACCACATTTTAAGGTGAATTTTCATGTGTGTGTGTGTGTGTGTGTGTACGGAAGCCCATGTGGAGGACAAAGGAGAATACCAAGGGTCCTGCCATGTCACTCACATGCATGTTTCCTTCACACAGTCTTCTCACTGCACCTGGAGCTATTGCTTTCAGCCAGACTGGCTGACCAACGCGCCACCGAGATGCTCTGGTCCCCACAGCACTGGGTTAAAGGCAGGTGTGGCCGTGCTGTTTACAGGAGTGCTTGGGGTCAATCTCATTTGTGTGGCAAATGTGCTTACCTACCGAGCTATCTCCCTCATTTCATTCTTTTTTTGGGGTGGGGGGTAGGGTCTCACTCTACCTCAGGCTGACCTGGGATTCATTCTGCAGCCTAGGTTGGTCTCAAACTCAAAGCAATCCTGGGTGCTAGGATTACAGGTGTGAGCCACCATGCCCAGCTTGCAGGTTTATTTTAAGGCATACAAACTGTTATCTTAATGAACATTTACATAGCCATGTTCCATTAAGAAACTAGTAACATGTCCATCAAGGGCAGGCTGCTCTGTAAGCTACAGTGGTCACTCCGGATTGTCATGGGACTAGAGATTCTTGTCATTGACAGCCTTTACTGTGCTTTCCTGATGTTTAAATACTTTTAGTTATTTATCTAAGAGGCAAGCAGAGAGAGAGAAGGGGGGGGGGGGATGAGAATGGACACACCAGGGTCTCTAGTCACTGCAAATGAACTCCAGACACATGTGCCACCTTGTGCATCTTGCTTACATGGGCACTGGGGAATAGAACCTGGGTTCTCAGGCTTCGCAGACAAGTGCCTTAACCACTAAGCCATTTCTCCGCAGCCCTTTCCTGATGTTTAGACACAGACAGCATTGTGTCACTGTGGCCTCCTGTTCAGTACAGTACCACACTGCAGGGTGGTGCCAGGGAGCACTGGGCAGGCTAGACATGCAGGCTAGGCACTCCAGATAGTTCTACCAGCTGGGATTGTTAGTGTAGAGATCATCTTACAACAGTGAAGCTGCCTGGTGACCAGAAGATATATCCTTTTTATTTTTATTTTTTTTAAAGTTTTTCAGGTAGGGTCTCACTCTAGCCTATGCTGACCTGGAATTCACTATGTAGTCTTCAGATGGCCTTGAACTTATGGTGATCCTCCTACCTTGGCCTTCCAAGTGCTGGGATTAAAGGTGTGTGTCACTATGCCTCAGAAGATGTATTCTTGGCATCAAATCACACCAGGCTGCGTGTGTGCACACGTGCATATGTGCAGACACACATACAAGTAACAGGGGAAAAGAATGATCCAGATGGCCGAGTCCTCAGTCACAACTCACCATCCCTGCCCCTGTCCGCCTGCTCAGGCCTGGGCACAGCCAAGGGACCTCCATCTGTCACTAACCAGACCTTACTATGGTTGGGGACACTTGGATACTGCCATCAGCAGCTCTAGCTATGGACTCTCATGAGTCAAAACTAATGACCAATGAAGGATTTGAGGTGCAATTACACCCAGTTAATTTTTCTTCGGAGACAGGGTCTCATGTAGCCTAAGGTACTGTCAAACTTACTCTGTAGCCTAGGATGAACTTGAATTGCCTCCACCTCTCAAGGGCTAGGCTTAGAGGAGTGTGTCACCACACCTGGCTTAATGTGCTGCTGGGACTGAACCTGGGGCTTCAAGCATGTGAGGCAAGCCCTCTTTCCACTGAGCTACATTCTCGGCACCCACTTAACATCATGAGGCTGCATGAGAAGAGCTGGGTGGGCAGGACGCGATTCTGAACGGCCATGGACCCTAAAGTCGGGGATCTGAGTTCTAGCTCTACTCACTAGTCCTGGGGCAGCAGCAGTCACTCAACCACCTGTGTCTTCTTCAGGCTGTGGGGCCCACTGGAAGAATTCCGGTCACAAAGAGCTCCTGGCACAGAGCAGGCTTTGACTGAAAGGTCGGTGGCGGTTATTTAAGGATTCCTGGCATTTCATGTTGAACCGTCTGACTGGAAGCTGCCCCCAGATCACATTACTGCCCAGGAGCTTGAAGTCGCCCACCACCCCTGACTTTGCCTGTTTTCCAGGGCCAGGAGCCAGGACCCCAGGGTGGGCTTTTTCTACCCTCCATCCTGCACATGTGAGGGAGGAAGGCTGTCCCCAAGGCCTGAGCGCCCTGTGGAGAGGAGCTCTGGCTAGGGTCAGCAGACCCCAACACTAAAGGTGGGGATACAGAACTGGGCTCCAGTTGCTATGCAAATTTAAAAATCCTCCCCCATCCTTTTTTTATTTTTATTTTTTGTTCAGTTTTATTTATTTATTTGAGAGTGACAGAGAGAGGAAGAGGCAGATAGAGAGAAAGAGAGAGAATGGGCGCGCCAGGGTTTCCAGCCACTGCAAACGAACTCCAGACGCATGCGCCCCCTTGTGCGTCTGGCTAACGTGGGTCCTGGAGAATCAAGCTTCGAACCAGGGTCCTTAGGCTTCACAGGCAAGCGCTTAACCACTAAGCCATCTCTCCAGCCCATCCCCCATCCTTTTTATGTGGTGCTGGGGATGGAACAACTAGGGCCTTGCACATGCTCAGCGAGTGCCCTGCACGGAACCAGCCCAGCCCCGCCAACATTCTTCAGGCCTGTTAGAAACTCGTTTCCTGGGGTTTGTAAATGGGGCACCCTGGGCAGGCCAGATGGGCCAAGAACAGCAGCGACAGGCACCAGCTGGGGGAAGACACTGTGCTCCTGTTCTGTGGGGGACTGGCCAACCCCTTTCCTGTTCTGGGCCTCAGTTTACCCAAGTAAGGGCCCTTTCAGGTGAGTGTGAGGTGGCTAACCCCTGTCCCACTGACCCTTACAGTTGTTTGGAATAACAAGAGGAAGGTTAACTGCTGACTTTTCCAAATATACTTTTGCCCTGGAGACAGGACGGCCTGGCCTGGGGACAGGGCTGGAGGGAAATGGCCGAGTCAAACCATCTCCTTGGACCTGCTGTGTAACCTCGGTGGAGGAACTTAGCCACTCTGAGCTCCAGTCTGCTACAAATAGTGATTGCAGACTCTGGAAGCCTCGGCTGCCCAGTTCACAGTGGTGGCCAGAAGCTCTCCTCTCAGCTGCTTCCTGAGCTGCTTCCCGGCCCGTCACAGGAAATGAGGGGCGTTTGCGGCTGGGACTGGGTTTCCGGAATAACATCAGGTCATTAAGCAGGTGGGTCCTTCCCCTTTGACAGAGTGCTCAATGAAGTGGGGAATGTGGGTGTTAACTCACACCACTGTCCAAGCTCCTCCCTGCTGGCTCTGGAAGGGCACCCACAGAGAGTGGGGCGCAGAGCCCCAGCCCTGCACTGATGGTGTGGTCCAGCGGATGCACGCCCTGGCCTCAAGCAGGGCTTCCATTCTGGACTCTGCCCCATCCCGCTGCAGCGCAGGCCAGGCGAGCAGTCCTAGGCAGGGTGGGCCAGCACTCACCGGACGCCCTCGTTGAGGGTGAAGAGCTCCTGGTCGGGAAGGCCCTTGCGCTGGAAGACAGCAATCACCCCGTTGTGTATGCTGCAGATGGGGGGAGGGAGGGGAGGAGACAGTCACTCAGAGGTACCTGGACTCCCTCGTCCCTCCTGCGGAGCCCCTCCTCAGAGCCCAGTTGCCCACACCCCACTGCAACCCTGGGCCTGGTCTCCAGAGCCAAGCCTGGGTCACTGGGGCTTGCCAGGTACCCACACATCCTGCGATGCAACCTGGACAAATTCCCACCCTTCCTGCGCTCTCGATCCCATCCAATTGGGCCAGAAGCTGGACCCTCCTCTCCGCATCCCGGCTCCTCATATGTTCATTTCTTGCTGACTTTGCCTCTATATCCGAAGTCTCGGGCCCCTTTCCCACCTCCAGACCACTCTACTTCAACCCTGTCATGGTCCCCCCAGGGAAGTCGGTGGGGTCCCAAGCCCTGTTGCCCCCACCCTGAGGCTGACCGACTATGAACTACGAAGGGCACAGCTGACGCTGCTCAGGCCTGTGCTGGCTGGAACCATCTCAGGCAGGCCACTGCGAAGGTTTTCTGCAAGGGTCAGAGGACACTTGATCTCCTGCAGGGACTCCACAAAGGTGGGCACGTGTGCTGTGATCCAACAAAACTTTCTTTATACAGTTGGGTGGCAGGCTGAATTTGGTCCACAGGCCAGTCGCAACCTGTGGAGCCCTGCACTGAGGCTTCTTCAGAACTTCATGGTGCCTCTGAACCAAACCTACTGGGGAAGCTACTGCTAGCCACAGGACGGTCACACAAGTCTTCCTTGTCTGTTCTCCCCTGTACCTTCTCTGCTTCATCTCCCGGGTTCCTTCCTCCAGGTCATAGGTCACCCCGGCCTCACCTCCAAGGGTTACGTATGTAACATCCCGTGACTGCTGGGTTAGCTTGTCGCCGCCGGCGGAGGGCTCCTGGGCCATTACTGACTGGGGCCCAGGTCTCTGGTTCAAACAATGGTTTGGGGAAGAGCTCAGCTTGCCTGGCCCTCCTCCTCCAGGCAAAGCGACCCTGAAAGTTAACTTAGTCTCTGCTCACCCTCCCTTCTCAGTCCTCAGACTTCTGTGCCCAGTCCCTTCCCTGCTCAGCCCCTGCAGGGGGCATCCTAGGTCTTCCCTGCGCCCCACCCCCCCACCGGCCCAGGCATCCTGAGCTCTAAGCTTAGAGGGTATGGGGCCTGCAGGCAGTGCCATAGCTCTGATGGTGGTGCACTGTGCCCCTGCCCGGAAGCTCTTCTCTTGGCAACCAGACATGTGTCTGATCCTCCCAGAGCCTTGACTGAGAGGACACCGCCTCCGAGAAGCCCTCCCTTTCCCGTGCATACCTGCACTCTCCTGACCCCTGTCTATCTCTGATGTCCCTGCCACTGGCCAACTCCAGGGTGAGATGGAGCACAGAGTTGAGAGGTCTGCTGCCTTCAGCCCAGGACACATCTGTGGCTTGGAAGATGACCATGCAGGCCAGCTGCTGCACACTGAGCCTGGAGGGAACAGCTGACCACATGCTGCCACTTGCAGCATGGAACAGATGGTCACTACCAGGTTCTTAGTGTCCCTTCTGTGCTCTGATTCCATCCTTCCTCTGGTACCCATTTCGCAGATGAGGATGTTGAGGTCCATTAAAGACTGAGTCCTCAACCTGAGGATACAGCTAGCAACTTCGTCCTGCATTGCTCTTGTCCCAGGTGAACCAAGGAGACTCCCAGCGTTGTAGAACCATGTCTGGGTTCCATAGTCTACCTGTGCCTGATGTGGCGGGCCACACCGGAGCCCCAGCTCTACCAGGAGTTACTACCAGCTTCTCACGCGGCATGATGGGTTACAGAAGAAAATACTGAGGCTCAGAGGCCGAGGAACTTGCCCAGAGTCACACAGCTTGCTACCCAGCAGGGCCAGAAATGAAACTGGACTCTGGCCCACAGTTCCCTGTGTCTTCACGCTTGGGGATAGATACACAGGTTAGACCTGCTCCTTCCAATTCTCCCAGCCCTGTGAGGCTCAAAGTGCAAACAACAAAAACTTGTGAGCCACTTGGAGAGAGGAAGGGTGGGGAAGGCCAGAAAACCCCATGTGACTTGTCACCCTCCAATACAGAAGTGAAACTCCAACTGACCAGCCACAGCCTAGCAAGCTGGCAGGCTCAGTCAAGGCACCCGCAGATGGCCCTGTGGAAACCACAGGAGGTCTGGGGACTTCTGGGTGAGGTCCCAACACCCCCAGGTGTGGAGCGCTCACCCTCCTCTGGCTTCCTGCCTCTATGGAAAGGACAGTTCTCCGCTGCAGGAGGATGGGCCAGGGCTCAGCCTGTGGCCTCACCTGATTGGGTGGGCACAGGCAGAGGGAGAAGACAGGGCTCTTGGCAGCTCTGCCACAGACCTGATGCCATGGTGGAGATGGGCAGCCCAGGCCCAGGCTGGTATTGGAGAGGAAGGGGGGTCCATGAGGCCCAACCAGTGATGGGGGCTTGAGACACCTGCCTGTGGTCACCTTGACTGTTAGGGCCTGTGTGGGGCGGGTCTCTACAGTGTCACCTGCTCATACAGAAAGCTGGGCAAAGCAAGTGGGTGGATCTAGCCAGGTACCCCCTTGAGGCTAAGGCCCCTGTACGGAAGGGGGACCCATCTTTCCCAGCCCCTGACCCTGTTCCGAGTGTGGCCTCTGAGGATGGGGAGATGAGAATGGGTGTCTGCTAGAGACCTTCCTTGCTGTGCCTGGAGGCTGGAGGGCAGGGGGCCATGTCGCCCCACTCAAGCGAGTTCTCAGTAGCCAAGGGGGATGGGGGGTCCCTGGGCCCAAGTGGGAAGGGGGCGGAGCCTGCGAGATGGGTGTCCTGTGGTGCTAAATCAAACTGCCACCATACTACTGGACTAAGCAACCCCCCTTCCTCCCTCTTGTTCTCACTCAGCCTCCGAGGGCTAAAGCCAAGCACCAAAGCGTAGGCGCCTCTGGAGGCTCCGTGCAAATGGCTAGCCTTGCCTGGCTTCTAGAAGCATCTACGTCCCTTGACTCTGGGTCTTCCTTGCTTCTAAGGCCAGCAGTGCAGATCTGCCAGTCTCAGCTCCCTGGTCATACCTTCCCTGCTTTGTCCCTCTTAGATTCCTGTGACCACAGAGCCACCTAGACAGGCCGGGGTCATCTCCTCTGCTCAGGAACTATAATTTAACCACATCTGAGGAGTCTTCTTGCCACGTGAAACCTCCACATTCACAGGCCAGGAACCAGGAAGGGGACACTTGGGAGTCACTGTTGACCACACAGACTACATTACAGAAGGGCCCAGGAGAGAGCGAGCAAGCAGACCAGGGAGGTGGGAGCCCTCACATGACCCCAAGACTCCAGCCTGGAGACTTTGGACCTGCCCTCTGGCCCTTTAAGCCCCCAGAGCTGGAGGCGGAAGCACACTTGGGAGTTGGCTGTGAGTGGAGTCCCAGCCTTGGCCCCCACACACTGCAGGGGCCTGGGTGGTCGCCTTACCTCTCTGACCTGTTTGATCATCTAGAAACCAGGGGTGTTGGGTTGAGCTCCATCTTGAGGGTTGTGGGATGGAATCACTCAGGCTTGAATTCAGTCAGGGTCCAGTACATCCCAGGTGTGTGACTTTGGGGTACACAGGTGCACTCATGGCCCCACACAGCCCCCATCAGGACCAGGGCACTGAAGTCAAGGTCCTTGAGGCCCCTGCTCTTGTCCCCACCCAAGACAGGACCACCAACCTTAGAGCACAGTCAAAGCATACCACCTACACCCACCTCATTCTGCCCCCGCTGAGATAGGAACACAGGTGTCCCTGGACAGTGACTTCCTGGCTGGACTGTTTTAGATCCCAGCCGCTGACAGCGGGGGATTCTGATCAGTCCCTCATTTCCTGCATGGAAGCGGAGTGGGAAAAGAGACGGTGTATACCTTGCCTGGTACCACGAACCTGGGGTATGCTCTCTCCTACTCCTGTTTGCCCAGGGTCCCTGTATGCTGGGGAGATGATGGGAAGAGCTGGGGGTCTAACTGTCAGCTCAGAAGGCTTGGACGTGCCCACGGGTCCCCTCGGCACCTTGGGACTACTATGGATCCTGAGCAGCTTCCAGGAGTTTCTCTGGAGCCCCTGGCAGTGGGAGACTGGAGAGGAGGGGCCATCCCCACAAGGAGGCAGATGCCAGGTCAAGGTCTGGGTGGGGCCGCAGAGTCCATCCAGGGGCACACTCGGGCGGGCAGGCCGTTGTCACACACCCAGCCCCCACAGCCTTCCTGTGCTAGCAGCCAGAGCTCAGCCCCAGCCTGCCTCTTTCTCACCAGGGAGGTTGTTAGGATAGCAGAGGCCCCTCAGGGAGTTGGAGGCCCCGGTACAGGGATGAGACCTAGGGAGGAGTCCACCAGGGAGGCGAGGGGAACACAGGGCCAGGCAAGGACATGGCCCGGAGAAGGTTAAGAGGGAGAGAGGCAGGGACAGGCCTTGAGGAGGGAGCCACACCCAACTTCTAGGGACCCATGCAGAGACTGGTGTCCTCAAACGTCACCCACCTCCTGAAAGTGCCCTATAGCAGCTGCTCTGGCTCCAGGCCAGGCATGGCTAGGAACAGGGTCTCAGGAAACAGCTGCCAACCCCATGTGGTTCCGCAGTGGTCCTGCAGGTAGGGAGAGGGGCTGGTGGCTTGGCCCACTGTCCCAGCTCAACTCCCCCCCTCCCCACCCATTCCTAGCTCTGCTTCCTGCCAGCTAAGTGCCACCTGCAATTATCTCCCCCTTTGACAGTGTATGTGTTTATTTCCACCTGGAGGCTCCAGACTCTCTCTGCTTGAGCCTAGGCCTCAGCCGGACCCAGCCAGTCCCGTGAGTGGAAATGAATGAACAAACTGTGTGTGGGGGTCCTCTCAGGACAGAGAAAGCAGTGTATTGTTAATCCCTGTCCAGATGAGGACACAGAGGTGATGGGGGGAAACAAACACAGGGGATGTGCTCAGGGTCACTGCAGCGGGTGCAACAATGTGTGTGCGCCCCGAAGCCTGACTGGGAGACAGGGTCTTGGTAGCCATAACGCATTAAAGACTGGTGGTTCCGTGAAGGGAGACTTGGACAGAGAGGGCCTCACGAAGACCAAGGCAGGCCTGGAGCGAGGCTACCATAAGCCTAAGGCAACAGGTAGCAGGGCGAGGCACAGCAGGACTCTACCTGGTGCTGGCAGGGTACTAGCACGGCCACGCAGTCCACACATTCTCGTGGCTTCCGGCCCAGTAGGTGGTCATGGATCAGATGCCCCTGCACAATGACGGGGTCACACAGATATAAAGGGGGTGTGCTTGGACTCAGAATGAAGAGTCCACAGCTTGTCCAGCAAGCTGATTCAGCTGTCCTGGGGCCTTGGCAGGAAGCGGTCAGGGAGCGGGGCAGGCCAGATAGGCAGGGACTGGGAAGGACCCCAGATCCCATTGTCTCAAGTCCCTTTACCTCAGGGCTTTGGCGTACACCTGCCGGCGGGGAGAGCAGGCCTCAAGCCATGGAATGGCGTGTGGTGTGGGACCTGGGTGCTCGGGGCTTCCCCACATCTCTCAGGGTAGCACCTCTCTTGCTGGGCTAGGGACAAAGTGAGTCAAGGGCCTTGAATGGGGCTGGCACAGTGCAGATGTGGGGCCCTGGCAGGGCCGGAGCTGCCCAGGCAGGGGGAGCCTTGAGCCTTGTGGGAGGGGCACAGGCTTTCTACCAAGGCACCAAGTAAGTGGAAAACCTGGGGACTAGAATCACCTTTCCCTGCAAGGGTCCAGGGCCTTACAGGTGTGAGAGAAGACGTCTAGACAGCCCTCTGAGTAGGGTGCTGAGCCAGGGCTCCCACCTCTGTCTGGAGACCGTTAAGTTGCTGTCAGTGACGGCTCAGGAACTGGCTCACTCTGGGGACTTCCCAGGCACCACCCCCACAAACGTTCTCGCACACAGGAGTCCTCTTAATGGGCTTGAGTTCTGAGTCATGGGATACCTACTGTGTGCCAGGCACCATGCTGAGGGCTTTATTGTGCATTTTCATATTTAATCCCCACACAGCCTCCTGAGATGGGCACCATCCGTAAACCCATGTTTAAATAACGAAACTGAGGGCTAGTAATGTTAAATGACTCGTTCAAGGCAACACAGCGCAGATGAGGCAGAGCTGGGATTTGAATTAAAGGTCTGCACCCCCACCAGAAACAAGGCGAGAGAGTGAGGTTCCACAAAACAGGCACTTCTGGGGTAGCAGGAGCCCTTCCTTCGAAGGCCTCACCCAGCCCTGTGAGAACTGTGAAGACCCACAACTGAGGGAAACTGAGGCAGGCAGTCCTAAGTCTCCAGCAGTCTACAACTTAGCGGAGGTCAGCACACAAACATGAGTGACTGTGTGCAGACGGGCTTCCAGCTGGTGGCTTCAAGTTCACGGAGGAACCGAAGAGACATGTGTCCATGTGACAGCCAGGTCCCCGGTGGCTGAGGCCAACAGCCGGTGGAGCACCTGGCAAAATGTCACTGCCAAGTTTGGGGGTGGGGTGGCCCGCATCCACAGAGCCCCTCCACAGTGAGCCTCGCACCCCCTGATCCCTCATTTCATTTCCTCTGGGTGGAAGAGCCGGGAGCAGACCCGGGGCGGGGGGACCCCAGCCAGGCTCTTCCCACAGGGCGGAGGAGGGGCTTCCCGCGCCCCGCAGGTCCCCTGGGAGCGTCCCGAAGGAATGCGGGCGGGCCGCGCCGACAGCTGGGCGGGAGGCCGGGGTCCGCGGAGCGCCGACACAGGAAGTCAGCGCGCCCGCCTGCCGCAGCCCGCCCGCCGCCCGGGAAGACGACTTCCTGCTCGGTCCCGTGCGCTCGGGGCAGTGCGGGCACCGGGGCGCGGAGCCCGAGGTCCGCCCGCCCGGGGCAGGGAGCGGCGCGCGTGTCCCCGCGTGTTCGCGGGCTCGGCCGGAGGAACACGTTGCGCTAACTTCCCTCCACGCCCGCGCGGCGCCGGCGGCGGGGCCCGGGCAAGTTGTGTGCCGAGTGCGGCGTCCCGGTGTCCCGGGCCGCGTGGACGCCGGCCGGGGCGGGGGACGAGGAGGAGGAGGAGGAGGAGGAGGAGGGCGCGGCTCACCTGTTCCAGGTGGCGTTGGCGCAGGCCCGGCGCTGCTGCGTGCCCCGCTCGTCGGCGGCGGCCGGCTCTCTCTTGCCCAGGTCACTGAGGCTGGGCGAACTCATGAACTTCAACCTGCGGAGAGTCCTCATGCTGACCCGCGACGCCGGCGCGGCCCGGCCCGGCCCACGCGCGCCCTGCGCCACGACCGCGGCCCCGCCGGCGCGGCGCCCTCTACCCGGAACGCCGGCCCACGGCAGGAAGCCCGGAGGCCCGGCGGGGTCCCGCCCCGGCCCCGCGCCTCCGCCCCAGGCCGCGCGCCCGCCGCCCGGCCCGGTTAATCATTGCCCGCGGCGGCGGCGCAGCAGCGTGGAGCGCCCGGCGCAAACGAAGGCGAGGGGGCGGGGCCTCCGGGTGGGGGCGGGGCTCCGACAGGGGGCGTGGCCTCGTCTGGGGGTGGGGCTGGCATCTCGGAGGCTGCAGCTGCCACAGCGCCAGTCAGCCCTCTTGGGGGTCACGCTTAGCCCCCTCCAAGGGCCACACGTACCCACAGGAAACCATCACACGAGGGACATACAGTTAAGTCCTAAGTGTCCACCCAAGCACCCAACACGCAATACTGCGGTCACACACACACACACACACCATTCACAGTGACCTCCAAGTCCCCAGCACTGTTTCCTGCAAAGTCACCCCTCTTCAGTCATTCCTCCTTGGAAAAGACTGTGCCCACAGACATGCCTCCAGACCCCTTCACGTGGACCGGCTCCTCCCAGCACTTGGCTGTTCTAGAACACCCCCCTCAGGGGCCTGGAAAGAGGCTGGGGTCCCCTAAGACCCGGGCCTCGCTTGACTGACTGGAGGAACTGCTGGACTGGGGCTTGAAGAAATGGATGACAGTGACACCCCTATTCTAGGCACCCTTTCGTATGGCAGAAGCCAGTGGGGGTCTAAGTCCCTGTGACTGGGAGGAACGATCTTAGCAAGGGAAGGCACAGCCTTGGGGCATCCCTTACGTGCTTCTCATTGAGGGTACTGGGCACACAGGGTGAAATAACCCACCTAGTGTTCTGCCATCTAAACATGGCACACTGGGCCTAACCCAGCACATAGTGCCCAGCCCCTGGCACAGCTTCCTCAGCCAAGCTCTCCTGCTGCCCCAAGGACAGGGGACGAGCATGGCCTCTGATGACATGCAGGAGAACCTTGAGCGACGTCACGATTCAATTCCAGCCAACCAGCATCTCCCGGGCACCCACTGTGTGCCAGACATTACCCCACCTCACCCTAGGAGGCAGAGTCCTCAACAGACAACTCGTGTCCCCAGGAATTCCCACAATCCTCTCGCCACCAGCCTGAGCCACTGTGAAATGAGAGCCTGAAAGAGCCAGCTCTCCTTCCTCCCTAACAGGCGATGGTCCCCAGCTGCCCAGACCCAGAACATTCCATGGAGGACCAGGCTGGGGCTGACAGTGAAGAAGGTGCTCACTGGTCTCCACGCTGGGGTGGAGGTGACAATGGCTGGCATGAGCTTGACCAATCTGGTGACAAGGAAGCCAGGACTGGGAAGATGAGGCATGTGGAACAGGAGTGAGGGAAGGTCCTCAACTCCCTGTAGCAAAGTGGGGGTGAGAGCGTCCACCTGGACCGATGTGTTGCGCTGGGCACGTCAGCTGGGAGCTTGGCTCACGGGAACAGGAAGGAGCCTGCTTGGCCTCTTTCCAGCCACACCCACACGTACGTACAGGACACTGCACACTGTGTTTTACATCCCAAACCACATTCCATAGCCAGACACGGTTTTCCTATCTTGTACAAAGTTTAGATGAATGCCCCAAAGCAATTATTGAATCGTCATTGAAAATAATGGGATGGTGGAACTAGCAGCCCAAGCTAGGGCGTGGTTGTGGCCGTTGGCATGGCTTTGGGGGCCTGTGGTTACCCAGCACTGGCCTTGAGAGACCTAGGTGGGTGCTCCTCCAGCCCCTGGACAAGCTGTGGCCTCAGGCGAGTTAATTCTCCAGAGCCCGGTTCCTGGGTGGGGTGTGGACACTTCAAAGAGAGCATCAGCTCTTCCCTGTCCCTCAGCGCCCAGGCCAACCCTTTTGGGTTTCTATCCTGTAGACTCTCTTCTTTGGCCCTGCTAACATCTCTGCCCTTGACCACAGACCCCTCCTGACCAATATCTGGGGCACATCAGCTGCCTCAAAAGTTCCTCCCCAGCGTGGTAATGCACACCTTTAATCCCAGCACTCGGGAGGCAGAGGTAGGAGGATCACTGTGAGTTCAAGGCCACCCTGAAACAACAGAGTGAATTCCAGGTCAGCTTGGGCTGCAGCGAGACCCTACCTCAAAAAAAACAAAACAACAAACAACAAGCAAGAAGTCTCTCCCGTTGTCTCCCAGGGTGGTGGCTGGAGATGGCACAACACATGTGCCCTCGCCATCAAGCTCCACTGCCCTGAGGAGCAAGTCCAGGGCCTCCAATCCTCGTGGTACCTTCAGAGCTGCAGGCCCCCAATTCCCCACAACGTCCTTTACTGAAGGTCATCCTCCCCTTTTCTAACTAGCTTGGTTAGGCTCAAGGGTAGGCCCCCCCTGTCATTTGATGACTTTTCCATCATCTACCTTAATAAGCCAGGAGAGGAGGGACTGTAATTAGATCATGGTTCCATTCCCCAAGCCTAGCACACAGTAGGTGCTCAATAAATATCTGGCTGAATGGCTGGATCCATTCTCATCTCACACCACACAGGGGAAGGCCACATTGCACAGAGGGGAGAGAGTCCAGTGAAGTCCTTGGCTCAGGCATGCACGCAGGCAGGGTAAGATCTGGGATGGCCTTGAGCAGGGCCTGTCTGGCAGGAGGGACCTGCTCGGGATGCTGCAGGAGGAAGATGAGAGGCCCATGGCGGAGGCGCATCATGGTGGAGGCTGGGCTGCTGGGTCCTCTGTGGGAAGGAGGCTGGGCTGCTGGGTCCTCTGTGGGAAGGAGGCTGGGCTGCAGCCAGCGGCTGGGAAGTAGGAAAGCAAGTAGCTGCAGGACGAGGGTATGGAGCACATTTGTAATCAGCACTAGACAGGCAGAGGCAGGAGAATTGTCTTGAGTTTGAGGCCAGTTTGGGCTATTATATAGTGAGATCCAGGCTCTCTAGGCTATAGTATAAGTCCCTGTCTCCAAAAGAAGAGGAAGAGGAGGAAGAGGAGGAGGAGAAGAAATAATCCCTAGTGTGTGAAGGAGTGAGCTGTTCCCACCCCAGCCCCAGCACCGATTTGAACTCAACACCCACAGCCCAGTACCAGGAATACAGGGGAGACGCGGGGGCGAAGGTGCCGCCCTGTGTTGGGGCTGGTCTCAGGCAGAGCGGGGCGCAGCTCCCCAGGCCTGGAAATCCAAGGCAGAGGCTGGGAGGAGACAAGACCATCACAAACCTCAGAGCGGACACAACTGGAGGGTCGCGGGCCAAGCCTGGGCCCTAAATCTGTTCCTATGGCCTGCAGTGTCAGAGAGAGAGAAACTTCCAGCCCTGGACTGCACGCAGCCAGCTCTGACAGGAAAGAGGATGACAGAGACTCCGCATATGGCTTCTCTGGAGGTATCAGTGACAGACCCTTGGGGTCAGGGTCCCGGGACAGCTCTTGCAAGCAGATACAAAGCCCCCAGGTGCTCCCTGGACCCTCCATGCATGGGTGAGCACTTCCAGGCTTGGGAGGGGCCAGATCGAGGGATGGTATTGGAGGTGGAGGAGTTGCCCTGGGCTGCGTGGCTCTTAAACTCTTGGTTAAGGACATAAGAGACAGACACAGAGACTTATCTATACACTCCCTAAGAACCCAAGCTTCATTTCACCCCCCACCTGGCCAGTAGGGTACAGGGAACTTGTGTAGGACTCTGGCCACTAAGGGAGACCTCAAGAGCCCCAGGGCTTGTCCTTCTGATAGGAGTGAGCCCCTGGATGGGCAGTCAGCACTGGGATCCACATGGCCCTGTCATCCGGTCAGCTGACCTCTAGGGCCTCAATGTACCTGTTTGGAAGATGGGCATGGTCAAAGGTTGGGGTACTTCCTCCACAAGTGAATTTAAGGGGTAAGGGAGAGAGAACCTGAAATGCTTAGGGAACCACACGCTCCCCACAGGCAGGGGGTGGTGACCTGGATTTCTCTGATCCCCGTGGAAGAACAGTACTAAAGGGCTGGCCCAGGGGTTTCATCTGGGCACAGTGCTCTCAAACCCAGACCCCTGACGTCTAGTCTGCTGGCACGGGCTCACAGTGTGGTACCACCTGCTCCTTTCCCGTGTCCATCAAAGGGGCACAAGGCTTACCCTGAAGGAGGCAGTAGAGGTGGGTCCCTGCCTGGGATGGGGAGGATAGGAAGGTACCAAGGTGGCACTTAAATACACTGTCCTTGGAAGGCTGCAAAGTGTCCCCTGGGAGGAGGGGTCACATCTCACAGGCAGAGAAACCGAGGCTCAGGGAAGCTGAGGTACCCCCCAAAGTCAGAGTTGGCAAGTGCGAGGCTGAAGCTGGAGCCCATCCAGATGAGCAGCAAACGGACAGCCCCCTCTGCGTGGTCACTGACCTCAGCAAACACGCGGCACTGGGCTCTCCTCACAGGCACCGCCCTGCTCCGGAGGGGCACTTCCGCCCTCTGGTGGCGAAGCCCAGTGCTGCCTCTGAGCCAACTGGCGCCACCCTTCCGGCAGCCGGTACTAAGAGTGGGTGTGTGAGGTTCCAGACACCCAGAGTGGGGCCAGCAGGTGGCGAGGGGTGCGCTCTGGCTCTGCCCCTCCATCTCATGCCCCCTGGGTAAGACTCATCCCTTCTCTGAGTGGGCAGGGACAAAGTCACAACTGGTCAAGCGGGGGCATGGTGGGCCACGACAATCATGAGTTCAAAGGGTCACACCAGGGGTGTTAGCCACCACCGCTGCGACAGTGAGAAGGGACCCTGAGCCAGGGTGTTTGATGTTCAGTTAGCTCACATCAACACCGGGTGAGGCGGGGCTGGGATCGTGGGGAGCCCTTTTCCCTGTATCCCGAAGCCAGGTGGCTGCCTGGCATTCAGGAACAGGGCAGGAACCTGCTGGGCACATGGGAAGCAGCGTGTGCATGTCCCGGGGTTCAGTGAATGGAGAGGACTCTTGTCAGCTCCCTGTTGTCCTCTCTGGCCCCACCTGAGCCTCCACAGCCTGGTCCCAATCCTCCGTGTTTAATACTGTTTCCCTCCCAACTCCGGGTGTCTGACGGGTTCTGAATAGCAAAGATCGCTCATCTCCAACACCCTAACCTCATCAATGTGGCCCAGGAGACTGTCCCTCCAAGCCTCAGTTTCCCACTTGTGAAGGAGAGCTTGAGCTCTGGCTTCTGAAGGTTCTTTAGGGTGAGAGCATTTTAGAACCCTGATTCTGATCTGTCATTAAGCGCCCGGGAATAGCGACGGTTGAGCTGGAGCTGGATCGTGGCCCTGCAGAGTGGAAGCCTTGACTTGCCTTGCTGAGAACCTTCCTGGCTGTCCCTCGCCTCCCTGGGCCTCAGTTTCCTCATCCTGAGGATAGAGGAATAAACCAGTGCCCACAGCGCCGTGGAGCACTTGGCTGTGGGCAGCCCCTGAACTTCTAAACGACCACAAGGTGGTACCTGCTGCTACACTGTTGACTGCTGAGCCAGCTGGGGCTAAGTGACTTAGCCGAGGCCGCCCAGCGAGGCACAGCCTGCTGGCATCCAAACCTAAGTGGGCTGCGCTCAACTCTCTCCCACCCCTTTGAGGACCCAGCCCAGAACAGCCCCTGCAGGACAGTGCCCTTACTTTCTTTAACCAACATCACAACACAGGTGATACTGGCAGAGCTCCGCTTAGGGAGAACTGGGCCAGCCCCACACCTGTGCCACCCGTAACCTCATCTCCTGCAGCCTCCTGTTCCACCAGCCCATCCATTGTCACGCACCCAATTTGGATCCAAAAGAACAGGCTGTCTGCCAGCTGAGTCCTGTGAATTCAGACCACTCACTAGTAATCCCAGCACGCAGGAGGCTGAGGCAGAGGACTGCCATGAGTTCAGGGCAGCCTGGGCCACACACACACACACACACACACACACACACACACGAGGTTCTGTCTCTGTGCCCAAGAGTGTAACCTGATTGGGACATAGAGTCTTCCTGATGCCATCAGGTTGAGACGAGGTCATACTGGAGTAAGGTGACTGATGTCCTTGTAAGAAAGATACAGGGACACAGACACCCACAGGGGAAGGCCATGTGACCAAGGAGACAGACACTGGAGAGCCACAGCTCTGTGCCAAGAGACGTCAAGGAGCGCGAGGCGGCCAGGCACCTGGCGGAGGCACGAAGAGCTCTAGCTTTGCCAGCACCTTACTCTCAGGCTTCCGGAACTTGGCACAAGTTCCTGCTACAGGCCTCCAGCCCAGGGTCTTCTGTCAGGGCGCCCTAGGACATAATACACTGCTGTCCTCAAAAGGGCCTCCACATGCCCAAGTCCCGGCTGACCTGTGGGCATCAAAGCTCAGCTCGCTGCAGAGCCCTCATGCCCTAGCCCTTCTTTCTCCACCAGCGACAGAAGACGTGGGAAGTGGGTCGGCCCCTCTGCCGGCCATCGTGACCTTTTCACGTGACTCCCGTTGTCCATGGCATTCACACCAAGCACAGGGGTGGGCCTGCGCCTCCACTGCGATACGTGGGGACTGAGGCGGGGCAGCAGACAGGCGGAGGGCCAGGCAGGACGCCAGCTTCACTCCCCCTCTGTACTCTTAGCATGGCGCTTCCTTGACAGCAGCCTTTTCTTAGAAGAATCCTTGGAAAGACCGAATCAGCTCCTGCTACCGCCACCCAGGCAGCGCTCAGACACCTGTGCGCAGGCGTGACGGGGGATCAGTCTGGAGAGTTCTTTTCTACTCTTAGTGTCCTACCTTCCCCCTTAACCCTGCCGGGCAGCAAGGGTTGTTTCCCATCAGGAA
Source organism: Dipus sagitta (assembly GCA_036346955.1). Classification (NCBI taxonomy): domain Eukaryota; kingdom Metazoa; phylum Chordata; class Mammalia; order Rodentia; family Dipodidae; genus Dipus; species Dipus sagitta. The sequence continues at coordinate 3,047,746 of CM070777.1, read as the reverse complement.
GCTAGGTCCAACCTGGAGGGCAGGAAACCTGCAGAACCAACCCTTGGCTACCCAAATGAAGCTCAAAGAGCCAGCTAGGGTGGCCACGAGGCTGTCTGAATGCCACCAGGCCCTCATGGGCGGGGGGGGGGGGGAGTTTCCCTAGCAACACTCAACTTCAGCAACTAAGAAGCCCGTTATCTGAGGAAGAAGAGATTAATGTCCCTGGGCTGACACACTGTGGAGAAAGACTGAGACAAACCCCACCAGCCACGCTTGGTTCCTTCCATCCCATCCAGGAAGGAGAACAGATATAGCCAGCCTGGAGGGTGGGAGCAGGAGGTAGGGTCCCCAGTGGCCTTGGGCATCAGGGCCCGGGAAAACAGTGCCTCTTACTTGGTACCTGCCATGCCAGCCCAGGCCACTGAGGCAGATGCTGCGGTTCCAAATGCTGAGGTCACTGCAGGGTCACCAGTGAGTGAGAAGCAGGGCCAGGATTGAGCCTGGGGTCCCTGTCATTGTCCCATTTCCTCAGTCGCAGGTAGTGAGATTAGAACCCTCCTAGGGACACCTGGGCCTTTGTCACTGAAGCCTGGGCAGGTGGTCTGGGGCTCTGGGACCCTGACACTCTGCTATCATTTACAGCCTTGCCCGGGGCCAGTTGCCTGTGGGCTCAAGACACATCTGCAGGGTTGTGACCTGGCCTTTCTGCCACCTGCTGGGATCCTTGGGCTACCCAGGTGAGTGCCTGACCTACCTGCACAGGTCTTCAGACCAGGCCAGGCCCTGTGCCCCAGGGTAAACAGTGATTGGCACTGGGCTGGCCCAGAATCCCCCTCTGCTCCATGCCACACCTCCCATTGGCTATTTCTTTTATGATAGGGGTGAAGGGAGAAAGAGAATTGGCGCACCAGGGCCTCTAGCCACTGCTATTGAACTCTAGACGCATGCACCACCTTGTGTGTCTGGCTAATGTGGGATTTAGGGAGTCAAATATGAGTCCTTAGGCTTCACAGGCAAGTGCCTTAATCGCTAAGCCAGCTCTCCTGCCCCCATTGGCCATTTTTAAAAAAATATTTACTTATTTATCCTCACTTGGGCTCACAAAGCGAGTAAAAGCGAGATGAAAACCTGACATTTCTTCCTTCCTTTTGTGTCTATCTCTTTTACTCTGGGTCACCTCCTTACCTCCGCACATAGGCGAGGCCGTCACTCAGGAGTGTCGCACAAAGCCCAAGCACCCCACCCCCGTCGTGGCTCAAGGCATAAGGAGTAACTGAGGCACCTTACTGTCGGCTTTTACTACGGCCCATTCCAGATCCACAAAAGGTGCCCCAGCGCCTCCAGTCACTTGTCTTAAATTTACAGTCACCTTGGAGTCCAGCAACAGCAGGTCTGATAGGTAAACATGTTTATGGAACTACCCCCAAGCAATGGTGAACTTCAGAGCCTCGGGACAGGCCATCCCCCCCCACAGGAGAGTCACAGTCTGGTGACAGGCTGCTCCCTGGAACAGGAATGAGCCAGTTCAGAGGAACCAGGAGTGAGAAAACAACTTCACCTGAGACCACCTGGCAGACACGGAGCAGAGACAAGGATCACCCAGGCCTACTTCACCGTGTGTGCCTTTTGGTGAGACACAGTCTCACATTATAGACCAGGCTGGCCTGAACTCCGTATGTAGCCCAAACTGGCTGGCTCTATACTCTCAGCAATCCTCCTGTCTCATCCTCTTGAGTGCTGAAATTACAAGTGTGATCACCACACCTAGCATCTCTAACCCCACCTATGACTTCTCTACCCAACCATGAAGAAGCCGAGCTGTGGCCTTCCTCCAGTCCCACCTGCTCAGCCTGGGAAAGGGTCTCCCTTGCTGCCCAGTGGGGGTGGGGCCTCCTCACAATCCCACCATTCTGAGGGGCAAAGGATCAGGCCTGGGTTAGAACGGGTGAGCCGTGTCCTCGACTCACCAGAATTTTCTTCCATTTTATGGAACGAGGTGTTACTGATTGTAGAATCGCAAAGGAAGGCAGATTACAATCTTTAAAGCTCTTGTGATTTCATCGTCCTACAATGTTGACACAGCTAACCTGCCCACTCCTCCCTGTGGCCTCAGACTCTACCCTGCCCAGCTGTCAGGCTCCCCTTGGGCCTCCCCAGCCGGCAGCAGCCCTCTGTCCCATGAACCGGCTCAGCCTTCCTCCCCTCCCCTCCTCCCTCCCTCTGCAGTGATTAGATCTTGAACTGGGTGCTACTGGGACTCTGGCTTCTGTGGAGGGAGGTAAACACCCAGTGACCACTTCGTGCCTGGGCCGCCTCTTTTCCGAACCCTTTCATTTACCAGGGGGCTTCCTTCTCCCTGCTGCCCTGCCCCATGCTCCCTCTCCCTCATCCCCACTGAGGCATGTGCTCTTCCCCTGCTCCACCCAACCACCCAGGCCAGAAGCACCTCCTCTTGCTCCTCTGGGGACAAAGCTCCTGTCCCTAGCCCCCACCGTGCTTCTGCCCAAGCCACAGCTGACCTCCATGTGCTCACCCACAGAGTGCCATCGAGCCTGCGGGGCATTCAGTCCCACGTGGAGGTGGTTTAGAGGCCTTGATCCCACACTTGGGGTAAAACGTACTGCTGCAGACGCTCTCCTGAGTGTCTGAAAAGCTCTGTCCAGGCGTCCAGGGCACCAATGGCAGACCGTGCAATATTACTCCCCATTCAAGGGGACAAAGGAGGGACCCCAAGCATGTCAGACACTCCAGGAGGAACTGCTACAGACAGGGATGAGTCACCAAGCCCACTAACAGGAATCCAGGTTTCCCAGCGCTCCAAAGGCAACCTGCGGTTTGGAGGGTCGGCTCCGGACAGCGTGTGTGTGAGTAGCGGCCATGGGCAGGGCTCTCTCTCCTAGATGTGTGGTGCTGGCCTTGGGAAGATAAGGGCTGAACGATTCACAGGACTAGAGAGCCTGAAAACTGTCACTGAGGTCCCAGAAGTGACAAGGAGAAAATCACACCATCTCCTAAGTACACAAATGAGCTGAAGAAAGCAAGGCACATCACCAGGCCAGTGTGATAAAACCGTCATCATTAAGACGCTGAAAGCCAGGTGGGTGTGGTGGCACACACCTGTAATTCCAGCACGGAGAAGGTGGAGGTTGGAAGATCAGGAGTTCAAGGTCATCCTTGGCTTCATAGTGAGACCGAGGCCAGTCTGGGCTACATGTGATCCTGTCTCAAAAAATTATAATTATATCAGGATGTATATGAATGCCATCACCAAGACGGACAGGATTAATATCAGCACCAAGATGCTCACAGCACATGTTTAAGACTATTGCAGCCAGGGCTGGAGAGGGTTCGGTGGTTAAGGCACTTGCCTGGAACACCTATCGACCCAGGTGAGATTCCCTAGTACCCACATAAAGCCAGATGCACAAAATGCACCTGGAGTTCGTTTGCAGCGGCTGGAGGCCATGGCATGCCTCTCTCTCTCTCTCTCTCTTTTCTTTATCTCTCTGATTGCAAATAAAAAAGTAAAGATATTTTTTAAAAGATGTTGCTGGGCTGAAGAGATGGCTTAGCGGTTAAGTGCTTGCTGGTGAAGCCTAAGGACCCTAGTTCAAGGCTCAAATTCCCCAGAACCCACGTTAGCCAGATGCACAAGGGGGTGCACGTGTCTGGAGTTCGTTTGCAGTGGCTGGAGGCCCTGGCATGCCCATTCTCTCTCTCTCTCTCTCTCTACCTCTTTCTCTCTGTCTGTTACTCTCAAATAAGTAAATAAAAATGAACAAAAAACATTAAAAAAAGATGTTGTTGCTGAAGGTAGGAGATTATGAAATTCACTCTTACACTCATGGAGAGGACTTTGTACTGATCTGTCAGGGCTGTCCCTCTAGTCTCATGCAGGGGACACTGCACCCATTGCCCAGATGAAGAGGCGTAGGGCTCCCCTGGCTCAGCCAGCAGTCCATCTGTGGAGTCTGTTTTCCTTTTTTTTTTTTTTTTTTTTTGGTAATTTTTTTTTATAGGCGGGGGAATTGGCACACTAGGGCCTCCAGCCATTGCAGTTGAACTCCAGACGTGTGCACCACCTTGTGCATCTGGCTTATATGGGATTTGGGGAGTCAAACATGAGTCCTTAGGTTTTGCAGGCCAATGCCTCAACCTCTAAGCCATCTCTCCAGCCCTGTTTTCTTTTTCTTTCTGCAGTCCTGAGGATGGACCTGAGGGCCTCACACATGCTCAGCAGGGCTCCACCACTGAGCCTTGCTCCATCTTAGGGTCCACACCGTTCATTGTAACCTCTACTAGTGCGCTCAGACTATCAAAAGATTTAAGTAGCAGGGGAATGACACCCGCTGAAATCCAGGTGTTTAGTGAAAGAGCAGCAGCCCCTGGGGTGGACAGGAAGTCCAGAGACCATGGGGCAAGAACTAAACTGGCTGTCATGGGATGGGCTGCTGAGCAGGCAGACGTAGAATGAAGTGGGGAGCAGGGCCCGCCCCTAGTGAATGGCAGGCCCAGGAGAAATCTGCCCTCTAGATCCAGTGAGATGATGGGAAACCTTGCCTGGCTCCACCTGCACTTTCAGTGGGAAAAGTATGGTTTTGGTGGCAAAGCCTTGGAAAGTGGGCAGCCATGGCCAAGGGCAGTGGCACCTGGGATTAGGTTCTGGCAGCATCGGTCTTGTGCCCTGCAGTGCCTACAACCAATTTCATAGAAGTGGCCCCAGGCTGATGACTGCCCTGGCTGCTGGGTACAACAATTGTAAAAGTGCTTTGGGGGCTAGGGAAATTGCTTAGTGGTTAAGGCACTTGCTTGCAAAGCCTAAGGATCCTGGTTTGATTCCCCAGGACCCACGTAAGCCAGACGCACAAGGGGGCGCACATGTCTGGAGTTCGTTTGCAGTGGCTGGAGGGCCTGGTGCGCCCATTCTCTCTTTCTCTCTCTGCCTCTTCCTCTGTCTCTCTCAAATAAAAAAATATTTTTTTTTAAAAAAAAGTGCTTTGGAATTCTTGTGGTTCTGTCCCTGCCTGTGGGGACTTCCCCAGACCCAGGCCAGGAGGCAGGACGTGGGTTGCCAGGGTTGCTGCAGAGCTGAGCAAGCGGGCGGCTACATGGCCGGATGCTCCCTGCCTCATGAGGAGCTCCCAGGGTACATGAAGTGGCGAGACTCCCTGACACCTCCAGTATGAATGAAAGCAGAGGCGTCTTTTGAATGAGAGGTACTATCCTCGTAGGCCAGGCGCAGCTCATGCCCACCTTTCTCTGTTCAGGGTGACCTTTCCCTAAGCCTGATGTGGCAGGCCAGCTTCTATTTAACCTGCAAAACTCTGGGGTAACTTCATCCACTCAAGTATCCTCCATCGGGCCACCAGTCCACACACATGCGTGTGTGTTTGGAGGCCAGTAGTGCCTGGGACACCCACTGCGGTGGACACTGTTCCCAGGAGGCTCAGCGAGGCTTTGGGAGTGAAGGGGCGCTCCTTCGTCAGCTGGCTCCGGCACTCACTGCTGCTCAGAGATTCCTCCGTCCCTGTCCTGGATCACGGGTTCTCTTCTCTGCAGCCTTTGGCAGGGAGACTGCATACTCTTCAGCTTTGCTGAAGGCCACCGGACTTGGCCTCCTGTCTGTCTCCCAGGTGCTTCTCAAGTGTTTAAGATGTGCCTAGCCCTGAGCTAAACCATCAGCCGGATTTTGACTTTGGCCATCAGTGCCCCACGCTGGCCTCAAAGGGACCTCAGCCAGCGGTGAGGCAGGTCAAAGCTGTTTGGCAGCCACAGTGAGCGACAGGTCTGCTCTATGCTGCCTTCTGGGCTTCACCCCTTGCCCATCTCTCACTGGCCACAGTGTCCCTTCCACACTGGCCTCCCGGCACTGGGCTGCCACCTCCTGGCCGATCTCCTACTATGACCACAGGCACCTCTGAGCAGGGCAGTCTGATCATGTCCTCACCCTTCCATGGGTCTCACGTCTAGCTGGCTGTGCAGCACAGGAATGCTGGGGCTCCAGGGCTGGGCTCTTCCACACAGTGATGCCCTATCACTGAGGCAGACAAGCCAAATGGGGGTTCACACCTCCCCAGCTCTGTGCCCAGTCTCCTAGCCTCTCCAAGAAGAAGGGATGGGAGGCTCCCATGTCTCCTCCACCTGTGTCTGGCAAGCAGAGTTCCCAAGAACCTGCTGACCCTCAGGTGAGCAGCTGGCATCTAACAGAACCTGGAAATGCCAGATGCACCCCTCAGGTAGGTGCTGGGAAAGGAACAGGAGGTCTTTGTGGATGGAGCTACCCACAGGGCTACCTCTGAAAGGGCAGGTATCCTGTCAAAATGCATTAGTCAGCCTCCCCCATCAGACTGTCTGGTTTAGCCACCCTCATCATATTGTCTGGTCAGCCTTCCCCATCACACTTTCTGGTTGGCCTCCCCCATCAGACTGTCTGGTTGGCATCCTCCATCAGGCTGTGTTCGTCCAGCCTCTGCCATCTGGCTGAGTGTTCCTATAGCCATCGTCCTCAGGGTTTAGCCCAAGTCTTTCAACACACATCCGAAGTCACTGAAGGAACTCTAGAAAATTCTAAAAATGCAGAAGATAGAAGAGAAAGGATCCACTAGGGAAAGCTGCTGGCCCCTACTGGGGCATCTTCTGTCACTCTTACTCACGCCTGGCTGTGCATGTGTGTCAGCCACCGAGGGACCAGCCCAGCTCAACCTGCCCTGTTCCAAGCCCGCCCGCTGGATGCCAGCCCAGAGGTCCTTCACTCCCATCAGCCTCCTGCCCTTGAAGGCCAGTCAAGCGAGGCCATCTGCAGGGACCTGGCCAGACTCTCAGGGTCTCATCCTGCTATAACACCTACCCTGGGTGCCTGACACCCTCTCCTCTGCCTTCACCCACTGGACACTCTAGAGCCCAGGCACAGAAAGGTAGAGCAAGTGTCTCTCAAAGCCAGGGCAGGACCCCAGGCAGGTTGGAAGGTACCTGGTCCCCTGCTGGGATGGCTATGGGTAGTCAGGAAGGCTTCTTGGAAGGCAGCTTGCTGCTGGGGCTTGAGAAACCAGCAGGGGGAAGGGCGGGGAGGGGACCAGAACAGCCAGCAGAGCAGTAGCGGAGGTTGGGGAGGGAGGGCCAGGCTGGGCAGGCAGAACAAGGCTTTAGGGTATAGCCGGCAGCCAAGGACGAGATGGCCCAGCCAGAACTGGGGCTTGGCAAGGCCTGGCCACCCACAGGGTCCTCACCAGTGGCTCATGCTCTGCTCATCTCCCTCTCCTACCCTCAGCCTCTATGGCAGAAGCCACAGGGACCAGAACAAGGCTTGGGAACTCAAGCACCTCAGAAACACTTCTGTTGGCCCCAACCCGCCCATCCTCCAGGATTCCAGGCCGCTGCCTGGCAAGCCAACTCCAGGCTCTGCCAGAGCTTTTCTCCAGGCGGGAGGCCTTCCAAAGGCCCATCTTGGCCCATCCGGCCTCAGTGACGTGAAAACACGAGGGATCTCAGAAAGGCGGCTCACCCCCAAGTCAGAGATCTAAGAATGAAGCTCGGTGAAGGGGAGCAGCCTGCCGAGGCCACACAGCACAGCCCCACCCAGGCCCGGGGGCCGGATGCCCCTCTCCTTTTCACTCGCCCCCCCCCCCCCACGGCACAATCTAGATTGTTTTATGAATGGGTGAACAGAAGACTCAACAGCCCGGCGCTCTCGCTCTCCACGCAGCAGAAGGAAGGTGCCATCTGCCGCTGTTTTTGTTGTCGCTGCGACTTGGAGAACCAAAAGCACAAACGTGAAGTCCCAGTGCTGTGTCACATCAGGGTGGACAGACAGGCCGGTCCCGGCTCTGCGCTCCCAGTCGGGCTTCTTGGGGACAGGGGGTTCCATCAGAAAGATAAACACCAAGTCCCCACTGCAGTGCCTGCCCCGGATGGCCAGCAGCTTCCGCGAAGCCTCACCCCTCACACCCACTCTACACGGACACACGACCTACCTTGCCGGGAGCCCAGAGCACTCAGAAGCAGGAGGGCAGGAGGAACCAAGGCCTGTCTGCTGGTGACCTTGGCCAAGGCCTGCACCATCAGGAAGGGCTAAAGGCCGCTCAGCCCTCACCACGCTGGGCACCCTGGCCTTGGGGGCCAATGGCTTACATATTAAAAGACATCCATGCGGCCACAGGGCAGAGACCCAGGCAAGCAGGGCAGGGGGCTTCCCCGGGCTGTGACTCAGCACAACTCAAGAGGATGCACGCAGCCGGCCTGGGGGGAGCTGCCCACGGCGCCCCGTGCAGGGAAGCCCAGCCGCCCAGTTCCTGATAAATATTTTATCGGGTGTTCACAGCAGGCCCTGGCCAGGTGCATGTAGCCTCGGAGTCCACAGCACACCCCTTCCTGCCCAGGCAGAAGGAGATGACTGCGAGGGAAGGGAGTACAGGGGCTGGTGCAGGGCCAGGTCAGCCGATTGATAGCGCCTCTCATACCTGTCCCAAGGTGACCTCAAGGCAGCTTGGCTCAGTGTAACACACAACCCTGTAGCCCCCCAAACTTTTCCCTGCCCTACTGGGTGCTAGACTCAGCTGTGCCCCTTACACAAATCCACCCTTTTTTACTCTACCTAGAAAGCCAGCCAGACTCTGCCCCTCCATCCTGCTGGCCCAAGTGCCACCTCCTCCAGGAAGCCCTCCTGCTCTGTGACCCTGGGGCAGCCCATCACCCTCTCAGAACCTGGCTCTACAATGAAACTCATGATCTTCACTCATGGAGACATCAAGATGTGAGATGAGCCGGGTGTGGCAGTGTACGGCTTTGGAGGCAGAGGTAGGAGGACCGCCGTGAGTTTGAGGCCACCCTGAGACTACATAGTGAATTCCAGGTCAGTCTGGACCAGAGTGAGACCCTCCCTACCACCAAAAAAAAAAGAAAGAAAGAAAGAAAGAAAGAAAGAAAGAAGAGAGAAAAAGAAAAAGAAAAAAGCTGTAAGATGAGGGAGGCAATAACTTTTGGCACCTCACCCACAAGGAAGTCATTCTATCTGGGAGACCGAATATGCGAATCAGGTCAGGTGGGCCCGGGACCATCAAGAACAAGATGAAAACAGCCGGGTGTGTGGCTGCTGTCTGTAATCCTAGCACCCAGAGGGCTGAGGCAGGAGGAACAACAGTGAGTTCCAACCAAGCCTGGGACAGTCTGACTCAACAAAACCCCACAAAACCAATGCTGCTCAGAGGGTGTGGTAGCCGGCGAGGCTTCAGTCTCTTTGGGTTTTATAGTCTGGCTCTGTTGGCTTCACCACTAAAACAGGGCTGGTCCACACGCGGGTTTCTTGAACATTCACTATCTGCTCTCCGTCTTTTTCTTTCTTCTGCATGCTTGCGTGCATGTGTGCTTAGTGTGGTGTGTGTAGTGTGACGTGTGTGTGGTGTATGCACAACTGTATGCCCTTCTGGTGCCCCATGCCCTTGCCTGCCGCAGGGTGGACTCCCCTTCAATGGCAGGAGTCAACAAACATGGAGTTCTGATTGCTCTCCCGCCCATCTCCTGCCCATTCTTTTTTTTTTTATAAATTTTATTTATTTATTTATTTATTTATTTATTTAAGAGCAACAGAGAGAAGGAGGGAGGGAGAGAGAGAGAGAGAGAGAGAGAGAGAGAGAGAATGGGCGCGCCAGAGCTTCCAGCCTCTGTAAACGAACTCCAGACGCGTGCTCTCCCTTGTACATCTAGCTAACGTGGGTCCTGGGGAATTGAGCCTCGAATCGGGGTCCTTAGTCTTCACAGGCAAGTGCTTAACTGCTAAGCCATCTCTCCAGCCCCTCCTGCCCATTCTTATTTGAGCCAGTCTTAGCAATTACAGGAGCTTGCTGGGTTTTGCACAGGCCCAGGCAATTCCCTGGTCTCTCTGCTCCTCTCTGCAGGATTGGGTTGATAGGCCTGCGTGGCCACACCCAGCCTTTGACATGGGATTAGGAGCTTTGGACAGGATGGACACAACTCTCAGCGATGTGAGTGGGGTCTTCCCGCCTCACAGCAGGCTCCTGGCCCCTCCCACCCAGCAGTCGTGTTTTGTCTTTTCCTGGTCCACACTGAGTCTGTGAACAAGGGACGACAACCTCAACCTACCCGAGTCCTGCACTAACAATCACATCACACAGCAGCGAGCTCCCCGACTCTGAGTAATCAAGCAGGGGAGATGTGTCCGTCTACCAAGCAGTGGCCAGTATGGATGGCTTTTGGTCCACCTAAGTCAGACCCCAGGATCTTATTGTCTGGGTGCCTTTGGACAAGACACTGATCCCTGCCCTACCTTCTTCATCTGTACAAGGGGCCACAAGAGTGCAATGACCTCACAAGGCCTGCAGAGAATGAAATGGGGTCAGATGGGTGTGTCTGTGACCTGACTTCTCCAGGCACCCTCAACACCAACGATGGTGTTTGTTGGGTATGAACACTGCATGGCCCTACCTTCCCCACCCAGGAGCCAAACAGGTAGAAAAGCAAAAGTCCTACTTTATTGATGAGAAAGCCAAGGTGTAGAGAGTAACCCCTCAAGTTCAAAGGGGCGTCCATAGAGGAACCGGGACCAGAACGTGGATCTTCTAGAACCAAGAAGGACTATCCTCCAGGTTGGGCATTTTCTCTTGCCCATGTCTCTGGCCTGGTTTCTCCTTTGGGCACCACAGCAGGTTGATCTGTTTTGCTAGACAAACTGCCTTTGCAATTTAATGATGACCTCTAACCAGCCCAGCAAGCAAACTTTGAGAACCTTCCAGAAGATGAGCAGAACTTACACAGGGGTCTGAGGAGCCCAGATGATGGCTCTTGATGGTGAGGATTCTTGGAGGCGTGTCTTTACTTTCAAACAGTGCATGGCTGGCTGGCACACGTGTGCCAGAGAAACTCAGGTCTGAGCCTTGGCCCCTTCTCTAGTGGATCCCTGGGCCTCAACTGGCCTGCCTGCTCACTGGGTACAACTCTGGTTACCACCTGGACTGCAGGGAGGGTGGATGGAGCCTGGGCAAGCCCCCACGGAGCCTGGCATGGAGCTGGTGCTCGGGACACATGACACTCCTTCCTTCCTTCCTCCTTCCTTCCTTCCTTCCTTCCTTAGCCAAGCTTCACATCATAACCTAGTAGAACGTCTACTGAGACTTGCTGCACAGAGGCGGCAAGAAGAGGCCTTTCCCCGCCCCTGCCCCCTCACGTGCCCGAGCTCTGAGATGGGAAGGGTACAGTAGCAAACCCACCTCCGTCCCATCCTGTGGTGCAGGTACAGATAGCCTGGGCGGCCTCTGAGGCACCAAACGGGCATATCTGTCTCCTCTTCACCCTTCACCCGAGTCCCCCCAAACACCGCAACACTGATGTCAGTATGCGTGGTGACGCCACAGCTCGGGCCAGGATGACCTTCCTAGAGTTCACGGCTCTGCAAGACCACTGTAGCGGAAGAGGGTCTCACCGTCGCACTGCTATTCCAAGATGCCGCAGCCACAGCATGTTCTCATCACCCTGCCTCACCAGCTGAGACGCCCTTGTCTGGAGCTACCCCACTGCCCCATCACACGACATCCTTTAATTCTCACCATGGGGCTGGGGATGTAGGCGCACACAGCCCTGGGCCAACCCCCAGCACCGCCTGACACTGGACGTGACGGTGCACGCTTTCAGCACTGGAGGGTGGAGGCAGGAGGATCAGATGTCCAAGGTCATTTATAGCTACACAGTGAGTCTGAGGCTAGCCTGGGCTTCATGAGAACTTGACTCATAATAAAAAAAAAATTCTTGGGCTGGAGAGATGGCTTAGTGGTCAAAGTGTTTGCCTGCAAAGCCAAAGGACCCAGGTTCAAGTCTCCAGGACCCACGTAAGCTAGATGCACAAGGTAGCACATGTATCTGGAGTTTGTTTGCATAGGCTGGAGGAGACCCATTCTCTTTCTCTCTCTCAAATCAACAAAAATAAAACATTTAAAACAAAATTTTAATTCTCACGATGACCCTAAAGCAGTGGCGGCCATCCTCTCCATTTTGTAGACAAAACAGAAGGCAGCCAGAGGCTGGAGAGCTCACCCAGGCCACACAGCTGGCAACGGTGGCAGGCTCAACCAAGGCAGCCAGCTCCACGTGCCCTGCCTCAATCTCAATCCCCAAAGGCATACACACACACACACACACACACACACACACACACACACACACACATATTCCAACCCTGGCTCTGCAAGGGAAAGAACCTTGGCTCAAAGGGGCCAGCTACTGTGGCAGGTGTTCCCCTCCTGCTTGTTCTGTCTCTTGGTTTGAGGATGGAAACTGAGGCACGAGGGCAGCCCCAGCACTATCTGGGCTCTGAGGTTTAGGGTTTCCAAGGTCCCCAAGAAACAAGCTCTTATGGCTCCCAGGCCCCCATTCCTGCCCAGCACAGAGACATACACTTGTAGTCCAGCACTCGAGGGACTGAGGCTGAATCACTGCCTGGGCTACATAGCGAGACTCTGTCTCTTAAGAAGAAAAGTCCGGATAAGACCCGATCTGAAGACATAAACGAGGAATGTGGCTAAAAGACAAAAAGAGCATTCTGCTATCACCAGAAAGTCACGTCCTTGTTCCCATGGCCCTGTCTTCCTAATGCCCCAACCTTCTGCTGCCCATTTCCTGCCTCTGAATTGAAAGTGGCTGTTCCCACCCAGTGCCCTGCAGCCATCTTGGGCTCCAAGGACAGGGTGCCCGGCCCTGCCATTTAGCCTGGGGCACTACTGTCCTCACTGCCTGATCCTCCAGGTCTGTATCCCAGGACACATGTTCTTGGCTCCCTGTGGAAGGGCTCTGTCTCCAGGGTTGACTCCTTCCCCACAGGCCACTGGAGGCCTGGGGAAGGGCTCTGAATCAAGGCTTTCCCTGTCTCTCTGTGGGGTCTCATGAGAGTTCTGCGCTCCTCCAAATGCTCTGGGAGAACACGCGGCCACAGAACACGGGGCGCCGGGTGGGGCCGGCTGAGTTAGCAGTTGTCTGGGTGGCACTGGTGCCCTCCCTCAGGCCTGCTTTGCTCTTAGAGGCTGACATCACACGGCGCTGCCCCGATCTGCCTCCCCAGGCAGTTTTGCCCAGCCAGTCTGGGCCTCTCAAGCCATCCATTAGAAACAAAAGCCATTTTCCAACCAGCGTCTACACAAACAGTCTCTGCTGGGAGGAAACCCTCCCATCTCCAGCTATTAACAGTCGCCTCTCACACACAGCGCGCCCATCTTGTGACTGCTCCATGCACATCCCGTGTACTCGCAGTGCGCCAGGCTCTGCACTCTCGGACACCCCCTAGCTGTCCCAATGTGGGAACAACTGACTCGTAGTTTTCAGATGAGGGCACTGAGGACCAGAGAAACACAGTGACTTGTCCAAGGCCACCCAGCTGCCCGGCCTGGGGGCTGACTCGGACAGACCCAGCACCACAGCAGCCCCCACCTCATAGTTCCACAAAGGCCTGGGAACTCCAGAATTGGCAGCATGACCCCTTGGGAGGTCATATGCTCTGACTCATGGGGGCCTTGTGCTCATAGAGGAAAGTGGCTGGCTCAGAGACACAACAGAGCCTGGCAAGGCCCTGTCTTGGGGACTGCCCACTGCCTGCCAGCCTCAGGAAGGTAGAGATCCTTGTCCCCAGGGGACTCACACTTGAATGCACACTAGGATAGAGGTGGAGGACTGCAAAGTAAATGCAGATTCCTGGGAGCCTCCCACCCCCCCAGTAGCAGGTGCAGGATGGGCCTGGCGGTCTGCATTTTATCAAATCTTCATTGAAGATAGAAGGGTGCCTGGGGACCTAACTTGGACAACTCCTAGCTTACTTCAGGAGAGATTCTCTGCGCTGGTCCCTGGCAAGGACATGCCCGCCCCTCTGGCTTTTGGGATTCTGGACACAGAGGCAGGCACAACCCTATTCTCACCAAGCTCATCTCTGGCCACAGTGATGTCATGCTCCCCAGTCCCCAGGGAACCCACCGTGTCACTCTCACCCACATAACAGACAGGGAAGTAGAGGCCCTTGGGAGTAAGAGGCCCAGGGGGATGGCCAAATCCATGTTCTGTGGCCTGAAGACTAGGGGTCTTCCCCAAGCCCAGTGCTTCTCCCTCGCCTTGGCTCCAGCGAGGAATATCTAAGAAAGTGTCAGGCCTGCTCATGGGAATGCCTGTAGCAATCAGGCATTTGTCCAGAAGCTCAGACCTTGGCCAGCAGATCTGATATGCCCACCTGTCAGGGGACAGAGGGAGACAGTCCACTAAGTGCTCCAACCCTTGGGCCTGCTCCCTCCTCCATCCTCTGTGTAAGGCCAGCTCCCTTGCCAGGAGGTGGCTGGAGGCCCAGGCCAGAGGCCAGGGGGCTGGGAGCCACAGTCTGAGCCAGGCTGGGATCTGAAACCAGGGTCTCCCTCCCTCGACCATCTTTGTTTGCTCTATGAAGGGGGGGCAATGGAAAAGGAGAGGCTGCGGTAGAGAGGAAGCGGCTTGGGGAGGACCAACGGACGACAAGGCGGCAGGTCGGGGGCTGCACGGACCGCAGGGAGACCCACCCACAGAGACAGAGAAACTCCGAGATCCCAGAGGGAGGCGGGGCGGGGCGGGGCGGGGACCTGGGAGAGACAAGCTGGGAAGGTCCCAGGAGGCTGGTGGTGGGGAGGTGACTAAATCCCCTCCGGGGGTCGCCCCTGCCCAGCAGATCGCATCGACCCCTACCCCACCAGGGCCCGGCACGGCGTGACACACACGCGCGCGCGCACACACACACACGCACGCCACCCGCCGGCGCCGCCCGGGGACTCGCCTTCCACGGGACGCGGGTGTCGCCCCCCCAGCCCCTCACCCTTCCTCCCGCCAGGCTTCAGGGGAGGGGGAACCCCGCTGCCGCCGCTCACCTGGGTCCCCGAGCCGCTGCCGCCGCCACCGCCACCGCCGCCACCGCGCAGAGCCGCCGGGTGGCGGAGGGGAGGAGCCGCAGAGGCCACGCCCCGATCTAGCCACGCCCCTCGCGCTCGGGCCCCGCCCACCTGCAGGCCCCGCCCCTCCCCGCCCGCGGAGGCCTTGTCTCCAGCCCGCGCGGGCCCGGGAGCATCCCTGTCCCCGGGAGTCGGCGCGCGCGCACGGGGATAGCGACAGGCCGCGGCGGGACGCGGACCCGCCCACCGTGCGGGCCTGCAGCGCGGACCCCCCGGGTCTCCCGCTCCGCGCACTGCGCAAGCTGCGGGCAATGCGTCCAGCAGAGGGCGATCCAAGTCACCCGGCCACCGGGATCGGCTCTGGGGCCGGGACCCCCCGGTGGTCCTCAAGCCCCCGACATCCTCTACCCAAGCCCGGCCTGAGGTGGGAGGAGAAACCGCAGACTCCAGCCCGGTCCTGAGTCGCGGGGCCAGCAGTGGAGGAGGAAGGATGGGGTCCATCTGCCTCTACGGATTCTCCTGCCGGCCCCGGGGCTACAGAATCACAGTTTCTGGTTGCTTGAGGCTGGGTGCCATTCCCAGGTTCTGTGCAGTCTGAGAAGAAATGTCCTTCTGGGAACACCCAACACCGCACGTCCATCACCCTGTATCACATAGCTAACACCCCACACCCTGAACCCACATCCGGGTTCGTATGCCCTACACTCTTCATTTACGTGAGCCCCACATTCTTTGGGAACCCTTCTCCTGGTGATGTAGGTGAGGAGGTGACTTGCACACAAGGAATTTCCTGGCCCGACTGGCAGGGATTTGGGTGGGAGCCAGGAAGTGGCTCTAGGGACCTGAATGCCCATGTAGGCCAGCCAGTGGTGATAGTTACAGGTCATTAAGTCTTCGTGTGTAGAGATGGTCTGAAAGCTTATTTCCCCTCCCCTCATTTGCTTATTTGAGGTGACAGCTGAGGTGCCAGCCTTCCTGGTGGCCATACTACAGGAAGGGGTGACCTGGCCAGACATTGAGTGGGCTGAGGAGTTCGCAGGGCCCAGGAGGAGGGGAAGTCTCTGGAGGGCCAGCCAGAGCAAACTCTGGGGTTAAGTGTCTGGGAGGCGTCTAGTCTGCAGACTGCTTTGAGGAATGCTGAGGTCCCTGAGGAGCTAGAGGACTATGGGAACTCTCCCAACAAGAGGAGTAGCCTGGCCTAGGGGTCTTTGAGGTCATCCAACAGGCTTCTAGGTGTGTAGCCACAAGGATTCCTCTTTGTTTTTTATGTCCTCCCTACCCTCTTTCCTTCCTTTCTTTAATTTTTTTTTTTTTTTTTTTTTTGGTTTTTCGAGGTAGGGTCTCACTCTAGCCCAGGCTGACCTGGAATTCACTATGGAGTCTCAGGGTAGCCTCGAATTCATGGCATCCTCCTACCTCCGCCTCCCAAGTGCAGGGATTAAAGGCGTGCGCCACCACACCCGGCGCTTTTCTTTAATTTTTTTGAGTCAAGTGTCACTCTTGTCCAGGCTGACCTAAACTCACTCAGTAGCCCAGGCTAGCCTTGAACTTACTGAGATCCTCCTACATCAGCTTCCTGAGTGCTGGAATTAAAGGTCGGTGTCTCCATGCTCGTTTTTTTTTTTAGTTAAACTTTCCTTATTTTGAGATAACTTTAGATACATGTGCAGTTATAATAAAAGATACAGAGGGCTGGGGATGTAGTTCTATGGGTAGAGTGCTTACCTGGCATGTACCAAACCCTGGATTTAATCCCAAGCACCCCACAGACTGGGAGTGGTAGCAAATCAAGCAGGAAGATCAGAGCCTGTTTCACAAGAAATAATATAGAGAGCTATCCTGGATACTGTCTCCCCTGGTGGTAACATCTAGCAGAACTATAATCTGATATCTCAACCAGGGCCCAGACAAAAACACCGTCAGGACAGAGAACACTCATCACCACGAGGACGTGCCCGCTGTGTCGTCGTTTTGTGCTCTCAGCCCTCCCTGGCACTCACTGGTTGGTTCTTCATTTCTGCGACTTGGTCGTCTCAGAGCCCGCGCATCCATGCTGGGAGGCAGGCTGGCCGCCTTTGCAGTTTCTGCTTTCACTCAGCATCCTTCCCGGAGATCCTTCCCCTGGGTTTCAGGTGCCAGTAGCTGGTTTTTTTCCTCTTAACTGCAGAGCCAGTTTCAGCCACAGCATGGGCGTGTCACGGTTTGTTTAGCCATTTGCTTGTTGAAGGACATCTGGGTTGTTTCTAGTTCGGGGAATGTGAAAAATCAAAGCTGCTATAAACATTTGCATATAGGATTTTGTGCGAACATAAGTTTTCATTTGTCCGGGAAAAATGCCCAGGAGTGTAATTGCTGGGTCGTATGGTATGCTGCATGTTTAGATTTTTTTTTTCTTTTTGGTAGATCCTGTTTCCTAGAAAGGTTGTCCTACCTCCCATCCATGCCAGAGCCTTCCATTTCTTTGCATGCTTGATGGCATTTGATGTTGTAACTTTATTTTTATCCTATCTATCTATCTATCATCTATCTATCTGTCATCTATCTATTATCTATCATCCATCCATCCATCCATCCATCCATCGATGTAGTCTGTCTCTGAGATGGGCCAAGCTATCTAGCAGGCTGACCTGGGATTTACTATGTAGTCTCAGGGTGGCCTCGAACTCACGGCAATCCTACCTCTGCCTCCTAAGTGCTAGGATTAAAGTCGTGCACCACCATGCCTGGCTCTTGGCCTCCAATTTCTGATTCTTCTGGAATTACAAGCTGAGTGCCACCACACTCTCCTTTATACAGTGCTCCTGGTGGAAGCTATGACTTTGTGTGCGATAGGCAAGCACTCTACCATCTGAGACACATCCCAGCCTAGGCCACCGGTTTCTCACTTTGCTCTTAACTGGTTGAGGAGCCCATCCACGCTGACCCTCATGTTCTTTTCTGTTGCCATGGGAGCAATTGCACCTGCTGACTCGACAAATTTATCTTTTTTTTATTTGTCTCATCATTGGTGGATTGAATCATAGAAAAGTAAAGAAGTCAGGTGTGGTGGCTCACATCTATTAAAAATTATTTTAGGAAGCTGGGCGTGGTGGTGCACGGCTTTAATCCCAGCACTCGGGAGGCAGAGGTAGGAGGATCACCATGAGTTTGAGGCCACCCTGAGACTACATAGTGAATTCCAGGTCTGCCTGAGCTAGAGTGAGACCCTACCTCGAAAAACTGAAAAAAAAAATTATTTTAGGGCTGGAGGGATGGCTTAGCGGTTAAGGCGTTTGCCTGCAAAGTCAAAGGACCTATGTCAGCCAGATGCACAAGGGGGCTCACGCGTCTGGAGTTCATTTGCAGTGGCTGGAGGCCCTGGCGCGCCCATTTTCTCCCTCCCTCTCTCTCTGTCTCCCTCTGTCTCTGTCAAATAAATAAAATTTTAAAAAGAGACCAAAAACTGGCCGGGCATGGTGGTGCACGCCTTTAAAAAATTATTTTATTGATAACTTCCATATATATAAACAATGTGCCATGATAATCCCCTCTCACCACTGTCCTTTTCCCCCTCCCAAATCTCCCCTGCATTGAATCCCCTCTTTTTAATTAGTTTTTCTTCTACTTTGATGCCATTTTTTCTCTTATCATGTAGATCCTGTGTAGGTGGCATCAGCTGCTACGAGGTCATGAATATCAAGGCCACTTTATGTCTGGAAGACAGTATTGTAAGCTTTCCTCTCTTTTCTTTGGCTCTTACATTCCTTCTGCCACCTCTTTGGCCATGAGCCCTGGAGGGTGTGATAGAGATGTCTCAGTGCTGAGCACTCTCCTATCACTTCTTTTCAGCACCTTGGTGACTTTTGAGTCATCCCAGTGGTCACTACCACCTGAAAAGAGAAGCTTCTCTAACCAAAAGGGAGAGCAGCATTAATATATGGGTATAAACATAAGTGTTTAGAGGGCAGTTTGGTGGGCATAATATATCCATTTAGCCAGACAACATTAGTAATTTTCCCCTGAGGGCTTATGACCTCCCCAGCTCCAGGCTTTTGGTTAGGTTTTCACTTTCTTGCAAATTTCATTGAGTTCCAGGTCAGCCTCCACCAGAGTGAAACCCTGCCTCAAAAAAAAAAAAAAAAAAAAAAAAAAAAAAAACAACTAAGAAAGGAAGATAATAAGAGTTTGCTTATTGCCTACATTTAGGAGAAGCACTTTGCAGATCTAAACTCCTGTGGGAAACTGAATCTCGCTACTTCTTCCACAGCCTCTGGGGTCCAGCGCCCCCAGGAGGTCTACTAATACCCACTTGACCACAGGGCCTTTGGTGCCTCTGTGGGGTAGGTGAGAGCCTGCAGACTGGTGGGTCTGTGCATGTGGTCAGGGCGACTGGCCCAGCAGTGTCCATGACTCTCTAGGGCTACACAGAGTGCTAGCTAATATAATATTCTCTCCTCCTCAGCTCAACCCCTGGGAATCCACGTATTCCATGTGGCAAGAGGGACCTTGAGCCATGTACTCATTTACAGGGTTTTAATGACACAGGGATTTGGGGCTGTCTTTTGCCAATGCAATATATACTGACACACAATAGTCTGGGGATGTCTCTGGATTCTTGTCTTATGAATTTGATGAATGAAATCCACAGATCAGAGAATAAGGTTCAGAAAGATTTTATTGTAACTTAGAGCTTTAGGAGGGAGAGCTTTAAGAAAAGAGGAGTTGGAAGCCGGGCTTCGTGGCACATGCCTTTAATCCCAGCACTCGGGAGGCAGAGGTAGGAGGATCACCGTGAGTTCAAGGCCACCCTTAGACTACATGGTGAATTTCAGGTCAGCCTGGGCTAGAGCGAGACCCTACCTCGAAAAACAAACAAAAAAAGAAAGAAAGAAAGAAAGAAAGAAAGAAAGAAAAGAAAAGAGGAGTTGGAAGGAGGAAAGGAGAAAGAAACGGAGGAAGGGAGGGAAGGAGGGAGAAAGGAAGACATTGAGAAGCCCAGAATTTAAGAGAAGCAAAGAAAGCAGAGAGAGCTCTTGCCCTGGGAGGGATGAGGGGTTTGAGAAGCTCACCTGAAGATTCAGGTTGGTTTTTTATTTACTTATTTTTGTTTATTTGAGAGAGAGAGAGAGAATGGGCAGGCCAGGGCCTCTAGCCACTGGAAACAAACTCCAGACTCATGAGCCACCTTGTGCATCTGGCTTGCGTGGGTCCTGGAGAATCGAACCTTGGTCCTTTGGCTTTGCAGGCAAGAGCTTTAATGGCTAAATCATCTCTTCAGCCCCCAGGTTGGGGTTTTTAATGAGTGCCATGGATGGACAGCTAGTCTAGGCAGGCTAGTCCTGATGTTAGGTATCTGGGGTCAGGGTTTCTGGAAAGGGGCAATCCTCCCAGAAATCTTAATTCTCTAGGAAAGGCCTTCTCAGAACGGAGTGAAAGGACTCCCTAAGTGGGGAAAGGTAAGGAAAGGCCAAGCCCTTCTGAAATTTCTGACCTGTAGTAAAGTGTAATGACCTAGATTTCCCCCTATAGGCCCAAGGACAATTCCTGCATTTAGTCAGGGGGGAAGCTGTTCATGTTAGGGTCTTGTCACCCCTAAACTGCCTCACTGAGATGGAACCCCAGGCCTGGATTATTCCTGTGAGCCTGAAACAGCCAGCAGGGCCCTTAGGAAAAGAGGGTAGGAGTAAGATGACCACGAGAGAGAGGGTCACAAGGTCAGGACCGCAGGAGCCTCTAGCAGCTGAGAAAGGCAAGAAAGATGGCATCTCAGAGCCACTAAGGGAATGCAGCCCTGCCGGTGGCCTCTGGACCCACGGGAGGATGAATTTGTGCGGGTCTGCGCCCCTAAGTGTGGTCATCGGTACGAACAGCCAGGAACCTGGGACATGGGGCTTCAGCTGGCTCTGGAAGCTGGCTGTTCTGGTGACACCCTGCCTGGATCCCTGCTCTGTGGCCTCACACTGGGGCTCCCCGCCAGTGAGCTCTGCAGGGGCCTTCCATCCCTGGGATGTTTAAATGTCATCAAAATGTTATCCGCCCTGAAGAACTGAAGCAGAAACAGCGAACGCCCATCTGACCATGCCAGCGTTCCAGCACCCAGTGCAAAACTGGGCCATGGAAGCCCCACTGTGCCTCCTGGTGACCCTCCGGGTGCGAGGCTCCTCCAGCCTCTGGGCCATCTCTTGGCATTTTGTGGGAGAGGAGGGTGCGAGCCGCCCTCTGATGACAAGCAAAACAGGGGCGCCGTTCTCAGCCCCGCTGCTGGCACTCCTCGGGCGCTGAGCCCCCTCCTGTTGCTTGCAGAGCTGATCTGAGATGCAAGGGAAGACACGGTAGCAGGCCTTGACCTCAAGGGAAGAGTTTTAAGGCTTTGTGAGGGAGGATGACGGGCTTCGCCGCCGCTCTCCGCCTCTCTGCTTTTCTGCAAAGACTTAACCTTTGGTCTCAGCCTGCTCGGGGCAGTGTAAATGGCTGGGCCCACAGTGGTGGGGGGAAGTCCCTCCTCAGCCCCAGTCACACCGCAGCACCGAGTTAATCGTCAGCAGAACAAACAGGAGTGGCTGCCCGTGGGTGCTCCTCGCTGCCTCCTCTCCCCTTCTGGAGTAAAAAGGCTCTTAAAAGCAGAGCCTGCTTTTCAGCCGTCACTCTGTGGACAACACAGGGCCTCTGCCTCAGTGCGTAGGGAATGCCTGCTGAGTGATGGACACACTCTGCAGATGTCTATGCATGCATCTGTGTCCCACACCTGTGGATCACGACTGTGACGCACCCCTCTGTGCCCGGCCCAGGTTGGCCAATGCAGCAAGGGTGGCTGTGGGAGCCGAAATAGTCCTTAGGGTGGGCAGGGTGGGGATCTGCTCTGGACTGGGTCTCTCGGGAGTTTCTGGCTCCACCTTAGCATACGGCCAAATGAACAAGCTTGTGCCAAGGGGCATTTTCCTTGGAAAGTTCTACCTGGCCGACCTCTACCTCCCACCTCGCTTTGAGCCCCAGGAGCTCCAGCACCCGAGAAGCTTTGAAGAGCTTGGCCCATGCCACAGCCAGCCTCTCACCTAAACCTGTGGTGGGCTTGGGAGTATTTGCAGGGCTGTGGGAGGGTCATATGAGTCCAATGTGACCAATTTGTGCTCTAGGGACCCCTCCCAACCTCCAGGCAGCCATCTTGTCCATCTGTGTTGTCAACTAGCCCTGCCCCCAGAAAGGACCACTCTGGGACCGCGACAGGTAAGGATAAAGCAAGGCCCTTCCACGATCCTATCTGAACACAGACAACGCATCAACACTGACCAAGCTTTGAAATGTGTCCTTCCCCTGGCTGGGCTCACGGAAGGACTATGCCAGTCCTCACCCTGGGCTCTGGATGCACAGATTGGTCCATAGGCCATCAGAGCTGTCTGCCTCCTGCAAATGGGCATCCTCCTCCATCAGACTCTGCCTGAGAGCAGAGCCCCGACCTCAAACCTTCCCCAAGGTCCCCAACTCAGCACCAAGTCCACAGTGAGTCCCTCCCACCAGGCGCTGGGCATCCATCACCTCCCATTCTTTCACTCTCAGTGCTGGGCCCTGAGGGTGGGCTTTGGTTATGCTCAGCCCCTGAACAGCCTCCTTCTCCATCAGACTCTCAGACAGAGATGGAGAGAGTAGGAGGGTCTCAAAAGGCTAGGTCTGGGCTGGTGGCTGGTGGCAATGCCAGCTAAGCAGTGCCCTTTCTGCTACTGTTCCCTAGTGACAGGGCCAAGTTGGCAGGGGGAGAAGTGACCCAGCACAAGCAATGACTATTCTTTCCAGGCTGACTGGAGCCATGAGGGTTCTGGAAGAGAGGTGACAGCTTCTAGCGGCTCCCGCCCCCCACCAGGCGCTGGTCCTCGCTTCCGTATTGATTGAGCGGCTCCCGGCTGGTACACGGGCTGAAACCCAGCGTCTTCAGGGCTGTGTGGACGACAGGTCACTGGCTGCAGAGGCTTTGGTTTTGGTGTGATTGGAGGAGCTTTGACCCCAGCCTGACTGGCTGTGGTGAGGCAGAGTCTGGGGCTCAGATGCAATGGGAGTCAGAGCTGCTCAGGGGAGCTCAGATTGGGGGGGGTGGGGAAAGAATCCAGGCACACTGGGCTACCTGCTCTGATGACTGCTGTGATAGGGCAGCTGTGGACAGGAAGTGGAGAGCTGTAGGCAGAGCTGCCCCTGTCCTCCTGGAAGTTTAGGTGAAGCCTTCTCAAAGAGCAGCCCCCAGGCTTGGGGCTCCTGGGAGCATGGTCACCCCACAGCACCAAGCCCTCTACCTAAGAGCCTTTGGCCTTCCCTTGCCAAGCCTTCCCTCGCCGTCTGGCCGTCTGCCCCTAGGACCTGTCCTTAGGTCCACAGCCACAGTCCTGGAACCTGAGTGGATGAGTGGAGCAAGACCCAGTGTCACCCAGAGTGGGCCAGATCTACTTCCTGAGCCCCCGGTCTTGGGGACTGTCACTCATCCCTCCCCACCGGGAACAGTTCTGGCTAGCAACTGCCCCACTCCACAGCAGGGGCCAGAATTTGGCAGTAAAGGGGCCGGGCTGAGGCCTTTTGCTGGCTGCCAGCTTCCTGAACTCACACATCCTAAGACCCAGGGGAGGGCTGGGGCCACATCCAAGAAGGGACGGGGCGGGGGGCGGGGTCATTGAGGAGGGCTGCAGCTGCCTGCTGGGAATCTGTCTTCAGAGGCAGCTTTCAGGTTCCCAAGCAGAGTCCGTCTGCACCCCCCCCGCCCCCGCCCCCCCCCAACACGGAACTCAGGCACAGTTGGCCCTCCTCAGTGGCCCTCTGGTTGGAGAACAGGCTTTCTAGGGCACCTGGTCATTTTGTAGATTCCTCTGGGGTTTCTACACAAACAATGTGTGGATTCACAGACAGACTGGGTAGCACCCCAGGGTCCAGGGGGAAGAGAAGCTGGGAACTGTGGCATCTGTGTCTTGTTCCTGGCCTCTCGGAGAAGCCTTTAGCCTCTTGCCATTCACTGAGATGTTAACTTTAGATTTTCTTGCAATTTCATATATATATATGAAATTTCATATGTATGTGTGTGGCAGAGAGAGAGGAAAGGAAAGAAGAGGAGAGAGGAGAGGAGAGGAGAGGAGAGGAGAGGAGAGAGAGAGGAGAGGAGAGGAGAGAGAGAGAGTAGGCACATCAAGGCCTTATGCTGCTGCAAACAAATTTCAGACACATGCACCATACGATGCAACTGGGGAATTAAACCTGGGCCAGCAGGCTTTGCAAGCAAGTGCCTCCAAATGGCTGAGTCATCTCTCCAGCCCTCTTGGAGTTTCTTTCTTTCTTTCTTTCTTTTTTTACCTTTGATATTCTTTTTAAAATTTTTATTCATCTGATAGAGGAAGAGGCAGATAGAGAATGGGCGTGCCAAGGCCTCCAGCTGCTGTAAACAACCCCAGATGCATGTGCCACCTTGTGCATCTGGATTATGTAGGTCCTAGGGAATCAAACCTGGGTCCTTTGCCTTTGCAGACAAGTGTCTTAACCACTGTGCCATCTCTCTAGCCCATACTTGGAATTGCTTTACCAATTTGTACTCCTGTCCATTCATTCCTAATCTATTGAAGGATTTTTTAAATTACATCTACTGAAGTTGTATGTTATATGCTCTTTTTTTTTTTTTTAAATGAGAGAGACTGTGAGAGAGAGAATTGGTGCAATTGAACTCCAGACATGTGCACCGCCTTGTGCGCATGTGCAAGCTTGTGGGCTTGTGTCACTGTGTATCTGGCTTACATGGGACTGGAGAGCTGAACATGAGTCCTTAGGCTTCGCAGGCAAGTGCCTTAACCACGAAGCAATCTCTCTATTCCTGCTCTTAATTTTTAAAGTAAAAATTTTATTTATTTATTTATTTTTATTTGAAAGAGAGTGACAGATAGAGAATGGGTGTGCCAGGGCGTTCAGCCTCTGCAAACAAACTCCAGATGCATGCACCACCTTGTGCATCTGGCTCACATGGGTCCTGGAGAATCAAACCTGGGTCCTTTGGCTTTATAGGCAAGCACGTTAACCACTAAGCCATCTCTCCAGCCCCCTGTTCTTAATTTTTAAAAATATTCTACTTATTTACTTATCTATTTGTTTGTAAGGAGAGAGAAGAGACAGACAGAGAGGATGGGGCACGTGCCACTCTGGGCACCTGGCTTTATGTGACTACTGGAAGCTCAGACTCCAGTTGTCAGGCTTTGCAGGCAAGCACCTTAACCACTCAGCCATCTCTCAAGCCCAGTTTTTTAAGGGGGCAGGGTCTCTTGTATCCCAGGCTGACCTTGAACTCTTATGCTGTGCACCACCATGCCTGGCTTGCATTGTTTTAAAAAAATTATTTGTTTATTTATTCATTCACAAGCAGAGAGAGTCAGAGAGAGACAGAATGGACGTCAGGACCTCCAGCTGCTGCAAATGAACCCCAAACGCATGTGCCACTTTGTGCATCTGGGGAACTGAATCTGGGTTGCTAAGTTTTTTAGATAAGTGCTGTAACTGCTGATCCATCTTTCCAGCAACCCCCTTTTTTTTAAAAAAAAAATCTTATTTATTTATTTGCAAGCAGAGAGAGAAAGAGAGAGAGAGAGAGAGTGAGAATGGGCATGCCAGGGCAAACGAACTCCAGATGCATGAGCCACTTTGTACACTGGCTTTACATGGATACTGGGGAGTCAAACCTGAGTTGATAGACTTTGCAGCAAGTGCCTTAACCACTGAGCCATCTCTCCAGCCCCACATTTTTTTCTGTTGAGAATATTGCTCTTTATGTCCATTTTGTTTTATGAACTGGTTGCATCATAACATTATCTTGTTTAATCAATATTCATATAATTTAAAAGCTTTAAAGAAATAAAACTTACAGGTGAATAATTCCATAGGTCACTGCCTATGGAATTTATATTCTCTTTTTTTCTTTTCTTCTCCTGTTCTTTTTTATTACTATTATTTCTTTCTGGAGACGTCTCATGTAGTCCTCTTTGGCCTTAAACTCACTATATAGCCAAGCATAGTCTTGAGTTCCTTATCCTCCTGCATCTACCTCCCAAGTACTAAGACTACAGGTGTGCACTACCTCACCTGACTTCTTTAAGTTTTATATTGGATTTAGAACATGACTCAAATATATATTTCTTTTTTGAGGTACGGTCCCACTCTGGCCCAGACTGACCTGGAATTAATTATGTAGTCTCAGGGTGGCCTCGAACTCACAGCAATCCTCCCGCCTCTGCCTCCTGAGTGCTGGAATTAAAGGTGTGCACTACCATGCCCGCATAATATTTATATTTTTAAAAGAATGTATTTTATTTATGTATTTGTAAGCAGAGTGAGTGAGAGAGAGAGAGAGAGAGAGAGAGAGAGTGAGAGCGTACGGGTGAAGCAGGCCCTCCAGACACTGTAAACAAACTCTGGATGTTTACTTTGTTCATCTGGCTTAATGTGGCTAATTGGGAACTGAACCCAGGTCATTAGCCTTTGTAGGCAAGCACCGTAATTTTTGAGCCATCTCTCTAACCCATGAATATATTTTTAAATATTTATTTTTATTTATGAGAGAGAGAGAGAGAATGGGTGTATCAGGGCCTCCAGCCACTGCAAATGAACTCCAGACACATGTACCACCTTGTGCATCTGGCTTATGTGGGTCCTGGGGAATTGAACCTGGGTCCTCTGGCTTTGCAGGCAAGTGTTTTAACTGCTAAGCCATCTCTCCAGCCCCCCGTCAATATATTTTCACTTGTAAAATAAGTAATGTTTACTACTGATAACATCTTCTGGGAATGTAACATACTATCTATTTCAGTTACAATTCTTTTGTTTCATATGCATTAGAAGCACACTTATAAGCTTTCTCTCCACCATGAATAATTTTTTTCAAATCTTTATTAACAACTTCTATGATTATAAAAAATATCCCAAGGTAATACCCTCCCTCCCCCCACTTTCCCCTTTGAAACTCCACTCTCCATCATATCCCCTCCCTATCTCAATCAGTCTGTCTTTTGTTTTGATGTCATGATCTTTTCCTCCTCTTATGATGGTCTTGTGTAGGTAGTGTCAGGCACTGTGAGGTCATGGATATCCAAGTCATTTTGTGTCTGGAGGGATCATGTAAGGAGTCCTACCCTTCCTTTGGCTCTTACATTCTTTCCGCCACCTCTTCCGCATTAGACCCTGAGCCTTGGAAAGTGTGATCGAGATATTGCAGTCCTGAGCACTGTGGTCACTTCTTTCCAGGACCATGATACCTTCTGAGTCGTCCCGAGGTCATTGCCATCTGAAAAGAGAAGATTCTCTACCAAAAGTGAGAGTAGCATTAATATAAGGGTATGAACATTAAGAGAAGTGCTTACTGGGCAGTTTGATAAGCATAGTATATACATTTAGCCAGACAGCAGCAGACGTTACACCCCTAGGGCTCATGACTACCCCTGTTTTAGGTTTTCAGTATCAGGGATATATTCCCTCCCATGGAGCGGGCCTCCAGTCCAATTAGAGGGCAGTTGGTTTCCACCACGATAGATGTGCCACTATTGCACCCATTGGCTCATTTGGCCTGGCTGGCCAAATATAAGGCTTGCAGTGTCCACTGTTGAGCATCTTCACTGGTGATTTCTCTTTCTGTCATTGAACTGCATGCAGAATGGCTTCTTCCAGTTTTCTGTCAGCTGGTCTACATGGAGGAGGTTCTCAGCTCAATGCCAGCAGGATTTCTCAGTGGCCTTGTAGCCCAAGTATGTGGAGTCTTCAGAAATAGGGTCTTACCATCTATTTCTGTCCACCATGAATAATTTGATAACAAATTAAAAGAATAATTTTGATATCAAATTTTCCCTCATCTATAAGTTTATGGTTTCCCTCACCGCAAGTAATGTGCCATTAAGGGAAGGACTGTGGCCTGAAGTTTTCTCCCATTTATAGTCACCTAATGTCTCACGAGTGAGCGTTTTCCTATGTTGGTCAAGGCGCGCACTCTGGGTCAAGGCTTTCCCACATTCGCTGTACTTGCAGGGCTTCTGTCCTGAGTGTGCCCTTTCATGCCGGGTAAGATGTGTTCTCTGGCTGAAGGCTTTCCCACAAAACACGCTTGTAAGTTTAAGAGAAGTGACGCAGTTGAGGCTTTTCAACACGGTGACGCTGAGTTAGGGATGAACGCTGGCGGACGCTCCCCACCTCCACTGCACATGACCCGCGTTTCCCCGGACGGATTCTCTGATGCTGAACAGGACGCCTTGTCTGGCTGAATCGGCTCGCACACTCGTCACAGTTATTTGTACGGTTTCTGTCCCATGAAGACTAGCTGAGGTTGGGTATGAGATGAGCGCAGCTGAAGGCTCTTTTAGTAAGAGTATGTTGACTGAAGGTTTTTTCACCCTCATATTCACAGGCATTCTCTCTTACGTCGTTTATCTGATAATAAATCAAGTCTGAATTATGTCTGATACTATCTCCTGGAGTGTCACAATGGGGACATCTTTTCTTTCTTGTTTTTTGTTTTCATGTTTTTGCTTTTTGAGGTAGTCTTGTTCTAGCCCAGGCTAATCTGGATGGAATTCACTATGCAGTTTCAGGCTGGCCTCAAATTCATGATAATCCTTCTACCTCAACCTCCTGAGTGCTGGCATTAAAGGTGTACGCCACCATGCCCGGCCTGCAATGCAATGAGGAGGTATTTTGATTGGAAGAATTCCCTGATACCTAATAAGGTCTGAGTTCAGATTACAGTTCTCCTCAAATTTATTGCATTCTATGCTTCTCTGTGTAATCTTTTGGTGGGTGAAAAGTACTTGTTCCAAATGTCTCTGACGGTTTCCTTGGTTAAACTCTGACAGTTAAAACCCCGCAGTCCTCCTAAGACGGAGAACCCGCAACTGTCTCCTGTTAGTCTCTCGTTACAGCCTCAGCCCCACGGCTTTGACTTCATCACAGGCGACTCCTTCATTTCCCATCTGCTCTCCCCAGGTGGAGGAGTGCGCAGCAGGCATCTACTTTCTAGCACCCATGGCTCTTCTTGCTCCAAGTGTGTGATCACCTCTGGCTTATAAAGTTGGTGTCCCGGGAGCCGGGCGTGGTGGTGCACGCCTTTAATGCCAGCACTCAGGAGGCAGAGGTAGAGGGATCGCCATGAGTTCGAGGCTAGGCTGAGATTGCATAGTGAACTCTAGGTCAGCCTGGGCTAGAGGGAGACCCTGCCTCGAAAAAAAAAAAAAAAGTTGATGTCCTGGTGCAACCAGATTTCTATAGTTCTCCAGTGTCACGTCTCAATAGAGGGTCTTTGGAGCAGGGGTCAGCTGTGCCCACTCCTCTCTGGTGAAAATCCGACAGCCATGTCCTGGAGCGTGAGCAGTTCCTGCCGGTCTGTGATCCATCATGTATTCCTTCTCTTCCATGTTCCCCTCCTGGAAAAGTAAAACATCCAGAGAGGGCACAGGCCTCCATAGACTAAGGCTCTCCAGGGTGGCTCTGCCCCCTGACCACAGCCACCACCTGCCTGGACCAGGGCAGAGAAAGTGCTGAAGGCCCTGATGCCTGAACCCATGGCACCCAGTGACTGGGCTCCTGGGACCTGACAATCTCATGCATTATTTTTTATTTTTCATTTCTATTTATTTATTTAAGAGAAAGGGGGAGGGAAGAGGCAGATAGACAGAATGGGGGGGCAGGGCCTCCAGCCACTGCAAAGGAACTCCAGACACATGCACCACCATGTACATCTGGCTTATGCAGGTTCTGGGGAGTTCAACCTGGGTCCTTAGACTCTGAAAGCAAGCTCCTTAACTGCTAAGGCATCTCTCCAGCCCCATTTGTTTGTTTGTTTAATTAGGGTTTCCTGCATGACCGTGGGTGGGAAGTTATTTATTGGAGAGTGGGCAGTCCACCAGTGGTCCTAGCACTAAGGACATGACATCAGCAGCTAGAGCATAGAGGACTCGTCTCCAGAAGACAGTATTCCGTGTCTACACTTCCCATTCTCCTGCGTGCAGTGTTTCTGTCCTGTCATCCAGCCATGAAGCTTCCTGAACCTTGGAGGGGTGTGGCTTAGATGGTGTATTTAGGGCTGAGCACACACCAGTCACTTAATCCTGGTGACTTTGCCAGTTACGCATCTGTTAATCCCTGCTCTGTGCATAAAGAAACTTCTGTGTTCAAGGCTGTGGACAGCACCAATCTACGGGGACAAACGGAGATATTTAGAAGGTGATTTGATAAGCTGTTTGATTAAGATAATCATAGTATTGGCTCCCCCACCTCCAGGGCCCAAGTCCCAACCACGGACCTTTGGCTAGATTCGCAGTACCAGGTCTGATTTCCCTCCCATGGAGTGGGCTTCAAATCCAACTGGAGAGCAGCTGATTACTCCCATAATTCTCGTGTCACCGTGGCACCTGTGGACACGGCTTGTCTAGCAGGATGGTTGTGAAGTACACAGGGTCCACAGCTGAGTAGGACGGTGGAGGGCTTTTCGTCCCCAGCAGTTGCATAGCGCCCCAGGCACACTGGAAGCTTCCAGCTCAGCTCCAGCTTGGTTTCTTTATGTCCTGCAACCAAGGCACGTGGTGTCTTCAGCAACAGGGACTCGCCATCTGGTTTTGGTGGGTAACCAGGAACAATGGCAAAGGCTTCATTGTTTCAGGGCCCTCTGTGGCCTTGCTGACAAACAGCTCATTGCGAGACATCTCACGCTCCATAGCACCTGGGAGCAGCTTTATCTGCCCATGGAAACTACATTTCAAGTTATCTTACTGAATAGTAGGTTTCCATATGGCTTAATTTTTAAATATTTATTTGCAAGTAGAGAGAGAGAGCAAGAGGAATGGGCACACCAGGGCCTCTTGCCATGGCAAACAAACTCCAGAAGCATGTGCCACTTTGTTTACTTGGGTACTGAGGAATTGAACCCAAGCCATTAGGCTTTGTAATCAAGTGTCTTTTATTGCTGAGCTAACTCCCCATCCCAGAATATTTACATTTTTGGTTTTCTGGTTTTCTCCTATTTTTCTAAGACTCAGTTCCTTGTTAGGGTACTTGACGTTTTTCCATAGGTATTGAAGCTCTGGATTTTTTTTTTTAAGAAATTTTTTTTTAGTTTTTGGCCCAGCATGGTGGCACACACCTTTAATCCCAGCATTTGCGAGGCAGAGGTAGGAGGATTGCCGAGAGTTCGAGGCCACCCTGAGGCTATATAGTGAATTCCAGGTCAGCCTGGACTAGAGTGAGACCCTACCTCAAAACACCAAAATAAATAAATAAATAAATAAAAATCTGTTTTTTTTTTCTATTTGGATAGTTTTTATTGGACTCTTTCTATTCTTTTACTGTTTATGTGTGTTTTGAAGCTTGATAGTCATATGCTTCCATTTTATTCTTTTTACAGAGTTTTCATTTTTTCTTTAAATTTCCTTATTAGGTATTCTATCATTTTTGGGGAGAAGGTAAAGGCCTTAATGCATTTTAATAGTTATTTTAAAATTCTTGTAGGATAATTTCAAAATCTGAGTCACATATTGGTTCTTTTTGTTTACTATTTTTCTCTTGATTTTACTTACATTTTCCTGTGATTTTCATGCCTCTTCTTGTTATAGTATTCCAAAGATTATATGTAAACGAATACTGAAAAATGAAGTACAAATATCATTGTTTTTCTTTTTTTAAATTTTTAATTCATTTTTATTTATTTAGTTGAGAGTGAGAGAGAAAGAGGCAGATGGAGAGAGAGAGAGAGAGAATGGGCTCATAAGGGCCTCCAGCCACTGCAAATGAACTCCAGACGTGTGCACCCCCTTGTGCATCTGGCTAATGTTGGTCCTGGGGAATCGAGCCTTGAACTGGGGTCCTTAGGTTTCACAGGCAAGTGCTTAACCGCTAAGCCATCTCTTGTTTTTCTTTCTTTTAATCTTACTTTTTTTTTTTTTTTTTTTGGTTTTCAGGGTAGGGGCTTGCTGTAGCCCAGACTGACTTGGAATTCACTGTGTAGTCTCAGGGTGGACCTGAACTCATGGCGATCCTCCTACCTCTGCCTCTGGAGTGCTGGGATTAAAGGCGTGCGCCACCACACCTGGCTTAAATTTATTTATTTATTTATAAGCAGAGAGGAGAGGGAGAGAAAGAGAGAGTGGGAATGGATGCACCAGGACCTTTGCCTTTGCAAAGAAACTCCAGATGCATGTGCCACTTTGTGTAACTGACTTTATGTGGGTACTGGGGAATTGAACCTGAGTCCTTAGGTTTTGCAGGCAAGCATCCTAACTGCTAAGCCATCT
Organism: Dipus sagitta; assembly: GCA_036346955.1. NCBI lineage: Eukaryota > Metazoa > Chordata > Mammalia > Rodentia > Dipodidae > Dipus > Dipus sagitta. Next base: position 3,015,621 of record CM070777.1, on the reverse strand, counting down.
CTCTAGCTCCCCCTTTTTGGGGGACAGGCTCACATGCAGCCCAGGCCGGCCTCAAATTCACTCCATGGTGGAGAATGACCTCCTGCAGCTCTCTTCGGTCTGTGTTTCTGCAGAGGACACGGCGGCCACTTTTGATGGTCAGGCTTAGCTGAGTTTAGCCAGCTGGGTCAGGACTTTAGCCTGGCCTCTGCTTCACTCTGCCAGCCTTCCTCACTGCCCACCCCCCGTCATGGCAGAAGGGCCGAGCAGGCTGTTGGCTAGCATTGGGTCAGGTGGGCATTCACACTGGGCGCTCGGGGAGCCACGCTTCACCCTTCACCTTCAGACTCATCTCAGCAGATTCCTGGGACCCAAGCACCGTGACAGGGTCTGGCTCCATGGAAAGGCCTGCTCCCCGCCATGCCACCTTCCCCATGGCCACCGCGCTGGTTAGCCCTAATAACACAGCGGGACCTTTTAGGGTAAAAGCCTGGGCTCTAGCAGCCCCGACAGGGTAGCCTCAGTCACCTGTCCCCAGTATGCCAATTAAAGACAACGATGAAACTAAGGGAAGATATGTATTCAACGTGGCCACATTGGAAAGAGGACCAGTAAATGGGTCCAGTACCCCAAGGTCATCCTCAGGGTGCTGACATGAGCTTTAGGTTTAAATAAAGAACTTGGAGCAAGGCACAAGAGGTGTGAATAACTGTTAATTAATTAAACAATAATTATTAATCAGTCAGTCAGTCCTGGTCAAGGTGTGGGCTTGTCAATCACAGTCTCAGCTCTGATCCAAGCTCCAGAGGAGCTCTCCAGGGCAGAGCCTCAGCCTCAAGATCATTGCCTTCATCTTGGGGGTGGAGTCTGTCCTTTGGGGATTCTGCTCTTCCTGGAATCCAACAATGCCTTTAATCTTAAAGGGGATGGCGTGGTTAGACAGACATCCCAGGAACCATTAGCATGCTGACTGGTCGATAAGTAAAGGAGAGTCTATGACGAGAGCGGAGATAACTGGCTTCATCCTGCTTTAGTGCCCTGGCGAGGAGTCAGCTTTTTAGCACTGAGTGCCTATTCCCCGAACCTCACCCATCCCTGGGGCTGGGAGAGTTTGTTAGCCACACTCCCCATGAGTTGCATATAGGGGAAGAAGAAAGTGGGGGTGCTAGGAAAGAGGCTGGGTGGCGGACAGGGAGAGGCCAATAGACCTCTGTGCAGACTTCTGACCTTTCACAGGACAGGGGAGAGACAGCTGCTGAAGAGACGAGGAGCCAGAGGCCCCCCCAGCCGCGCTGCTACAGCGAGGAGACCTGGGTAGAGGCACATGCAGGGTAGGAGGGGAAGAAGACCCGAGTCCCCGTCCTTCATTTCAGGGCTCATGAAAGACAGAGCCTGGGCATGGGGGACGTTGGCAGGGACGATGCTGGCTTTGTTAGAACAGAAACGAAGGGGCTGGGGAGAGGGTTCTATGGATAAAGTCCTTGCTGTGGACGTGTGGGCACCTGAGATTGGGCCTCCAGAACCCACGTAAAAGTAGGATGCTGTAGTGCCCATCCCAGCATGCCTGTGGGATGGGAGACAGAGACAGGAGACGGCCCTGGAAGCCCACAGGCTAGCCAGCCTGGTGACCGCAGTGACACACATCAAGAGACCCTGCCTCAAACAGGGTGGAAGTGTAGCGAGTCCCAGATCAGAAGTGAACAGAAGACCACCCTGAATAAAAATTAGAAAGGAGAGTCTTTATCAAGCAGGCGGGTGTCCGTCTCCTCACGGCCAGGAGGAGAGCAGCCCCATCCTACCCTTACAGTGAGTTTGGTTTTTCGAGGTAGGGTCTCACTTTAGCTCAGGCTGACATGGAATTCTCTATGTAGTCTCAGGCTGGCCTCGAACTCATGGCGATCCTCCTACCTCTGCCTCCCGAGTGCTGGGATTAAAGGTGTGCGCCGCCACACCTGGTTATGGTGAGTTTTTAAAGGCAAAAACCACATTCCTTTACAATGACCTACCCCTTACTCTTCAGCCATCCCCAGACCCCAACTGGGCAGAGGGAGCTCCAGAAAGACCAAACACCAGATGGAGCTGCATGGAGTGCCAGGCCACCTTGACCTCAGGGCAAGACTAACATCAGAGTCTTCACGGGGACTCATGCCCCCGGCTAGTAGTTACTGCTCTGTGTTAATCTTTAACCCCTTCGGCTCCTTGAGAATGTCAAGATGGCTTCCCTTGGGTCTGTTCACCAGAGCTTGCTGCAGAAGGTGAGGAATGACAGCTGAAATTGTCCTCCGACCTCCACACACACGTGCTGTGGCATAGGTGCCCGCAGTCTCACATGTGAACATGCACTCTACACACGTGCTGTGATATATACGTGCCTATAATCTCACACGTGAACGTGCACACAGACATGCACCAACCCCAGCGCCCCGCCCTCCCCCGAGCCCCTAGTAACAAAAGCTGTATTCAAGACTATCGAGGTAAGGGGGAGAAGGCTGGGCTCGGAACCCAGCAGAGGCAGCTGCGGGTTTTAGACAAGAAACAGGGTGAGGAGCCAGGAGAGAGAAAATGACACAAGGACCCGGGCGTGGGGGGCACACATCTTTAATCCCAACACCCTGGAGGCAGAGGTAGGAGGATCACCTTGAGTTCGAGGCCACCCTAAGACTACATAGTGAATTCCAGGTCAGCCTGAGCTAGAGTGAAACCCTACTTCAAAAAAGCAAAATAAATAAATAAATAAATAAATAAAATAATGAAAGCCAGATGCACAGAATGAGGCATATGTCTGGAGTTCATTTGCAGTGGCCCAGCTCCTGTCCCCAAGGTACTGACCTGTGTTCTCTGAAGAATGAAGCAGAGAGCCAGCGGCCCTGTTTGAATGCGCCAGGTTTGAACAGCCACAGGTGTTGAACACGTATCATATCATCTGTCTGCTGGCCTGGCCCTGGAGCTCCTTGGTCCCATCTCTTACATGCCCAGTTGTTCATTAAAAAAAAAAGGGGTGGGGGCTGGAGGGATGGCTTAGAGATTAAGGCATTTGCCTGCAAAGCCAAAGGACCTTGGTTCGATTCCCTAGAACCCACATTAGCCAGATGCACAAGAGGGCACATGCAGCCCATTCTCTCTCTCTCTCTCTTTCTCTCTCTCTCTCTCTCCCTCTTTCTCTGTCAAGTAAATAAAAATAAAATATTTTTAAAAAAATAGTAAAAAGGAAGGGAGGGAGAGGAGGAAAAGGGAGAGAAGGCCAGGCAGGGTGGTGAAAAGCCAGAGGGAGAAATCAGGACATTTCTTGTCTGAGGGTCACTGGCAGTTGGCCCATAGCAGGTCACTTGGCCTGAGTTTCCATCACTATGGGATGAGAGGAGTGTCATTTCCTTCCCAGAATTCCACGGGATGTGTGTGTGGCAAAGTGGGAAGACCTAGCCTGAGATGACCCTTGGGCCACCTAACCTGGGCCAGCTCCTGGGGACCTGTGCACTTCCCAAATTCACTGTGATGCACACCAGTGTGTCCTCATAGCTACTGACAGGAGCCGAAGTGTGGAGGCACACACTTGTGACCCCAGTGGCTAGGAAGCAGAAGCAGGAGGCTCTCGAGTTGACCCTGTCTCGAAAAAATAGCAAGCAGGGCTGGAGGCCCTGGCGTGCCCATTCTCTCTCTCCCTCTCTCTCCTTCTCTCTGTCAAATAAGTAAATAATTTTTTTTTTAGTTTTTATTTTTTGGTTTTTCGAGGTTGGGTCTCACTCTAGCCCAGGCTGACCTGTAATTCTCTATGTCGTCTCAGGGTGGCCTCGAACTCATGGCAATCCTCTTACCTCTGCCTCCCAAGTGCTGGGATTAAAGGCGTGCGCCACCACGCCCGGCTAATTTTTTTTTTTAAAGAAAGCAGCAAGCAGCCTCATCAACCAGGAGCGTTTAGGAGAGGGGTGCAGTACGGAGGTTACGGGTGAGTGTGGCCACACCCAGCTGCTTATGTGGGTGCTGGAGAGTCAGGCTGGGGTGGTGTGAGGCCGTCATGCCGCACAGTTGATGCTTATACCCGCGGAGCTATCAGCCCGGCTCCTGGCGCTCTCTAGCCCGGTTTGTGGCTCACAGTGAGTTGAGAAAACACGCTTTCCTCCATGGTGTAAGTGTAATGACATGTCAGAGCCACTGTCCCTGACAGCGACTTGGTGAGGGGGTTTTCTGTGATTTATTTCTCTGTACACAAGCCCAACCCAGTCCTTAACCCACAAAGACATGCCCAGCTGATGAATGAGTGGGCAAAGGGCGCCAGTGAATATCACTGATCTTCCCTCCAACGGGCCCTGCAGCTCCCTGGCCTGGGCCAGCAGAAGCTCTGTGCCCAGCCTCTGCTGACTGCCCACACACTGGCCCCTGCCCCCTCTGGAGTGGCGTTTCGGCCCATCTGGAAGCAGAAGTGCCTGTCCCATGAGGCCCCGAGCCTCCAAAGTGGGGAGAGACTCCCAGACACGCCAACAGTGATGAACCCGCGGCTCCCATTGCTCCTCGGTCTCCAAACCAAGTGGCAGTGAGTGGGAGGGGACAGTTAATCTGAAAAAGGCTTCCCCGCCTAAATGGAAACTTCTGCCGGGCAAAGAGGAAGAAAGAAGTTGTTAATGCAGTCCAGAAGGCTGGGGCCTTTGATCTTCTGTTGTTCTGGGAAAAGGCCGGAGCATTCTGGCCTGGGAACAGCGTGTCCTGCCCAGCGGCCCTGCCACGGCCAGCCAGGCTGTGAGAGACGGTGACAGCCCTGTGTGGCTGTCACCAACTGTGCCTGCTGTCCCACTTGTCATGTCTTGTGACAGTCCTGGTGTCCCCACTTACAGAAGGCCTCAGGAGCTGGGACTGCAGTTTAGTCCTGGTTCCATGGGAACCTCAAGCCACACAGGGTCAGCCCACAGGGGTCCCACAGATCCATAGACATTCTGTGTCAGCTGGTAGGTAGAGATGCATCAAGATTTATGGATGGAGGGCTGAAGGCATAGCTCAGCGGTTAAGGTGCTTGCCTGTGAAGCCTAGGGACCCATGTTCAATTCCCCAGAACCCATATATGCCAGATACACAAGGTGGCACTTGAGTCTGGAGTTCATTTGCAGTGGCCAGAGGCCCTGGCACACCCATTTTCTCCCTCTCTCTCTATCTCTTTCTTCCTCTTCCTCTTGCTTTCTTAAACAATAAATACTTTTTTTTTTTTCTACAAAGACTTCCAGATGGATAGCATCCTGGTGGACCCCAGTGGGCCTCTGAGGGGAACCTAAATTTCTACACTTTCTGCAGCCTGGTTTGTCTGTGGAGTTCAGGAAGTGAGTGGTCTCAGTGATTCCTCTTGGGGAAAGCAGTTGAGGAGTTTTCTGAAATACAGGAAAAGCCTCACACGTTTTCCAGAGCATGGCTCATCCTAGCAGAAATGTATATGTCTACCCTCAACCCACTGTGACATTAGCAAACATGCCACCCGGGCAAAGGCCGTCTGGGGTAGATGTAGACTGTGTATTAGCGACTTCTTTTTTGTTGATGTGACAAAACACCCAACAAAGGCGACTGAAAGAAGGGTTCACTGAAGCTCACAGTTTGAGGGTGCAGTCCGTCATGACAGGAGGAGTGTACGGGGGCTGGTCACACGGTCAGCAGTCAGGGAGCAGAGAGAGAGGTGAGTGCTGGTACCCAGCTCCCTTTCTCCTCTTTCTCGCCTCCCTTCCTTCCTTTCTTCTTTCCTATCTCCCGCTCTCCCTTCCTTCTTCTCTCCCTCCCTCCCTTTCTTTCTTTTCGAGGTAGGGTCTCATTCTAGCCCAGGCTGACCTGGAACTCACTATGTAGTCTCAGGCTGGCCTCGAACTCATGGCAATCCTCCTACCTCTGCCTCCCGAGGGCTGGGATTAAAGGCGTGTGCCCACCATGCCCTGCTTTCTCCTTTTTTTATTCAGTGTGGTACCCCTAGCCCATGGGATGGTGGTGCCTACGCTCAGAGTGGGTCTTTCCTCTCTGAAACATCCTTACAGACACACTGGAGGAATATCGCTTGAGGTGATCCTAATTCCTGTCACATTGCCAACACCGATGAATCACCGCAGGTTTACAAGTTCTTATAGGCACGGGAAATGCCTTGTGTTGGCTTATATTGGTTGTCAATTTGACAGGATCTAGAATTGCCTGAGGGTTCCCTTTGGTTAGGTTAATTGTGGGGGGAAGACCCACTTTAACTGTGGGCGGGGTCTTGGACTATATATAGAAAGAGGGGCGAGCTGGCTGAGCAGCAGCACTCCTCACTGTGCTTCCTCACTGTGGGCTGAATGTGAGCAGCTGCCCGGAGCTCCTGAGGCCACACTGTCCCCTGCCCTGATGGACTGTGACCTGGAGTTGTGAGCTGAAATATCCACTTCCTGTCTTAAAACTGACTTTTCTCAGGTATTGTGTCCTAGCAACAAGAAGATAACTAATACAGGCCTTTCTTTTTAAAAAATATATTACAGAAGGGGGTGAGGAGAATGGGTTCACCAGGGCCTCCTGCTGCTGGAACCGAACTCCAGACACATGCGCCACTTTGTGCATCTTGCTTTATGTGGGTACTGAGAAATCAAATCCTGGCCAGCATGTTTTGCAAGCAAGTGCCTTTAAACAGTGAGCCATCTCCCCAACCCTATGCCTATAAATTCTATTTGGAAAAAGAAAACAAAGAAGAAACAGGACAGACCACAGTGTTGCGCATTGTGGTGCTTGCCTACAATCCCAGCACTCAGAAGCTGAAGATGGCTCTGTGTTAGAGGTTAGCCTGGGCTACTGTTGTGCATTCACTTCCTCTTCAGTGCAAGACACAGGAAGTAACCCAAACTTACAAGACACAGGAAGTAACCCAAACTTACAAGACACAGGAAGTAACCCAAACTTATAAGGCTCAGAAGTAACCCAAACTTACAAGGCTCAGAAGTAACCCAAACTTACAAGGCTCAGAAAGTAACCCAAACTTACGAGGCTCAAGACACCTTTGCAGGACTCATAAGCCCTGTCCCCAAGGAGGTATAAGCAGCAGATGTCAGCAGTGACCATTTCTGCGGAGAGGGGCCTCTGATTGGCTGAGCTGCCTTCCAGTCGTGTGTGAAACTCCAGGGATGCAGCTTCCCTGAGTTGTCGCCCCTTGCTGTGGCAGGCTTTTCCATGAGGCAGTGGCCTTGAAGCCATCTAGGCTCCTTGCCCTTGTTCCTCTAAGTAACCCCAATAAGCTCACTGGTTCACTAGGCTAGACCTGTATGGAACGGTGTCTTTGGGCTGTTGTTGGGGCCCTCTCTGTGCTGAGTAGACATATGTTTGTGTCTCCCCAGGAGAAGTTCACACAGTAGGCACATCGTGAACTCCAGATCAGTCTGGATCATGTCGTAAGACTGTCTCAGCGACAACACAAAACAACATAAGCAAGACCCCAAGGACAGACAAAGTATTATAGGAAAGCATCAAGGTTGTGCAAAGGTACAGAGATTAAGAAAAGGTCTGGAAACTACCTACCAATTGTTATCAGTGACCATCTTTGGAGAGGACAGTTGGAAAAGATTGTGCTCCTTCTGGTTTTCCAAATTATCATTCCCAAACACCCAGTGAAACACTGTCCTGTTTTCACAGTGGAGAACAGCAAGCGCTGTCTCCCCTGCACCGAGAGTGGCCTCATGTCACATGAACAGCCACCAGCCTGGCATCATGGCCAGAATAACCGAGAGCGGAGGTAAGTCTTTACTGAAGCCTCTTGCGACAGCCCCAGACTGTGGTTGGGTATTCAAAACCACAGCTAAGCACTTGGAAATTATTTCCCCATTGCTCATATGCTCACAGTTGGCCTCCCGCCCATGGGTCGAGGCCTTGAGACTCTCCCTTGCTCCCCACTCCCGGCTTCCTGAATCCACTCTTGCACTAGCTGGGGCTCTTTCTATCTGTTGTGCTCTTTCGAGACCCATCCTTCCAGCTTCTACCTGTGCCTCTCCTGGAGCCCTGGGTTTTTCTCTGTCCTCCTTCCCATACTGGGGACCTTGGCCCCACTTGGCAGAGGGCAGTGTTGGCCTATCTGCTCTGAGGCACTCCCCTGGGCCTGTGTTCACTGCCTATACCCCTAGCCAGGGAGGCTTGACTGGGCTGTGGAATGTAAGCAAAGAGCAGTGTTGATCTGTACCCTCCTTAGCTCAGCTGCTCTAGCCTGAGAACCTCTGAGCAGCCTTGGTTAGTCGGTAGCCACTGGGGTCAGCAGACAGAGGATGAGTGAATTACGGTCATTCCTCCACCTACAGATGGTTTTCTAGGCTCTCAAAAATCCTTTCATCTTTTAATTCCTTCATCCACTGATCCACTCATAGTCCATCCATCCATCCGTCCACCCATCCATCCATCCGTCTATCTATCCACCCCCAATCCATTCACCAATCAGTCATCCAACACCCACCCATTCATCTGTCTACCCACTCCCAATCCATTTACCAACCATCCTTCCATCCAGCCAGCCATGTGCCCATTCACCACCATCCGTCTGTCTTTCCTTCCCTGCATTTATCTGAAGACTTCGTGATGAGGCAGTTGCTTCCTGGTGGACATAGGGGCAGCCAGTCTGGATCCTCAGTTTGGGGGCTCATGATGGGGCAGTAGAGGCAGAGTGAGACATGGTCCAGTGATCTTAACGTCACAGGTGATGTGTACTATAGTGGGGTGTCCAGTGAAGCTGGAATGTGGCCTCCTGAGCTTTCCAGGGTGATAGAGAACAGGGCTGGGGGCCTAGTGAGAATGGAGTCAGAGTCTTCATTGCGAGCTGAGGAGTATCTGAGTGCCAGGCAAGACATGCAGGAGCTGTTAATAAAACTTAGATCAAATCACATACCAATTCTTGTGTGGAAGTGTATTCCTTATTCTCTTGAGTTTATGTGTAGGGATGGAATTTATATGAGTTTGTTCTAGGGTCACACTGTAACTCCATGTTTAACTTTCTGGGCATTTTCCAGGATGAGTGCACCATTGTCCACCCCTGCCAGCACTATGTGAGTAATTTCTCTGCATGCTCATCAACAGTTACTGCTTTTTGCTTGTTGTTAGTATAGGACCCTGGCAGTTTAGAAGTGGTATGTCAGTGTGTGTGTGTGTGTGTGTTTAAATATATTTTATTTATTTATTTACTTGAGAGAGAGAGAGAAAGAGAGAGAGAGAATGGGCACACCAGGGCCTCCAGCTGCTGCAAACGAACTCCAGATGTGTGCACCACCTTGTGCATCTGGCTTATGTGGGTCCTGGGGAATCCAACCAGGATCCTTTGGCTTTGCAGGTAAACATCTTAACTGATACGCCATCTCTCCAGCCCTTTTAAAATCTATTTGAGAAAGAGAGGGAGGGAGGGAAAGAGAGAGAAAATGGGCGTGCCAGGGCCTCTAGCAACTGCAAACGAACTCCAGATGCTAGTACCACCGTGCATCTGGTTTACGTGAGCACCGCTTAATTGAACCTGGGTCCTTAGGCTTTCGCAGGTGTGGTGGTTTGATCCAGGTGTCCCCCATAAAGTTAGGCTTCCTGGATGCTAGGTTCCCCAGCTGATGGCAATTGAAAATTAAAGCCTCCTGGAGGCAGTGTATTGTTGGGGGTGTGCTTATGGGTGTTATAGCCAGTTTCTCCATGCCAGTGTTTGGCACACTCTCTGTTGCTATTGTCCACTTTATGTTGGCCAGGGGGTGATGTCCACCCTCTCCTCATGCCATCATTTTCCCTGCCATCATGGAGCTTCCCCCTTGAGCCTGTAAGCCAAAATAAACATTTTTTTTTCTCCCTCCAGAAGCTGCTCTTGGTTGGGTGATTTCTACCAGCAATGCAAACCTGACTGCAACAGCAGGCAAGCACCTTAACTGCTAAGCCACCTCTCCAGCCCATCAGTGTGAGTTTTATTTCCTTTCTCTGAGGACTAACGACAAGTGAATATCTTTCTGGGCTGGTGACTATTGGCGTTTCTGTCCCGAGGAAAGGGTCACTCCCACCCTCTGGGCATTTTTTTCATTAGGATATTTGTTTTTTCAGTTGTTGAGTTCTACTTTTTTCCCTTCCTGTTCTTTTTTTTTTTTAAGTTTGACTTATTTATTTGAGGGTAAGAGAAAGAAGCAGATAGGAGAGAGAGAGAGAGAATGGGCACCCCAGGGTCTCCAGCCACTACAGATGAACTCCAGATGCATGTGCCACCTTGTGCATCTGATTTACATGGGTCCTGGGGAATCGAACCTGGCTTTGCAGGCAAGCACCTTAATCGCTAAGCCATCTCCCCAGCCCGTATTTTATTTTTTCCAAAGTAGGGTCTCGCTCTAGGCCAGGCTGATCTGAAACACTATGTCGTCTCGGGCTGGCCTCAAACTCACAACGATCTTCCTACCTCAGCCTCCTGAGTGCTGGCATTAAAGGCATGTGCCTCCACACCTGGTCTATTTTTTCTTTTTTGACATGGGGGTCTTGCTAACTTAGCCCAGGCTGGCCTTGAACTCACAGTGGGGATATTGGATTCAAGTCTGCCTCATTCAGTGCCTCACTGTCTTCTCCTGTGGTTCTAGCCTGGGAGTCCAGCTTCAAATCATCCTAGAGTGCTGGAAGGGCCTGGAGGACCCACACTGGCCACGTGCCAGTCTACGGTTGGGGAGACAGAGGCTCGTATACACGTGGCCTCCACTCCACAAGTCCCTTGCTTGGCAGTCTGGTAGTCAAACTTCCCACAAATACACAGCCTATTGGACCGCTACCTAAGACCATACACGTGCATCTGACTTGGTCATTCTAGAAGATTCCCACCCAGCAAGAGAATATTGCAAAGGTCCTTACTGCTTCAGGCACTGCCTGCCCATCTCAAGGAGCTCACTCTGACAGAACCTGTGTTTCATCGCAGTGCTGGAAACCTGTCCCTTGCTCATCTGCTTCTGCTGTTTCTTGAACTTTCCTCACTCCTGTTAGCCTCCCCAGTAAGGCCTCTGGAAGCTACTTTGCAACCCCCAACCTTACAATGGCTTCCGCTTGACCTCTTGTTTCCAAGACACCCCTCAGGCTCTGTCAAGGGTGTCCTCCTTAACTGATGCACGTGGTGAATGCCTCAGGGAAGCCAGCTCGGCTTGGTGCGCAGGTTATAGGCGATTCCTGGGTCCCCCAGCTCCCTTGCATTGGCCTGCTCAGTCTGCCTCGAAAAGTCACCATATCTGGGCTGGGGGTGTGGCACAGTTGGCAGAGTGCTCACCTGGCATGCAGGAAGCCCTGGCTTCCGCCCCTCAGTCTCTTGTAAACTGGGTGTGGTGGCGCGTTCCCACAGTTCCAGCACTTGGGAAGTGGAGGCAGGGGGATGGGAAACTCAAAGTCATTCTTGGCTGCATGGCTAGGTTGAGACCAGCATACAAGGGATCCTGGCTACAAAATAAAAGTCCACATGTGTTGAGGTCAGTTTCTGAGCAGAAGGCGCAAAGTTCCCACATTGTGCCCGCCCCGCCCAGCTCCTCTTACCAGGGTGGCCATTTGCTACAATGGACAAGCCTGCTTTGACATACTGTTATCACTCAAAGTCCATAGTCACTCTTGATGTTGGGAATTCTGTGGATTTTGACACTGTGTGACATGTACCTACCAGTAGCTTCTTGGCCCTGAACATCCTTTGTGCTCTGCCCACCTGTCTGTCCTCTACCCAGCCCCAGTGGTCAGTGTTGAGCATCTGAGTTGGAGTCACACAGTCTGCAGCCTGCTGTCTGGAGGAGCACGTTATAAGCAGTCCTCCCCTTCCTTTGGCTCTTACATTCTTTCCGCCTTCTCTTCCACAATGGACCCAAGCCTTGGAAGGTGTGATAGAGATGTCTCAGTGCTGAGCAGTCCTCTGTCACTTCTCAGCACTGTGGTGACTCTTGAGTCATCCTAGTGGTCACTGCCATCTGAAAAGAGAAGCTTTTCTAACCAAAAGTGAGAGTAACATTAATACACGGGCATAAACCTTAAAAAAAAGTGCTCACAGGGCAGTTTGGTGGCCAAAATATATGTATTTAGCGAGACAACAGCAGGCATTACTCCCCAGCCATAGGCTTTTGATAGTTTTAAAAGATTTATCTTTATTTTTATTTGTTTATTTGACAGAGAAAGAGGGAGGGAGGGAGAGAGAGAAAGAGAGAGAGAGAGACAGAGAGAGAGAGAATGGGTGCGCCAGGGCCACCAGGCACTGCAAACGAACTCCAGAAGCATGCGTCACCTTGTGCATCTGACTAGCATGGGTCCTGGGGAATTGAACCTGGGTCCTTTGGCTTTGCAGGCAACCACTGTAACCACTAAGCAATCCTTCCAGCCCTTGATATGTTTTTAAAAATACTTTATTATTTATTTATGAGAGAAAGAGGGAAAGAGAGAGAGAATGGGTGCATCATAGCTTCTAGCCACTGCAAACTCCAGACGTATGCGCCCCCTTGTGCCTCTGCTGTACTCGGGTCCTGGGGAATCAAACCCGGCTCCTTAGGCTTTGCAGGAGCCTTAACCGCTGAGCAATCTCTCCAGCCCACGACTCGATTTTTTTTTTTTTTTTTTGGTTTTCTGAGGTAGGGTCTCACTCTAGCTCAGGCTGACCTGGAATTCACTATGTAGCCTCAGGGAGGCCTCGAACTCACGGCAATCCTCCTACCTGTGCCTCTCGGGTGCTGGGATTGAAGGTGTGTGCCACCACGCCAGGCATGACTAGATTTTTTAATGCTGCATAGGTATCTGCTATCTGGGTGGACACAGGTTCTTTGTCCCTCACACACCTGAGGTCACTGTGGCTGCATCCCCTCGATTGCATTAACAGGGTCAGGGCCAGTCTTGTTGGTGTCCTTTCTTCCCTCACACAGGTGCTTGGGGAGAAGAGTAACCCCGTAAGGGCCCGGGATCTGTGCTTGGGGGAACAGAGGTAAATGGAGAAAAGTTCAAGGAGAAGGTCAACCAGCTGCAATGGGCCAACCCCCAGGCAGTTGCGATCATGCACTGGGGTCCAGGGAAGTGATTGGAAGGGGCGCAGGTTTAAGATGCAGGCGAGATCCAGATAGCCTGATCTGGGGCCCTGGGAGGGGGGAAGGGGAGGATGCAGGTGGGAGCGGGCCCAGGGACTACTCCTGGTTGGTAGGCCTTGCAAAGTGTCTGGAGTTAATAGAAGAAAGCCAGTCTCAGTGCCACCACTTTCGTACCCTAGCTGGCGTCTGGTGTCTGTGCTGCCCAGCCTCGTGCCCTGCTCCCTGGTTCCCTGTCCATGCTCTGCCTAGAGGAACAGTAACCTGGTGCTTCTGGGCAGAGTGGCAGGAGGTCCTCATCCGGTTGGGCAGTCCCTGCCCTAGCCCTTCCCAGCATCTTTCAGGTGGGTGTGCTGCTCTCTAATGGCCACGAGGGGGCAGCAGTACCCCGCAGATCCTGGCTGAGCGCACCTGGCTTGGGGCTGGAGCATTGATCTTTCACCTTGGCTGGTGAGAAAAGGCCCCCGTGGGCACCATCCAGGACAGGTCTGCAGGACAGCAGCCCTGCGTGGGTCTGGAATGCCAGAGCTGGAATAGCCACACCTACACCCCCCAGTGTCCCTGCAGGGCCACCATTTGGGGCATCAGCAAACCCTGCCTTACCTGGTGCAGTGCTGGTGCCTTGAGGTTGGGGAAGGTCCAGCTTGTCTAAGAGCTGTCTATGATGCTGGGAGGGAAGCCAGGGAGGGGGTGCCCAGGGTAGATGCTTTGCCCAGCCCGGAAGTCTGGGGTGGGCACAGTTGCCCAGGAGACCGTGGGAGTTGGGTAGGTGACTGCCATTTGGGGTGATGGGAGTGTGGCCAGGGCTGGGGTGGAGGACTGGAGGACTGCATGGAGGATGGGAAGGGCCATCCCAGCAATAGAGAGCCAGGTGCTGTAGCATGTGTTTGCGGCTCCAGATGCTTGGGAAGCTGAGGCAGGAGGATTACTTGAGTCCAGGAATTCTCAACCAGCTTGAGCAGCACAGTGAGACCCTGTGTCAAGAAAGAAAGAATCCAAGATGATGGCAGCAAAGAGAGCTTCAAGCCAAGCCCAGGGCTCTTCTAAGCACTGGGCCCTGGGGACTGGCCAGGTGGCCTCGCTCTGTGTGCAGAGCCCTCGTCCACTGGGCCCAGTGGTACATGATGGGGACAGGCGTGCTCAGATCCTTATTCTACAGGTGAGGAAACTGAGGCAGAGGCAAGGACATCTTGGACCTCCTCCCCCCACCCCCGCACCCTGCTGTCATGAAGGCTACTGTCCTGAGACTTGCCAAGGAGCCTGGGTTGGGCCCTCAAGTCCCAGGCAAGTCCCCACCCCAGCAGCTGGTCCTGTTCCTTCCAGTTGGGTAGACCCCTGGGAGAGGGCCAGGCTGTTCTGGGCACTGAGTGTCTATAGTGACAATCAAAACAGCGCTGTCTAGCTGTCCTTCCAGATGCAGTGACCTGGGCCACAGTGAGCCGCAGTCTCCTGCCTCTTCTGGCAAGTCTGGTGCTCTTGGCTAAGCTCTTGCTTGCCTCCCTCCTCCAATGCCTGGGGTGCAGGAGAGCTCTGCGCCAGCAGGGGGCGCCATCACCCTGCTTGAGAGTATCAGATCTCTGTCCACGTGCGCTGCCTTGGGTAGGTGCTGTGGACCAGCTGTTTTGAGTGGGGATCCACAAAGACCTTTTGGTCCCTAGAGGAGAGCTGCTCTTCCAAGCCCTGCATCCTGCTGGGACTCCTTCCCTCCTGCCTACTGGAAATACTTGCTGGAGACCAGGGATTCCAGCCTGCTGGTTTTGCCCTGCGAGATGGCTTGAAACAAACTGGGGTACATTTGGGCATCTGTCCTAGTGACAGTGTATGAAAAGTCAGGCAGTGAGGGTGGTGTCCTTGCCACACTCTGAAGTGGTCTCAACCCCATCACCCTCACCTGTTCTGTCCCCTTTGGGACAGTTGGAGTTGGGGCAGTACTGGGCCAGCTGCTACCCAGGGTTGGGTCCTGCCTCAGGTCCTGTCCATGTCCTGGGCCCACCTGAGCAGATGACCATGCCCTGGGTCCTTCCAAGCACACGTGTTTACCTCACTCCCTTGTGGAGGCTTCCGGGGAGGGTCCTTCCTGCCTCGCCAGCAGCGTGCCCTGAGCGTCGCTTGGCTTGCGGCTCCCATGTCTGCTGGCACCTTTCAGCGGCCATCTCCCTGCCCGAGCGTCTTCCTCTGCCGTTTGCATGGGTACACACCATGGCACTCGGGGCCCACCAGATAGTTTAGGATGCAAAGATCCTATCTTCAGTTCAGCTCACATTCCTGCTACCATTCACCAGAGATTTGATCACTCATCCCACTATGTCCCCAGTCTAGTCAGGGCAAAGCTGACCCAAATTCAGAACCACTCTTCCAGGACCAGACCACCTTGTCATGGGGCTCATCAGTCCATAGTGTGGGACTCTGACCTGAATCCTGGTTTCATCCACTGGGACGTCTGTGCTTGCCTGTCTTCCAGAGCACGCTTCTCCTTGGAGCCTGCCCAGGGGACTCTGGTGGTCTTTGACCCCAGGCCTGGCTCAAAATGGTGCAGAAGACCTCTCAGATATCCCAAGGGAGGGAGCTGAAGGTTCCCACCCCAGGGATTACATCCTAGTTGTTGCCAAGGCTGGACCAGACACCATCTCCTTCTGAAAGCTCTTGGACT